>JANXHW010000001.1:88663359-89863359 GCA_026170595.1 Plestiodon gilberti rubricaudatus
TTATTATTATTATTATTATTATTATTATTATTATTATTTGCATATACAGTGGACCCTTCTTATTCGTGGACTTGGGACCTGCGGATTTCACTCAACGCGGGTCCCAGAGGGTCCACTGTTTCAATGCTTTAAAAAAAGTTCAAAAACCCGTGGTGTTTTACCTTTTAAATCCAAACCGCTGCGGGTTCTTGTGGGTGTCCCAATGCATTCTGGGGCGATCTTGGGAGGGGGGAGTCACTCAACACGGAGGAGCCTTCTGGAGCGCGATTAAAGGCTGAAGCACACCAGCCGCGTTCTGCTTGCGTGCAACCTGTTTCGGCCGACTGTGTCTGTGTTATTTCCGGCCGGAGGCAAGTCCCACTGAACGCCGAGAGCCGCCGTGAGCCGCGGAAAGGTCCGTTTGCATTGACGCTTCCCTTGGAGAATTCTCAAATTTGGCTGCGTTTCTCGCGCAACACGCAGAACGCCATGCAGAACGCGGCCGGTGTGCTTCAGCCTGTAAGCATGAATAGCAGAAGAACACGCAGCGGTTTGGATTTAAAAGGTAAAAAAAGTGGTGTGGTTTTTTGGACTGCTCCAGTTTAAGCAGTTTTTGGCATCCGTGGGGGTTCCAGGAATGGAACCCCCGCGGATACCAAGGGCCAACTTATGTTCAAAGACAGAGAACACTCAGTTTCAATGGTGGTTTGTTTGTTTTATGTATTAAAACCTAGTTCTCAGTCTCTTTAAATCCTGGAGGATTGGGTCATCTAGTTACATCCTAGAACAGGGTTTCTCAATGTGAATTGAATAAGAGTTCTAGTAGTATTAGCTCTGATACATAGAAATGAGAGCTGATTCACACTAACGCCTTATTGGTTCCTTATTGTGTCATAACAACACATCATTGGCTCTCGGAACAATCAGTGTCATTGGTCAGTTTCGAGTTAAGGAAATCCACTGTTTGTACATAAGTTTTCTTTTTTGTGTTTTTCTTTTTTTCAATTATTTGGCCAGAAGTTTGATAGAATACAGATAATTCAACACAGTTTATTTCATTACATTCTGCATTAAATTACCTTTCTGATGACATATAGCTATGGTATTATTCATAAATACAAATTTTCCAAAAGGTTTTCACAATTTTGACCACTAGTGGTGTCACACACACACACACACACACACACACACACACACACACACACACACACACGAGGCTGTAGTGATGCCTCCTGACTCCCAAAGATGGTTTTTGTCTTCCTTGAGTTAATATTGAGAATCCCACCAAATGGGATGCATATACTGTACAGTGTACTGTATAGATTGCAACCCAAGTTCCAGCCCCAGTTTTCCCATGGACCCCAATTCACACATTTCACACATTTTTTTATACCACCCTTCCTCCAAGGAGCTCAGAATGGTGTACATATTTCCTCCCCTCTTTTTTGTCCTCACAACAACCCTGTGAGGTAGGTGGGGCTGAGAGATAGTGACTGGCCCAAGGTCACCCAGGAAGCTTCGTGGCTGAGCGGGGATTTGAACCTGGATCTTCCAGGTCTAAGTCCGACTCCCAAACCACTACACCATCCTGGCTTCTTCAATTGATCCAATTCAATTCCTTCTTCACTTGATCCACTGGGACTTTTGTCTTTGTTTGCTACCCTATTTGCATCCTTATCTCAGCTGCTTCAGTCCTATCTACTCTTGACTTTATCCAGCTGTTGCCCATCCCTGTGGTCATGTCAACAAGATGGCTGGCACTGAGGAGGCTGTTGTCTACCCTGAAAACTTCTAGCCACAGTCTGGTACAGACGAAGTGTGCCATTCTCACAATCAGAGAGAGAACCCTGGTTGGAAGGCAGGCCACTTGGTGTTCATAACTAGGTGGTCACAGCTTTTTCTGAGCTACACTGCAACCTTTGTATCAGACTGTGTAGTTGTACATTTTAAATAATAGCTGCTTGTCAGTGGAGAAAAAAAAAGCCCTTAGATCAACTAGAGTCTTAGTTTATGGCCTTATAAGAAGAGAAGTGCACTTGTCTAGTGTGCTGGAAAGAAGGCTGGGTTTGTGGTCAGTGTAGTGTCGAGGTCCATGAGAGAAATGATAGGCAAGTATTGGTAGAAAAATAACATAAATAAAAGATGGTCTTGCCTCTTTAGTGGGCCTGAGAGGAAGGTGCTCAAGTTGTGGAGGAGAATAGAGGAGAAAAGTGAGAACTTTAATGTTGATTTGACTGTCAGGCTGCATATACAGTTTTCCTAAATATTTGATACAAGATGTGGTTGTTGCTCTTGGTTCTATTTTTTGCAGTCTTCCTATAGAGCTAAACTTCTGTAACAGAGAAATAAACCACACCTCATAAGAGGTGTTGCTTCAGGTTAAGCTTAAGCTCAAAGCACACCACGTGTGAGAAGAAGAAGCCCAAGAGTCGGAGGGGAAACTCATTAGCTTTTCTCATGGTCCTCATGCATTCTCATGCTCCTTTTCTCAGGGACAGGTCTGAGACAGCAGTTTGTTTGTTTGTTTTGATTTATTACCTTACATTGAATTCTCCCTCCCCTCTCCTATCACCTTAACGCTCTCTGGCAATTATGCTAATCTCTCTTCACTATGCTAGATAAATGTGCCATGACCGGTGTGCTCTTCACAGCACAGGAAACATAAACAGCTGAAGACAAAGTGGAAAGAGTTCTAATTGGGCTGGCCCAACTTGCAGATATAAATTAAGATGTTCACCGCATTGCTTATACAGAGGTGTTAAGCTGGGTCACTATACTTAACTACTGGTTCATGTTCTGAAGACTCTGTGCTGCCTTGGAAGGAATCTTGGCTTTCATAATAATCTGTTTGTTTACAAACATGTAGGTTTGGCTGGAATTGTGGAGGCCTCAGAGATGCTGGTAGGCAGTCGGGGTCACAAAGTAACACCAGTCCAATCACTGGGTCTCTGCTCACACTAACACAAATCTGCTTCTCTATAGCATTCCTTTGCACATCTTCTCTAGGACTCAGAGTGACAGGTTCTAAGCCTCTGTCACCACCTACAGGTGTGTGTGACTCGGGGGCTAAACTACACATTACAGTACTTAAAGCAGCGCAAACTTTGCAAACATGGGCTTGGCTTGTTTTTTAACATTAAAAAACTGTAATATCACCCCCTCACATTTTAATCCTAACATTGCCACACCTGTCCTCATAGAGGACAGATTTTTCTGCAGCTACGTGCTACCTCCAAGTTCAGCAGCAATATGCCTCTGAATACAGTACCAACTGCAGACAGGATTGACACGAAAGAAGTATGCCGTTCACTCCTGCTTGTGGGCTTCCCAGAGGCAGCTGGTGAGTCACTGTGGGAACAGAATGCTGAACTACATGGGCCTTTGGCCTGATCTGGTAGTGCTTTTCTTATGTTCTAATTGTCATGATCCAGTTGGAGGTCACCCCAACTATCCATCCACTAACTCACCACTCCCCTGCCTCCAAGCCCTCTCCCGACCCCATTTCCTTTCTTGTGGCTGTAATGCCAGCAAAAGCAGAATGCAGGGCTGCCTCTTTCTCCCTCTCCTCCATGATGCCTAGCATGCTGTGACGGCTGTGTGCCAGATGCAAAGGAGTTCTGGGAATTGGGTTGTTTTTTTTCTCCCAGTGCTACGAACATCTCTTAAGTTGTTTCTGCTTCTGAACTGCAGCTGAATTTGGGTCATGGGATGAATGTATGCCCTCCCCGTACAATTTATGACCAACTAATTCAGACAACCAACCAAATATTACCTGCTATTATTTCAGGCAGGCATGAAAATAGGAGCTCTATCAAAACCTGGTGGGCAATGATACATGGTTGGTGGGCTGCATGCAATCTGCTACTAAGCATTATAAGTTGCGCAGAGCTAGGGCATATAAATTAATAGAGGTGAATGGCCAAAGTTCAGTGTCTTGCCATAATTCTGAAACATGAGTTGCTCCCGTGCTTGACCAGGCTTGATAAAATGCATTTGAATTTACTCTGATGAAGTGAGGAAAGATCAGGTGGGGCAATATTTTTGGTGTATTTTAAGACAAGAACCCCACTTCAACTGAAACTTCTGGAGACACTAAGAGGATACTTTTGAGCTATATACTTTCAACAGCAAAATACAATCGGACCTTTTTATCCACGGTTTTTTCATCCACGGATTTGATTCAACACTGGAGGCAAAACTGTGGGAGAGTCTGACTACACCACAATACCTCTTTTACTCAGCATTGTCAGGGGCCAGCCAGCTGCTTTCAGCCTTCTGCGTGCATCCAAACCGCTGAAAAAAGAAAAAAATTCACAACCGGGAATCTGTCGGGGGCCTGCCAGCCACTTCCCGGAGTGTTTAAACTGCTGAGAAAAAGAAGAAAATGCAACTAGGAGTCTCTGGCACCATCTACAGGTTGCTTCCGGTAGCAGTTTTTCTTTTTTCCTTTTTTTCAGTCAAACAAACTCAGGAAGAGGGATGTGCCGAAGATGCTGGAAAAGGTAATGTAACACCGCTCCCCACCCCCACCCCGGTTTTCATATAACACTTTTTTTTTAATCCACTGCAGTTCCAGGAACAAAACCCCAGTGGATAAAAAAAAAAGTCTGACTGTAATTGCATATGCAAAATAGGAAAACATTTGTCCTTTCAGATAAAAGTTGGAGATGGGACAGTTTTGTCATATCGTGATGCGAAGATAGAGAGGTTTCAACCATTCTCACTTTTGAAAGGTTTGAAAACACTGTATGGTGAGCTATCACAAAGATCCTGCAACATGTTCCCTAGGGATAAGCAGAGTTCCCCTGTTCCATTCTTTTTTTGTTCTGTTACCTGGCTCTGAATTGTACTCCATTCTTCCTGAGTACAACTAAGAGACTTTCTAAATCAGTTCCAAAATTGATGCCTAATGCAGGTTGCCACAATTTTCAATTCCATTTTATCTCGCTGCCTCCTCCTACATGACAGATGTGCATGTGCAGATTGTTTTTTGGGGGGAAAGGGGCAGCAGCAATGTTTTAGCAATGTTGATGAGCTCAAATGTATGATTTTTTATGGTGTTTTATTCACGTTTATCAATGTCCAGGAATGTGTGTGAATCAATAAAGCATGAGACAAAATGAATCCCAATGCAATCGTATGTGAAAAGAAACTGGTTCCTTCAAGCACCAGTTATTCAAATAAAGAGTAGTAATAACAACTGTATCCCATGAACTGCATTAACATCCTCCATATAATATATCCAAAAGGACAGTGATCAATTATTGTAAAACTGTGACCAAAATTATCCCTAATTTTGACCAATTATTTAACACTGGAACACAATTACCCTTAATGTAGCTATCTGAGAAATAGACTTCTTTAAAGAAATGGCACAGTGTAAGGCAAGGATATTGTAATTAAAGCAACGTACATAAAGGGAGTGCTTGTAATTATGAATAGTGTGGAGCACGAAGAGACAATGCAAGGCAATTAAATGATGAAATCTCTTATCAACCACTTGCCATCGATGCGATGAAGATTCAAAGCAAGATTGATGTCATTTTGGAATTGAGATTAAGTGCTGTTCACAGAGAGAGAGAGAGAGAGAGAGAGAGAGAGAGAGAGAGAGAGAGAGAGAGAGAGAGAGAGAGAGAGATCTCACTCCAGAATAGCCAATGCGGCTGTCTGTGCTAATGAATCCATTCAATATGTTAGTATCACTAGAGCCTGCATTGAGACAGCTCCTAAGAAGTGAGGTGCTGTTTTTTTAGGGTGTCTCCTCCTTCAGAAGTTAGGCTGATGGTGCTTTTGGCCAAGGGGCTTTCATTGTGGGGCTATGTTTGGGGAGAGCTCCATCCTGAGGAAAGCCTACCAGTTTCTGCCCAGTTCTTTTTTAATTCTGTGTCAAACTGTTGACTGTAATTCTTGTTGCTGATGTAATTCTTAATGTCTTTAAAAATGTGTTTTGTTTTTATGGATTGTCTTATAAATTTTAAAATGAGTGTCACCCACTCTGGGTTCTTGTTCAAAGAAGAAATACAAAATATAAGCTTAAAAAAAGCAAGAACAGTCTTAATAATTAAGGGTTTTGGAGGGTACAGGGGAACATGTGTTCTCCCTAACACTGTATATGTAGCCCCTGAATGGGAAGGGATGAATATTCAATGCAGTCTTAGTACTGGGGTATTTTTATTAGTAGAATGTTCAGTTTGCAGGATGAGTTTCAGATAACAGTTTAAAATTTACCTTATATAAATTTGAAGGATATGAACCATTGCTTCAGCATAGAATATAACAACCTCTCTTTTTAAAACACAATCTGGGGGGACGGGACAGTGTTATTACCTATGCATTGAAAACCCATTCTGGAGCATGGATTGTTGGAAATAGTACTTACCTGAACCACCAATCTTGTCTATAAAGATATAGAAGTACCTGTATTTGTAACTTCTGTTTCAAAGTATATTTATATCTGTCACCAACTACCACTGCTAAGATAACACTATCAAGATTATTTTTTCTTGTTGAGTTGGCTTTGTTTATAGAGTGAGAATTTACTAATATCTGAGGTTGCAGAACCTGTTATTCAATCACAGGCAGAAAGGCATGGGGGGGGGAGAGTGGTGATTTTCCATCTTCTGGGATCCTTTCTTTCAGTTATTCCTGCTTTCTACTTCTTGAAGAAGACAACTTCCCTACACGTCCAAGCTCAAAAAGATGAATGAAGTATCTGCTTTACTTTCAGATAGTGTTTCCCCATTTGGCTTTTGAAAAGGTCTACACCTTCTTATTAAATAATTAGTCATAGCCACTATAAATGAAAGGGTGCAGAACTGGATGGACAATAAGCTGTGATCCAACTTAAATGTTCATATTTGGATAATGAATGGGAAGTGCCATAAAGATCTGAAGATCTTTATGTCTCCTGCCCCTTTAATGGGCAGGATCTTCCATAAACATTTTTCCTAAAAAAAAAGATCTGCCATAAATTTTTTTGAAATAGTTTTAAATTTTTGTTTTATTATCCAGATGGTGCTTCATAAAAAGGAAGTTTAAAATGTTTTTTAAAGCTTCATATTTCATAGACTTTCCAGGTCAGCCAGAAGGGAAGCTGTCTGACCCTTCAGATCAGACCAATAGGTTAACAGAACGGTTACAGGAGATCGTAAAAATCCCACATCTGAAGGGAACAGGTTGCACCCTTATTTAATAAAGTTGCCAAAGTTAATCAATGGCAACAGAGCTGTAATGTAGCTCTGTGGCTGAAAAGTAGAAGCTAGAAACTAGAGAAGCAACTTGTAGTGCACCACTGAATGCAGCTCACCAGCAATGAACTGCGGCCTGCTAGGTGCTTGACAAACCTCTGACGTGCTTTTGCAGTCCCAGGCCAGCAGCAGAGAGGTAGTTGCTGCCTGGTGGAGCTGCCAGTGTGCCGCAACAGAATTGGCTGGTCACAGGGGAGACCTGTTGTCAGTCACTCCTGTCTAGCAATACAGGGCTGGAGACCCATGCTCCAACTCAGTATAAGGCAGCTTATACGTTTGTGTGATATTACGGTATATTACCCTGGTAATGAGATGAGCAAGCAGGGTTAAAATCAGGGGCTTCTAGACTGCAATCCGATATGTATTTAATGGCATATTTTGAATGTTGGAAAGTCTAGGATTCAGATAAGATACATGTTTCCTAGATCATTTTCTTGAATATGGCAGGGAATAGGGAAGCCTTTTTCCTGTCTGACTGCTCGGTCTATACACTTGAGTTGTTGTGAATATAATAAGATTCTGGAATCAGAACTGTGTGCACACATTGACACTTCTCCCAAAATCCACGAACATTTCAAAACAACCACTACCCACAGCTGCATGAAGTTCCGCATATTCCTCTCCGAATCGAGTCCAAGATAAGTCATGGTTTGCATTGCGAAGGAAATTAAGAAAGATTTAATTCAAGTTTCCAATGTTGAAATTCATATTCATTTCCTTAACGAGCTTGCCGACTGATTTGTTAGAACAGCCAATGAGACATGAGGACTTGCAGCTAAAACCAGCCTTTATTAGAATGAAGAGTGTCGTCCAAAACCTTTGACTATGCAGCTTTGGCACGGCAGAATGCTATTTGCAGAGGCAGCCCTGGCCCTAACCCTCCGGATGCTTGAGACAGTGCATCAAATGGAACACACCCTTCCCCAGTGGTACACCTGCATCTTCCCACTCCCTGGGTTTGAGGACTGTGTAGAAGAGGAAGCATGGAGGAAAGGAGAGTAGCAGACTAGATAGTGGTACAGGTGGGCAGGCAGGTGAAGGGGGTCACTCCTGCCAATCTGCCACTGAGAAACTGTCTCAAAGCGCAATCCTACCCAGCTACTCCACTGGTGCATCAGTGGTGCAGCTTTGGTGGAGGGAGAACAGGAGGCTTGGGGAGGGAAAGGATATTTAAATCCCCTTTCCTTTCCAAAGTCTCCTGTTCTACCCTCCACCACTTTTTTTTGCGAGCTGCACGCAAGTGCACAAGCGGCCTGAAGTCCTTAGGAATGAAGGGCTTCCAGGACGCTTGTGCGCGAGGGCCGCTTCTGCGCATGCGCGCGACTTGGCCTGAACGAAGGGCTTCCAGGCCGAGCCGCGCGCAAGTGGCCCGGGAGCCCTTCAGAACGAAAGGCTTTCAGGCCGAGCTGCGCGCATGCGTGCAGCTTGGCCTGGAAGCCCTTCATTTTGAAGGGCTCCTGGGCCACTTGTTCGGCAATCCTCCAGGAAGAAAATGGCAGCGGCGGGTGGCGCAATCCGGGATGGCGCCATACCTCCCCGGGTGCTGGGACCAGAGCCTGAAATCCGGGAGGATCCCGGCCATTCCGGGACGTATGGTAAGTCTATTCATGAGACTAAAAAGTAAATGTTCATGCTGTTTGTTTGGTGGCATCTCAATGCATATATGAACCAAACATTTTGCAAAGGTCAGGTAGCGATGCAAGATTTAAAATATTAGTACAAGTTCCTCCATGTGGCTTTAGTCTATGAAATACTGATAGTATCTCTTGGTTCCTTGTGCTCCTGATGACTTGTTAGTTCCTGGTTGCACTATGATAGTGGTTCTCAAAGTTCTCCCCGCAAGGCAGGGAGAACTCTGTGAGGGCGGGGCCAGCGGCAGTGGTGATCCCCGGGGATCGTCGCTGCCGTGGCCGAAAACGTGCCCCAAACTGCCGGGTTTTGCCTTACTGCGGCTTTGGGGAGCCCTGTGCAACCCTCTGCAGTCCTCTCCAATCTTCGGATCACTGAAAAATGGTAATTTTCGGGCACTTTCGGTTTTTGCAAAAACAGGAAGTGCCCAAAAATCGCCGTGTTTTGGCAATCCGAAGATTGGGGAGGCCTGCGGAGGGTTGCGCAGGCCTCCCCGAAGCCCCGGTAAGGCAAAAATGGCAGTTTCGGAACTTTTTCAGCCGTGGCGATCCTCAGGATCGCCGCCACCGCTGCCATGCTGTCCCTGCCCATTAAAGGGGCAGGAGACAGCTTTTGTTCTCTATGGTGGGTTGCAATCCACCACTTTGAGAACCACTGCACTATGACAGTAATAAATAGATTCCACAGTCTAGCATAATATACAATAGCCTCACAAGTTATTTGCTATTGCTTAGCTATTCATGGCCTGGCCATGCTGGCAGAACAGTGGAAGTGCCCTGCCCTACTGCAGCCGGAGCCTCCCATGCATGTCAGCTGGGACGCTGCTGCCGCCGCCAGTTAAGTGGTGGTGGCGGCAGCACCAGTTACTAGCTGCCGTGTGGCCTCATCATCTCCATGATGGACTTCAGGGAAGTGATAGCTTAAATGAGCAGCCTTCAATCCTCCTGCCAGTGAGTGTGCTTTGATTTTCAAAGTGAGTGGGTCGGTGAATGAGAACGTTGCTCGTCGTCTTTCATTCTCTTCCATGTTGCCTTCTCTCATCTCCCTTCTTCTTCTCTTCCTGCCCCTTCCCCCAAATGCTGTCTTCTCTCTTCTCCCCATAACATGGGCCAGTGTTGCCCTCTCCTCGCTCCCACCCAAATCGTTCCAGTTTTGCTTTTCTTCCCCTGATCTCTGCATTGGAAAGAATTCATGTGTTTCACGTTTGGACTTGAAAGTTTGGAGACCAGACTGATATGTGCAAGCATATGCAACTCTACTTGGAAGTAAATCTCATGGAATTCAATTCTATGACAATGCTTATATCCAGATAACCCTGGACAGAATTGCAACAGCCTGAGTTAACTTAGAGGGATTCTATTTGCAGAATGGGTGCGTGGGAGAAGGGCTGAACCATTTCGGGCTTCCTTCCTTTGTCTAAAAAGCCTTATGTGTGTGTTAAAATCATCTCATGCCTTTCAGAGTTCATCCAATTCTGCAAGTAAAGTACTACTTTATGTTTTACAAACTGCAGGCTGCTGGGCGGGGGGCCCTCATTCCTCGTCCTTTTGCTAGTCATCTGCTTGATGAAGAGTTCTGTAGGACTTAGATGTGCTCTTTGATACCCTTTGGGTATTTTTTCTTGTGATCCAACACAGTCATCTAGTATTTCTATGTTGTTTCTTCTTGCTGGGGGGGGGGCACCATCTCAGCCTCCACTTCAGGCAGCAGAATGTCATGGACTAGCCATGCATCCTGTCATGTTTGTTTCTATGAAGCTCACACGTTCTTTTAAAAGCATGTTACAGTATTTTTAAAGAGAGACACAATATTTTTTTTAAAAAAAAACTGGCTTAAACTTTTAAAAGCATATTTTAAAAAATCATTGTTATGACTTTTTACATTTCTTACAGCGCAATCCGGTGTAAGTAAAGGGCCGGCCACTGTATCCTATCAGGATTGCAGCCTGCCCCGGGGCTGTTGAGCCGCACCTTGGGTGAAGGGAACATTCGCCCCCTGCCCCTTCCCCGGGTGTAAGCGAGCCCAGTGGTATCGCTCTAGGTGGGGCAGAACACTAAGTTCCGCCCCGCTCTGAACCCTTCCTTACTCCCCAGCACAAGGTAGGGAGAACTTTGAATGTTTGCAGAGGCGGGGCCAGCAGTGGTGGCGATCCAGGAAATCGCCGCCGCTGCTGCCGCTGTACTTACTGGGGCTTGGGGGAGCTTCGGGGAGACCTGCGTGACCCTCTGCAGGCCTCCCTGATCTTTGGATCACCGCAAAATGGCAATCTCTGGGCGCTTATGGTTTTCGTGAAAACTGGAAGTACCCGTAGATCGTCATTTTGTGGAGATCCGAAGATCGGGGAGGCCTGCAGAGGGTCATGCAGGCCTCCATGAAGCTCCACCAAGTCCCAAGTACAGGAGGGGTGGTTTTGGGAAATTTTGCGGTGGCAGCAGTGGCGATCCCCTGGATCGCTACCATGCTGTCCCTGCCTCTTAAGAGGGCAGGGGACAGCTAAAGTTCTCAATGGTGGGTCACGACCCACAGTTTGACAACTACTGCCTTAAATGAATGGGTTTGGTAACCATCAAATGTGATCCTGTCTGTCTGGAGCTACATAAAAAATTCCTGAATAGTTAAAAGATATACAGTAGCAATATAAATAACAAGAAGAGGTTGAGAGCAAACTTCTTGACCTCTTCAAAGTATGTAAAAATGCAATTTTTTTTTTTTTTTTTTAGTTTTGTGTTTAAATGTAGCTCATCATACCTAAGAAGAAAATTGCAGCATGAATAAGATTCTCACGTATGAAATTCTGACTTGGAAATAAGATCTATCATACCAAGAGAAAAATATGTCACTGTGACCCTCTACAAAGGATCTTCATTATTCATGGATATGTTTTTTTCCCCAATACTAGACAAAAATGTCTTGAAAAGCTAGACTGTAAAACAAAATTCCCAGCATGGATGCTGATGATTTTTTGTCAGTGTTTTTGTACTCACTGAAGACTTTAATTGTACACTTGTAGAAAAAGGTTGCCAACTATTCTTAACAGGCCCCATTTCCTTTGCGTTTTACAGCCATTTGATCTTCAGACATCAGCACACGATAGTCAGTGCTAATGCCAGGTTGCTGGAGGCCCTGGGGCCAAGCCCAGCATTGGGGCCCTTAGTACCCTCTGTCCACTCCTGACAGCGCACTGGGCTCTACTTCTGCTACTTGTTGTCAGTGGCGTTCCCAGCCCTCCCGGCGCCTGGGGGGGAGGGGTTGGAGTGCCCTCCCAAGCAGCCGGGCTCGGGGCTGAGCGCCCACTCCGCGCGTCCCCGGCCTCCGGAGGCTACGCTCCGAAGGCTGGGGATAAGCCCTCCTTAAAGCGACCGCCCCGTTCAGCGGTCGAGAGCTTTATGAAGAAGCCGAACGCGTCTCTGGCTTTTATAAAAGCGTCGCTGGCTTTTATAAAAGCCAGTGACGCGTTCGGCTTCTTCATAAAGCTCTCGACCGCCGAACGGGGCAGTCGCTTTAAGGAGGGCTTATCCCCAGCCTTCGGAGCGTAGCCTCCGGAGGCCGGAGACGCGCGGAGTGGGCGCGCTGCTTCGGAGGGGCGCACCAGCCGGGCTCCGGTGCCGCGCTGCTCTGCGCAGCCCTGAGCCCGGCTGCTGCGCCCCTCGCCCACTCAGCGCCTGGGGGGGAGCACACCTGCTCCCCCCATATAAGAACGCCTCTGCTTGTTGTGATGAGTCAAGGGAGAGCACTAAGCCAGGATGGTGTAGTGGTTTGGGAGTCGGACTTAGACCTGGAAGATCCAGGTTCAAAGCCCCGCTCAGCCATGAAGCTTCCTGGGTGACCTTGGGTCAGTCACTATCTCTCAGCCCCACCTACCTCACAGGGTTGTTGTGAGGACAAAAAGGAGGGGAGGAAATATGTACACCACTCTGAGCTCCTTGGAGGAAGGGTGGTATAGAAATGTGAAAAATAAATAAATAAGTGGGCCAGCGGATGGGCATGGGTCCCGGGCCTGGTCGACCTAACGCCAACCCTGATGACGATGCTTATCTCATGCCATGAAATGGACAGAATTGATGTAAAATATTCAGCTTTTTATTGTTGGTAGTATTATCCACAAACCATTTCAACTGGGTTACAGCTCAGTCCTATATGAACTGATACGCTTACTAATCAAGTGTTTCATACAGGAGCGCAGTGGCTGTTACACTGGACCAACGTTTGTTCAGCGCCTTTGTGTTCATTTCAAGGTTTAACCAATAATGCTGCAGCTGTTGAAATCAGTGTAGAGGTATGATAGGAAAAAAAATGGCACGGCACACACTGGGCAGAGAGGAGATGACAGGGCAAGACGATTTCTGTGCACGTCATCTCGAAGACTTTCCGGTAGATAGCTGTGCTGCTGCAAACTTAGATACATGGGCCCCAATCTGGTGAAAGTTAGTTGTGCTCAATTCTTATTGAGTCAGCATCACTAGTCTGTTGTGACTGACTCAGTCCCATTGATTTCAGTGGGGTTTTAGTGCAGCTAACGTTCTCTGGACTGGGACCATAAGACAAGACTTGCAATCAAGACATGACTTTCATGTAAATCTATAGCTAGATTTTATATATAAAATTGTGGGGGGAAGTGAATTTTACCATCTCCGTTTCCTGTGTGAAACATGTCATTGTGTAGTAAACTGTGATATACAAAAGAAGCCTGCCAAAAATTATTCTGGGTGAATATCGTCTCTCACCACAAAATGCAAAATCAAAAGAACTATTTACCATGTGAAACTTAGATGGCAAAATCTCCTTGTGGTGACTTTCATATCAAAACGTAATGTGAAAATTGGGCCTGATATGCAGGATTTTGAAAGTTAGGATATATTGGGTTGTATTCTAGACAAGTTAGTCACACCTAAATCCCACTGAAATGAATATGACTTACAGTGCAATCCTAGGCATGTCTATTCCACAGTAAATCCTATTTAGTTCAATGTGGCTTACTCCCACGTAAGTGTATATAGGGTTGTGGCTAACTTTTCTAATTAATTTTAATAGTGCTTAGTCATGACTAGCTTTCTTAGGATACAATCCGTTGTGACTATGGCTGTGTTGTAGCTACACACACTGAAATAACAATGTTCTGCTGGAAAAACCTGAGAATGATTTACTAATTTAAATGGCTTGGCCCTAGGCCAGTGGTTCCCAACATTCTCTTTTCAGAGCACCACTAGGCCAATTGTAATTTTGTCATGGCACCCCTCACTGTGTTTCCCTTGAAGTATCCTGCGGCGCCATAGTAGCACCCCTTTTGAATTTGCTGCAGGGTACCGCTGCACACGGTTTGGGAACCAAAGCCCTAGGCTGAAGTCTTCTAATAGTAAGTTAGTCCCCCACTGAAGTAATTCCTCTAGAACAGATACTCAAGACGATAAGTAAAGACATGATTTGCAGGCTACAGCCACTGCCCCGATCTAGTTCTCTTCAGAAAGCAGGGCTCTTCATTCACTCTTACAGAGCTCCGCGGTCACATTGCCTAACTTTTCACTAAAGTGAATAAGGATGTCTTTGACGGCATCGGAACATTGTGTACATGCAAGTGCTCTCATGCCCATACAATAAACAAACAGCTGGAACAAGGAGAGAATTTGATGCACTGAAATTGTTCTCATGCATTTCAAGGTGCTTTCATTCACGGAGGCGTCTTCGGACAACGCTGGCTCTTCGGCTTTGAAATGGGGATGAGCACCACACCCTAGAGTCGGACACGACTGGACTTAATTGTCAGGGGTCACCTTTACCTTTTAGGTGCCATACTCGCAATGGAAATGTGAACATGTTTTCACAGAGAAGCATTTTGAATGACAACATTCAGTTGTGCCTTGAATCAACAAATATTTCCAATATCCACAGATGACTCGTTGTTTATACAAAACAGTGTTTGGATTTTGTTTATTTTAAAAAAAAGAAATGATTTTTTTTCTGGAATAAAAAGCTATATTTATAAACTGCGGGTGTAGGCAAGTGTCCCTACGTATCGCACCATTATACATTTTATTTTCAGGATACAAATTTACAGTAAGACTAAGTTAATTATTAGGATGGTATCACATCTGATTGAGCACCAGAAGGGTAATTTAAACATCTGTTTTAATATCACTCAGTCAAGTGTTGTCGCCCCCACCAAGGGTTGGGGCAACCATCGGGCCATCTCCTATGTCTGTCCCGTTGAAATTAACAGAAGTTGTGCATGAACACAGCTAAGCCCTTGCACAACTGGTATTCCCTTCTAGAGGTCTCGTACAGAAAGGGATCCTGGTAGGCTGTGCCCTGTGTCTTGAAAACTACTTAAAATAAAGAGTAGCAAATTAGAGGTGTAGTAACTAGAGCCCAATCCTACAAACACTATTCACATGCTATCTTCAGCTAGCAGCTTGAACATTCTTGCTAAAACCTGGATTGGGCCCTAATACAAGGAGGCTGCAAGTACCAATTCGGATGGTACTGCACACACAATCACACAGCAATCCCACCCCACCCCACCCCAGAAAACAACTAAAACTGACAATTTTTTGTAATGTGTGTGTGTGGTTTTTTTTTTTAATGTTGTGCATTGGATTCAAACAGCAAACTGTGTGCACTTCAACTGTTATCACAATGTGGCAAGAGGTCGGTGTCTTTCAGCATTTACACACAACTGTTCATTACAGTATGTAATCAGGCTAGTGGAAACCAGGGGTGTGGTTTGGTAAGCGGTATTGGTAGTGCACCTAGATTTTATATTATCTAACTTGAAAATATTTCTCTTCTAAGATTCCCTTTTTTTCCACAATAAAAATAGTTTTCACCAAACGTTGGTGGTGCGCAAGCACTACCAGTCACTCTTGGCACCACACCCCTGACCGGAACGCAGGTTCTTGAGATCGTTGATTTAAAAAGTATTACAAAAATTTCCATACAAAAGCTATTTTCATAGAAATCTTGCGTTTCCACAAATAAATCTGAGCGTTTCCCCCCCTTTTTTGGGGGGGGGAACTGCCCGAGAATTTTGCTCATTTAAACACTGTGACTGTATTGAGAAGTTCTCCACCTTCCCTCTTTTCTTTTCTTTGTGACCCATCCTATTTTCACTAGTAGCAAGAATTCCACAGGCTCCATTGAGTTCAATTCAAAGCAGAAATGAGAGTTTCTCAACCTTTCAGGGCTAAGAAATGCAAGCCGCCATTGTGTCACATGAGATAGGCTCTTCGCTTCACAGTTAAACAAGGAAGTAATTGCTTAGAGCTGAGCATCATACAGATACATAATTTGTTACTGAGGAAAACTTTTTGTGTCATCTAAAGTGTGGCCCACCTTCCTGTGGTTCTCTCACAACAGAGTTCTTCCAGTACAGGTGAATTATGCAATTTTCTACTGCCTCACTTGTTTGTTTGTTTTTTTAATTCAGGTCAGTGACAGCAAGACAGTAAAAAGGCAGGTTAGGTGTCTTGTTTTCATTCTTCATTTTTCCCCCATTTCCATTCTTTCCCACTGAGTAAGCTCATACAAGCTGGCAGGGTACAGCATGTAGACTTTGGCCAGCAAATACAAGGTCTTCTATGCTTGGGAGTGCATAAACACAGTCACTTTCCCCCCCACTAGAGTTCTGAGCTATTATTTTTCAAAGACTTCTCTGGTAGTTAGTAAGTAGTCAGACTTTAGTGGCTCGTTCCTTCTCCAGCCCCCGGCAACAGTTGAACTTCAAAAAGGAACCTGCTATTTCTCACAGAGACGGCATTTGTAACCAGCCATTAAAACTCACATAGAACTTTCATTCATTAAGGAATGGTGGAACCCATGACAAATGGCGGAATGACCCCCGCCCCACCCTTCCCTCCCCTTGTAAACTTGATTGATCCGTGATGCTTGTGATTCGAGTCTGGCCTTTGCAACTGCTTAGATCACAGAGTCTCTAGTTCATAGACACAGCGGCATGAGGTAACTCATTTTATTTTGCACAGGTTGCATATTTCCACAGGAAACATTCTCGCAAAAGTTGTTTTGGGAAAAAAAAGAAAAAAAAAGACAAGAGTTTGTGCTTGGGGTTGTTTGGCCTCCCAGCTCTATGCCATGGTTTCTTTACCTGGCAACCTTCTGTCATTAAATGTGTGCATGTTGATAACCTCTTCTGTTTTCACAATAACCGGAGCCTGTGGTTTGTGTTTTAACCGACGCTGACACTTCAGAGACATCCTCAGCTCTTCTACCATGGCACTACAGAAGGACCTCTATAGGGGAAGTTTGAAAAATAAAGACAAAAAAGGAAGAATAAAAGAATAATTATTATATCATATTAATATTTTTCACAAAACGTGCTTCAGTATGTGTAATCTCTTTTGGTTTTTTTTTCTTTCCAAATTGTTTATTTTGTTGCATGTCACTGTGGGCAATAACTTTCTCTAGAAAGGAAGATGGTAATTTTTTTTTATTTTTTGATAAATTAAATAAACCTTGTAAGGCAGGCCCATTATTCTCATTTGGTAGCAGAGGCCTAGGACCACCCAGATGTGTCTATACTTTCATAAGGTGGGTCTCCTAGTTTATAGACCACATTGGAAGCATCTATCATCTGAAGACTTCTCATCTCCACTACCACAGCCTTGTCAATACTCAGCTTCAGCCAGATTCTAATCATAGTTTTGGCATCTTTTAAATATGCATCCTTCAATTAAACATGAGTCAGAGTTTTAAGGCTTTCTGTATATGCTTTTTCTCCCATATTAGATATTAGATTATTAGATACAACAATACTCATTACATATAAAGTGTCCTGACAGAATACCTGAGGGTGCATAGGCATGTGCAGGCGGCACATCATTAGGTGATTTAAAGATACGAAGAATTAATGTGTCGGCTAAATATGTATACTTTCTTTGAACGTATTGTCCTAAGCGTGAAGCAGAACAGTGGGAATTTTTTTCTTTCCATTTCACATCAACTCATCATCTGATGTTGCAGACATCAAGCAGTGAACATACATACGAGGTAGCCTAATTTAAACTGAATTTGCTGTATGACACCCACCTTTAAAGCTTGCTTTTTTATATCTTTAAAACAAAATTAGCTCTTATTTTATTGAAGTCACAGTGGACATATCACAAGCATTAGATTCTATTTATAATAATGCCGAAGAGTTCAAAGTCAACGCAATGGTCCTGAACTGGACATCACCCATTACAAGAGACAAAGACTTGCAATATTTTGTATTGGATTCATCTGGTTTAGAATACTGAGCTATTTTTTTGTAATTGAAGTGTCTAACATACTAGGAATAACCAGTTAGACAGACATTTATTAAAACAATATCTGGTGTTGATTGTCAGAAACCATAATTGACAATTCTAAGTGAGGTGGTATGCAGTAACTCTTTATATAGTGGGTTGTAGCTTAGGTTTAGTCAGTCATGATCATGACTAATAGCCTAATCCTGTCTAGCAGGAAGCAGCAGCGCAAATAAGGTGCCTATCGCATCCTATGCAGGATTGGTTCTGCCCCGGCACAGCTGGAGGCCTCCTTGGGTTAAAAGGACGTTCATCCCCTTACCCCGAGTAGAGCTTCAGCCATCCCAATGGGTCTACTCGAATGTGCACCAGCTATTTTAATGCCGTGAAATGCCAGCCAGGCCCAGGAAGGAGAATAGGATACAGCGTAGCGTGTCACCGCTGAACAGAATGGGACTTCCTTCAAAGTTGACAGCAGTAAAATTGACAGCACAATCTTATGCATAAGTCATGACTAACTGAACTGCAGTTGAGATATACATAACTCAGTGGTTACAGTGACATGAGCCACTAATTCCATTCTTTCTGAGAGTCATTTCACACATTATGCAGAGCCAAGGTAGGTTTTCTATGTATACACTCAACAAGGAGTTGCAGCCAGTTACATTATTTGCTGGGCTAATACATGTATCTGCAGCTGTGTGTTTGTCACACTCATACTACCTTTTGAAGTATACAACTAAAAGTGCAATGTGTGAATTAGTATTAGGACAGCAGGACATGAATTTCAGTTCTCTTAATTTACCAGTTCTATTGTCAGCAAAGCAAGCTACAATACAGAATCAGCCTGCTGTTCCATGCTGTGTATGAAGAAAACTATTCTTTACTTTTTCAAAATCAAAAAGCTGTAGGAAGGCAAACTGTGAACCCGAGAAGTGTAAATTTATCCCCTTAAATTTGACTGTGAAGTTAAAGCTCTTCACCCTATTCTAACTTCAGCCAACCCTAGGAGGCTGTTAAAGCAAGTCAGACTATGAACCATGAAAAGAAGTACTGTATACTCAAAAACAGATCATTTTACTGCTGCCAGCATTTCTCTTAACCAGACCCTGATGGTGTGCGATTAGCAACAGGTCATAAGAAAGCATTCACCACATCCTCAGGGTTTCTACCCTGGTTGTACACAGCCAGCTCTACAGGTGCAAATGTGACTTCTCCTGGTGCTGAATTTGAACTGAGTCAGAGGAGAAAATGCCAACATTTGAAACAGAGCAAAGGGCATCAGAGCCTTATGTGTGGTTTTGGCTTTCTCTATTGGAATAGTAAAATTCAGCAGAACGAAGAGAAAAAAAATAACTAGGAAGCTTGCCTCCTTTCTCCAAGTTACAACTGAAAACGTTGTTTGCAAACAACCCCCCAAAAGATATGAAATGGTACCCCCCCAAAAAAAGCAATGGTCATTGACCAAGGTCACTATGCATGGCGTTACTGCATTTAAGCAAAAGCAGATATATAAACAGCAGCCTTGTCGATGTTCTATCTAGTTTGTCAACAATGAAGGGGAAATGAACGTTCTGTACCTTTGCCTTGTGGGGTTCTATCTGCTGTAAGCATCTATGAGAAACTATTCGTATGTACATATAGATATGGACTGGATTGTGGTTTACGAAATCAAACCACCCAGCACTAATCCTCCTGCATTCATTTGAATGGAATCAACAATAACACTCTAACAGTGTTAGATTGTTTTTAGACACTGTTTTTATTAATTTTCATTAATTGTTTTTACTGTTTTAAAATGTGATTTTTTTTATACTGTGTCTTTTCTATGTATTTTTTTTCTCTGTTGTAAGCCGCCTTGGGTCCCTTCGGGGAGAAAGGCGGGATAGAAATACTGTAAATAAATAAATAAATAAATAAATAAATAAATAAATAAATAAATAAATAAATAAAAGTGCAATCCTGTGTAACTCTACTGTGTAACAGTAGATCCACTGGTGTAAGTGCACATGCCAGTTTAACTTGCCGTATGCTGACGGATGCAGGACGGACACCGGTGTAACTCCCCCTCGGATGTTGTGCACATGCAGTTTGGATGCAGGATGGATGCCAGCGCAACTCCACCGGTGCAGGGGGCATTCCGGGGGTGTCTGAATGCCCCTGGAATGTCCCCTGAACCGGAGGAGCTGCGCTGGCATTCGTCCCATGTCCGAACTGTCCGTGTGTGGCATCCGAGGGGGGTTATGCCAGTGTCTATCCTGCGTCCGTCGATGTACGGCAAGTTACACTGGCACGTGCACTTACACCAGTGGCTCTACTGTTACACAGTAGAGTTACCCAGGATTGCTCTGTAATAAAACAAATGCTGCTATGGACAATAAACTTTCAACTACCCAGTTACTACTATCATTACTTAAATAAAAAGCACACAAATAGGCATTATACATTCAATGTACTCAGACGTTTCACCACCACTAATTCTGGTCATCCAAGAAATAATTTTCTGACAGTCCACTCCTTTTGGGTCTTTGCGCTGATGGAACAAGTGTTCCGCCAGTGGTAACTGCCTTATGGCAGTCGTAAAAAACACTCCACCAGCGGGAAGGGCGGAGCCTTTCCCCGCACACCGGGAGGTTGACAAAGACCTGCCGACACAAGTAAGGCAGTGGGGGAGGCAGGATGGGGAAAGGGCAGATCGGGTCCAGGCAGGGGGCAGGTTTGGCAGCAGCCAAATTTTATTGTCCTTCCTGGACCCAATGCTGTGGCGTGGGTCCATGCGGATGTGTACCAGCGAATTCACTAGCGCAGGAGTAGGATTGGGCTGTTATCAACTATACACTCATTGAAATCTTAAAGGGGGAAAAAACTTGGCAGAACTCCAGGCTCTCTTTTAGTCTACCTTAATTTTTACCTACTAAAATAATGAATGATATAAAAAGCAGGGGAAATTTAGGTAATAATCTTGACTGAATTGCAGGTTCGAAACCAGATTACTTTGTCTAAACCAAAAGAGTCGTATTTTTATAATTTTACCTACTTAAATTGGCAGCCCACTCTATTTTGAAAGCTGAAGACGGAAAACAGTAATTTAAAAACACACATTCTTTTCTGCTGGTGCTCAAAAGCGAACCAGAACAAGCCAGTTTTTCAATGCTTCCAAAAGACACTGAGGTTCAGGCTTTGCCAGATCATCAAGTGCAACCACAAAAAATGCAATGCACATGTGATAATAAATGTGCAAAACCTCAGTGTGTGCAAAAGGTGTGCAAAACTTCTGGGTGAAATTTCACCTGCCTCCTTTGAAAACTCTCAGAAGAAAGATTATTTTTGAAAATGTCTTGAGAGGAAGCCAGAAATTTGCTTTGAATTTCACCTCTTTAGGAATTTCGGAGCCAGCCCTAGTGCAAAGGTGGTATTGTGGACGTTTCAGCTGACATCAAGGATCTCAGTGGAAACAAAGGGACATGACGGTCTCGCAGGCATGCTGAACGCAAGGCCCATGGATAGAGGTGTTTGAACATGGTTTTATTTTTTCACAGATTTCAGTGTTTTAAAAAAATGAAAATGGCGGAAAGCGGCAGTATGTGTTTTTATTCCAATTTTTCATTTTGATTATTATTATTATTTATTTGCTTTTAAAGTGTTCAGATAGACTATTCCCCCCCCCCCCCCAACAGTTGTATTCACAGATCCACATCCTGCTCTGGAAGCTTATCCAAAAGAACAAATATATAGGCTTCACTTCAGGAGTAGAATATCATGCATATTATTGGCATCCTCAGTTTCTAGTCTCTCTGTTTTTTTGGTCTCTCCCCCTGACAGTTATGTTTCATTGCCCCCCCCTTCAAAAGTGGAATAGAACAAATGAGACTGAGTTCAGAGGATGAGCAGCAGCTAATAACAAACGTGTTACCTCGTGAAGAAAAAGGGCCTGCCTGCTTTAAAAGAAAGACTTTTAAAAGAAAGGCTTGTCTGCTCGTTCTTGCCTGCGGCACCTAGTGGTTGAATATTGTATAGCGCCTAGACAAGCAAGCAATACAGATCGGAGATAAGGGAAGCAGAAGCAACAGGATGGCCTTCAGAGCTGTTGGAGAGGCTCCGCAATGCATTTTGGTTGGAAAAAAAAGACCAGAGAAATAACGAGGCAACACTGAGAGGAGTAAAAATAGGGTTATTTCAAGGTATTCCTAAAAATTGTTTATCTTTTTTTTTTCAAACGAAATTCACATTATATCGCGGTATTTCATATTTACCATTTTCAATCACCTCTACCCATGGACAATAAAAGAAGTGTAGAATCATTTTTCACAATTCGGACATTTTGCTTGTACTTTGTTGTTGCTGCATCCTACCAATTGAGGACAGAGTAAAGAGGCACTTTTTTTTTGCTCCTTTAGCCTTCCCTTTTTGTACCCAGTCCAAATATCAGGATCTACCCACATATCATTTAATGGATCACAAAGCATGAGCCTAAAGCAAATGTGCCTCCGGATGCACTTCTTAGTGCAGGGCAATCTAACTGCACTGCATTCTTTCAGTAAACTGAACACTGAAATGTAGATGGAGGGGAGATAATGCATTGAATGTACATCTAAGCATGCAATTTATTGAAACCAATGAAGTGCAAGTGACTGCATCCATATTTGGACGGTGCCAACACCATGCTCAAATGGTTGCACACCCAATTTACCCTATATTCTTTAAAAATGGCTAATTAACAAGTGTGTCAGTATGGCTAGGTACTACTTTCCATTGAGCTAACGGCCTCAAATTTTGTATGTGCATAGTCCAAAATATATACTGATTAACAGGGGGGAAAAAAATCTGAAAACAAACATTTATACGTAATTGTATCTGTGTGTGAGTGAGTGAGAGAATATGAAGTTCACCACATGATAGGGCAGCATTTCAGGCATGCAGGGCTTTCCATGCACATCCAGAACGCTCTACCCTCTTTTTGTTATTATCTTCAATGTCAGAGAGAGTTTCATTCATTCAAGAGACCGTGCAAATGATGCGCCCTGTCACAGATGGAAATTAGGCAATCCATGCAAGTGTAGCAGTTCCATGTGCCCTGGAGTTCTATGGACCTGCAAGCAGACGATGCAGCCCTCAGACCAATTTCTTCACAGCAGTCCTAAAGTAACTATGGATTTCAACTGATCTATTCTAGAGTAAGAGAATTACAGAAATAGTCTTTGTATGACTATATAAACATTAGCATATGCAGAGGGCACATGTCATAGGGAATACGTTCCAGCCTCCTCGCAGATACTTGAAAACTACGGATGGGGAGAACGCCCCCCCCTTACCTTTATTTCTTGTTTAAACAGTTCTTGCTTAAACAGAATGCTATAAGCAGCAGTGTGCTGCTTATAACACAGAGCTGAAATGCATCTAGCAAGGATCCTCGGTGCTAGAGAGACTCCAAACGTTAACAGGAAGCAGTTTCAGCTTCCTGTTAACGTTCAGAGCCTCTCTAGCACCGAGGATCCTTGGTAGAATCATTCTGGCTGTGTGCTATAAGCAGCACACTGCTGCTTATAGTGTTCTGTTTAAGCAAGAAATAAAGATAAAGGGCACTGGGGGGGGCGGATCCTTGGTCTGCAGATAAGTGGATCTATGGATACTGTCCCCCCCCCCCGTTCTTTATATACCAATCACTGTTAATCCCACTAACAGCAATCTTTTTAAAAAGCTATTTTAGAGAAGTAGCTGCGTACTTCAGTAATTTATATTTTCTGCAAACATTTTCTATTACCATGGGGATTTCTGTTAAAATTCAGGTAGGGAGTGTGGCCTAAGAAAAAGTTGACTCTTTCCACACACTGCAACTCATAAGCAGGCAGCCTTGAAATGGATAACTTTGACCTTTTCATTAATTGAATATTTTTCCATCTACAGAAATTTCATCTCATTAAAAAAAACATTGTTAACATTCAGAACAGAAGCATAAAGAACAAGAAAAAATAATTTTTGCAGTATTTTCAGAAACAGGCAAGTTAGACTATTTTATGAGAATATTTCAAACAAAGTAATCAAATATTTTTTGACAAGTTCAATTGGCCTTTCAGACTGCACCGTTGTTAAAATAAGTGTAAAAGGTTAGCAGGTTGCATATCAAAAAATCTTTTTCCATCTGGAGCTTTTTGAATATGTACAGTACTTTTTCTTTTTCATTTAGTCCTGATGAAATAACCTCTTGCCCTTTACTTTCCTTCTATACCTCAGGCAGCTTGCAAGAACACCAACCATTATTGAATTTTGACTATGTGCTGTAAAATAGCAAGCTGGCTTACTAAATGTTTCCAGAAAGTAAATGTTGCCTGAAAGTCATTTAAGAGCTAATGATAGCAGATGACTTAAAATACTGTAGCCATTATTTCTGTGTGTGTGTGTGTGTGTGTGTGTGTGTGTGTGTGTGTGTGTGTGTGTGCACGCACACACATGCGTGTGTGTGAGAGAGAGTTTTAATGAAGACTCAATCTGTAGTACTAGTGGTTCACTTATAATCAGGATTAAAAAAGTTACACTAAAGTTTTAATCAGCAGAATCAATGCACATGCTTGCCCTGACACACAGCTGGCTCCAGGTTCATCTCCCTATGAAGAATGGTTTTTTATTTACTAAAAAAGCCCATTTTTCCTCTCATTGCAACTCTTTACATAAAAGAGTTTACCCACATGCAGAAAAGTGCACTAATAAAAAGTGTTTTCTATGAACTTGTGCTTATAAGAGAAAAAGCTAAATAATTCACAGCCCAATCCTATCTAGAATGCAGCGGTGGTGCATCTAAAGTGACTGCTGCATCCTAGGCAGGATTGGGCCCATGCTGGCGGAGCTGGAGCGCTCTTCAGGAGAAAGGGATGTTTGTCCCTTTCCCCCAGGTAGAGCCCCAGCAGGCCCAATGGGCCTCCTCAAATGTGCACCAGCAAAATGGCTGGCGTAAACCCGAGGTTCCAGTGTAAGGCTAGCCAGGCCCAGGTCGGAGGATAGAATTCAGTGAAGTGCACCGCCGATAGGTCCCTGGCCTGGCTGGCCAATTGCCCCTCCCTTTCCACCCTCCCCACACCCCTGCCCCAACCGGCACAGGTCCTACCTGTGTCCGCAGGCAGTGACTGTGGTCCTGGGCAGAGTGAGCAATGCCGGCCTCTCCACTGGTGCCGCTTACTTGCCGGGTGTCAAAAACACATGTTTACGACATCCGGCACCAGTGAAGCCATCGCTTCACCGGCACATGTGTACACAGGATTGTGCCATTAGACTGATATCATGGGAATGCAAACATTTGAGGGGGTTACAACAGTAGAGCAGAATCTGCTGTGAGATGTAGAATCTAGTTTTGGCATGGGCAGTGACTTGGAAGGAAGCTCAGTATGGTTACTGGTGGGGAATGTAGTTTTTTGCCAATTTTTCTAGGACTTTATTATTGCTGTCTGTCCCTTTGTTTCTATTGGTTCAATAACTCCTGACTCAAGGGCTGACATTATGGGTTGGCATCAACAAGCATCTGCTGAGTTTCGTGTCTCAGCAGAGGACCCACTGCTGAATCCCCTTGGCCATAATGCTCCAGCCATGGATTCCTGTACATCTTTCCTGTCTGAGTGAGCATTTTCCACTGGAGCCATGTGGAAAGCTCCAGCACAACTGAAAGTGCAGTGGTGACAGCAACAAGAATTATGATGGATGACTGAAAACATCTTGCCCAACAGTCCCCACCACGTACCAGAGCTGCCTGACCCCAGATCTTTCCTTCCTTTCCAGTTGAGAGTCTAGGTGCACACAGCACATGCTAGTCATGACTTATAGGTTTGGTGTCATATGTTCTTAGTTTTCCATCCTCCCTTTAAATGTATTCACCCTGTGCCCAGTGAATTTGAATCCAGAGCCTCTGCATGTGCTGTGTGCACCTAGACCTGGATATGGACCAGGCAAGCACACTCTTCACTGCTCACCTCAGTGTCAAGGCAACTCTGTGCATACAATAGAGATGTGCACTCATAGCTGTCTCTGGCAATGACATGAATGGGAAAGCCACTGCATGCACATTGGGCACATGTACAGGGTACATGCATCAGATCTCCTACACCTTCAAAGAGGCACTTGCTGTGGTGAATAGAGCTTTAAAAAAATAAAAATTTTCAAATGTACACATGCTGATCACCAAAAATATTTGCACTGGGTTTTTATATTGCTGTATAACTTCTCCGTAAGAAAAATGAATCGTATATCCTATTCATGTTTTTCTGCTACACCATTTTTATGTATATCTTTGCAAATTTTTATTTAATATTATAAAGAATGATTACCTGAAATAGTAAATAACAGGCTTTGTAGTGTAATTGGAATTTTCGTTTAACTAAAAATAGCAATACTGATGCATGCAAAAAGAAATTAACAAAACAGCCATAGATACCTTTCCTGGTGCAAGGAATATCCACATCTCCCTCTCCCTCCCTCATTCTGAAATGACTTGATTTGAATGTTTTCCCCTCTGTTTTTGTTAAAGAAACTTATTCAAATTGTTTACTCTTTTTTAACATCTATCTTCTCTTTAGTTTGATGGAGTTTACACAAAATAGACTGTCAAAATCCAGTATGAATCTAGAGGATTTTCTCTGAAGTTCATTACCTCCAGCCTTGCATGTCAGATATTATTTGAAGCCTTGTTACCATTTCTTAGCGCAGTAATGGCAGTAATCCTGAAGCTTATATCTGATATTATGGGTCAATGTTCTAATGTCTAACAGGACATGTCAATCAAAGTGCTGTTCATTTCTTGTTTTGTAAATTAGCTGGGAATGGATGCACAAGCCTGCTCTTAGGCTGCTATACACACTTACCTGGGAGTAAGTCCCTGTGAATTCAGTGGGACTTACTTCTGAGTAGACATACATAGGATTGTGCTCGGGAAGCCCAATCCTGTCTAACATCGCGTCCTGCGATGTAGTGAGGCCGGTGCAGCCTCCACCGCATCCAGGGCAAAGCAGGCAGCTGGAGGGGTCACTTCGGAGAACGTTTGTTCTCTTACCAGAGGCGTCGCTGGAGCGTGGCGGGGGGGCGGGCCGCCAGGGGGTGACGCGCGCACCCCCGCGCGCGTCACCTCCATGATGCGCGCCACCCTTCGGACGCTCCGAGGCCGGCCCGGGAGCCGGCCTCGGAGCGTCCGACCCCGTCAGCGCACCAGGGCCTTCTGAAAGAAGGCCCATGCAGCGCGTTCATCCGGGTATTTTGCGAATTTTCGCGCATGCACAGAGACCGTTTTGAGGGCCTTTTGCCCTCAAAACGGTCTGCGCATGCGCGAAAATTAAAAAAATACCCGTATGAACGCGTCTGGTGGGTGACGCGGGGGGGAAGCCGGGTCGCCACCCCGCGCCGCGATGTCAGAGCGTCACTAGGGTGATGCGCGCCCCCTGCCCCAGGGTGATGCGCGTCCTAGTGACGCTACTGTCTCTTACCCTGGGTAAATCCCTAGCCTCCTGGACAGGTCTCCTCAGATCCATGCCAGTTATTTAGCTTGCGTAGTCTGGGGGGAGAAACGGGTCTGCGATGGAGGGTAAGATATGGCGGAGGCCTGCTCTGCCAGTCCCACCAGCCTTCCCCTGTTCCTCCACCGCCTGGCAGGGAACTTACCTTCCCCGGCAGGCACTCCACGTCAACTGGGGCAAGTAGAGTGGCGCCGGCGCTGCCTACTCACTGGGTGCCGCAAACATGCCTTACGGCATGTTTGCAACACCCCCTAGTTCTTAACTTTAGACAGAAAGTTTCCTTTCTACACAGAGTCCACTTCCATATACCACTTCCCCAGGGATTTAGTAGTTAGAAATTGTTAGCAACTGTCAGTCTTGACCTTTAAACCCAAAAGCAGAAATGCAGATCCTAGGGCTGTGATGGCGAACCTATGACACGCGTGTCACAGGTGACACGTGAGGTCATTTTGGGTGACACGCCAGCGTTTTCCCCAGGGCCCCGACACACCTTACATTTTTGCAAAAGTTTTACAGGCTTGTCTTGAAAATTTACGGCAGGGATTTTGGCAGACCTCTTTCAAATTATTATCTAGTAAAATTCAGCAAAAATAAAAAGTCACTAATTGATGTTAAATAAAATGCAATGTGTTCTATAGTTGTTTTCAGTTCAGTTCAATTCAAAATTACTATTACAAGTAGCAATAGTCAAATTACTATTAAAAGTTGGGGGGGGGGGGACACACACCAGCAGAGTCAAGTTAGGCATTTTCAAAAATTTTGACCCACCAAGCCCAGATGGTTCGCCATCACTGTCCTAGGGCTATATTCACATAGAAGACATGTCGTTTCCAACATGAAAATGAAGAATGGAATGTAAAAAATAAACATATCGGTAAGTTGGTATGGCAAAGATTCATTTTGCTTTATTTGAGACTTTGGAGATTTGATAATTGGTAATGAACTGATACTGTATCAGTTGCATTTATGTTTTAGAATGGCACCAGCTGATGTACTGTTCTTATAACGACAACTGACTTTTAGGGGACTTGACAGCCTTTTAAAATTCTACTGGAAGTGACGTATCGTAAAGAATTGCCAGCCAGTCATGGGAAGCACTGAAAGAGCATATCTGATATGCATAGAACATGTTGTGCAGACCTAGCCTAAATTTCAAAACAAAGACACTATTTGCACATTTGTTTCCTATAATAAAATAATAATAATAATAATAATAATAATAATAATAATAATAATAATCTAAAACAGTTTCTTGGCACAGGAATGAATTCCCTTTTTGGGCAACTATGCATTTCAATAATTATACAGCTGGTTTGACATAGGGAAAAAATGTGCAATTTGTACTCTGTAGGAAAGTAAACAGCAGGTTGAATACCTGCAAATCTGTACACTATCAAAGGAAGATAAAAAAAAAGTTTTTCTCCAACAGTGCCAAGTTGTCTAGGCCTGTAGTTGGTTGGCAAGCAGATCCGTACCGGAAAGATACTTGGGAAATTTATTCCTCACTAGTTCAGAGTACCCACCCTGGCTAACTTTCCGAGGTCGCATCTTTTAAAGTGGTGACCTTCTTATATCTAGCAGAGGGACAGAAGCCATCCCTATTCATCCCAACATAATGTTCCTCATGGTGGCTATTTGCTGATTCTTGCTAGGGAAACACACCCAGCCATATAGCTGATCTGTCGGTTGCATACCAGTCCCAAGCCTGGATAAATGGAGAGGAGCGAAGAAAGCAATGGTGAACTACCCCGCAGCAAACTCTCACCAGAACGGTTTATGGCAGGAGCAGCATGAAGAGCTCTCGCCTATAAAGTCGCCTAGAGTTGGACTCGACTGAATGGGTATAGGAGGAGTTCAGAATACTCTCTTCTAGTATTTCTAATGCTGTGGGGGAATCTTTGGCTCATGACCTTCATGAAATCCTCTTATCTATCATTGAATAAAGCAGAATGTTTTTATGATCCTTTTTGTTCCAGATTGCAACTATTTTTCAAGGGGGAAATTTATTTATTTACAGTATTTTTATAGCTTTCCTTTATTAAGACCTCTATATATGAGGGGAAAGTTGTGACAAGGAACCTCTGGAGATATCTGAAGTCTTCTGATATCAACGTTAGGCTACATTGTGGTTATACTGGTGCCATTAGTTGATAAGATCCTCATACTGATGGATGTACAAAGATTTGTCACTAATGGGTTACTTTAGATCAACTGAAGACCTTTTGAGTTTTGCTGACTCACCTGTAGGTCTAGGTTGGGGTTGGTGGGACTGCACTTGTGTGGTTCCATTCTTCCCTCTCAGAGAGATCTCAGAGGATGATATTGGGCAATTGCTCATCTGGCCCATGGGCTCTCTTTCATGCGGGATTCCACAAGTTTTCATTCTGTCATCCCTCCTTTCAACATGTATGTGAGGCCACTGGGGGAAGATAATGAAACAGTTTGGGCTGTGGTGCATCAATGGACAGAAGACACACAGCCCATCTCTTTTCTCTCCCTTTCTTTCGCGTGCTCTTTTTCTCTCTGTTTCTTTTTATTTTCTGTCTTTTGTTGACATTAAATCAGAATCAGAGTGGTGAGGCTATAGATATTCAATCCAGAAAAGAAGGATATTGGATTGAACAAGTAAAAGAAGGGGTGGTGATGGCAGTTACCCTAATTTGTGTTGGTTCTGTTTTCAACACCCCCTTTTTTTAGGAGTGATTTTTTCATTCCTGATGGTCTTCCTTAATCCTGGTTGTTCCTGGAAATCCACACTGCATGACTAGTATTCGTATTTTTTTGATTGGAAGGTGGCAATATCTTTTCCATAGTTACGTTAAATAATCCTAGTTTGTTTCAGGAGGACAATAATAGGCCATCCTGAAATGACAGCTAGATGCATGTTCTTGCAGGATGATAAATATTGGACATTGTTAAAACAACTGGCTGTCTCTTTCAAGGCGTAAATTTACGGGGAAAAAACTTCAGCTGAATCAATGGGCTGAATTCTATACCCATTTAAATCAAGACTTAGAGAATGTGCTTAAACCTCTAGATTTTAAGGTCTTGTGAATGCTTTCAAGATTTGAAGTGCTGACAATTGTCAGTGCTCGTACTGAGTTTGCTCTGCAGCTAGTTCAGAGAATCACTGGGGAGTGATTTTATGAAATGTATGCGCTTTATGAAATGTGTTGAAGACACCTCTAATGAGATGTTAAATACTACAATATTGTCACTACAAAGCTAAGTAAATAATACACTTCACGTTCAAGTCTTTCTACAAGGCTTATCTCTTCACAAGCAACTTCACCATTCACTTCAACAGAGAGCTAACTCTATATGTGCACAAACTGGCATGCATCAAGTTGTCAGCTCCATTGAAAAGAATGGAGGAAGGAAAACAAATCTTGCAGAAGAACTCTAGCCTGCAAAAAATTGCAATATCAAAGTACAAATCAGCAAACAGGTATCTGAATTTGTGGCGTTAAGTTGTAATACTATATTGGGAAAAAAACAACAACTATAGAATGCTAATCCTCAATGGTCTTTTCCCACACATATAACATAGAACTGATACCGACAGCACATGAAATACCTTCACAGAAACTGTCTTCGTTTTGAAAACACAGCAATATCTCTTTAAAACATGCCTTTTAGAACACTGTAAGATATAGAGGCCAAGAAGGAGGGATTAGAAGGCACTAGAAGGAGGGATGAGCTGCATATGTACTATTGTGTGCCCTCCAATGACACTCTCATCGTCCTGACTTCATTTCTGGCACAATATCTTAATACATTGCCCTCTACAGATGTAAGGGCCCAATTCCATCCTTGGCTGCTCTGTGTTATTACCACTGACACCGCCTCAGCTGCATCCCAACTGGGGACCGGGCAGTGGCAAGAGGTAGGAAATGTTTTACTTGCCTCCAACCCTCCCTGGTCCCCAATGGGCCTGCTCATATCTCTGCCAGCTATTTTACTAATGAAAGGCCAAAGGGGGCATAACAGGCCTGGGATAGGGGCATAGGATCTCGTGGATACTGCTGCCACCGAGATCTGCCCTGACCCTCCCTCGACCCAGCCCAATCTGCCCCACCACCACCTTACCTGTGTTGATGGGCGATCTGTGCAGTGCTGCAGCCTCACAGCCTTTGTACCAGCGCCATTGGAGAGGTGGCTGCAGTGGCGGACCATGAGATATGCTTGCAGATCACGAGATCTGCCAGCATATCCCTTGGATAGGATTGGGCCGCCCAACAACACAACATCAAAGGACTATCAAAACGTCATTGTCTTTGTCATCCTAGGGTGCAGTTGCATCTCAGCAGTAATTGAGAAAGAGGACACTACATTGTGCAGAACATCCCAAGAGTTTAGAATAGGTTTATTTATTTATCAATCTAAGGAGCAAGCAATTTGTTCAATGCTGATAGCTACGTTGGCAGCAATAACCTGGCCCTCCACATACAATCAATCAATTTCTATATAAAGCCCTCCACATACAAAATCTCAATAATTCTTACAGAATTGCCATAATACCTTCATCAGATAGGTAGTTGAGAAATAGTAGCTAAGGCCATTGAATGACTTGAGAATCTAAGATGTGAACTGAGGACCTTGTCCTTAATCATACTCTTAATCATACTCTAGCACATCAAATACAGCATGAGTTTCATATTATTTTTATTGGTAGATGCTTTCAAAATTGAAGTTTTCAGCGGCGTTGTAAGGGGGGGAGCCTTGGTGCCCAGGGCCCCCAGGCGCAGACCCTTGAAGGGGTGGAATCGCGGGCGCAGGAGGGCGAAAACATACCTTCTTTGTAGGCGGGACGGCTGCGTTTTGGCCCTCCCGCCTGCCCTTGCGTCCGAACGGCCCCAAATAGTAGTGAAAATAGCAGAGGGGGGTGTTCGGAGGCGGGCTGTGATGTCACGTGCCCGCCCACGTGGGGGCGATGATGCGGGGGCGGGGCGATGGCACCAAGCCCGTGGGGGCGTAGCGACGCTGCTGGAAGTTTTATCCTGAAATTACTACTGTTAAATATGAAACACAAGGTCAGATCTTGTAACATTTTTTCCCTGTCATTCTTAAACATCACTGCAGTCATGAGTGCTAGACACACTTGGAATTCCAGGATATTAACAGATTGTCAGCACAATCCTATGCATGTCTACTCAGAAGTAAGTCCCAAAGTGTCCAATGGAGCTTACTCCCAGGAAAGCGTGTATAGGATTGCCACCTGTAAGTGGTACAAAAGTGCTTTGATGTTTGTATAAATTATACAATTCCATGCCTTTAGGCCATCCAAATATTGATATGCCTCTAGTTCTACTGGCTTTGTTTTAATTATCAAAAAGTAGGGTATATTATTTATAATAAAATAAAGAGCCTTTATTTGCATCAGCCTGATAGCACTGAACAGATTTTAAAAGATGGGATATTTATTTTTGGCAATTAAACCTTTCAAACTATTTTCTGAAACAAAACACAGTTGTTTAAAAGTGCAATTTACATGTTTTTTCATTGTTCTAACCATATTTAGGTCCACATGAAAAGTATAATAGCTAAATTTGAAGAGACAAAGTACTAATTAGAAGAAAGAAATATTGTATGGTCGAAAGAACGCATTTCTAGAAGTATCATTCTTTTGTATAAAAGTTACTGCAGGTTATAGGCTAACAAAAAAAGAGAAAATTATACTTGGAAACACTTCTATGAAATAAACTGCCTCTGCGTGACGCACCATCCAAATGGGAGAATTTTCAAAAGCAGTTTGTGATGTGGCATGGGGTACTGATGTCCCCCAAAATCCACCAGGTGTAGACGCTCTCCTGAGTGGCCCAAAGTACTGTTTGGATTATGGCCTGGTCTTCTAAATGATGGAACGCTGGGCCACATGGATTTAGTTGCTCAATTTAAACCATTTCTGCCTACGGGTGTATATATGCAACAGAAGCTAAATGTGTATGCCTGTGGGCCTGGAAGGAATGGGTTAACCCATTTAAAATGGAACATAGAGGTGCCCCGGGGGATACCAGTTGCTCCTGAGCAAGCCCATAATTATTACCAAGTACAAAATGTTTGAAGCAAGAAAGAATTACTCCCCAGACAACCAAGCAGGGAAAGGTTTGTAAATTGGAAAATTTTAATTTTTCCTATTCAGGCTGCCAACATTCCACCGTCTAACACAGGAATAGGAGAGCAGGCAGGCTACTTAAATTTTTGTCAACTTACTTGAAATGCTGATAAAGAACAGGTTTAATACAGTCTATGAAGTCAAACTTGCCTATCGTTGCGTAACTAGAGCATCACCTTTTCATGTCTATAGTGTTTATGTTTTGTAAGAACAACCCCTGCCACATCAAATAGCGACATCAACAAAAAAAAGATTAGTAATTGTTAAACGTGGGCTTGGATTCTGAGATTACTTAGTCTATGTTTTGTAAGAACAACCCCTGCCACATCAAATAGCGACATCAACAAAAAACAGATTAGTAATTGTTAAACGTGGGCTTGGATTCTGAGATTACTTAGTCAATGACCTCTAAGTGCCAACATAATGTTACGACCAAGGAGTGTGGTGTTCAGAAGCAATTATAAAATGCAAATGGCTGTGCACTTATTGCCAAGATGGTCTTAGAAACAAATGTCTGCTTAATAATGTGTCTCCAAGAAAATGACATAATTATGTGTTTGCATTATACATGAAAAGGCAAGAACACAAAATGGTGAGTTTAAAAAATTTGGGAAGCAGCAAGTATTCCAGTGCATTTTCTTGGATCCCATGATGTCCCTGAGCTAGGAAAAGGCACTTCCAGTTGTTGGTTTCTCCCCCCCCCCCCACTCCAGCTGTCACCCATCATATCCCAGAAAATCTGCTCAGGGCTGCAATGAAGCATTCAATGCATAGATTCAACTCATTTTAAAACAAGGAAGGTCCAACTAAGAAGTTCTGGTTTTAAGGTTCATTCATTCTATGGTTATTCATTTCCTACACATGAAGTTCAAGCTATCAGCTGATCCTATTTTAGCTGTAGCTAATAGGGAATAGCTCTTAATGTTTTACAGAATTGGATAAAAATATTTTAAGGATGTTTGAGAAGATAAGCAATAAGAATTAAACCTACTTATGACACCATATACACTTTCATGTTACGAAGTAGGTACTTCAGCTAAACACTTTTTAGCAAGCCAGGCATATTTTTATCACTAGAAAGTTGAATTTTCTGACTGGTTGTAAATTTTTAATAGTCCATGTGCATGTGCAGAACTACTATGATGTGTGGGGACAGCAGACTTGGCCTGCCCAAACACCTGTGGTGTAGCAACTTCTTCTGGTAGCAGGATAAAGTCATATCCACATACACACTGAGCTTATACAACTCCAAAGTGCTTCAAATCCCACTAAGCATTCTGTGCTTTCCTGCCCCAGAGATCTGCAAGTGCAGTTGGTCTTGTAGTGGGGCCCTCCACTCAACCAGGTGATTGGCATAGCAGATCTAGCCTGCTGCTACAATTGTGGATATGAGTACTGTAGCGAGAATTGCATGTGTACCCCAGCAGTGCCATATGTGAGGTATTCTGCTCTTCTCCTCCACAAAACCTTTTTTTTTTTGCTTATCACTTATTAGATCAGGGGAAAGCAGGTTTGTTTTGACTGTCACTTATTTCAGAATTCATTCATCATCTGCAAGGCATTTGACAGTTTCAGATCTGGAAATTCGTACAGATCTCCTAGTGAGTTAAGATCCTGTTGAAATTTTTTCAAAGAAACACTCCAGGAAGAATGTCATAAGTTGGTAGGTTGACTCTGATCAAGTTCGGCTTGTCGTTTCTTTTGAAAAGACAGGCATTAAAAGAGACATTCCACCCTGTCTAAAGAAAGCTGTCGTCAAAATGCAAATATCTGTATTGCTCGTGTTGATGTTTGGCTGCTGCCCTAAAAATGTGCATGATTTCAAGCTTTTCTTTACCACCCCCCTCAATTAAATGTATATGAAGTCTGAAGCATTACTACTACATTGATTCAACTACCACTAATTCAATACTTTTTGTTGCAAATCTGTGCTTATTTTATTTCATTCCTGATTCAAAACATTTGCACGAACAAAGTTCTCTGTTGTATACCCTCTGCATTAGAAAAATGTCATGTTTTGCAATGTGGCAGCCAACACCATCCTGTATACTTAATGTACTGACACAATAAGTCTTAGTATCTGAAAAAAGTCTAGGCACAGAGCAAAGCACCATAGATCGATATTTTAGAGAAAGATGAACAGATCAGATATCCTTTGTAGGGTTAGCTAACATGTTTTGAATGTGCAAGCTTCATATAATAATCACAACTGGCAAACTTAGCACTGTTTCTACAATATTATTTCTGAAGGGAAAAAAAGTCCACAAACAGTTTTTTAAAAGCTCATTAGTGGTAGTAATCTGTGTGGTCCCATGGGCTGCTATTCTTTACCTCCTCTGCACTGTTGGAACAGAAGTTGAGTGAGGGCCAAACTACACATTACTGGAAACACGTAAGTTGGGCCTAGATACTTTTTAAATAGTGAAGGGGAAAATGAGGACAGCCATGCAGGTTAGGGGGCTTTAGAATTCTCCTCTGCTGTTCAGACCCAGTTGCACCCTCCTAATATTTATAAGGGGAAAAAGTTTCCATTGACTGCATTCCCATAATTTATAGTTTGTCCCTGAGTGTGAACAGTGGTAGTTCCAGACCTACCGGTGGTTTACCCCTGTGCATCCATGGCTGTGCTGCACTTCTACAGAAGCCTCTAGTTGCCTGCACAGCTACAAATCAGTTACTTTGGCTGCAAATACTGCCATTTGCAGAGAAACCTGCAGTGGCCTAATGTGAATTCATCCATCACTGAGAAACTACTAGAGGCTTCTAAGGAGGTACAGAATAGCGGTGCTTGTGCTGGGCCTACCACTGTGCTTCTTTCTTCTTCACTTGGTTCTCGTTGGCCTCTGGTGGGTGCAAAGACCTTCTGTGGCTCCCTTTCCCGCTGCTACTTTCCACTAGTAGCCAAAAATGTTAGTGTGCAAAGGTCATTGTTGTCATTAAGTACACTTTCATTGTATTCTATGTTTATTAGCCTCAATTTACACTTTCACTTTTTAACTGTTGAAATCATCACATAAGAAATATCCCTTATCAGTTCAATTCAAACCAAACCAAACCCAGTCTGGTTATTATTATCATCAAGAGAGAAGTTTATAAATGCATAAGCTTGCTTCCTAGTGGGGGCTCCTGCATTCACATGGTCACTAAACACAGTGACAGCTGGTGTTACCTTGTAAAGTGGAAATCTTGAGACCCAGAGGGCTCCCTGGGGTGGCAGATACCAGCTATTAACACCTGAGACTCCCTTCATAAGGATATAATTCTTATGTGGAACTGATGCAGTGAACTCATCTCATGGTGTCTTTGTCATGTCAGAGTGAATGTAAGTGTAACTCATTTAGGGCTGAAACTACCTCCACACTCAGCATGGGGAGCTGTTTGTGTATTCTGATGTAGGATGGATAGATACCCAGCCTATTGTTTGTCTCTATGCCCTAATCAAAATTCCTGGCAGCAGCCTGCAGTGCCATAGAGACAGGCCATGTTCTGAAAGTTGATCTGTAGAGCCAGCTGATATAAACTGCTTGCCACATACCGCATCAACCCCATGGAGCCCATTTCAAGCCGCCTTCATATGACAATCATATTGTGAGAAGCTAAAAATATTTAGATGTGATTAAAGTGTAATCTCAAATGACAAAATGCCGAGGCTAAAATAGATGCCATAACGTACAGTAGGGTTCGAAAAGGTTGGGAGGATTATTGTGGCGAATCAGAATCACCCATATACCCAACTACACGCTCCCACCACTAACCCTCTTCCAGAATAACGTACACATCCATATTCTTGTGTGTCATAAGCAGAGAAAAAGACAGAACAAGGTGCTCTGTTACAGATGTGCCTCAACAATTCAGGGGACTGTTTAGTACAATTTGTGAAGCGATTTGTAAGATTAGACCATTGTAACAGGCTGCATGTTCATCTTCATATACCCTTTCGGATGCACTTTATGAGGAAAATTCCTGCTGTTCATGCCGTATTTCAAAATGTCAAGTGAGATGCATCTGAGCCATTTAAAATGCAATTTCATTTGGAGTACAAAACACAATAAAAACTGTCCATCTTTATATAAATAAAAGAGTTTTAAAAAGTACAGACCAACTGATACAAAACATGCTGCCATTCATATAGGACACATTATTTCAAAAATGAATAAAGCCATTGTGATGTACATGAATTTTAAAAATAAGTGGTCAGTTCCTAAAATAAGAGATTCATTTCAGTGGTGTTTTTTTTTAACTCCAAAATTAGCTTGACAGAATTTAATCATCCTAAATGTTTAGAGAGAGGAGCTGAATGTTCATTTATTCTCATGAAAGCACAATTTAATGAAACACATACATGTTCAAGTAATTGATAAGGAACTTGTGACCTCATCCAACTTATGGTTTAGTATCAAAATTTCCTCTAACAGTGCATTATAAAAAAATAAGGTATGTATGGCAAAGTAAGACTGTAATCCTATGCACATTTACTTTTACCACTGAAACCAATTGCACAAAGTTCCAAGTAAATGTGCTCAGGAACGGTGTTAGGTATTAATCTATATCAGTGCAAATTCAGAAGTCCCCAGACAGTTAAATTGGTTTGAAATATGAATCATAGCATCTGAAACAAGAAAATCTACACACATATACTACTTGGATTTACTACCAATTTTAATAAAAAAATAATAGGATTAAAAATGGCAATGTAAGGAGGTCACAAGCTCCTCAGTTAAGCATGACATTTTTTTTCTCTCAGTTTTTAAATGTATACTCAAAGTATGGCATATATAAATAGTCGACATAATTTAGTTCAATTTTATATATTACATATATACATAGATACTATGAAAACAAAAGATTCTTAATGACTCTGTTAGAAAAAGTGGCCATCCACTTGTTGATCCAGTATAGAATACGTTCCACATTCAATGTTTTAAAACTGGAATGGGTCCAAGTTACAAGAGATAAAATCATAATCAGTAGTAAATCCTTAATATATTGATCTAATGCCTTTCCAGATGCTACCACCATATGTTTGAAGAGTAAACATCTTCCAGAAAGGACATATAGAAAGATGTTTTCTAGACTTCTGACTTTGGACTGATAGAGAGCTGTGCCACTTAAAACCCAGATCTATCTGTAGAAGATTAATTTTGTTTCCCATTACAGATTCGCTTTCTTCTTCATCCATAAAATTAACTGCAGTGAACTTCCAGGAGTAAAAAGGTGTCTTTTTTCAAGCTTGAATAAGAGGAGAAATAGTCACTTGTCCTGAAAGCTGGCTACAATTAAAAATATTAAAGAAAAATTAAACATGGCAAAAGACAAAAGCTCCAGTGCTCACTTGCTATGAACTTTAACAATGTGAGCGACATTATGAAAGACATCAGAATGGCTTTTCAGTTGGTTGCCCAGTGGGCTGACTAGGTCATAATTACAGAATTAAATACAAAAAGGGCAATATTTACCTTTTCCAACTGGGCATTTTTTTTGGATTTGTACAAAAACTCCCCTACTGCCACAAAGACGGAAAGTACCAATCCAGCTGCCAAAACAATGAAGATGCCGCCGATATTCTGTACTCCTAGGGCACTGGCATCTTTGCTTTCCTCCTCTGGACAACCGTTGCCTCGCCACCATTTCTCTTTCATCATGTGCAGTTTGCCTTCCTCTTGCAGATGAAGAATTGCAATAGTTATCTTGTCTCTGTATGGAGACCCTGCAGGAGAACAGAAGGAATGCACAAGTGATTGAGGACGGTTCTTAAAGGACGACATTCTGTTTCGTGGAGCTCCTGCTTCATGCCAGGTGCTTCTAGTTTGTTTTTATTCCCCTTTCCTACTACATCCTCTCCTCCCCCCCCCCCCCCGTGTCCCATCCCAACCATTCCACAAGGTTCTCCAGCCTTCCGAGCGGCTTTTTGGGGCACAGACGGCTGCTCAATAAGCAGACTAACCAATGGCCATTATAATTTTCCCCATAGCAAAGTACACAGGAGCACGCCATAGAAATCCAACAGAACCCTGCGTTAGTTGTGTGGCTGCTGTGCTAGGCACATTGCAACATACCAGATTACTCAAGGTACACGAAGGCTCTTCAGAGGCAGATGTGTGCCATTTGTGTATGCTCTCTTCTACTCGCAGAAGTTAAGAGCTAACCCAATGTGCCTTAAAAAAACATTCAAGTGCAGACCACACCATTTGTACATGCCTGCATAAGCCATCTAAATATTTATTTATTTTTTATTTTTCACATTTTTATACCGCCCTTCCTCCAAGGAGCTCAGAGTGGTGTACATATTTCCTCCCCTCCTTTTTGTCCTCACAACAACCCTGTGAGGTAGGTGGGGCTGAGAGACAGTGACTGGCCCAAGGTCACCCAGGAAGCTTCGTGGCTGGTATCCTATGAACTGAACCTCCCCATTTGCCATAACACCAGCCATCTTAGGCTTGTGCCTTACACAGACATAGAAAGGAGTGGGCATTCAACTCTGGTTCTGGCAGGTGTGGCTTCGAAGAGCCTTTGTACCTTGAGTAATCTGGCATGTTGCAATGTGCCTAACACAGCAGCCACACAACAAATGCAGGGTCCTGTTGGATTTCTATGGCGTGCTCCTGTGCACTTTACAGTTCACTCTATGGGACAAATTATAATGGTCATTGGTTAGTCTGCTTATTGAGTATTGGGGCGCATGCAAATGTAATCACTTTTGGTAGTTGCAGATATGAAATTCTTAGAGAAAACAGTCAGCCTATAGAAAAAGAATATATATTGACTCATCTGGAAGTCTGGAAAACACTGGAAAACAAGATCCCAGCTGTCTGGAAAACAAGATCCCAGCTGTCTTGAAAACCATTGTCTAGGACAGTGGTGGCCAACCTTTCAACATGAATGCTGGCCCTTTAAATGGTTGCATAGGTGAGGACATTTCAGCAGGTGCAGCTGCTTTAGCAGCACCATCAGCACTTGCAGCTGCCAAGATTCTGTCTTCTACACAACTCTTAAGAACACAGTAGCCCTAATGGTGGAAGGTTGGCCACCCCTGGTCTAGGACCATTTACCAGTAAGTACATTTAAATCCTATTGATTTAGATCTCATGCTACAAGGCCTCTCTATACAAAACTTAACGGAAAAAAAGGCTCTAGTCTTTTGTTCAGAGGGATGTGGAACTGGGGAAATAAAAAGGTTGGTTTGGATCAGAATGTCTGATAAAGTCAGGCTGGGAGTGTGCGTGTGTACACACTGTGGAATCTGATTACTCTATTGGATGGAGAGCATGGCACAAAAATGCATGCACATGCGACTAATGGGTCCTGCCCTTGTTTTGGTATCATTTTGCTGGTACAGCAGTTTGTACATGAGAAGTCATGTTGCAAATTTTTGAGTGTGCTTTTGTTGACAGTTACACTGGGGTTTAGAGTGTGCTTCTGTGCCAAATAAATGCATGGCATTTTTAACTACTGTATGACTATTAAAGGGACAGAGCAGGCCCACACTCTAGAGAGCTATGTGGTGTTGAGTTCCATGGTGATAGCACTACAGTCTCTGAGAACAAACCTTCAAGAACTGCAGGCTGCAGTCCTGTACCTACTTACATGGAAGAAAGTCCCACTGAACTCAGATTGTACTGTTTGTGTTCTGTGGCTCAGAGGTGAAATTGAAACTCGGAGCAGTTTCACAATCTCCTGATAAACTGGGTTAATCAGCAGTATGGAAGGGAGGGAAAGAAGGAAGAGGTCTAGTGCATAAGTGTCAGGATGTGTGCAAGAAGTGTTTTGAATTGTGGCCCAGGACTCTGCAATTCTAATACCAAATGCATTTGCTCTGCATTCCATTACCCCAAGATAAAGTGCAACGCCAATCTTTTTTCCCTCCCCTCTATATGACTATTTTTTGAAATACCATTTATTATGTAAAGGGTTTGTTCTTAATTTTAATGAGATATTGTTGTTGAGGGCTTTGGGGGAACCGTGCCCAGAGACTCAACATTTTACAAATTATATGAATTAATAATGTGAATGTAGAACAGTTTTATTTTTGGCAGACAGTAAATCACTGACATAAGCGCTTTTCATGTTGAGACTTTGGATGAAAACAGCAATAAAATGCTTGAGAGCTTACTGAGCGGCAGCTGAGGCTACTCAAAGAGGTGGACATAGGTAGCCTCTGGTCTCCCAGTGAACCCAGATCTACCACTCCCTATAACCATTCAGAGAGACAGGAAAACGAACTGAGTGCAAACTTTGTGACTACCGTATGAATAGAGGTTCAAGGTGACTGCTTCCCCATGTAGTTACAGCTGTTACATAGGCTCATCCAGGGCTGGCCCCTCCATGATGCTGGGTGAACCATGTGCAGTGAGCAGCGGGTTGGGGGAGGCAGCAGATTGGCAGGAGTGACTGCCTCCCATGCCTGTCCTCACCTTTCCCAGCCACCACCCACCAAGCTGCTTCACTCTGCCTGCCAATCCTCCTGTTGGCTGAGAGCAGGCAAGGAGAATACTGAAGCAGCAACAGTGACTCACTTCTTCCTCCAGTACGGTTGTCACAAGCAAGCATTTGCATCAACAAAATGGGAGGAAAAAGCAAGAAGTGCTACGATCCTCTCCTAGTTGCTCCACTTCCAGGGAAGTGATCAAAACAGGATCGCTCTTCGTCGGTCTTCTTCCTTGCCCAGCTGCTTCTTCAAAACAGGTCAGGTAGAGCGTTCAGGGAGAGGAAGTCTTACTCCATTCCCAGCATGCCCTACTCAACCAATTCTACTTTGCTTTGCCCAACAGCAAAGGCAGTAAAGGAGTGGCAGTAAGGACAGTCCAGGATCACACTGTCTTCCCTTCCTTGCCTGCCTAGTTTCTTCTTGAAAACAGGTCAAAATAGGGGGAAGGCAGCGGAGGAGGCAGATTTCTCAATAAGCAATCTCTTACCCTTACTTTAGCCCATGCCTTGTATTATTGATAACTTGGGAAGGATCCAAGTTTCACACTCAATCCCTGATATCAATTTTCCCAAAAAGTCAGGTAACAGATAGTGGAAAAGCCGTCTGCCCCAAACCCTGCAGAGATTATGATGCCAGAGCAGGCTAGACAGACCAATAGTCTCATTCTGGATTTACACGTTCCTATGAATATTGGACTCACAGGCGTGAATGTTCACATCTGGGTTGTGTGTTTTTATACAAATGTGCAACACATAGGCCATGCAGTGCTTTAGTATACCCTCACCATGGTTTTGAGCCTGACTGCACCTCCTCATGTGCTATGTTTAAATTAAAACACACACACACACCTGCAATGAAAAGTTATCCCCACCGCAGTTCCATCCCACTTCTTGCCTCCCATTTGCTATTTAGATATAAAATGAGTCCCCCAACAACCAAGTTGCGTGTGTCTGATTTGGCCCTTAGCGTCAACACTAAGATCTGATCCCAGCTTCACCCACCAGTTCATGAGCAAGCTGTGCTGTGCTAATTCTCTATCTTGACAACATACAGCAAGGCTACAAGCCTTGTGTCCAAGACAGCACTTTGGGCCATCAAGTTCAGTATCTAGTCCACCTAGATCAGTGATGGCAAACCATTTGGGCTTGGTGTGTCAAAATTTTTGAAAATGCCTAACTTGACTCTGCTGGTGTGTCCCCCCCCCCCCCCAACTTTTAATAGTACTTTGACTATTGCTACTTTTAATAGTAATTTTGAATTGAACTGAACTGAAAACAACTATAGAACACATTGCATTTTATTTAACATCAATTAGTGACTTTTTTTTGTTGCTGAGTTTTACTAGAAAATAAAAGAGGTCTGCCAAAAATCTCTGCCCTAAATGTTCAAGACAAACCTGTAAACCTTTTCGCGAAAATGTAAGGTGTGTCGGGGCCCTGGGGGAAACACTGGCGTGTCACCTAAAATGACCTCGCGTGTCACCAGTGACACCACGCGTGTCATAGGTTCGCCATCAGGGACCTAGATGCAGCTCTCCAAGGCTTCAGGCAAAAGCTTCTCAAGGCCTGAAGGTTGATATCCTTTTCAATGGAGGTGCCAGGGACTGAACTTGAGACATTCATGCAGAGGCTGTGCTCTTACCCCCGAGGTCAGATCATTTGGCACAAGGATCCTATGCAAGAGCAGTCTATCAGGGTTAAGGGGAAGGCAGAGCACCCTCTAGCTTTCTGGCCATGACGCACTACAGTACATTTCACACCAACTGTATTAAACAGTATAGAGTGGTTTTGGTTAGACGTCTCTGCCCTGCATGCTTGCTTGTTAGGAACAAGAATGTCTTCTAATGTATGTGAAAGCCATTGCATGCTGGGATGTTACGGCAATAAATAATCATCAAGAGGTTGATAAATTGCAAACCTTCAGGTTCACAATGCTTCTACTTCTGGCAACATTTGGATAAATTTTAATAGTAGTAGCAGCAGAGTTTTGCAAAGGATCCTGAAATGTCATTCACTTTGATCCCTCTGGATGTTGCAGGATTTGAATGTGACAAATTGTCCTGGGAAAGCTAGAAATTGCAAACAGCAGCTTCACACTACTTGCACCACTTATCAAGCACTGCAAGCAGGGGCTTCAGTCTCTAACTAAAAATACAGTACTGTATTATCCATTTGGCAGAAGATTGGGAGAATGACCATTTAGACTGAACTCACACACTTCTGTCTCTCTGTGTCTTGCTGAGTTCCACTAGAGCTAATAGAAAGTTCTCTTAGAAGCAGCTTTGATGGAAGTGCTGAAGGGACATTTTCAGGGAGGTCTTATTTTCCCAACCTGTGGCGTGACCCCCCTGGCACTTACTTTGACAGATTAAAGCTTCATTCTTTCCTGAGGATGCAAGCCTCTGCAAGGCCTGTACTTGAGTCCTCCACCATGGAAACAACGTGCTAGAGAGACTCTGCAAGGTTGCGGCCTTGCTGGCCTCTCTAGCACGTCGTCTCTATGGTGGAGGACTCAAGTGCAGGCCTTCCGGGCCTTGCAGAGCCTTGCACCCTTGGGAAAGAATGAAGCTTTAATCGGTCAAAGTAAGTGCCGGGGGGGGGGGGTTTCCACACCACAGGCTGGGAAAATAAGACCTCCCTGTAAATAAGACCTACTGCATTTTTGGAGCCAAAATTTATATAAGACACTGTCTTATTTTCAAGGAAACATGGTATTCACTGTGGATGATGCAATTCAAAGTTCCCTTGATCCCTTGCTTGCAGGAGTAGATATGGAGAAGCTTAGATTGCCAAGACACACACACACACACACACACACACACACACACACACAGAGCACTACACTGAAAGTCATTGCTATATGACATATAATATAAGCATTAAATATTCATGAAATCTTAATTGTAATAGCTCAAAGTTCCCCATAGATACCTCTTACAATGTGAGTTATCCTAGATTTAATTAAGGAGGTTGGGGACTTGAAACAGGATCCTGAGGGGAAGACCAAAGAGCACATTTATAAAAACCTCTTATTCTTATTATGAATTCCAGGCCAAGGGAATGGGCGTATGGGAATGCATGAGTCTTTATAAATGGTGCATAATAGACAAGTTTAAGAAAACCATACATCCTTCTGGTTCCACTCCATCCCTTTTCTGTTCTGGAGGGACTGTTGCCAAGTATGCATAAAAATGATTTGGAAGTAAATTTAATTGCAGTAATGCTGTTGCTTAACTATTGGGAACTTATTTACTATGTGGGAATACATACAGAAACCACCTGGTAGCACAATTTGGTTGCATTTGGGAACAAAAAAACAGCTGGACGTATATATCATTTTCATCTTATTATCACATAAGCCACAAGTCAGTTCACCATTATATGAACCATATAAAGAGTAAAATGGAGCAGAATCACTACATTCATACTTTGCTAAATAGGAGAAAGTTACATACTGCTTACACTTTTGGAGGACAAAATAGTTTTATTTTTTAAGATAGGATAAAGTAGTATTTCTCCTTCATGGATCATTGCCTTGTCGTGGCGAAGGGGCTTGCATAACTCAATGAAGCCATGAGCTATGCCGTGCAGGGACACCCAAGACGGACAGGTCGTAACAGAGAGTTCTGACTAAAAGTGATCCATTGGAGAAGGAAATGGCAACCCACTCCAGTAACCTTGCCAAGAAAATCCCATGAACAGTACCAAAAGGCTAAAAGATATGACGCCGGAAGATGAGCCCCTCAGGTCGGAAGGTGCCCAATATGCTACTGAAGAAGAGCGGAAGACTATTCCAAGTAGACCCAGAAAGAATGAAGCGGTTGGGCCAAAGCCAATAGGACGTCCAGCTGTAGATGTGTCTGAGGTTGAAAGGAAAATCCAATGCTGCAAGGAGCAATACTGCTTAGGAACATGGAATGTGAGGCCTATGAATCAAGGCAAGCTGGATGTGGTCAAAAATGAGATGATAAGATTGAACATTGACATCTTGGGAATCAGCGAACTAAAATGGACGGGCATGGGCGAATTTAAGTCAGGTGACCATCATATCTACTACTGTGGGCATGAATCCCTTAGAAGAAATGGAGTAGCCCTCATAGTCAATAAAAGAGTGGGAAAGGCAGTACTGGGGTGCAACCTCAAAAACGACAGAATGATTTCAGTTCGAATCCAAGGCAAACCATTCAACATTACAGTAATCCAAGTGTATGCCCCAACCACTGATGCCGAAGAAGATGAAGTTGACCGGTTCTATGAAGACCTACAACACCTTCTAGAACTAGCACCCAAAAAAGATGTCATTTACATCATAGGAGACTGGAATGCTAAAGTAGGAAATCAAGAAATAAACGGAACAACAGGCAAGTTTGGCCTTGGAGCACAAAATGAAGCAGGGCAAAGGCTAACGGAGTTCTGTCAAGAGAACACGCTGGTCATAGCAAACACTCTTTTCCAACAACACAAGAGGCGACTCTACACATGGACATCACCAGATGGTCAATACCAAAACCAGATAGATTATGTGCTCTGCAGCCAAAGATGGAGAAGCTCTATACAGTCAGTAAAAACAAGACCTGGAGCTGACTGTGGCTCAGATCATGAGCTTCTTATTGCAAAATTCAGGCTTAAACTGAAGAATGTAGGGAACACCACTAGACCAGTCAGATATGACCTAAACCATATCCCTTATGAGTATACAGTGGAGGTGAAGAATAGATTTAGGGCATTAGACCTGGTAGACAGAGTGCCTGAAGAACTATGGACGGAAGTTCGTAACATTGTACAGGAGGCAGCAACGAAAACCATCCCAAAGAAAAAGAAATGCAAGAAAGCAAAGTGGCTGTCAGATGAGGCTTTACAAATAGCTGTGGAAATAAGGAATGCGAAAAGCAAGGGTGAAAGGGAAAGATATAACCAACTGAATGCAGATTTCCAGAGAATAGCAAGGAGAGATAAGAAGGCCTTCTTAAATGAACAATGCAAGGAAATCGAGGAAAACAACAGAATGGGGAGGACTAGAGATCTCTTCAAGAAAATTGGAGATATCAAGGGAACGTTTTGTGCAAAGATGGGCATGATAAAGGACAAAAAAGGCAGAGACCTAACAGAAGCAGAAGAGATTAAGAAGAGATGGCAAGAATACACAGAAGAACTATACAAGAAAGATCTTAATGTTCCTGATGACCACGCTGGTGTGGTCACTGACCCAGAGCCGGACATCCTAGAGAGTGAAGTCAAGTGGGCCTTAGGTAGCATTACTAACAACAAAGCTAGCGGAGATGATAATATCCCAGCTGAGCTACTTAAAATCCTAAATGATGATGCTGTGAAAGTGCTGCACTCAATATGCCAACAAATTTGGAAAACTCAGCAGTGGCCAAAGGATTGGAAAAGGTCAGTTTACGTTCCAATTCCAAAGAAGGGCAGTGCCAAAGAGTGTTCAAACTACCGTACAATTGCACTCATTTCACATGCTAGCAAGGTTATGCTCAAAATCCTACAAGCTAGGCTTCAGCAGTACGTGGACCAAGAACTACCGGACGTACAAGCTGGGTTTCAAAGAGGCAGAGGAACTAGAGATCAAATTGCCAACATGCGCTGGATCATGAAGAAAGCACGAGAGTTCCAAAAAAACAACACCACCTACTTCTGCTTCATTGACTACGCAAAAGCCTTTGATTGTGTGGATCACAACAAACTGTGGCAAATTCTTAAAGAGATGGGGGTACCAGACCACCTTACCTGTCTCCTGAGAAACCTGTATGCGGGTCAAGAAGCAACAGTTCGAACCGGCCATGAACATAAGAACATAAGAAGAGCCCTGCTGGATCAGGCCAAAAGCCCATCTAGTCCAGCTTCCTGTGTCACACAGTGGCCCCACCAGATGCCTCAGGGAGCACACGAGACAACAAGATACCTGTGTCCAGTCGCCACTCCCTTGCACCAAACATGGAACAACCGACTGGTTCAAAATTGGGAAGGGAGTACGGCAAGGCTGTATATTGTCACCCTGCCTATTTAACTTATATGCAGAGTACATTATGAGAAATGCAGGGCTGAATGAATCGCAAGCCGGAATCAAGATTGCCGGGAGAAATATCAACAACCTCAGATATGCAGACGATACCACCCTAATGGCAGAAAGTGAAGAACTAAAGAGCCTCTTGCTGAGGGTGAAAGAGGAGAGTGCAAAAGTTGGCTTGAAACTCAACATTAATAAAACTAAGATCATGGCATCTGGTCCCATCAATTCCTGGCAAATAGAAGGGGCAGAAATGGAAGCAGTAACAGATTTTACTTTTCTGGGCTCCAAGATCACTGCAGACGGAGACAGCAGCCATGAAATTAAAAGACGCTTACTCCTTGGAAGGAAAGCTATGGCAAACTTAGACAGCATAATAAAAAGCAGAGATATCACCATGCCAACAAAAGTTCGCATAGTCAGGGCGATGGTGTTCCCAGTAGCAATGTATGGTTGCGAGAGTTGGACCATAAGGAAGGCTGAGCGCCGAAGAATAGATGCTTTCGAACTGTGGTGCTGGAGAAGACTCCTGAGAGTCCCTTGGACTGCTAGGAGATCAAATCAGTCAATCCTAAATGAAATCAACCCTGACTGTTCCCTGGAAGGACAGATACTAAGGCTGAAACTCAAATATTTTGGCCACCTAATGCGAAGAGAGGACTCTCTGGAGAAGACTCTGATGCTGGGAAAAATTGAAGGCAAAAGGAGAAGGGGAAGGCCAAGGATGAGATGGTTAGACAGCATCACCGATGCAACGAACATGAAAATGAGCGAACTCAGGAAGATAGTGGAGGACAGGAAGGCCTGGCGGGATATGGTTCATGGGATCACGAAGGGTCGGACACGACTTAACGACTGAACAACAACAAAGTAGTATTTTGGAAATAATGTGTTTAGTAGGCCAACAAAACATAGATACTTCAAAGTGGATTCGTTGGCCTTGGCTAAACTGCTTCAGGTTTTTTCATACAACCAAGATAAACTTAAGATCATCAACTGTAACAAACTACACTTTCTGCACTCATTTGTGCCACCAGAGAAAGACATCAAAATTGACCAGTTTGGAAGATACTCTGATTGGTCTGTCCTATTGCCATATACAGGTTTCCCGCACTGAACGACATTCCGCATAACGAACCTCCGGATATACAATGGCGGTCGTTAGGCTGAACATCTTTGGTCACTTTCCCTACCTTTAAAATGTGAGGCATCTCTGGGGCCCTGTTCCGGGTCACAGGCCTCTCCAGAGGCCTGTTCCTGGCCGCTGCGGGCCTCTAATGGCTTCAGAATGGCCTGCAGAGGTCTCCGTAAGGCACTTCCAGTTTTCGGAAGCAAACCGGAAGTTGCTCCTGAAAACTGGATGTCCCTTACGGGGGGCTCTGCGGGTCATTCTGAGGCCCTCAGAGGCGTGCAGAGGCCAGGAACAGGGCTCCGGAGAGGCCTGCAACCTGGAACAGGCTTCCAGAGAGGCCTCAAACTTCAAAACTTAAAAAGGGTAGGGGCCGCTTAATGATGGGGATTCAGGAACGTATCCCCGTTGTTTACCGGGGGACACCTGTATTCAGTACGAGGTGCAGTTTATCTGAACTGCCCTAAACCAATTCATGTGTTTAGCCTTAGGTAAGGTTTGGATGATTAGGTGGCAGTGGGATGGCGCTCCAGGTGGTAGGGAGACATGCACACCCATGCTCCTCCCGACGTGACTATTAGCTGCACTTCAGTACAACTATTCCTGTGCCAGATCACTGGATTGCTAGTTTGAAATCTACAAGCTTGCTACACTTGCTTGCCACTTTTTTCCTGTTAGACACTTACTTTTAATCATCTGTGCTTTGAGAGAGAGAGAAAAACCAAACTTGATACATTTGATTATACATCTGCCCATTTCAGCAGTTCTACATACATTGTGAATATTTTTTAACTACAGAAAAATAAAGCCCATCAAGTTCACCCCATTATATTAAAATATATGCATCAATTTCACCCCATTATATTAAAATGTATTAGTTAATTTTAATTACATTGCAGATCTGGAGCGTAGCAGTTTTGTGTGTGTGTGTGTGTGTGTGTGTGTGTGTGTGTGTGTGTGTGTGTGTGTGTGTGTGTGTGTGTGTGAGTGAGAGAGAAGCACTATTTATAAACAATATGAAGGGTAAGGGAAAAATGGTATCTTTTATCTGTGCTCTAAAAGAACATCCATTGACTTAGCGGTGGAAGGCAAAAATGCTATTATTCGTTTACAGAGATATAGACACTGTAATAATATTCTGTTCTGTAGTAAGTGTTTCAGGGGACTGCAGCCTGTGGATAAAAATTAGGCTACAAAGATGAGAGAAATAACAGGCTGGTGTCTTGTCTGGTCCTAAATGATTATCTTTTAATGAGCAACTGTTTATCTTCTCGAAAGGTCTAACAGAATCAGGATGACCTTTCAAAAAGAACATTAAGAGAATGAAAACAGAAGGATTTTCCTCACAGAAGAGAAACAACATATATATTGTGCAGCTCTCTACTTCAATCTAGGCCCAAGCCAGTTTCCTTGCTTTCCACTTCCAAAATTATGAGCCCTTGGTTATAAACAGTAATGTACTATATCAAATCTACCATAATCTACCAGACTAACAGCCCAGTCCCGTCTAGCAGGATGCAGTGGTGCAAATAAAGCACCTGCCGCATCCTATGCAGGATTGGTATGGTGTTGGAGCAGCCAGAGGCCTCCTTGGGGTAAAGGGACGTTTGTTCCCTTACCCTGAGTAGAGCCCCAGCTGCCCTAATGAGTCTACTCTGATGTCTACATGCTCATCACAGAAACAACCGTGATCAGGTCTGTATAATTCAATCCATTCCAATTACATAATTCTTAAAAGGTGCATGGAACATGTTTAAAACAAACACGTCCACAATGTGAAATATGTTATGCGATTTTTCAGACTTCATGCAAAATAACATGATGATATGCACTTTGAAAGTTAATGGTAAAAACATTTTTGAACAACGTATTTTTACAAATACTTTGCCAGTGTGAGGAACATGATCGCTATCAGTCAGAATTAATTGGCTCTTTCAATAGCCATCCAAGGGGAAATGCTTCTATCCACTGTTGTCACTAGCATGCTTGTTGAATTTATGGCCCAATCCTATCTGGGTCTTATGCTGGCGGATTGTGAGATCTGGCAGTGCAAAGCTGGGGCTGCTGGTGATGCAGGTGCTCCATCGTTCTGCAGCCAACTAGCGACAACGTGGGGCCCGGTAAACCCTGAGCCAGCAGTGGCAGGCCACAAAACATCTAGTGGTGGTGGATCAGGATGGTTTGGGGGTGAGAGGGGGGTGGATCTTGGCAGCAGCCATGCACACCATATCTTATACTCCCTTCCTGGCCTGAACTCACCCCCATTAGACTTACACCAGTGAAAGAGCTGGCATAGGTCTGAGGAGACCCACTGGGGACCAAACAGCCTATAGAGACATAAGTACAAATTGTCTTTACTTACCTCTCCAGTCTGCCTGGTCCCCAGACAGACCATAGTACTCAGCACACACTCTGTCAGAGGCGCTGCACATTCTGGGATGGCCCTGGATAGGATTGGGCAGTTAGTCTTGTTTGAATGGGCCCAGTGATTGAGCTTGTCAAGATTGTTTTGAACCCGATTCAGTCTTCCAGGATGTTATCTATCCCTCTCTGCTTTGTGTCTTCTGTACATTTGATAAGCATCCACTCTACCCCATCATACAGGTCACTTAAAAAAAAATGCTGAACAGCACCGGGCCCAACACAGAGCCCTGTGGCACCCCGTATGTACCTTTCTCCAGGTTGATGCAGAGCCATTTATTAGCACTTGTTGGGAATGGTTGTTGAACCAGCTTTGAATCCACATAACAGCAGCACCAGCTGGCCCACATTTTACCATTTTATCAACAAGGATATGATAGAAGATTTTATCAAATGCACATCTGAAATCTAGGTATAGCATTCCCATGATCTACTAGGCTGGTCGCTCCATCAAAAAATGAGATGAGATTAGTGTGACGTAACTAGTTCTTGACAAACACTTGCTAACTTCTAGAAATCACTCCATTATTTTCTAAGCACTCACAGACATCCTGCTTAATAATCTGTTCCAGGATCTTTCCAATTATAGTAGGGCCCCATATCTGCGGGAGATATGTTCCAGTCCCCCCACGGATACGTGAAAATCACGGATAGGGGCGAATGCCCCCTCTGCAGTTTTCTGAGCGCCCCCGCACACGCACGCAGGGGACACATCCTCTATCCGCGGATAAGTGAATCTGCAAATAGCCGGGGGGGGGGGCTATTGACCTCAAGCTGACCAGTCTGTAATTTCCTGGATCCTTCTTTTTCCCTTTTTTAGAGAGAGGGACAACATTTGCACATCTCCAGTTCTTGGGCACCTCACTCATCTTCCAGGAGTTCTCAAAGATCAAAGACAGTGGCTCCAAGAATATATCTGCAAGTTCCTTCAGTACCCTGGGATATGTTAAGAGCACAGATCTTATTTTCCCTGCAATATGTGTAAGAACTGATTCTGTCAATGCTCAAAAACAATAACATCTGGCACCATAATTGCATTGCAATAAATAATTACTCGTTGACCGCTGGCTGCTCTGGCATGCCTCAGCAAAAGGCTCAGTATTTCAAAAAATTTTTCCTGTCACTTGAATATGCTGGGTCTGTGTGTTTTTTCCTCTATTTACTTGCTCTTCGTAAGCATTTGTCAGCATTATCATCCCATTTTTCTGCAGTGGATCTGCAACTTGCACTGCACCTCCAGTACCAAAGCTCATTATTTTATTTTCTGATTCTTGAAAAAGCATTCTCTTGTGAAAGGCATGTTGTTCTCTCAGTAAAATGATCTCTAAAAATCTCATCTCCCATTTTCCAAATTCACATGTCATAATTAGTTCTCTTTGAGTAGCAATATAGTGTAATGTTGGTTTCCCTTGAAACATAGTTTCTGTTCATGCTGGCAACATTTATATCAAACAGCTACAACAGTGGTTCTCAAACTGGGAGGCGTGGCTCCCAGCGGAGTCATGGAAACCAGTCAGGGGAGTCGCGAGTGCCACAGAATCCTCTCGGAAAACTGCAATGCCAATTGGCAGGCATCAACATAATGTAGTGGGGAGCCGTGACCAATGATCGCCAATGATCAAGGGAGCCGCAGGTCAAAAACGTTTGGGAAACACTGAGCTACAACATAAACTTTTGCTTGAAAAACGATCAAAAAGGTAGTTAGTGTAGTCTCATGCTTAGATTTAACAGACTTTCCTTAAGGATGATGTGGTGTTCTGCTCAGAGGCATTGGTTGAACATTGTGTTGTTGTTTTTAATTCAGAATTCTGAATTAATTACGACAAGATGAATATTAAAACATCTGAAGCAATTGAAGGTTCATCTGGGTTTTGAAGAAAGGGTGTAGGTCACTTTCATCGTTGCAATATTGTGCCTCAGGTTACCGAGGCTCAGGTTAAGTTCACAAGGGAACTAATGGGGGCAAAATAGGGAAATCTGCTAAAAATCCATAAGCTGCATTTTAATTTTAATTTATTTAAAAACATTTATATCCCACCTTTACTCCCACAACTGGTGAACTCCCAAAGGTGGCTTACAACAATAGATTAAAAATATTAAAAATTATACGTAACTTCATCATGGTGTTGTGCATAACACAAAGGCAGGTTATAAAGATTTTATTAGAAGTACAAATTGGGAAGGGTAATGTACACTCCAAATGCACAAAAAGTTGTTGGAGGGTATATAGAGACAAAGAGGGCAGAAGGGAGAGAATGACTCACAAAAATATGTCAAAAGTATGAGAGGAGAGGGAATAGCAAACATCTAATCCCTGTATTTGAAAATGCTGTTAAGTTCATGAAAAAGGGAGAAAAATGCAATATAGGTGAGAATAATCCCTTTACACTAACTTTCATTTGGCCATTTCCATAGAAATACAGGTCGTGCTTTAGTTAATTTGTTGCTCTACTTGAAACTTCTGAATCTAAGCCAATATTATTGGTGAGCTTATATATTTAGGAGTATCCTTAGGGGATCTTGGTTAGATACTATACTTGTCTGGAAGGGATCCAGCTGCTTTCAAACTTCAAAAGAGGCAAGGCTTCTGCCTTTGCAGGCAAGCTCTTATTTTTAATTTACTGTATGCTATAAACATTGCCCCTGTCTGAGATGTGGTCTCCATCTATGCTTTCTTTGCATTTTCTGGCATGCTGACAGATTTTCCTGTTTCAGAGGGACAAGAAGGTTGGGATAGCTTTATCTGGTTATATAATAAATTTTAATTGTGCACACTAATTTTATTGTGTTGTGTTTTTAAAGTGTTCTTACCAACCTTGAGCCCTAGTGATGTGGTAGAACAGAAATTCCAGTATACAGAATAAATTGTACATCCATTATAGCATACATCATACAGGTTTGATCTGGTTCCAAATGTTAAGTAGAGTTTTCTGCCTCTCATTATTTTTCATTTTGGATTGACTAGTTTGGGATCACCATCTGAAATATAGCAGCTCTTTAGACTAGCTACAGCAATGACAGTTATTTTGACAACAGCTTTGAACTGAATCCTGTATTACTGGATACTCACCCCTGCCCTCAAGTGTGGCTGCACTGAACCGCTGTTCCAATTGCTATTCATGTAAATGCAATATGACATTAAGCATGACTCAAATTATAATTGATGTCACAGATTCTTTATATTGGGCAGTAGTCAGCCTAAGCAGAGGAGCCCAACCATAGCACAGCAGGACCCCGATGCAGAATCACCCATCCAAGCAGAGTCACCCATCCAAAGCTTACACCCAGACCTTTTTCCAGGAGCCCATGCGGCACAAAACAGCACCTCTTGACAACAATGTTACCATGGTGACACAGATGCTCCATATGGGTCTTGTGGTGGGGGGAACCCACGTGTGCAGATTGAAGCAACAGATTAAAAAACCCACAGTGCAATCCTATGCATGTCTACTCAGAAGTAAGTCCCATAGTGTGCAATGAGGCTCACTCCCAGGAAAGTGGCCATAAGATTGTGGCCTCAGCCACTGATGTCGGTGATGGTGGGCAAAGGGATTGATAGACCTACTTTGCTAGTTCCATGCAAGCTGTTAAGGAGAAAGAGGAATAAGCCAGGGTGGAATATAGAATCTCCTCCCTTTCTCTCCCTGAATGAACTGCGGTATCTAGTCAGGGAAACAGGAGCAGCATGGAGCCTTCCTCATCTCTGACCACTCCCCTTTTTTGCTAAAGAATCTGCTGTTCTAAGGGAACACTACATCTTAATATGCTACCAAAGGATCTATTATCTAGAATAGGGGTTCTCAACTCCGTCAGGTCCGTGTACCACCTCTGCATACCACCTTTGGGGCTGCCGTCCTGCCGTGTGTTACTGGAAGTAAGTAGAAATGACGTCATCACGTCATCAGTACTTACTTCAGGTATTTGGCAGGCATTTCCCAGCATGGGAAACCCATGTACTTGAGCTCTGGCGGGGCCACTTACAGTCATTTTCGGAGCTCTGTTGCAGTGCGGCCACAATGGCGGCTGCCATCTTGCCAGGTGAGTGTCGGCGTACCACTGACACTTGGTTGTGTACAGTAGTGGTACGCATACCACCGGTTGAGAACCCCTGATCTAGACTGTGTGTGTGCTGGCAAGGATCTCTGTACCTAGATACTATAGGGTGCTTCTATCAATAATTGGTTTTTTAAAAAGTGTCTATGTTCCCAAACAAACTATGCTACGCGCTGCAGCAAGGAGAGTCATGCTGGCCACATGACCACGGAGGCATCTTCGGACAATGCTGGCTCTTCGGCTTTGAAATGGGGATGAGCACCACACCCTAGAGTTGGATACGACTGGACTTCATTGTCAGGGGTCACCTTTACCTTTTTTTTTTAACCTTTGGTGGAGAGAAGAGATAGGGACACCTATCGATTTGCACTTGCTCAGTCACTCTGGTCTTCAGTCTTGGAGTAATCCTAGATTCATTGCTATCCCTGAAATTCAGTGTTACAGTAGTGGCTAGAAGAGCTTTCCTCCAACACACTTGGCTGAGAAAGTACAGTACTGTATTTGCTATGACCATAATATAGGCATTTTCAGCTGAAGTAAACTGGCAGTTACGGGGGGGGGGGCATTCTCTGTAGAACTGCTGCAACTATGGAATGCCCTTTTTCTTGAGTTGTGAATTGGCCCCTTCCTGTCAGTGTTCTGGTGTGGTCTGAAGACATTTTTATTGCGCTTTTCTTTTCTGCTGTGATGCTTTGTGTTGGCTTTTTGTTTTTTTGCTACTGATTGTTTATTGATGGGTTAATTGTATTTCAATACTGGTTTTTAGTATTTTAAACCACATTGAACACCTATTTTCAAAAGGGCAAAGCTGGGGTATAAACGTTTCAAAATATATTAAAAACACACAACTGTTTAGAAGCTTTGGCTAGTGATGAAAACAGTGAGTTCCTTCCCGTGGTATGATGCACTAATAATCCATAATCTGTTTTGGATTCTTACTATGTTGAACACACCCTTCAGAAAGTACTATTGGTAATTGACCACACACTGAGTGGCTTGACCTCAGCCTCCTTTTTAAAGTTCCATCAGGATTAAGACCAATGCAGAGCTCTGTCTTCACACCACCATCCATGTGTCAAGAAGGGCACCTAGGGTGCAAAGAGAGGCATTCTTGGTGGTTTCCTAACAATCGTGGAATTCGTTTCTCCTAAAGCTTCAAATGTTGAGCCTGAGTATCCTTCAGAAACATTAGAAGCATTTTGTCAGGATACCAAATAGTCACTTTAAGCACTGTCAGGAACTTGGGCATGCAGTGATTTATTTTTTTACTTTTGTGCTTAAAATAGTAGACCCCAATACCATATCAAAATTGCTTTTGACATGCCCCATTTTTTTAAAAAATGGTTGTTTGGCACAGGGGAGAATACAGTGTTTAAGAAACGGAAACCCAAAATGAAACCGTTATGTTGCTCTACCCTTCATTTTGGCTGCCTTCAGGATGGTTAGGTGAGAACGGATCAAGTGTAAGCTATTTTAAATTGGACTTTCAAGTTGACATTTTACATATGTTTTTAATCTATTACTGCTCTCCCCCACACCTTCAGGCTGGATGGACTATCAATTTCAGGTGTGTGCTTGTAAGACATTCATACAAAACTGTGTCATATCAAATTGCTTTTCCAAAGGTTTCAGTATGATGGTTTTTGGCCAGTTACTTTCCTAAGTAAGAATCAGGAGGGGAAAAAAGACAAGAAAAAAGAAATATGGGGGACACACTCCATATGCTGCACTATTTTATCTACCGTATTTTTTGCTCCATAGGATGCATCGGACCATAGGATGCATGCATCCTATGGAGCAAAAAATAGGGGAAAAAGGTTTTTTTTTAAAATAAAAATAAAAATAATAAAAAAGTAAGCAAAATGCACTTACCGGGGCTTCAGGGAGGCCTGCAGAGGCTCGTGCAGGCCTCCCCGATCTTCATTTTGTCAAAAAATGGACATTTTCGGCCACTTCCTGTTTTGACGAAAACCGGAAGTGGCCGAAAATGGCCGTTTTTGACGAAATGAAGATCGGGGAGGCCTGCACGAGCCTCTGCAGGCCTCCCTGAAGCCCCGGTAAGTATTTTTTCTTTACTTTTTTATTATTCGCTCCATAAGACGCAGGCTTTCCCCCCCTATTGTTTGGGGGGAAAAGTGCGTCTTATGGAGCGAAAAATACGGTAAATAAATATTTAAACCTAGGAATCTATTTTAAACAGCAAATAATTAAAGGTGATGGGTACTTTAAATAATGACAAATAATGAAATGAAAAGGCAAGAGTAGTATTGTGCAGCTCAGTGTCCTGAAAACATAATGTTTCAAAACCCTCCAAGGATATAAAATGCAAGAAATACAGGCTGGGTAACCTAAACAGATGATTACTGGCCATTGCCGAGCAATTAACGATCACATTGCAACACACGCTGTGGGTAGAAAGCCCACTTGAAGCAGGAACTCCTCGCACAAAGCCAGAACAGCAGCATTGTCATGCTCTCGCTAATGCCTTAGATAAACATAAATAATTCATGAAGTCATATTCCTAGCAGAGGTGCGAAGCAGCAGATCATAAATTATTGCCTGAAATCCCCTCCTTTTTTTTGCAGTGAAGCCTTTAATTTAAAGGAGTGGAGTGTGAAATACCTCTTTCCAGATGCTATGTCCAATGGAATAATGTGAACACGATAGTCTTCAAAATGAGCTTATTCCAAATAGCATTTTAATCATGTGCTGTTCAGCTGAATGAAATGGGGGAAAAAAAGGAAATCCCCCCCAAATAATAATAATCCTATCTAAACCAAAGTTCAAATGCCTGCAAAGCAAAATATTGACAATAGCCTTACTGAATAAAGGAAGCTCATTTAAATAAAACTGTATATGTATGCAAGCTATAAATCTCCTGGTATGTCCAATCAAGTAACTTTTTGAACAGCTATCACTTTTATGATTTTTTTTAATTACCGAACAATGCGACTGGAGAAGAAATAGTAAAACAAAGTACTAACAAAACAAAAAGAAAAAAAATGAAGGTCTACAGTGGAGCAGTGTTCATTTATCTCCTCTCCTCCCCTCCCCACCTCCAGATTAGAGCAGAGGTGTCAAACTTGTTTCATACAGTGGTCCAGATAGCATTTATGGTGCCTGCTGAGGGTCAGAAGTGATGTCATTAAGCAGGAAGTGACATCTTTAAGCAGTTAATAGCCAGGAATAAGCACTTTGTTCTCAAATAGGAATTCATTAGCTGCAAAGGACAGAGGAAAAAATATGCAAATCTTGATCATATTTCAAGAAATGGGAGAGCCCAATTATAAAGCTGGGAGAGAGCCCAAATATCATGTGGCCCGCCCTTTTGGCAGTACCACTTCATCATTTACAAGCATCATTTAGAAGCTCAGCAGCTGAGAGGTGCTCTGCAAAGTGATGCCTCAGCAGAAGTGGTGCTGCTCAAAGGGCAGCCCACATGAAAATTGGGCTCTTCCAGCGCTTCAGCAGCCTTTCCCTCTGTCACCCATCTTGGTCAGCCTCTTCCCCTGTAGCGTTCCTTGCCTTTTTCAGGTTCCTTCAATCTCTCCCTTCCAGCAGAGGTGTAGGAGTGGCGGGCAGTTTGCCCCCGGGCAGCAGGTGGCGGGCCCCAGCCCCCGCCAGCATGGCGGTGAGGTGCAGAAAAGGTGGCTGCGTGATAAACAGGCATTTTTCGCTGCTGCGTGGGGGAAAGAAATCACCCCCACAGCCGCCCGGGCCTGTAACAGGCCTTTTCTGCTGGAAAAGGCCGATTATGGGCCTGGGCGGCCACGGGGGTAATTCCTTTCCCCCAGGTTGCGGCAAAAAGCAGTGAAAAATGCCTATTTCACCGCCATGCGAGGGAAAGGAGTCGCCCCTGCGGCTGCCCGGGCCCGTAATAGGCCTTTTCCAGCCAAAAAAACCGCATGGGGGGCATTTTTCGGCCGGAAAAGACCTGAATGTGACATCGTCCCAAGAGGGGGAGGGGCTAGTGATGTCACGGTGGGTGCAGCACGGGCTGCCGCCCCCAGAGGCTGGGTACGCCTCTGCCTTCCAGAGCCTCAGCAGAAGCAGTGCTGCTGAAAGGGCAGCACTGGGAGATCTCAATTATCTCATGGGCTGGATAAAGGGCTTTCCACGGGCCGTATGTGGCCCACAGGCCTTATGATGGACACCCCTGGATTAGAATATACAGTGAAAATTAAATTCCTGAACACAAGCAATGTGGAAACCTCAGAGTTTAAAAACCCAATCCTATCTAGCAGGACGCTGCAGCGCACACAAGGCGCCTGCCACATCCTGAACAGGATTCGGCCTGCCCTGGCAACAGCTGGCAGCCTCCTTGGGGTAAAGGGTATAGAATCCTGTAGGACCTGAAATGTTGCTGTTTGATATTCTGCTCCTAATAAAAGCATTACCCTACTTTGGATTGTGATTTTCTTTATAGTAGAGTAATGGTTAAACCACTGAACCATGAGCTGTCGATCGAAAAGTCGGCAGTTCGAATCCGTGCGACGGCTCCTGCCAACCTAGCAGTTCGAAAGCAAGAAATTGCAAGTAGATTAATAGGTACCGCGTCAGCGGGGCGGTAACAGCGTTCCATGCGCCTCGGTGTTGAGTCATGCCGGCCACATGACCATGGAAACGTCTTCGGACAGCGCTGGCTCTTCGGCTTTGAAACGGAGATGAGCACCTAGAGTCGGACACGACTGGACTTAATTGTCAAAGGATACCTTTACCTTTACCTTAATATAACTGGTTTGCAAAGAAAGCATGCAACACACAGATAATAGCACTATGGTTTTTATCATTCCATCTACACTCATTGTCTCTTTCTCTGTATCTTACTTGTTTGATTTTTCTTGAATTGTCTTTATTAAACTTATTCTGTGCCCTACAGGCACTTCCGTTCCTGCTCCACCCTGATCACCAGCCACCCACTGACTTCTACTAGCCTTTGATTTGTATCTCCCAGCCACTCTATCTCTGCATGTATGTTTGTACCTATAAACAGTATTTACTTGACTTGTATCATCCTCACATTCTTCAGGGACAGAAGAAAAATAAACCAAGATAAATGACAATATTCTCAGTTCTGAATAGTCCAATAAAACATAATAAGGGGCCTTATGTAGTATTCTATGGACACAAATAAAAAGGTAAAGGTGACCCCAATTAAGTCCAGTCGTGTCCGACTCTAGGGTGTGGTGCTCATCCCCATTTCAAAGCCGAAGAGCCAGCGTTGTCCGAAGACGCCTCCGTGGTCATGTGGCCGGCATGACTCTCCTTGCCGCAGCGCGTAGCATGCAGCTGGAACACGGAGCGCTGTTTACCTTCCCGCAAGTGGTACCTATTTATCTACTCACATTAACATGCTTTGGAACTGCTAGGTTGGCAGGAGCTGGCCAAGCAACGAGAGCTCACCCCGTCGCGGATTCGAACTGCCGACCTTTCGATCGACAGCTCATGGTTCAGCGGTTTAACCCACTGCGCCACCCGCTGGCCTTATGGACACAAATACCCATATGCAATCTTCCATTCATATGATTGTCTCTTAAAATAAACACACACATTTATGATTGTTGCTCTTGAAATAAAAACATGAGCAGAGCTGCCAAAATATAGTACAAAATAAAATTTATCTTCCCATCAGATAGAGAGAAAAATTACAAATTTTTGCATCCTCAAAAATACCTCCTGTTTTTGTGGAAATAACCCATTCTTTTCAACAGGGCTTACACCCTTGTAACTTGTTGAATTTTGAGGAATCTAATGGGTTCCATTAGTTTTATGAAAGCACAAATGCTTACCACATATTAAGCCCAAAGTAATTTCAGTAAGGAAGCTTTGGAACAAGGGGACTTACAATGACTGTTATATTGATTTATTTTACTATGTAAAACCGCTTTGTGAACTACTCCTATTGAAAAGCAGTATATAAATATTCTTAATAATAATTTATTTCAAAACATCTTGGTCAAAGCACACCATACAATAATTGAGGCTGACCTCTGAAATATACTCTCTCAGTTGTGTTCCCAAATATCAGACATTTGGTAATTTGTTTCCTTGAAAACATGCTTTCTCACTATACTATACATACTGTAAATATTGTTTCACAAATGCAATTTATTTTATTTGTTCAGCAGACTCTTTCACTTGTTGTGACCCACTGTATGTCTGTTCTATCATCAATCTTGTTAAGATGTGTAAAGAGAACAGTGATAGCGGTGATTATTCAAATACTAATCTATTCAATATTTTGTTCACAAATTATCAACCCTCTAAACCTTCAGATCATCAGTGTAACTACCCTTTTCCTGCAAGAAAAGACAAACACAATTTCTAATAAAATGAATTATCGCCATCAAAGCTTATTTTAATATGAAAATACTGTACTGCGATTTCTCTTTTACACAATATGATTGTTCAAATATGCTCTGGTTGACAGATAGCTGCAGTCCTATAGAAATGTCTAAAATCCATCTGAAGTCCATCCAAATGCATGTTTGCTACTTTAACAGCATGGGCCATACGGTTGTTGACAATATTTTCCTATACATGTTGGTACAATATATGCATGAACATGTTGATGTACAATATATGCATGAACAAGTTGCAATATATGCATGAACATGTTTTCACACACTATTTTAGTAACCATATATTGGTGCCAGGACATCATTAATGATAAACTAAGGTTGCAATCCTATACACATTTACCTAGGAGGGGCAGCTCAATAACGAGCGTTCTGGCAGCACTGACTGCCTTACAGCAACTGCCCTCCCCTGCAGGATGCAGTAGCAGCCATTTTGGCACCGCTGCATCGTCGGGGGGGGGGAAGAATAGGATTGGGCTCTAAGTCTCATTGAATCTACTTTTGAGTAGACATGCATAGGATTGTGCATGCATGGGCTAAGCATGACAACTAGTTATTTACTATTTGTTATTTATCAGTTTTTATCAGAACTTTATGGGTTTGCCTTAAAGCAGTGGCTCCCAAACTTTTCTGCCTCACGATGCCCCACAACCTCTTCTTCCTGGCTCACAATGCCCCCGATAGCTCCTCCTACCTGTTCTCCTGGGCGAGATTTGGGTGCCACCATCTTGGATCTCACGAGATTTTGTGAGATCCAAGATGGCGGCGCTCAGGAGAACAGGTAGGAAGAGCTACCGGGGACATCTCAAAACGCCCCTGCGACTGTGCCACAACACCCTAACTCGTCATGATGCACAATTTGGGAACCACTGCCTTAAAGATATGTTTGATTAGGGTCTGAGATTTTACAAAATATGTAATGCCTAATGGTCAGTAGGTATTCCTTTATAGGAATTCAGTTTTTAGGAGATGGCATCTGGCTACAGAGATAGAGCTAGATGTTTGGAATGGGAAAGTCATCAGTTTGGGGAAAGGGACACATCAAACAAACACGAAGGGACTAAAGTAAGATGTGTTTGTATGAATGGGCCAAAGTACCAGTTTAGGACAGACATATCTATATATGTCATGGTAGCCTCTGAAAAACTTGGTAATTTTCATTTTAGTTAATTACCCAAATTTATTGTTTATTTTTATAATTATTAACACATACCAATGCCAGGGGTCACCAGACTAAAAGAAAAACTGTATTTAGTGTCATGGACAAAAAAGGTTGGAAACGCTGCTCTACACATTCTTGGGTAACATACAAGCAGGACTAGACATACTGAGTTCCTGACACAGAGAACAGCTGTGAGCTGAACACATTTTATGGAACATAGGGTGCCACTCTCTGCAGGACTGATGTGCGGCAATTTTGCCTTGTAGGAATGTGCATGTCCTTTCTAAATAAAGTGATGTATATTTGTAAATAAATATTGAATGAGATATATATTTGTAAATAAAATTATTATTAAGAATATTTATATACTGCTTTTCAACAGTACATTGGAAAATAAATCAACAAATGGTTCCCTGTCCGCAAAGGGCTCACAGTCTAAAAAGATTTGCAGAAGAGACACCAGCAACAGCCACTGGAAAAGTTGCCATGCAGGGATGAAAAGGGACAGGTGGTCTCCCCTGCTAACTATAAGAGGACACCACTTTAATCATCTTTCAGATAGATGAATACAATGGTGTATGAAAAAAAGCAGAAGCTAGCTAATGTGTGTGTGCAAAGAACATGAACTGACACAAACAACTGTTTATAAATACAATCTCCTCTCACTCTCTACAGTACTGAGTGCAAGAAAATGAAATTAGAATGAGTGCCCTTACAATGCTGTGTACCAACTGTATCCTAAAGCGACAGACAAGGAAGCAAGGAACTTAACCCATCTCTAGACAGAAAAGAAGCAAATGCTTAAAGCAATTTCAAAAGAAAATTACATTATCTGAGTATAAACATTGTAACCGTCCCCTAAGAGATGTTTGGGTTTCAAGTCACAGAATAAATTATATCCACTTATTTAAATTAATTATCCAAGCCATCACTTTACATGATATCAAAATACAAACCTAACAACATCCATATAATCAAAGTAAAACAGTAGTCTAATCAATTCACTTATAAGGGTATTTGATAAATTCAGGAAGGACAAGTCAATCAGAGGCTATCGGGGTTTTGATGGCCACACACTACCTCCCAGGTTCAGAGGTAGTGTACCCAGGGGTGGCACATGCTCCCTTAATTCCCTTTGTCAAATGCTGCCTCTGAGCATGCATGTGTACACACACACACACACACACACACACACACACACACACACACACACGCACCATGGATGGGGGGGAGGAGGGTGGGCGAACAAGTGGGCACGCTTTTGATCCCCCTTCCCTTTACATACGAAGAACAGCATCCTCTGCTCCTGCTCATCGCATTGAAAAGTGGCACAGAACAGGAAGGCTGCATGCCACGCTCTTCATAAGGAAGTGGTGGGGGGGAAGCAAGTTGGAAGAAGATTGGAGTGCCCAGTGAAACAACCCAGTGAGGCTTGGAGACAGAAGTGGACAGATGGGCTGAGGGCTTGACTGTTTGCTGCCCCTCCAAGGGTGCCACTCCACGTGACCATTTCAGGTTCCTCGGGCACATCTGGTTTTGAGTATACCTCTGAATACCAGTTTCATGAAAACAATGGTGGGAGGCCGTCATCTCCTGCATGTGGGCTTGTGAAAGACAACTGGTGGATCACTATAGGAAGCCAGTTGCTAGACTAGATGAGCTTTTGGGCCTGTTTCAATAAGGCTCTTCTTATGTTCTTAATATAGGTTAAAACATAATAGCATTACAAGCTTAAGTCTACCAAAAGTCAGCCCAATTTTTTTTATAGTTTTTTTAAAGAACATCAATTTGGGGAACAATTGTGGAACATTCAGTGGCAACAGGGCACAAGGTGGTCTTTGAACAAGCAGAAGTGCTGTCTAATACCGTGTGCACGTACGGTTGAACCACATTGAAACTGGCAGAACCACATCATGCAGGTATGCATAGGGAAGCAATAGAAATATATAAACACCGAAATAACATGAATAAGAAAGAAGGGACTATGAAAGTGAGCAATGCATGGTTACCAGCACTTAATGTTACAACACAGAGGGCATGGAATCAGTTAGATTTGACAGCTGACAGTTTGACAGAGAGAGCCTCTGAAGAAGCCTACCACAGCAGTGGGCGAAACATTAGGTTTTAATGTATTCATTTTGGACCATGGCTTTTCAGCCCGAAAACTTTCAATTGTTTTAATATGTTTATCAATTTGGGGTGTTCAAACATGAGCTCATCATGGCACTGGCAGAAGGGAGCCATATAATTGTGGAACAATTCTCTCTCTGCTCCCTAGCTGTTCAAGGTGGCACACAGATGAAATAGTCCAGCGGTTCTCAAAGTTCTCCCCATGAGTTGGGGAAGTCTTAAGTCCTTGTGGGGGCAGGCCAACGACAGCAGCGGGGGGGGGAAGGTTTTGTTTTTTTTTACTTACTGGGAAAGTGGGTCTCAATTGCTTCAGGGAGCTGATCTGAAGCACGGGGAGGCCCCTCTTTTCTAATATGTAACCATTTTACTTATACTTTGTTAAATTACAGGAGTGACACAGTTTGTCAATAGCATATATTACATTCCTTCAGATTAAAAAAAACAGCAGTGACAATCATGTTTATAGCACTTTGAATAGTCACAACACTCCATGTGCATCATCCCAATAATCAAATGCATATCTAAAATAATAGGATTCAACTGGTAATGCAGAGAGAGTTAATGCCAAACTCTGGGAGATTTGCTATGCTATTGCTCCAGTTAAAATTAATGAACACAGAACAAATAAACATATAACTTACCCATGGGAGTTCCAACACCATAACCTTTGGAGTCTATCAGGCCTCCGATCTGTGTCAGGTTACAATTCCGCTGTGTAACAAACTCGATGGTAGTGGACTCCATTAGGAAGGCATAATCAGAAGTGAGTACTCTCTGGATACCTTCTTCATTACTTTTGACAAGTACCGACTGTCTCCTGCTATTCATAAAAGCCCACATTTTTTCATACGTGGCAATTTTTGATTTCTGAAACAAAAATTGCAATGTTAATAAGGACATGATCTCTATAGTACAATGACAAAACAGTTCCATTGAAGGGAAATTATTTCATGTACAGTACGGTGGAAGAAGCCATACTGGTTCACAGAACAAGGAATGTGGCACAACACTCTGCTTGAGATGATAACTCTTACTGGATTGGGTAGCACCGATCTGTATCGTAACTTTATGCTTTACAAATAAACAGGATAAATGCAGTTTAATTAACATGGCTTCAGTCAAAGGTCTCTACTAGCTGTAGTTTTGTGAGGCTAAAGCTCTTACATAATAGATTGTAACAGATCTACAGTTCTCAGGATTCCGGGGGGGGGGGGGGGGAGAGAGCCAAGACAGATAAATGCATAAGTAAGTATGAGATGAAAGCTTTAAATCTGCAGGCTCTTCATGGCGGGGGACGGGGGGAGAATTCAGAACATAAAATAAAGACATAAATTGGTTGAACCATAACATGAAGAAGCGGAAGACATGAAAGAACAGACATTAATTCTACAAACATAAAAGCTTTAGCATTGTATTATTTGCCCCTGACCAGTTTTACAAATACTGGCCATCATAATCACTGAGAGCTAATGAATCATTTTTGAAAGCCAGAGCGCAATGGCATTAATCCCAAATTATTTCCATACATTGTCCAGCTCCCTATATGGATAACATCCTCAGATCTGCATGCTAAGAACAGGTTTGCAAAATCACCCCATGGGTTGATTCCACTTATCTTGCTGTTGTTGGCAGATTTTACTGATGCATGTAGAAAAGCCTGTGTGAGAGAGAGCTGGAGGAGTAGGTGAGAGGCGATCATATGGTTGTTCTTAAAATGTGAAACCCATGGCTGCGGAAATCTACCTGTCCCAGTATTGCTGTAATGTCCCAGTATTACAGACTAGGGATGTTCCAGAGGGGTAGCTATCTTACAGCTCAATCCTATTCAGCGCTGGCGCAGTGGGGCCACATGGCCCACACTGTATCCAGCAGTGGGACTGAACAAGCAGAAGGTCTCTTCAGGGTAAGAGAACATTTGTCCTCTTACCCCATGTCAAGCCCCAGCCTGCTCAATGGGGTATTCGGATCTGTGCCAGCTAAGTCTCTGGCGCAGGCCCAAGACGTCCGTGTAGAATTTCCAGGCCTGGGAGGATAGGATATGATGGAGGACTTCTCCGCCGATCCCTCTCAGGCCCAATCCGCCCACCCCACACCCCACCCTCCCCCAGCTCCATTCTGCTCAGAGTGGGGATTACCTATCAGCAGCACAGACCTCTGTGCTGGGTGCTGGAGTGGTGGTGCAGGCCACCTCACCAGCAGGCCCTACTCCCAGGGTGCCACAAACGTGCTTTACAGCACGTAAAGGCCTCTACACTGGCCCAGCCAGACAATAGGATTGTGTCGTTAGTGTGCAGCAGCAATAACAACAAGGACTCTTCTGGCACAGTAGACTTACCACATTTATTGTAGCGTAAACTGTCATGGACTACATTTCATTTTATCAGATGCATGATGTTGCATAAGATTAAGCGGACTATAGTCCATAAAGGTTAATGCTACAATAAATGTGAGTGTCTTTAAGGTGCCACAAACTCTTTTTTTTTTTTTAAACTAACATCGAAATCCTAACCAACTTTCCAGTGCTGATGCAGCTGCAGTGCAGCCCCGAGGTAAGGGAACATATGTTCCCTCACATTGAAGAGGCCTCCATGACTGCCCTTGCACTACAAAATGCAGCGTGCGCCCTGTTGGCACGGCTACACTGGCGCTGGAAAGTTGGTTAGGATTGTGCTGTAAGAAAGGTAAACCAGAAGGAGCACTATGAATTGCTAAAAATTGCAAAGACCAAAGAAAACTCTTTTCCCCTAAATTTCATGTTGATAAATTCTTGCAGTTAATATGTTTATTTTTGCAGTTAATATATTTATGAAGACTGATAGATATCAACTGAAAGATAGATATGCAATAACCTACAGTTACATTGCGTCATTATCTCCAGCAACTCAATGCGCTTTAAGACTTCTGTTGTTATCTCTGGTGTGATAATTGTATGTAAGGCCTAGTGAAAGTTTTTCCATAGACTCTAAGTATCATCTCTATCATAATACAGTGCAGCAAAATAAGGCCTGATTCTCATGTTCATTTTTAAAGTGGATACCTTTTTAAACTGTTGGGCTTTCTGGAAGTTGGTAGAAGTTATCATGTCTAAAGTACAAGTTACCTTTTCGTTATTACTTATTATCATTCATTAGGGATGTGGATCAAGTCTCTGGGTCCAAGTCTCGAGTCAAGTCCCAAGTCTCTGGGTCCAAGTCTCGAGTCAAGTCCCAAGTCTTTACCCCTAAGTTCCAAGTCTTTGATTGCGAGTCGCGAGTACCTATCTATTTAATGAAGACAACAGGTTTAAACCTGAATAAAATTCAACTTGTCATAAAAGGCTCCAAGTCTCGAGTTGAGTCTTTCGAGTTTTTTACAATCACCAAGTCAAGTCCGAGTCAAGTCATTGATGCGACTTGAGTCCGAGTCAATAGACTCAAGTCTACATCACTGTCATTCATAAAGCACTTTAAACCACCAGGTACTATACAAACATTTAAAATCACAGTGTCTGCCTGCAGATTAACAATTTAATCAAAGAGAAGACATAGTCAGGAGGAAAGGGAAGGAAATAAGGTCAGATGAGAAAAAGTCACACTAAAAAAAATATCAAATGGAATTGTTTAGATAATAGAAGTGAGTCAGCTGTCTGGTCGAAGGACATTCCAGAGGCAGAGAGCTATAAAGAAAAAAGCATGGAGACATGATATGGTAAGGATAATTTTAGGGTTAGCTAGGAGATTAATACGTATACAGTAAAAGTAACAGGGAGGAACAAATGGAGTAGATCACAGAGTAGAGAAAGGAAACTGGAGATTTTTGAAAGTGCATACAAGAAGCTAAAGCAAGAGGAGAGAGTGGTATAAAAGGGTAACATATAAAAGAGTAGTATCTGAACATCAAGTGGAAATATCAGATGGAAAGCAGTATTTAAGATGGAAGGTTACTTCCTGACCTTTCGCAGAGACCAGTTCTGCCATCAAAAGCTTTCTCCGTGACTGAAAGGAGTATTTGCCGTGCGCAAGAGACACTTGTATGAGTGGAAGGGCCCCTTGTGTGAGTGAAAGGAACTTCCAACAGCAGAGCTGTGCTCCACTAAAGGTTGAGATACACCCAGAGTAAATAGACTTAACACCAGGGGACCAACAAGAAGAAGATTACAATCATCTCACTGAAAAATAATAAAATGAACCAAAATTTTGCTAATGTCCATAGAGGGAAAAGGTTGGGGAAGTGAAAAAATGATAGGACTTGGCAAGAGTAAGAGCATACTATGAATTGAAAACCAAAATTCTGATTTTTGAATTATTTCAAGAGAAGAAACAACCAATATTGTCAAGAGCAAGAAAAAGGGGGAAAGTACGAGGAAGAAACAAACAAGCTCAGTTTGGGTGGTAGGTGTATAAAAATGGATATTGAGACACAGCAAAGAAAGCAGCAGATACTTTACCAGGAAAAGAAAGCGAAAGGTCAGGTAAACAAGGGCAGAGTTATTTCTTTTAGAACTAATCGTAAAAAGTAGTGGTGAGAAAGATCTGGCTGAAAACATGATAGAGGAGTCAGTGGCGTCACTGCAGTGTGGCGGGGGGCGGAGCACACAGGGTAACGCACCAGAGGCACCCCGGAAGGTTGACGCGCCAGGAGTCCAATCAGGTCTTCGTTCGGCCCTTCTGAGGGCAAGGCTTTGAGCGGCGTTGTGTGCATGTGCCACTCAAAGCCTTGCTTGGCCTATTCAAAAGCGACTGAGCTGCCGAGGAAGCCGCGGCTCAGCCTGCCGGCTCTGGGGGTTATGCAGCAGTGGGGGAGGGCGAGTACTGGGGGGGGTGACACGGCAGTGGGAATGACATGCCTGGGGGGGGTGGGGGGTGACGCGCCGCCAAGCCAGCCGACCCCACACGGGGTGATGCGCTGGCTCATGACATAAGAACGTAAGAAGAGCCTTGCTGTATCAGGACAAAGGCCCATCTAGTCCAGCTTCCTGTATCTCACAGGGGCCCCACCAGATGCCTCCGAGAGCACACAGACTGTTGTCACTCCCTTGCACCTGGCACAGAGAAAACCTACTTCTAAAGCCAGGAGATTGCTTATGGCTTGTAACCTGTGATGGTCTTTTCCTCCATGAATTATCCAAACCCCTTTTAAAGGCATTTAGACCAGGTGCCATCACCACATCCTGTGGCAGGGAGTTCCACTGATTAATTACACGCTGGGTGAAAAAATATTTTTTTTTGTCCATTCTAACTCTCCCTCCACTGAGAGTACCCGAAGAACCAAGTGATGTAAGAAGAAAAAGGAGACAATGAGTAGGAATGGCAGGGCCCCACAGAAGGTCTCAGGTTTACTGCCTGGCATCTCCAGGCATGACTGGGAAAACGTCTCTGTCTAAAACCCTGGAGAGCTGCTAGCGGTCAACATAGACAATACTGTACTGAACTAGATGGACCAGTGGTCTGGCTCAGTATAAAGTATCCCCCGCTTTTCGACAGATTGTTTTTCGATAATCTGGTCTGTCGACCCCTTTCAATTATAACTGGAAGTCATTCATTCTACACATGGTCCACTCTTTTCACTTATCTCATCATGTTTGCACACTCTCTGTGCTGTTTCAAAGGCAACCCCCTCCCCCCATGTTGATTTGTATATGACATACTGGTAGTGATTCACGCTGTGTGTGTGTGTGTGTGTGTGTGTGTGTGTGTGTGTGTGTGTGTGTGTGTGTGTGTGAGAGAGAGAGAGAGTGTGAGTGTGAGTGTGAGAGAGAGAACTTTGGCTCGGGGTCCATTCCCAAAGGCATCAGGAATCATTTTGTATTTGCAAGCTAACTCAGGGCGCAATCCAAACCTACTTAGGCCGCCATTGTAACCAGCGGCCCAGCAAAAACAGGAGGCCCCAGAACAGAAAGGGGATTCAAATCCCCTTTGAATTCCCCTTTTGGAGGGGATTTGAATCCCCTTTCCGTTCTGGGGCCTCCCGTTTTTGCTGAGCTGCTGGTTACAACGGCAGCCTAAGTAGGTTTGGATTGCGCCCTCATTTTGCAAGCTAATCGTTTTGCATTTGCAAGACCAGGTTCCACCTTTTTGATGGTTTCTGACAACGCTCCAGGCCCTAACCTGTCAAATAAATGAGGCATGCAGAGAGATTCATCTGTCAGTCAACTATATCAAAGGTTGAAGAAGGATCAAGTAGTAGTTAGAAAAACAGAAACAAAACCTTTAGAATTTCGCTATAAGAAAAACAACTGGAATTATGGGTTACAATCGCGTCAACTTAATAAAAATGGAATGGTGCACATATCTTTGCCAGTAATGTGCCATTTCAGCATGAAAACACTCCACGTGAAGTGGAAGAACCACCTAATAACACATAATATATAATAACAGCAGTGTGAAGAATAACAGCATGTTGAAGCTGCTTAATAAAGACAACGTGTAGACCACTTCTGAAACCTCATACAGGGACATGTGCAGAAGAAATAGTCACAAAACGAAAATGATAGTGATGTCACATCGTGGTGATGGTACCACGTTACAAAGAAACATGAACAACAACTCTGAGAAACTGCTTTACTGTCAACCCCCCAGGCAGTGAACTTACTCCAGAAACAATGAATAAGACTAGGCTAAGCAGCCTCTTCAGGAAGGTTTCTTGTGCACTAACTTTAGATATAACTACATCTCCAGCTCTGGGAGAAGAGCTGAGCAAAAGATTGACACTGCAGACCTTTCTGAAGCTGACTTGACTGGCATCTGTAGCTTCTTCCCCCAAAGGAGGATTAGCGGTGTGTATGTGGGATAAAAAGAGGAACATTTATTCTGGATAAGGATAACTTAGTATCCCTGCTGAGATACAATTCAAGGCTCATTTCAATTTGCCTGGGGACTTCTGGAAATCTATCATTCAAACATTTCCAGGACCCAATGGTAATAAAAAATAGAATTTTATATCAATCTGCAAGAATTCACGGAGAGGGTGCCAAGGTATGATATACTATTGATTGCAGGGGTATTTCAATGAGAAAGTGGAGAGAAAGCACAGAATATAATGAATGGGGATTACATACAAACAAGGGCTTATTGTTCGAGCTCTAGTGTAGAAACAAACTTTGTTGCAATCATTTTATGTGAATATTACTATTTAAGAAAATACTCTTGAGCTGCATGCGCCAGGAGTCAAAATGATTCCATCATGCAGAACAGACAAAAAGCAAATGTTTTCGAATAATCAGAAGCCTCCATATCAACACACGTCTGCATCTAATTTTTTTTTCCTGTTAAATCTCTATCTCGAGCGCATAGGAATAAGTTTTATTTTTTGTCCCCAATGAACAATATTCAAACCACTGAAATTTGGAAAAGGCAACAAATTGACTGCACAGTGAACAATATAGCACAGTGAACAATAGGAGTGGCTGAATGGTGGCAGCCAAAACACTAGAAAGGCTGCCCAACCTTCAGCACACAAGGCTGGCTGCTCTCTGTTGAAAATCTCAGTTGGTACCACAGATGACTGATATGTCTCCAAAGCATCGAAGAACACACACATTTGAGGGAGGGGGTGGGTCGAGAGCGACTCATAGTCCAAGCTTTCCAAACAAACAAGTTTTAGTAAAAGAAAGTAATGCAATGAACAAAAGGCATTGCATAGAAATATGAAGCCACTCATAATTATAAGGAGTTAACCAGAAAAGCAAAAACGGCTCATAAGGCTAAACAGTCATATGGACAAGCATGTGTAAATGTGGCAGGTTTGAGGAGAAAAAACACACACGAGGCAGATGCTTGTTAAAAAGCACAAATGAAACTTGTCCTAGAAAAAGCGGGGGGCTCCAGGCAGGCAGCTCTTAAGAGGGGAAAGGACAAACCTTGTATGTCAATAAAGGTTTGGATTGGATTGGCACAAAGGTGGGGCTGTTACCTGTTCTTGGCACCAGACAGTGCATCAGTTTCCAAGGGGGGGGGGGAGAGAGAGAGAGAAGTTGGTTGAAGTGATTTTCCCCCAACACACTCCTGCTTACATCTCTGCTCACGTTTATTCACTCTTGGGGAAGGGACACATTTTTAAGAGAGTACTCCAACAGTAAAATTCCAAGGAAGGGGGCTTTAAAACCAAATGAAACGAGTTTTAACTAGAGGATAAAGGTAGGAATGTCTTTGCCTTGCCCCTCCATCACACTGGACAGGAGCAGGTGGAGCCACCCTATTGGCTGCCTAAGGGGCAGGTCTAAGGCAGCTTTTATCTTGGCATGCCTTTCTTTACCTCGGTGTGCCTGGAGCAGCACCTGATGATCAATCTGAGACTAGCTGGTTGCCTTGTAGGGCCAGGTAGGATTTTTTTTTGGGGGGGGGGCTGTTCATCTGATTGGCTTGTGGTGAACAGTTTTTGTTTTACCTACTCCATACTATTGCTAAGATGTGGCGCCTTCTTTGAGCCAGACAAGTGTTGTGCAAGACAAGGCGTAAGAGTTGGGAATTTTGGTGGGCACTTTGGGGTAAGCAAGAGCCAGTGGGGGAGGCCAGTACCAATCTCCAGAGGCTGTCTGTCTTGGAGATGCTGGTTGGTAACCCCTCAGGCTTGGATTGCAAAGTCAACCTCAAAGGCTTTTTGCCTTAGGGGAGGGAGTGCAGTTCAACTTCCTCGACCCCTCAGGGTTGACGGAAAGAAGCCTGAGCTGTCAACAGATGGTCTGCAGCTTTGAGTGTGGGGGGGGGGATGCCCAAAAGGGGAATAGCTATTTGCTGTCCCTTCTTGGTTAGGTGCCTGCACTAAAGGGAAGGAGTTTTGAAGCAGAGTTTGCTGCATTAAAGTGTTTGGCTGGCCTTCAATACGTAGCCCAATTTATATTCCAAACAACTTATTCAGTGTTTATAGAGGTGTGCCGAGCCAATGGCTCTTGGTAGAAGCTGAATGCCAGGCAAACCAGCAGCACTTCCAGTTTCAGGAAGTTAACACTGCTGCCATGCTAGTAAGTTTCCACCCCCCATAAACTTAGAACTTCCATGGGTCTGCATGTCTGTAAAAACAACCCCGAAGAAAACAAACCAGAATAAAATGGCCCCCCAAAGTCCACAAAAAAATGCCAGAGCTAAAATGTTCAGCCCAGCGCTAAATCAATTGTTATTGTCAGAAAACAATAACGAGTATGCTTTGTAGACCCATCTTCTGGATAATAAACAGTGGTGGTGGTGGTGATAAGATGAAAACCCTCATTGTGAATGAACTTTAGAACATGAAACATTCTTGCTTCCTCTGTATGGAAGGAATCTATGAATTGGGCAGTAATTCTCTCGTTAATGTACCGACAGTGTGACTGAAAGCCACGAGTATCAAAACTATCCTGGCAAAACTGTGCCAAGTGGGCTTGTTGATGAATTGCACAGAGTGATGCAAGAGGTAGCCGTGACACTGAATGAAGAAGTATGACATTACAAAGTTTACACACAGCTTCTGGTTGTTATGATTTTGAGATTGATACTGATGCAGGCAGACACTAAAATTTACATTGTATTTCCATCTTCTGTACTGCAAGGAAAGCTGATGAATTGATCTACAGTCTCCTTTGATGAAGTACACTGTTTTATTTTGCCTCGGATTTGACCTAACTGGGAATAATCTGCTATCACTCGAAATGATATCTGGAAGGGAAAACTTTCAGTGGCATAATTTATTAAGCTTGTTTTGCTATTGTAATTCAGGACATAATGCAATTTTGGAAAAGGAGATACTTATGATTTGTGACATTTTATGTGGAAGAGAGGAGACAGTAATGAGTCTGAAACCCTGAAGCCCATCCTGACTAGCAAGACAATTATTCATTAAGAAAATCAAAGAGTTCAGCTACCTACTGCTTCAAGATAGAAGATATTGCAATGACATCCAAAGGAGAGACTGCTTTATGGCTTATTCAGCAGTCATAAATTAAAGATCACTGGGAGATAACTATGCGTCAGAGATCATGAATGTAAACATAATGAAAGCATTGAGTTATCTCATCTCAGGGAAGGCTGGAGATGGAAGGTAACGTCTTTTAAAACTTCTTGTATTTCTATCAACATAATGGACAGAGTCAGACTTACAACATGCATTATGGCAAACTTTAGTGATTGCTGCAGGATCCTATCCAACTACAATAATTTCTCTTCATATGTGAATTCAGATATGAATTCAGAATTCGCATATCCCCATATCATTCGCATATTTATGAACTCATGAATTCGCATTTCCGCGAAGGGCAGGATTGACCTTGCATTTCCTGTGACGCTGTTCTTGCCTATCCACGATCTGAACGACTCTGCTGACTTCCAAAGATCTCTGCAGGCTTCCGGAATGCAGCAGAAGTGTTCAAAATGGTACCCACAACTAGCACGGAGCCTTTTGAAATGCCTGTGGGAAGCTTCTGAAGCGCTGATTGCGGGCACCATTGTGGACATCTATGCTGCCTTCCAAAGGTCTCTGCTGGCTTGCTGTTGCCTTCGATCTCTGCTGGATTTGAGGGTCTCCACTGCAAGTAAGCTGCCCCCTCCCACACCTAACCACATTGATCCCATTGGATCAATGGTTCACTACCCGCAATATCGATATCTGCTAGGTTTTGCAGGGAACTAACATTCAAGAATACCAAGAACTTCCTGTATATGGCAGAAGATCAAAAACGGAAGATTAATTTAAAGAAAATGATTTCACATGATGACCAAAATTAATCAAATAATATATTATAGAAAACAGGAATGATTGAAACTATAGTAATTGTAATTATGTCAAGCATAAATGAAAATAACAAACATATCCTAAGGGCCCAATCCTATACTTGCCTCCCACTGGCAGTGCTCCTCTTTCACTGGCGCTGACTGCTGTAAAGTAGTTAGCAGCAGTCGTAAAAGGTGCTCCGGCAGCGCACTACTCAGCGCTCCTTTCTACTACTCTACTACCCGGCTCCAGTTTCCACCCATGTTGTTGGCTCTCCCGCTGCCTGCTGGAGCAGGTAAGTCAGCAGTAGAGGTGGGAGGGGTGGGGAATGCAGAGTGGGGTAGGGAGGGGGCAAAATCAGGTGATGAAGAAGAGGTGGAAACGATACGATTGCAGCCCTTAGGAGAAATATGTAAAATGAAAGCAATGCTAATCGCACACCTTCTCCGTAAAAAAAAAAAAAGGATGGTAATGTCACTACCTATTCAACTACTCAAAAACAAATGTGCTAATTAGGTCTTGATTCCCAGTAAATATAGTTAGGAGCACGTTTCTATTTGTTTCCTTTTTTTCTAATCTAAAATCAAGGAAGAAAATGATTAGTAATTTGAAAACTTGATCTACAGTCTCCAAGACACAGGTATCTTGTTGTCTTGTGTGCCCCCTGAGGCATCTGGTGGGGCCACTGTGTGATACAGGAAGCTGGACTAGATAGGCCTTTGGCCTGATCCAGCAGGGCTCTTCTTATGTTCTTATAAAACTTGGAAGAATTTTCCCATTTCTTATTATGTGCAAAACAAACTTTTTCTTTTCCTCCAGTGGCACTTTCTGAATGTTCATACATCACTTTCCCACAATACATCCCACACAAACAGTAAGTGAAGAGCCACCCACCTTTAACTGGGTTCTTGATTTGACACATAGTGCTGGTACAGATTGTGAAAAATATTTCATGCAGGGTTGACTTTCAATCTTCAATGTTATATAAAGTGATTGTCACTTTAGATGTTAAAGAAACCAAATATTTTCTATATCGTTCCCCCCCAAAATGTGTGTAACTGGGATGCGAAAGTGTGGTCTTTCTTCAGCACACATTCTCATTAATATAGGAGGAGAGAGAGATTTTCAGACAAATAGAGTGATTGGCAATATACAACAAGATATTGTGTCTTGGGAAACAATTTTAGAAGCTTGAATTTCAGTCACTTAAAGAAGGTTCCTGAAATAATCTACAATAACAAAATCTCCCACTAAACGCATATATAAATTGCAATATGTTTTTTCGTTAGCACTCTGAGAGGTGCTTGGCTCTAGGACAAACTGCATGTCAACAAATAAACTTGTATCACAAACATATGTAGCAATGGTCCTTTTTTGTTTTAAAAGCCATTTTGGCAAGAGATAATTTAGAACAGAGAAGCATTAGAGGGAATGGCTCTAATCCTCTTGCCCTATGTGGCACTTCCCAAGTTGCCCCTCCCGGAGGGTTTTCCTTTACAAGGTTCAAGGAGTGTATTTGTGGCAGCAAACATCTAAGAAACCCTGTAGGAAGAAAGCAGGGAAATGTTGGGAAAGAGTTAGGCAACCCTTCTCTGTCCTGGAATGTATCATATCCAAGTGACTTTCTAAACAAACAAAGAAGATCATAGTTACTCAGGCACTCCCCCTGCCCCCAATACAGTACTCCCCCCATATCCGCTGGGGATATGTTCCAGGCCCCTCCATGGATACTTGAAACCGTGGATAGGAGCGAACACCCCCTCCATAGTTTCCTGAGGAGCCCCCCCTGCCTCCCCTGCAGGCAGGCATGCTTGCCCACACCCCAGCTCTTCTTTTTCTTTCAGCAAGCTTTGTTTCTTCCTTAAAGCAAACAGAGAAGCAGCCTCCATTGCAGGCAAGTAGAACGAGACTAAGTCCTAGAGAGGCACTTTTTGTTAACCTTGCAGAGCCTCTCTAGGACTTAGTCTCATTCTACTTGCCTGCAATAAACACACAGAGGCTGCTTCTCCTGTTTGTTTAAGGAAGAAACGAAGCTTACTGGGGAAAAAAGTAAAAGCCTGGGGGGGGGGGAGATCCCTGCGATCCGTGGATAACTGAAACTGTGGATAGCGAATCAGTGGATATGGGGGTCCACCGGTAATCATATGAGCAGAGTCCTAGAAGGAAACTGGGCCACTTTAATTAAAAACACACAAGGTAAACATACCTGCAGAAGGGCATCATTTCCCACACCCCTCAGCCATGTGGGCAACTAAGGTGGGGGAATGGTGGTCACCATTTACCTCCCCCAGGCAATCCCCAGCATAACCACCTGACCAAGAGAACCTATCATGGCCATCCCTGAAGGGTTGAGGCAGTTGGATAGCACAGACTCCCCAAGGCCAAGCCTTGGGGTCATCTTTGCCTCTTCCGTTTGCACCTGTATTTCTGCTTGTGATGCTGGCATAACATTGTCGGTGCAATCCACCGGAAGGCGCTGGCAACGGAATGAGCGTTCCGTTGCCGAGAGACGTCATGAATGTGCCGTAAAACACGTTTGCAATGACTAGGGAGCAATAAAGGCCGGCGCAGAGGCTGGCCTCCCTTGCTTCGTCACCAGAGCGCCCGTGTGGCCGCCGGACCAGGTAAGCAGGGATCCCATGGTTGCAGGTGTGGCTTGCCGGGCGAGGGAGGGGGGCCATTGGTGTAGCCGGCCTAGGAGGGGGCGGGGGATGGCCTCGGACATATCCTGGTCCCCGCCGGGCCAGCTTGGCCGTTACATAGCCTCCTCTACTTCCGCCAGCTATTTAGCTGACGGAAATCTGAGGAGGCCGGCCGGGCCGACCTGAAATTACACCCGGGAAAGGGGACGAACGTCTCCTTCCCTGAGTAGATCTCTGGCCCGGTAGCAGCATGGCCACCTAATGGTGGATTGCACTGTGTGTCATATAATTTTTTTTCTAGTGTATTAGTCAGTATCCCCAAATCACCTTAAACATACATTTGCTGGATGAGGCTACTAGTCCAATAAATAAATGTTATGGAAAATCATGTATGCAACTATGGATAAATGCCATCACATCAATAGGTTTTTGAGTAAAGATCACTTTTAGTTGATTGAAAAAGAAAAAAAATCTTTTTGGTGAGAATTTGATTTTTATGCTGCCAACAACTACAGCACTATAGTTTGTATTCAGTCTTCAAGAAAAAGGAATCAAAACTGAAAGATACCCTTTCATTTTATCTGACTGGTCTCTTCCGTTCCACAATCTCCTTTAAAAAAAAAAAATCAAAACTGCCGAGACCTCTAAAGCTTTAAGTGAACAAGCCAGTTTTGTTGTGTCAGCATAAAACTGATTAAAAAAAACCCAGCTCATACAGTGTTCCCTTTCTTTGTAATGGCAGTTTTCATGGTCCATGAAGCACAAATGAACAAAGGTAGGAAAGGTGTTCCTGCTAAGAAATGGAGCTACATGGGATGAAAAATGCAGTGCTAGGCAAAACAAATTCCACTCTGCATCCAGAGCTCTGCAAAAAGATGGGTGGGGGAGCATGTTTGGCTTTAAGAAGCCAAAGATAATTATATTAAGTGTTCAAAATAAATGTAAGATAACACTAATGAATTCACAGTTCATTCTAGATTATTCCAGTACCTTAGGGAAGCGTTCCATGTGATATTCTTAAGTAATGAGATTCCTCCAACAAGCACGTCTGTAACTAAGGATACATCAATAAGGGAACTTCCCATAGTGCCAATTCAGAAGGTTCTGAACTATGAGTTACCATCTTGGAGAAAACACTCCTATATAGTTTGTGTTATTTGACTACCCTGTGATTTCCCCAAGGAGGTCAAGTGAACTAGCTATAACATTATTTCATAATCACTTGTCTGTCATAATCCAGCCATCGAGGCTATCCTCCCACTAAGGAATTAGACATGCAAAGGGTTTAAGACAGGTTTCGACGACTGGCAATCTGTTATGGGGTGTGAACTGGACTCCAATGGCCAAACCTCCCAGGTTACTTACCCAGATATAGGGAGAAACAGAGAGGAACATGACAAAGAAAACTCACTTTCTCGCATGAGAGTATTTCTCAGCCCTATCTGGTGTTTCGCTGCTATATCATTTTGAAAAATACACGAGGAGCTAGGAACAGCAGCGTTGCTCTGTCTTATTTCCTCTCTTGCATTCTCCCCAAATTCCCATCTCAGAAAGGAAATGATAGAGTGGTACCAGATGGGCACATGAGGATGAGAACTAGGAGAGAGAAAGAAGAACAGAGGCTGGGAAGCACAGCACAGTGTAGAGAAAGGGTGAGAACAAGGTTAATTCTGCACCTTTCATGCACCCTTCTGTGTTTCTCAACTCTCAATTTCCTGAGCTCTTTTTCAGTGGCATGTAGCAGAAAGAATTATTTCCCTTATTCACCCTCTGACTCTGTTCTAGCTCAGAGTTTCCCAACCTGTGGTGCATATCACTGGTGGTATGTGGACCACAGGCTGTGGTACGTGGGCCCCCAGTGGCCAAGATGGCGGCCACCATAGAGTCTGCCATGCTGGAGCCCAGAAAAATATGGCTTGAGCTCTGCCGATCCGACAGAGCTTGAGCACGCGGGCTTCCTACGCACAGGGAAGGTCCCTCCCTTCCACGCTGTGCTGGAGCCTGAAAAAAAGTGGCTCGAGCTTCCTGTGCGCAGGAAAGGGCCCTCCCATCTGCCTGCACTCCTTACCTTGACCTGTGTGGCCTCCTGCGCTGCCGTGAACCCAGAAGTGCCGATTACATCATCGACAATTACTTCTGGTGGCACGTGGAAGGTTGGAGGTGGTACGCAGTGGACAGAAGGGCCTGGCGGTGGTATGTGGCCCCACAAAGGTTGGAAACTGCTGCTCTAGCTGAATTATAGCTAGAGAAGAGAGCAAGACAAATGAAGGTCTTATCTTTTCTTTCTTAGTCCCATGCTCTTCTCCTTCTCGTCCAGGAGCACGCAAAGTGAGAGCATAAGAGATGGACCGAGACCCTCCCCCCACCTCGTGGCCTATGGGCACGATAAAGGTTTTAAGAAAGCATGACAGATGCAATATATCTGCCGTGGTGGAAAAAAACCAGAGATCAGGCAAGATCAGAACATGTGGGTTGCTGCACTTACCAGCAGTTACAGTGATCAGTATCAGAATCAGCAGATACCCCATATTAATCAAATGGTCAGAGGCACCAAATCAACACTCCCAACCCTTCATATATCCCCATATTGCCTATTTTTATTGCTGCTATTATAAAACTTTTTAATTGATATGATGTTTGATTTTATTGTAAGCCACCTTGCGCAGTTTTAACTGGAAAGACGAAATATAAATTCTCAAAAATAAATAAATACCCATTTTGACATGCCTATAGAGTATAGTCTACACTTAAAGAAAATTAAGTTGGAAATTAATTGCCTCCAAAGGGGGCGGGGCTTGTGACATCACAGGGGGTGTCACGCCGACCGACCCCCCCCCCCGGGGGTGTAGTGACGCCACTGCTAACTGCCTTTCCTGAACCATGACCTCCTGCCTGGTTCTAGCTGTGTCACTGCTTCTGCTCCCCTCAGACCCTGATCTGTTCTTTCCTGGACCGCACTCCTGTCCCTGCCCCCTGGGCCTCAGCATCCAATTGCCTGAGGCAGACCACGGTTGCATCTTGCTCAGCTTCCAGAGACTGCTTTTGATTTAAAGTTGAGGAAAGAAAAACATGCCATTGTATGGCATATCCAGTTTGAGCCTCAGCCTTCTTAACCTAATAACAAACCTTCATATAGCACTTTCTGATTGTGCAAAGCACCTCATGTGTATTATCGTGATGTAATCTGTAATCGTTACAACAGCCTTGTAAAGGTTAATATTATTATTCCCACACTACACCTAGAAATTTAAGTTGGACCTTAGACCACATAGTTAATATGAGATTTGAATGTGAGAGAACCTGATTCACAGTGTAGTCTCTTGCAGCGCAATCCTATCCAACTTACACCACCGGTGTAACCAGCGGGGGAAGGCAGGGTGGGAGGCTTTGGAAGGGAGGGGAGATTTAAATCCCCTTTGAATCCCCCTTTGGAGGGGATTTGAATCCCCTTTCCGTTCTGGGGCCTCCCGTTCTCGCTGCACTGCTGGTTACACCAATGCTGTAAGTTGGATAGGATTGCGCTGTTAGCCACTATGCTAAGTATATTAAGATTTAAGAAATAACATGGAAAACATTCCTTATATGATAACGTTTTTGAGCCCTGTTTTAATCTGGAGGTAAGTAAAGAATAAAATAAAACAAATACAAAAGCGTGACATTTAGAAAGCATCATTTTCTAGCAAATCATAAGGCAATCAATTTGCTCTTTGTTAGATGCATAATTATCATCTTGCAGAATAGCAACAAGGAAGAGAAATCAAGGCTGCTTCTTACTGACACAGGTATTTTGTTTTACTACCAGAGGCTACACACAATGTCACTTATTTTAAAGAATTTTTGGTTTCCAGATCACTTTCAAAAGCAGAACGAAATCTTCACTTCTGCTCATTCTGCCTGCTGACAAATACAAAATATAATTTAGGGCTCGGCATGACAAACACTTAGCCTCCATGATTAGGCTTGAAAGCCTGTGAGAAGAGTCTCACAATGTTTTGTTTCACACCAAGATGCTTGGACAAAAAAATAAGTCTGAAAATGCTCGCTTCAAAGAATGCCTACCTATTTCAGACATCGGAGAAATTGTCACAAAATCCAGGCTTAAGGAAATCTATCAGGCCTTCATATCTGTAAGGAAGCTGTGCATACAACATCCAATTGTAATGTTTGTTGAACATTTCAAAACAAAAAAACAAAAATGCTCTGCTCCTGCTGTGATTTGAAACACACTCATCAGGCTGTGATAGGCTCCAAATTGACAACCATCTTACCAAACAGATTCATCAATTTTTAGAAAACAAACAAAAAAAAACAATGTACAGTATTTTTCTATGCTTCTCTTGCAAACCTTTTACAATACGGTTCTAGAAGGGCAACTACGCTGTCCAGGTCCCCACCTTTGAGGTCAGGTTGGGTTCATTTTGAAGTAACTGAAAATGTTTGTGTAATCAAAATGACCAAAGACCAGAGTTCACCCAAAGAATTCTATCTCAATAGATCAGGCACCTTGGCCACATAGAAAGAAGCCTCTGTGAACCTTGTCCTAACACCTTGTATCACCTCAGTAAATTGAGGCCAGCAGGCAAAGAGTCAGATAAAACCTGGCATATTACTACCTCCTTAGCTGATTCAATCAAGAACTCACTAAAGCTACCCAGAACAATGCACTGACTTTGGCCCTTGAATGACCATCACTAAATCCACATACCCAAACCCTGCTGCAACTTCATGAGTTCATTTTCCTAAGTGTCTGCTTGGATTGCACCCTATGTGCACTCTTCCCGGACTCTAACCCTCAACTCTTGGCTTAGTAGCCAAGACCTCATCAGATTGCCTTTCCCTTGAGATAGGCCATGCATTCCAGCATCCTTGGATGTCTACTTAGCAGACTGATAGCCCAATCCTATTCTGGATTGGGCTGTTGTGCATATTCATGTATGACAGTGGAACTGAGTTCCTCTGTCATAAAATGGCTGCTGACGGAGCGCACAGTGCTCCATCAATGGTAATTTTGGCAGCACTGCCGCAAGAAGCAGCAGCACTCCCCGTCCATCGTCAGACCTTCCTGGACACACCAGAGCAGTTAAGGCAACGGTGGGGGTGAAACGGGGTGGGGAGGCTGCAGAGATCTGGCAGCAATGGTGCATGCTGGATCCTATCCTTTTTCACAGCCTCCCTGCAGTCTTTCATTGGATCTGTGCCAGCTAAAGAGCTGGTGCAGGTCCGAGGAGACACATTGTGGAGTGGGAGGCTTACAGAGGTGTAAGGAGGTTTAAATCCCCTTTGCCTTTTGAAGTCTCCCAATCTGCCCTCCCCCCTGGATATAGCACATGCCTTTTCAGCACAGCTGCACCTGCGGTGGGAGGGGGAAAGGAAGGATAGGATTGGGCCGTGAGGACAGGTATACCGCTTTCCTGTAGCCTATCTTCCCTTTCCTGTGTGCAGATCCATCACCTTATCTGTTGTTTGACATCGGACTTACCATGGGGCTGGACTGGGGGGGGGGTTCGATGAGGCTGCCCGCTGCCGAGCTGCGAGGGACGAGCCTGGAAAGCACAGCCCCGCCACCGACAAGTGGTGAAAAGTTGCCCCACCTTCCAGGGAGGCCGCTGCCAAGATGCAAGGGGTGGATGATCCAGGAGAGCATGGTCCTGGTCACCGCCGAGCAGAGATCGACCTCTGGGGAGGCTGCATAGCCTGCCAGGGACAACTCGACTAATCCAGAAGCAGCTGGGAGCCACAAGAAGGGCATGTTTGTGAGCAGCAAGGACAGAAGCCGGGTGAGAGTTCACCCTCAGCAAGGGGACCCGTGGGAGAGGGGTGGACAGGGCTTCTGGAGGGAGGCTTATGGGTGTGGGGTGTATGTGGAGGCCTGGAAAGGGTGGGAACCCTGGTATGTACAAAACCCACAGACCAGTGATGAGGGGGCCTGACTGGCTCTGAGGGTGCTCAGGGCCTACAGGCTGCAGAAGCTCTGAGGCCCAGGGATGACTTGGGAGGAGGCCAGTGAAGAGGCATGCTGGTGCTGTAAACCGCCTCGGGGGGGGGGGGTGTCGCGTGGCCTGCCAGGGACAACTCTGGAACATCGGTCAAGAAGGCTTTCCATTCCCTTCCCTTAAGTCTCTTCTCCTTGAGTGAAATATCAAGGCCAAAGTTTCCTTGGCATCATTTTTGTTAGCCCATTAGCTTTCACAGTATTTCCATAAGCTCCAACCTTATGGGATTTCCTCCCCTTTGATTTACGAACTGCTCCCTCCTTGAACACTTTCCGGCGAGGCCTAAAAACCTTCTTGTTCAAAGAAGCCTTCTGAGCCTTTGCCTTTTTAACATCTTGCTGGTACGGTTGGGGGGTGCTGCTGTTTTTATGATCTTGTTTTAAACGTAATTTTTTAATCAATTTTTAGATGTTTTTATTAACTTTTTTTTTGCTGTTTAGAAAGTAATTATCTATTTGTATTTTTGTATTTTATTTTTGTGTAAGCCGCCTTGGGTCCCTTTGGGGAGAAAGGCGGGATAGAAATATTGTAAATAAATAAAATAAATAAATAAGCTCTAAATCCCATTCTGGAACATCGGTCTGGAACATTTGGGTATCTGAGCTCCAAATGACTGTAGCCCTTCGCCCTTGTTCTCCTCTTCATCACAGTTAACCTGCCACATCCCCATGCTGAGAGACTCTGGCTGTCCTTCCTTCCCATTTTTCTATCCCCACCCCTTGCTGCATTATTTGCCAGAACCCCTTGGGATCCTAGGAAATCAGGCACTCTACATATGTGCTGTGTTACTGAGGCAACAACTCCCTTTTAATGTCCCCATAGACACTATGCTTTCCCTTCTCATTTTCAGACAGTAACAGCTTTCTTAGCTAATTTCAGTTTTGGGGACAATGTTGCATTATATGCTCCCCCACCCCATTATTGTAAATAATCCCCACAAACTGTGTATCTGTTTAGTTACATTCAGGCTCTGAGTGACTCCCTTTTTCTCTGGCACCAGGTTGAAAGGTGGGTGTGCCACAGGCAACAGTCAAATATTCCTTAATATACTGGTTTCTGGGTGCACGTGTGTGTGTTAATACATGTGTCCCAGAACAGATGTAATAACACACAGCTTTCTCTCTTCCTACTGCTGCAATTTCCAACAGATAACATAAGTGCTATTCACACCTTAGCTATGTTGGTCTTGAATACATACAAAACAGTTAATTATCGGGCATATCACAAATTAGTCGAGCTATGTCTTGTAGTATCCATGGGGTATTTTACATCATTTGTTCTTTCCAGTCCATTTGTTGATGTCTCTTGCTAGCCAACTACTAGTATAATTGAAATCTACAGTAATTTCAGCATTTTCTTTCTGAAGAACCTGTCTTTCCAGCATCCAAGTTTGAAAGATTCCCTTTTTAGAAGCATTTTGGGGAAATTATAGCTCACATTTTTTTCCTTACGGTAAATGAATTACCACCTATATTAGAATGATATGCGCTGGGTGAAAACAGTCAAGTCTATAACTGTCAGACCATGGTCACTAGGAAATGGGACCTAAATCAGTAACACAGGATGGACACAAACCTATTTCATAGTTCATATCAAACATGTCCAATGAATCAAGAATGGTGATCTGAAAAACTGATGTCATCATTACAAATAAGCAACAAGAAGCACAATAGAGAGCTTTTGTTCTATAACAGGGGTTCCCAACCTTTGGAGGCCCGGGTATCCCCTGTCACGGTCCAATTTTCTGAAGTACCCCTGCTAATTAATTAGCTAATTAATCATATTAATTAGCTAATTAATAATTTAAAAATAAAAAGTATTAAAACAATTTTAAATGTGAAAAAATGTCCTCTCTCTCTCTCTCATTCTGTGAGAGAGAGGGGGGGAAAGGGGGATTGCATTTTCTCAACTGCAACAATAATAAGCCCAACACAAAATCAGAGAGACTGAATGGGGGGGGATTGCATTTTCTCAGCTACAAAAAATACACTGCACAAACAGGAGAGAAGGAAAAAACAGAGTTTGATCTCATGTTAGTGCAAAAAGACACATTCCAGGATCTCTTTTTTTTTCTCCAAGCCATCTTTTCCCTCTCCCACTTCCCAAAATCAGCTCCTTCCTCCCCCACCCTTCCCACAGGTTGGGAACGCCTGTTCTATAAATATCTGGTGGTGATTAAGGCCAAGATCCAAATAGTCCCTTAGATACATGCAAGCCCTTCAAACTACACTCCAGGGTTTTTTCCCCAGCAGTATCTCATTCAGCTATGGTGAAGGCTGCTCCTGAAATTTCCATAACAGCCCAATCCTACCCAAGGTCTGCATCGATGGAACGTGCATTCCGCCGGCACAGGCTGCTGCAAAAGTGTCGTAAAGCATTTTGCGGAAGTTCAGGGAGTTGGCATGCCGGCAGAAAGGCCAGATCCTTCTCGTGCATTTGGTGGAGCAACAGAGCCCCATCAGAGCAGATAAGCCCAGTGGAGGGGGCGGGGTGGAGGTTGAACGGGGCGGTGGGAGGACAGAACATGGAGGAGATGGGGCAGGGTGGGCCGATCGGGCCCAGGAAGGGGCTGGTTTGGTGCGGCAGTGCACACTGGATCCTAACCCCCTTCCTGGTCCAAGCTGCCCGCATGGATCAACTTGGATTTGCACCAACAATATCGTTGGCACAGGACTGAGATGCCCCATAGTGGCTGATGGGGTTTTTCAGGTACTCTTCAAAAAAGGATCTTCACCACACTCAGAGATTATCCATATGGTCCTTTGGATACTGACAAACATGACTATTTTTGCAGCTACATGCTGGCTTCACACAGACCTCAATTGATTCAAGTGCCAGTCTTTTTACTCAACTGAAAGTCTGAAATTGCTTTATTGAAAGAACAGCCATACTGAGTCAGACCACTATGGTTAATCCATCTAGTCAAGTAACCTGCTTCAAACTTGGCCAAATGCAGGTAGCACAAGATTTTACTATTAATAGGTATTACTAGTCTCACAATTTATAGTCCTAACATATTTTATTTCATTATTATTTTACATTTCCCCCCACCTTTCCCTTAAGAATGTGGGCACCCAAGGCGGATTACATAAATTCAAAAATATACAACATAAAAACTATCAACATAAACAATGCAGCAATAAAACAGAAAAACAGCCAGCAGTAGTAGCACAAAACGTCATAAAATTATCAGCACAACATAAAAATATCCAATGTAGGAGCATAAAAACAATGTAGCAGCACAGAAAAATATAAGTGGCAATAAAGCAACAATAGATGGTAATAAAAACAATAAAATGCAGCAATCAAAGGTGGCATTAAAAATTGACATAAAACATTAAAAACCAACAAATACAAAAATTCACACCCATCACTGCACAAATGCCAACTGAAATAAAATGTTTAAGCCCCGCAGGGAAACTTCAAAGGAGGGGGCAGTTCATAACTGACAAGGGAATTCCATAGTGAAACGGGGCAGGGGAGAGCGGCGACGGGGGCAGGGGTTCGGTGGATTGGGCCCAGGAGGGGGTGGGATCTGTCTTATACCCCTTCCTGGACACGATCCTGCGGTGCAGATCCACGCAGACCCGTGTTAGCTATTTAGCTGTCATAGGTCCACAGAGATCCATCCGCGCCACGGAGGCTTACCCCTAGGTAAGGGAACAAATGTTTCCTTACTCAGAGGGAACAAATGTTTCCATACCCTTCCCCACCTGGACTGCCCCCCCCCCACCATAGGATGCAGCAGTTGCTTATTTTGGTGCCGCTACATCAGCCGGGGGGGGGGGGCAGCGGCGGCAAATGGATAGGATTAGGCTATAAATTCCATATTAGTCACTTGAAGCTTCGTACATACAATCAGCACATTACTGCACATCACATATTTGCGAACAAGAAATCCTTTTTCCTGTACAGTGTTTTTTCAGATTTGGAAGTCCAGGGCATTCTTCTTATAAAAAGGTCGAACAAGCAATTTGTTCAAATATTTTGGAGAACACTAAAGATTTATGACTGTTTCCAAATAAAGCAAGCCCTTGCTGACAATCACAACACAACATTCCAAGAAAAGGTGCAGTCATCGCATGACAAAATCTGAAGTGAAAAGTGATTTTTTTTTAAAAAAATAAAAATTATAACAACTGATTCATATAACCTTGAAAAGACAACTCTGTACTGTATCTGAGAATATCTGGATTTTGTCTGGGTTTAACTCAGTTATTTCCTCATTTTGCACCTGAACCCAGGATTCCAGGCAGGCTGCTGCTTTATAACAGGCTTCTGAACATATCCATGTCTGCAGGGCAAAATGTCTGTTGTACATACTGGGAAATTTGGAAATGGGTGAACAGAGACACAATCACAGTTGTTTCTCAATGCACTGAACTCAAACAACATTTCAACATCCTTTCACTACTATGCACATCAGTCCTGAGCACTTCTGTATAAAGTAACGGATTTCTGTACCTTTTTAATGAAGCATCTCTATTTGGATATAAGAGAGATACATGCAAAACTATCACACTGATAGAGAACAAAGAGACAACTGCCAAATTTGAAAGAGTAATGAACTTTGGTGGTTAATTGACAGATTTTACATGTAAACTGCCTTGAGGATTGACATTATAGAAATACCATACTGACCTGAGTATAAGACTCACTTTTGTCTCCTAAGGCAAGTCTTTAAAGTAGGGACCTACTTTTGTAGGCCTACAATCAAAGTCTAGCTTTTCTGCCTAGAGTTTTCTGCAAAGCGTCCCTTTTTCAAGCCTATCCAAGTCTCTTTCAAAGGTAAAAAGCTTTTTCTTTTTTTAAACTGCAAAAGCTGTGTTTTCAGCTCTTAATCACTTGCTAAATGGCCATGATCTCTCTAGCAACCTCTAGCCTTAGAGGCATTTGAAAAAATTAACCCTTAAGTTCCAGCCTCAGGACTGTGGAAACTAAGATATTTATTGATCCTGCAGTTTGAAAGTTGAGAGCAAGAGCTCCTGCATAGGCTTATCATATCCACAGGGGGACAGAGTGCCAACCTTTAGGCTGCAATCCTATGCACACCTTCCTGGGAGTAAGCCCCATTTAATGCAATAGGACTTACTTCTGAATAGACGTGCATAGGATTGTGTTAACCATTGAAATTTGGGCAGGTGCAGCTCATCATCATGGAAGGGTGCAACAAGCTGCACCTGCCCAAATTCCAAAGGTTAAAGGTAGGCCCTTTGGATCTGGGAAGGTTATTTATACTAGGGTGCTCAGATTTAATAAGGGACAGGGTGTCTATGCCTTTAACTGTACTAAAGCTGTACTGTTCTACTGTGTATATTTTCTTTAAGTTAAAAACGTTAAAATGTATTTTTTTAAAAATAGCACCAAACTTTAAGGGTGAGACTTATAATCAGGAGCGTCCTATACTCGGGGCAATATGGTAAATAAAAGCTATTATGTAATCAAATGGTTTGGAACCTGGGTATTTTAAGGACATTAATCTGTCTGCCCGGGGGGGGGGGGCTGTTCCACATCAGAGGGAGGCTCTGTACCACCTGCCAACCCCTTTGGAGATTCTGTTCACGAAGAACACGTAGTACAGGGCCTTCACCACTGCATACATCAGGTTCCAGAACTTCCTCTACCCTGGCAGATTCATGCAAGTCTAGTTGTTCCTGCTCTTTAATGGTTGGCGAAGACCATGCAATGGTTGGCAGTTGACAATGCCTTTAGGGTCAACTGATGTCTGAGGACCTTTTGTACTGTCGTTTTAATGCTATTTTCATGTGATTCTTATTGTGATTTTATTGCACTTTGTTCTTAATTATACCGTGAATCACTCCGGGGATTTTATCTGTGGAAAGTTAAAATAAACTAACCAATGGATAATTATCTCAAACTGAAATTGTCTTTTGGCCTCAGACATATTCACCTATGCAGAATGAATCAGAGTTTCCAGCAACCTCTGAGCTTTCCTGAATGAGGGTGTCTGACCATATGAATCCCTGGTTGAAATTACCATGACATGGAGATGAAACGTTGAATGGGACACAAGCTTTTTCTGATGACTCTAGGCCCTGTTAACATTAATGGACAAGTCCTAAGACCTAGAGGACTCCATGCCTGTTGTGTCTGCCCTGGCATTAATGAAGACCGTTTTCCATCATGTGGAGATGACAGATTGATCAATGTGCAAGGGGGGGGGGACAATATGGCTCAGGAACTTTGAAGTCCTGGAGCAGGTCCAATAACACCATAGCGTTCGGATTAATAATCACTTGAGCCAGAGGAGTGCCTGGCCCAACACTAGAATACATGTTTTCCAGAAAAGAATAATTTTAATAGCCATCAAGACTATTAAAAATGTGCACCCCATCTCCTACTCCAAGGCTTATGTTTCCCTAAATGACCATAGCTTCAATTGGATGAATAAATTGACAGCCCAATCCTAACTAAATCCCCGCGCGGTGATGCAGCTGCGCAGCTTCTGATGCATCCCTTGAGGGATTTTTGGTTGGTAGAGGCTTCCTTGGGGTAAGGGGCATTTTCCCCCTTGCCCTAGGGTAAGCCCCAGAAGCTGCTATGGGGCAACGTGGACCTGCACCAGCTCAATTGCTGGTGCAAGTCTGTGTTGCTCCATGAAGGTGGATCAGGCCCAGGAAGGGGCTTGGGAATTGCCATGTGCTTCTGTCACCGCCAATTCCACCCCCTCCCGGGCTTGATCCACCCTCCTCCCCCGTCCATCACCACCAATCCCACCCTCCCAGGCCTGATCCACCCTCCTCCCCGCCTATGTCACTGCCCCTCCCCCATTCTGCCCCCACCCTGTTCAACTCCTTCCCCACCTCCCTCCACCCCCCTGCGCAGGCTTACCTGCTCTGGTAGTTGGCCTGCCAGAGCGCGGGAGGCCACTGTGGCCTCCTCACCAGCAGGACCGCTGTGCTCGTCGGTGGAGGCTGCTTTATGACAGCCAAAAAGCAGGGCAATGCTACTTATGCCAGTGGGGGAGGGTTTAGGATTGGGGCATGAGTCATACAATTTCAGTATATACTGAGATTCATGAATGAGCATAGCTCTCTATGCTTTAGCTTTACCAACATGGTTAGTTTAACATGGCATTAATACTGAGCCATGCTGATCAAAAGAAAATAGACTAGGAGTCAGACTGACATGTCCTTACCTAACCTACTGCAGTAATTTATTGCTACTCAGCCATACCCTGTAGCAAGTACATATGTTTCAGAACAGCACCTCATGATACCTCAGCAATAAGCATAAATTGTTGGAGTCAAGAGAGCATCCAAACCCTGACTAAGAGGATTGCCAAGAATAGTAGGTCACATTCTCCTTTAAGAATCTACGACTTCATTCAAATAATCATAACAATTTTAAACAAATAGTTTACAATTGACATTTGAAAAGCCAGATGGATAAAGGGATAGGAAACAGAATGAGCTGGAATGAGAAGCAGCAAGAAACAGATGTAGATGTTTGTCTATATCTTACATATGCCTTCAAATTTGCAGCTCCCACAAGGCAGACAAGATTGCAGAGCTGGAATTACTGATGGAGGAGTGTGTATGTGGTGGTTGTCCAGATTAGTTTTATCCTAACTTCCCAACCCAAGCTTCCCAGACTTCCAGCTTCAGGAAATATGAACACATAGGACTAATCTGGACAATAGGGGGCATGCATATTTGTTTTAAATGTAAATTGCAGTTGCATGGACCCCTTTTGATCCCTGCCATGGTTCCAAAGAGTGCCCCCCTCCCCACAGCTATTATTTGTCCCAGGAGGAAAGTTCTGATTGGCTCCAATGGAAATCAAACTGGAAGGAGCGAAAAAGTCAACGCAGCAGGAGAGAGTAGTATACTCAAAGAGTTTTGAAGTGAATGGCAGAAGGCAGATTGGGAAGTAGCTGGAGAGAGAGGATGGGGAGACAGTGGCATATTTGAATGCAGTAGGGAGGAGCTATAGTGGAGGGGAGAAAAGGAATATAATTTGGTGGAGAAAAGGGATAACTGTTCCGAGTTACTTGGAACCTCTTACATTTTGGGCCCTAGGGTGAAGTTGGAGGCAGCTTGGTGGTCTGCTGTGACCAATTTTCTAGATAATTTTGCAGATAAAATTGCTCATGACTTGGATTCTGTATTGCAAATTTCCACAGATGTCTCCTTTGCATCTGTTTATCCAGTTGTTATGGATTATTTTCACCTTGTATGTCTGAGGATACGAACAGGATCCTCTGACGTGTGGGGCTATCTGCTTCCACACTCAACCCCTACCCTGTATAGTTGCTTAGAGCTGCTAGAGGACACTAACGGAGCGAGAGGTAGGGTTATAAATTTACCACTGAGCAAGAAAGTGGTGCCAGCTGGTGGGGGGGGGGGAATCTTTCTGAAAAATGCCCTCCTTGAACTCTGCTATATTGAAAAATTGCAGCCAGTCTCAAACTTCTCATTTTGGAGCAAGATGTTCAAGCAGGAGGTGGTGTTCCAACGTCTGGGCTTCCTGGATGAAACTAAGTACCTGGAACAAGCCCTCTGCCCAGCTTAAGCTGGTATACCAAATGCATCAATATCTGAGCCAGTCAGACATGACAATGGTTATCCACATACTGATGACATCAAGACTGGACTACTGTGACATGCTGTACGTGAGGCTGCCCTTGACTATCATCCAAAAACTACAGTTGGTGCAAAATGTGGTTCCATGTGCAGTGATTGGAGTTGGATGGCCTGACTCTGCCAGACCGCCGCTTTTCCAACTGCACTGGCTTTTGGTCCATTTCCAGACAAAATTCAAGGTGCTAGTATTGACCTTTAAAGCCCTACATGGCTTAGGACCAGAGTATCTGAAGGACAATACTGTATCTCCCCAATGTGAGATGACCCTTAAAACCTGAATGACAGCCACACCTTAATATTATCTGGAGGGGTCCCCCTGGGGGTGCTGCCATTGGCTAAAGCTTGTTTGGCAGTGACACAGAGGAGTGCCTTCTCTGTAGTCGCCCCAGAATTGTGGAATGGCGTCCCGTCTTGGTGAGATCTGTCTTCTCCCTACCACTGTTCTGGAGCACCTTAAAACCTTGCTGTTCCAGTCTGTCTTCTCTGTTCTGTTTTGAACCACCTGAGTTTGATTTTTATCGTTGGTCTGCAGCTCTTTTAGATTTTGTTTCTTATTTTATTTGATATTACATTTTATATATTTTTAGCTGTTCTGGGTGCCCTTTTTAAGTGGGGAAAGGTAGGGGTGTCTGAATGTGATAGTATCAAGAGGGTGCATGGAGTAGTTAAATGAGGACAGCAGTCAACAAGGTAATCAATTCTGACAGCCATTGTGCTGAATTAATTACTATCAAGATTGCTGGACTCTTTATAGCACTAGTTAATAATGGCATCTAATTAATAATGGAAAAATAATATTAATGCTGGTCAACATTCTACAGGAAGTATTACAGAAATTAATATGCCAATAACGGTATTGATGATGATGATGATGATATTACAGAAACATAATCTAGAATACCTTATGGCAGCATTTCTCCATGTTCTCCCTGTGAGTAGGGGAGAACTTTGAGTGCTTGCGGGGGCGGGGTATTGGCGGTGGTAGCGATCCAGGGATTGTGCTGCTGCTGGGGACAAAAGGGATGTTTTTAGACTTACCAGGGGTTGGGCCACCCTCCAGAGGGTGCGCAGAGCGGTGCCCTCAGTGTCCCACCTCAAGCCTCCAAACAGCTCCTGGTGGCGATTAAAGCTCACTTCTGGTTTACTTCTTGGTTTCTCCAAAAACCAGAAGTGGGTTTTATTTGCCTCCATGAACTATTTGGAGGCTTGAAGAGGACTGCTGGGGGTGCGTGTGACCCCTGGTAAGTCTAAAATGCTCCTTTTGTCCCCAGCAGCAGCACGATCCCCGGATCGCTGCCACCACCATCGCAGGTCACCACTTTCCTTAAGGGGGTAGTGCCGACCCGCCACTTTGAGAGCCCCTGCCTGATGGTATTTCCATAATGTTCCTGTGTTCATTTTATAGTAGAAAACAATTTTATAGAAAAAATATAGAAATTTTATAGGAAAACATTTCATAGAGGAAAACAATTGAGCCAAGAAGTGGGACTGAGAATGTGGGTGCTAGAGAATAACTGTATGGCTACATAGTAATGAACATATTCCCATATCTCAGGAACAGCACATTGGGAAGAAATTATTGATTGCCAGATCTTTTTTTCTTTCTTTCCAATTACTGATTGCCAGATATGGGTACAAGAAACTAAAGGGCTACTCTGCAAACAAACAACAAAAAAGTGAAACAGATCAAGCAGTGTGCTGAGGATCAGATAGGGAAGGGCTGGAAGCAGTCCAGCAAAAGCCAAGAACCAGGGCCTACTGAGCAATGGTGGGGTGCAAGGATTTATTAAGAGTGTCAAAAATTACAACAATATCAAACTGAAAATCTTTAGAGCTTTCTTGGGAACTAGGAAATTGTATCAAAAATTTGTGTAAAAATATACAGTAAGATAAGGTTAACATTGGATAACATTGGCTGGAGCCAGAAAAATCAAGGAAAGTGGTTTTAAGCTGCATCGTTAACATTTTTTCCTCATTAATAAACTGTTTCCCAAAGAAAGGTGCTTGAAAATAATTTTCATTAAAGCTTTGTTTTTATATTCTTGATTGATGACCTGGCCATTGTTATAGTCTCATAAAACCCAAGTAAAACATTCAGCATTTTTCCTAAATAACTTATTTCTTAATTTATGAAGGACTTTGTCTATGATCTACAAAATCTGTTAAGTGTTTTGTCTTATCTTTATTGATCTCTCTATAACTAACGGCACAATTCTACGTACGCCGAGGGCGGTAGAACGAGCGTTCCACCGCCCCAGGCCATCGCAAATGAGCCGTAAGGCACATTTGCATCTACTTTCGAGCAGGGAAGGCCGGCACAAGGCTGCCTCCCCTGCTCGGCTGACAGAGCTCCCCTGTGGCTGTCGGACCCAGGCGGATCTGGCAGACGGGGGGGAGGTTCGGCAGGGGAGGGAGGGCAGCCATAGGCCCAGCCAGCTCCCACCATATCCCGCCCCCCGCTGGGCTGCTGAGCCATTACACGGCCTCCCCGACTTCCGCCAGTAAAATAGCTGGCGGAAATCCAAGGAGGATCGGTCAGCCCCGGATTTACACTCGGAACAATTGTCCCCTTCCCTGAGTAGCCCTCCAGCCGAACAGCAAGCACGCCGCAGACAGAATCCGCCGGGCGGCCTGGGCCACCTAGCAGATACTTAGGCAGGATTGGGCTGCCCAACAGATGACTAGAAGTTCAAGTTTTCAGTGGTTTACACAATGGTCTGCTTGCACAGTACTTTGAATATTGTTTAATATGATTTCCTGAACTTAAATGTTAGTGTCAGCGCAATCCGACTTAACTTTGTAACCAGCGGCGCAGTGAGAAAGGAGGCCCCAGAATGGAAAAGGGATTCAAATCCCCTCTAAAAGAGGAATTCAAAGGGGATTTGAATCCCTTTTCCATTCTGAGGCCTCCCGTTCTCGCTGCGCCGCTGGTTACACCGGCACAAAAGTTAAGTCGGATTGTGCTGTGAATCACTAAAACTATGCAGCTAAGCGCATTATATGAAAATAAGTACAGTAAAAGCTAGGTTATCTTGCGCTTACCTACGTGGCAAACCCAGGTGGAAATGTCAAGATAAGCAAGCCACCAGCCGACCTTCAAGCCCCCTCTCTCACCTACCTGACAGGGCTCCCTCTGAAGTACCCCCTCCACCCTCCTTTCTTCCTTTTTGAGGGCCTCCAGGAAAAGAGACATTCCAAATCTTCACACAAGGACTTCATAAGGAAGGGACATCTCTGCTCCTAGAGGGTCTTCAAGAAGGCAGGTGGGCAGAGAGACACCATAAAAGAAGCTTCGTCTGGTAGGAAGGGAACAGAGTGAGCACTGCTACTTTGTAAACTTGGTTAACCAGCACATTGGGGTAACATCCCACATTTCCCATATGTGCTGGATAACATGGATCTTACTGTACCACAGAAATCATTGTCTTAGCACCAGGAAATGTATTTATGGCTAATATGAGTATGGCATTTAAATCTGACATTTCATAAAGTTGCATTTATATTCAGTGTCAAAAATAAACAGTATGCAATAAAATGTGTAACACAGTATTATGGACTGTTTTTCTTTATTATTGGACCTTTTATCATTATTTATTATTGAAACCTGATCAGCTTCATCCCCAAACTTGCTGAGTGCATTTGGATTTCATCTCATTTATGTCACAGTGAAAACACAGTGTGATTAGATACAGGTTCATATCCTTGCTCAACTAGGTAGCCTTGGAAAGTAACTTTCTTTGACTCTTTAGTATATACCAGGGGTGGCCAAACTTGCTTCATGTAATAGCCACATACGATAAAACTTCAGATGTTCGAGAGCCACAATATTTAAAAAGCATATACATTCTTAAATATATTTACTCACCATGAACATTCAAACTTAAGTTTTAATCCAGTGGACTCTCAGTTTATACCTGGCAAATAATTATAAAGCTTGAAAATTTCTTATTTACCTTTTATATTAATTGTGATGCAAAAAAGGAGTTCAGCCAACATATTTCCAAGTGCCGCACATTATATGTCGGGCAGCCCAATCCTGCCTAAGGATCCGCCGGGTGGCCCAGGCCACCTGCCGGATCCCATGCACCGACGCGGGCAGGCTCCCGCTCGGTGGAAGGAATCCTTGGGGAAGGGGACACTCATCCCCTTCCCTGAGTGTAACCGGGGCCAGGCCCTATTGGCCTCCTCAGATTTCCGCCAGGTAGTTTGCTGACGGAAGGGGAGGCCGTGTAATGGCACACCCGCCCGGCGGGGATCGGGATACGGCCGAGGCCGTCCCCCGCCACCTCCTGGGTCGGTTGGGCCTATGGCTGCCCTCCCTTTTGCCCCCTCCCTTTTGCCCCCTATGGCCACCCTCCCTTTTGCCCCCCGTTGGCTGGATCCTTACCTGGGTCCACTGGCAGGCGGACATCGGTCCTGTCGGCGGAGCAAGGGAGGCTAGCCTTGCGCCGACCTTCCCTGCTCTCGAGTCGTCGAAAAAAGTACCTTACGGCACTTTTGCAATGTCTTAGGCCAACAGAACGCTCGTTCCGCCGGCCGCAGTTTGCACAGGATTGCGCTGAAAGAGTCGCATGTGGCTCTAGAGCCGCCATTTGGCCATCCTTGGTATATAACATTTGAATGATGATGATCGCCACTTAAGACTGCAGTGTGAATTGAAAATATACAGACAATAGCGCAATCTACAGATTAAAACTGTTGCATAAAATAAAATTAACTGGGGCTCCTAAGTGTTAGACTAGAATAGATGGATGGTATAATTCACAGACAATATGTTTTGCTATTTTGGATGAATATGTCAGGTACTGCTTTGTGGTAGCAATGGCAGTTCTTAGAACACAGAGGGTTTTTTTTATAATACTATAGAATAAACAATGAAACCTTTTTGCAGGAAAATGCTAGTTTCAGTGGTAGCTTTGTTTCTGTTGTTAAGCTGTCAGTCAACGAATCTATCAATTGGTTGTCAAAAAGTCATTGTGCTATTGATCTGACATCTTGCTGATGGGAAATCAAGGTTCTGAATGACAGCCTGAACAGCTGGAAAGTTAGCTTTAAATTGATACATTTGTTAGCCTAAACAAAAATAAAATAAGATCCAAGTTCCTGTCACTTGACAGCTCATTCTACTGCCTATGTTTCCAGCACGAATGACATTATCTTTTAATTCTTTTTTTAATTATTACTAGGCTGTAAGAGGAATATTGCCAATAAGACTAAAATGTACAGTTAATGGGTTGGATCTAGACCATATCCAAATTAGAACGAAGCTTGGGCAAATGAACCACAGCAGTCTCCTGCACTCCTGAAAAGGATTTCCCCAAAGTAAGGGGACCTTCTGTACCCCTCCCACAGCTTGCCACTCCTTCACTGCCGAGGAAGCAGCTACTCACTGGCCCATTTCGGCCACCTATTCATCACCACCCAGGTTGTGCTCTGTCCCCATTCATAGACATGAATGAGAGCGAGGCAATGAAGGAGGATGCTGACAGGTAATCAGTATGTTCCTCCAGCACCTTGTGGAGTCAATTTAATCTCTTTTTACATTCTGCGTATGCAGGCTAAGGCCCCGAACAAATGTGCAAAAACTTCTGTATCCATGAGTTTGGAGTCTTCCACGTGGATCATTTGATTATCATTACACAGAACAAGATATATTTTAACAAAGACCCCATTTCTGTCATTGTACTTATGGAAATAGAATCTGTGTGATGTATGTAGAGAACTTTCAAGTGAATGTTTGCCTTCCAGATCCAGAATGGAATGAAAGATTTTTCCAAAGCATCTTATCTGCTTTCTCCTTTACATGACCATGGCTGGCCCTATGTTGGGGGCAAGTTGCTGGGGTCCCTGGGGCAAAGCCCTGCACCTATGGTGGCCCCTGCTCACCCCCTGATGACACATTGGGCACTACACTGACACTCGTACCAATACTTTAGGGTTCAGCTCGACTATGTGGATCCTTTTATGGGCGTGACCCCTCAGCCCTTGCCTCATCTGGCCAGTGCCTGATGCCATCACTGGCTGACTCAAGCCACTTTGCTGCCAGAGGCAAAGGGTAGTAGGCTGCCCATGGCACTTTTGGCATCCTTCCCAGTTGACCTCCACTTAACCTGAATTTAATTGTTGTCTTGTGTGCTCCCTGAGGCACCTGGTGGGGCCGCTGTGAGATACAGGAAGCTGGACTAGATGGGGCTTGGGCCTGATCCAGCAGGGCTCTTCTTATGTTCTTATCCATGGCTGGTGCATGGACACCGTGTCATGGGTTGCCATTCTACACACACTTTCCAGGGAGTAAGCCCCATTTAACAAAATGGGACTTACTTCTGAGTAGGCATGCATAGCATTGTGTCACTGAATGTGTGGCATGGAGAGGTGCCTTGGAGGGGATGCCAAACTGATGACACTTCCCGTCCTCCAACCTGCCACTGATAGATCCCCTCTCCTCAGCACTTTGATCTTCTTCCTGCTTGATAAGAGCAGTGCAGGAGGGAGAAGAGGTCGTCACCTCCTCCTCGCCTCACTCTGCTGGGGAAAAATGCTGCCATGGATCGAAGCACCGCTTGGCATCAGGGGCGTTAGCTGACTGGGGGCCGGGGGGCGGTGGGCCCCAGGGCGTCAGGGCGGAAGGCTGTCCAGGGGGGCGGGAGGCTCCGGAAAAAAGCGGGAAAAATTTGAATTTTTCCCGCTTTTTTTCGCCGATTTTAAAGGATTTTTACTAAGTGTGTATGCTTTTACCTGCACTTTAGTGAAATTGGACGGCTCCCACGACGATTTCAAGCCTTCTCCCGGGGGCGCAGCGTCTCCGTTCAGCCGCTCACTTGGTGCGGCACTTGGTGCGCCCCCAGAAGCAATCTCCGTAGTTTGCGCATGCGCAAAACCACGGAGTCTCCAGGGACGTTCTGGGCATGCGCAAACTACTTCCTGGAGCGTCCCTGGAGACTCCGTGGTTTTGCGCATGCGCAAACTACGGAGATTGCTTCTGGGGGCGCACCAAGTGCCGCACCAAGTGAGCGGCTGAACGGAGACGCTGCGCCCCCGGGAGAAGGCTTGAAATCGTCGTGGGAGCCGTCCAATTTCACTAAAGTGCAGGTAAAAGCATACACACCTAGTAAAAATCCTTAAAAAAACCCATTTCTAGCCTTAAAATCGCCGAAAATCGGCGAAAAAAGCGGGTAAAACTAATTAGCATAAATTATGCTAATTAGTTTTGGGGGGCGTCGAGGATGCCGCCCCCCCTGCCAGATCGGCTGGCTCCGCCACTGCTTGGCATGAAGGGGGCTGCCACTGTCCAGATCCTCTTCTTACTTTTTCTTAGCTGGCCTGTAGGGTAGGGGTGGGGGCTTTGCCCTCCTTCTCCTCTCCTCCCCCCCCCCCAAGATATTCCAACCAGATCCACACAGCAAAAGTTCAAGCAAAAGTCACTTTTGCTCCTGTTTTTCATACTTGCCCTCAAGCAAGGGGGAGGAGATGGCTGCCTTTGAAAGCCAAAAACAAGGGGAAGATGAACTCTGGAGAAAGAGGAGCGATGGGAGATAGTTTAAGAGATCATCTCACCTCCTCTGAGGACTCAAAGGTCATGGATATCAGACAACCATGTGAGTTTTCCAACCATACATTCAAAACGCACGTGGAAGACTCCGAACTCATGGATGAAGTTTTTGCACTTTTGTTCTGGGTCTTAGCCTGCATACGCAGAATACCCATTTAATTTTGTGGCATAAGCCACTCTGTTCAGAATTCCACTACCTTTCGCATTCTCCAAACAGTCATGGCCTTGGCTAGTATTTAACTCATAATTATGTTACTGATGGAGGTGGAAGACATAGCATGCAACAACATGTAACATTTTAAATGTTACATAGTTGGCCAACAAATTATTCAGGTAACATTATCATCTAGTGTTTGACAGTATTATTCAAGGATGCAGAGTCTACTTGTCTACACACACACACACACACACACACACACACACACACACACACACACACACACACACACACACACACACAGGTCCAAAGGTTATCTCCTATTTTTGTGGATTATTACATGTCAAAAATATATCAGTACCGGTATATGAGAAAGCAGAAAGATGCAATAGGAAATTCTTCAGTCTGACACTACTGCAGATAGGGCATTTTAATCTCAGTAAAGACGACAACGCATAGGAATTAAGAAAGCATCCAGTACCAAAATCTTATTTTACCCTCCTCTGGACCCTGAAATGCAGCATTGGCAATCAATGTGTATACTGTTGGAATGGTTTGGTGCTTTTATTTGTTTTGAAATGCTTCTAAGCACTCTGTGACTTCCTCAACTGCTGTTTGCTCAGGATACAAAAATGGCTGTGGAACGCGATATGTATTTTTTATGATGTGTTCTTTAAAATAATTGTTTATTAAAAATATTTCTATCTCACCATTTCTTCCTGTACAAAGTGACTCACAATAAATTAAGAACAAACAACCTAAAAATAATACTGAAAATAAAATTATACTAACTACATTAGGAAAACAGCAAACAGAAGATTAAAACACAATAAGAGGCTGAGCTTTATGGTAGACTGAAACCTAACTTATCAGTCCTTGAAGGAATGTGAGTAGAGTGGGGGCAAGACAGGTCTCCCAGAGCAGGGAGTTCTACCACCTGGGCACTGCCACAGAAAAGGCCTCTCACAAATAAACTTACAACCCAATCCTATCTATTCACACCCACCCCCTGATAACGCAGCGGTGCCAAAATGGTGATTGCTGCATCTTGTGGAGGGGGTCAGGGCGGGAGGCTTCAGCAGGGAAAGGGAATGTTCAATCCCCTTACCCCTGGGTAAGCCTCCAGGTCTGCAATGGATCTCCTTGGTTACCCGCAATAGCAAAAATGGCGCAATTTCCGTGATGAATCCTCACCCTACCGCACTCTCTCCACCCCTACCCACCCCTTCCTGCCCAGTTTACCCCCTTCCCCATTCCGCCAGAGCCTTCCCACTGGTGCTGGTGGCCACAGCGATGCCTGCTAGAGCAGGTAAGTCCACGCAGGGGGATGAACGGGGCGAGGGAGGGCACAGAACAAGGCAAGGGGAGGATGGCAATGGGGGCTGGGCATATGGTCAGTGCAAGCACATGCTGTATACAATCCCCCTTCATGGGTCTGATCTGCCAACACAGATGAATTTGCACCAGTGGACTTGCACCAGCTGGCACAGGTCTGAGTTGACCCATTGCGGCTGCTGGGGCTTATCTGCTGGGGCTTACAAATGTCCTCTTACCCCAGGGAGACTTCTACCAGCTGTAATTCCCCCATGGGATGCAACATAGCCCATGCTAGCACTGCTGCATCGCCATGCGGGAATTTAGTTTGTATTGGGCTGCCCGTGTAGTTTCCAGATACTTTTTAGGGGAGTGCCACAAAGAACGTGCTACAGTACTCCTGATCTCAAGGATTGCTTGAATATCTTGAGTCTTACTCCCATGATCTGTGAGTCCCAGTTAGCTGAGCAGAAAAAGACAGCACAAATCAGATGTCTTTAGGAAGGCTATAAATATAAATTTCTCTCTCTCTCTCACACACACACACACACACACACACACAAATATGGGTGTTACTCAGTTCCTTTCTTGCTGAAATTAACAACTGAATGCATAATTTGGGATCCTTTCCCTGCAGCTGAAACATGTTATAAGATACAGATGCCTATGTTTTCTATATGTTACAGAAAAATACATACTTAAATGCCTACTTACAATATGTTATCACAATAATTGTTAATATCCATACCGGACATTTAGTATGTGATGGAAAGGCGGAATAAAAACTTGCTAAATATATAATACATACATGAAAAATGCTTGCAAAAATATTATTTTAAATCAAAATTTAAACACAGATTGTTTTAGGTGACTAAAAACAATCCAGGAAAACATGCAATAAAAGAGTGGAATGGAAATGAAAGGAAACTGCACAAATAAGAAACAGAGAGATCCATCTATCCCTAAAATAAGTGAAATCCAGGTTTCTTGAATGCATGGATATCAAGAATACTTCAGGTTGGGTCACTATAAATAACCTGCGCTATCTGTCATTTAAACAGCATAATTACATGTTCTGATATTTGTGCAGAACATGCAAATTAAGCTCATCAGGATACACAATTATTATCATTATATAATCAAACAAGCATAGTCGGGCTGGACTTCATGGAATCATAATGTTCATAGGTGTTGCAATTCCAGCCTTCCAATCCTTGAGGAGGTCGCTGGCAAAATGCAGACAGTGGCACAGTAGCTCCCTGTCTTAACCAATAGAAGGGTCAGACAGGAAGAGTTAGATTGATACTTATGGGAGGAAAAAAGACTGGAAGAACAATCATTGGCTATCATGTTAAGGGTGGAGACACTTACTGCCTAAAAACCTGCTTATTGGGCTCACAGTGCAATCCTGCGGGAGGAGAAAACGGTGGCGGAACAAGCGCTTCGCCATCGTGAATGTGCCATCGTGAATGTGCCGTAAAGCATGGGCGGCTGGCACAGGGCCGGCCACCCTCACTCTGCTGCCAGGATGTCCCCACGGTTGCCAGAGTCAGGTTAGAGATATCCCGGCGGGAGCATGGGCAGTCCGGGCAGCAAGGGAGGGGGGCCATTGGCCAAATCAGCCCGGGGGGGCAGGGATGGCATCTGCCATATCCCTGTCTCAAACCAGGCTGGCTCGGCAGTTACACGGCCTCCTCTTACCTACACCAGCTATTTAGCTGGCGGAAATTCGAGGAGGCCCATTGGCCCTTCCCAGCTCTACACCGGGGGAAGGGAACGAATGTCCCTTTTCCCCGAGTAGACCTCTAGGCTGCTGCAGAGCGGCCTGGAGCAAGCATGGGATCCAGATGGACAGTTTCATAGGATTGGGCTGCCCATCATAGAGGATGATGGAGATAAACTGCAGTGCCTAGAAGCTAAAGTAGACAAGCCCAGATATGATGGCTAAGTCCTGGAAAAGACTCACAGCCCAATCCTAACTAGCAGAATTCAGCGGTGCAAATAAGGCACCTGCTTCATCCTACGCAGGATTAGGCCTGTGCCAGTGCAGTCGGAGGCCTCCTTGGGGTAAAGGGATGTTTGCAAAGTAGAGTCCCAGCCCGCCCCAATGGGTCTACTCAAATGAGCCCCCAGTAGAGCCCTAGCTGCCCCAATGGGTCCTCTCAAATGTGCGCCAGCTATTTTACTGGTGCATATTCGAGCCGATTGTGTAACACCGACCAGACCTTGGAAGAGGAACAGGATTTGGCGATATGCACCGACTATGATCCCTCCTCTGTCCTGGGCCCGGCTGACCAATCCCACCCCCCGAAACACCCCATTCTGCCCTCCCCATGCCCCTCCACTGTCCAGCAGGGACTTAACTCTCTGCCGTGGTGCTCCACCATTCTGTGGCACTGGAGGAGCAGCTCAAGTCTCTCTGCTAGTGCCGCTTACTTGTCAGGTGCCGTAAACGTGCTTTCTGGCATGATTGCGACATCTTAGATCGGCGGAGTGACTGCTCCGCTGGTCTAGTTGTAGACAGGATTGGGCTGTCAGATCATTCTCCCCAACGTTCTGGAGCCATGAGACTACGCCAGTGGTTCCCAAACTTTTTAGACTCATGGCTCCCTTGACCTCCCTCACCATTAGCTGTGACTCCCCATTACAGTGCACTGAAGAGACAGGCACTCTTTACATGCTCAGAGGCACCCTTTCTTATATGTATGTGTATATTCCCAAAACAAGCCCTAAAGTGGATTTTCCATGCTTATGCTGAGCAGCAGCTAAGCCAGGAGCACACAGGGTAGGGTTGAGATGCTGCCCTCCCTGCGTTGGCAGGCCTGGGGTGCCTACCTGGTAGAGGACATTGATGTCGTCTGCGTTAGTCCTATTCATGGCAAGAGAGACATCAAAGCATGGGAGGGAGGTCATTTCTTTTCATTGGTCATGCCCCACCCCAGTTGCACGAGAGAAAGCTCCTTTGGGTAGCATCTTTGCAAGATGAAAAAAAAAAGATTCTTATACTGCAAGGCAGTCTCCAATGGGGGGGGGGGGTTGTCCCAGCAAATAGAGTGGGGAACTTACAGGTGGGTCAAAAAACAGCAAAGGAGGAAGGAGAGAGATCCTAATAATTAATCAAACAAACAAACAAACAAACAAACAAACAAACAAACAAACATAGCAGCTGCCTCTTCTTCCTCTGGCTTAAACAAGGGAGACTTCTCTACAGCTCTGCAGAAATTCCTTGAGGTTCCCTTCCCTGCAAACTGCTTAGCGCTTATCTATTGAGGTTTTAATGGCCTAATTGCCTGTTCTTTGACTATGATAAGGACCTCTGCAAACTTCTGTTAAAAACAAAATGTGGAAGAGAGCTGAAGAGCTCGCTGCAAATCTGAAGTCTTTTGAAGTGAACTGTGAGTGACCCGATGTGAAGAGGCAGCTTTTTCGGGTCTTTGTTTTTGCTCTCTCTCTCTTGCAAGCAAGAATATGTGGTAATTAAAAGACTAACACAACGCCCCTGGCTGCTTTCCATGACGCACTTGGGAGTTGTGCCTCCCACTTTGGGAACCTCTACACTACACAACAGAGTAGTGTGAAGTCATATTTAATAGCAAGCACATTCAGAGAGTGCACTTTAGTAGATAGCTGGCAGATGGTAATTTTTTGCATAATATCACTGACATTAAACAAATGTAGTAAGAACCTTGGCTTTTAAGATACATGGCACTGTCTCATAATTTCCTAATCTTTGATCACTTGTGTATCTGTAAACAATTCAATATGGGATTATAAAATCTGAAAATGTCTTGACATTGTAATGAAATCATCAAACACTCAAGCTTCACATTGCACTTAATGACACTGATGGCCCAATTCTAACTAAAGGATGGGTGGCGGAGCATGTGTTCCGCCGGCACTGGCTGCCACAAAAGCATCGTAAATCACTTTGCAGCAGAGCAGGGAGCCAGCACCCCAGCGGAAAGGCTAGAGTCTTCCTGCACACGCTAGCAGAGCGACAGTGGCCCACCTAAGCAGATAAGCCTGGCGCAGGGGGAACAGAGCAGGGGGGTAGAATGAGGCAGGGGAGGGTGGAACGTAGAGATGGGGTAGGTGTGGGCAGATCAGGCCCCCGAAGGGGTGGGATCAGCAGTGGTGTCGCATGCTGAATCCTGGGTCCCTTCCTGGGTCTGATCCGCCTGCATGGATCAATGCAGACCTGTGCCAGCAGTATAGCTGGTGTAGAGTTGATCTGTTTCGGCTGCTGGGGCTGGAGACCTTCAGCAGCCAAAAATCCCCGGCGGGATGCAGCGTAGCTGGCGTCGGCACCACGGCATTGCCACGCGGAGATTTAGGTTGGATTGGGCTGTGAATCTTTTGGATGAATAATAATTGATATCAGTTTCCTTCATCCAGATGTCAGAAAATTACAAGGATTTTATTATTTGTGAGATCAATCAGACCACAGTTTCAAATAAGTTTTTTTTTCAAATCCACCCTTTAAACAGGATTATAGCTACTGGAGAAAGTAGAGATTGCTTATTGACCCACACTATATTTATTTTGAAGGCAAAGAATACAAAAGATACAAAAGATTATGAATGTTTTAAAAATCACTATTGATGAACAACAGAATGACAGCTGTTTTTATAGCCTTGCTACAGATGAGCCTTGAAGTCCTATCCTATGAATTATTACACCTAATCGTGGGAATAGCCTGTAACGGTCAACACACCGGCATAATATCATGACTAGCTCTGTACCAGTATCATTACAAGACTCAAAATGTCATACAGCAGCAGCTGGGATCAAAGCTACAATGCCAAGAAAAGCCATCAAGATTAAATATGCCACTCAAAAATGTACTGCAGCACAGAAATATGTGGAGATAGTTCTTATGACAGATGTGCATCACCAAAAGCACTGCACAAAAAGAATCTTGAGGCCACCACCAACTGGATCGCTTTTTTGCAGTTTTATCTATTTACATATGCGCCTCAGTAACACAGAGGGAGTAAAAAGAGGAATGTGAACTGAAGACCATGGATGCTGATGCAAATTGTGCTTGCTGTAATTCCAGAATTTATCTTAGAGTTTCTTCTACATACGCTGAAATTCAGAAGTAGTGGAATTCAGGCAAAGAAACCAGGCGAACAGTGAAAGAACAAAATGGGACAAATCCTCTAATGTCTTCTGGGCACGCATCACATCTCTACTGTATCATTCTGGTCATGGAGCACACACAGGAGGCACTACTGCTTCCATCTTGCATACACAAGAATGAACAATACAATCTAGTGATTTTAAGCAATGGTAGTAAATGGTAAGTGGTCAAAAATGAGATGATAAGATTGAACATTGACATCTTGGGAATCAGCAAACTAAAATGGACGGGCATGGGCGAATTTAAGTCAGGTGACCATCATATCTACTACTGTGGGCATGAATCCCTTAGAAGAAATGGAGTAGCCCTCATAGTCAATAAAAGAGTGGGAAAGGCAGTAATGGGGTTCAACCTCAAAAACGATAGAATGATTTCAGTTCGAATCCAAGGCAAACCATTCAACATCACAGTAATCCAAGTGTATGCCCCAACCACTGATGCCGAAGAAGATGAAGTTGACCGGTTCTATGAAGACCTACAACACCTTCTAGAACTAGCACCCCAAAAAGTTGTCCTTTACATCATAGGAGACTGGAATACTAAAGTAGGAAATCAAGAAATAAACGGAAGAACAGACAAGTTTGGCCTTGGAGCGCAAAATGAAGCAGGGCAAAGGCTAACGGAGTTCTGTCAAGAGAACACACTGGTCATAGCAAACACTCTTTTCCAACAACACAAGAGGCGACTCTACACATGGACATCACCAGATGGTCAATACCGAAACCAGATAGATTATGTGCTTTGCAGCCAAAGATGGAGAAGCTCTATACAGTCAGTAAAAACAAGACCTGGAGCTGACTGTGGCTCAGATCATGAGCTTCTTATTGCAAAATTCAGGCTTAAATTGAAGAATGTAGGGAACACCACTAAACCAGTCAGATATGACCTAAATCATATCCCTTATGAGTATACAGTGGAGGTGAAGAATAGATTTAGAGCATTAGACCTGGTAGACAGAGTGCCTGAAGAACTATGGACGGAGGTTCGTAACATTGTACTAGAGACAGCAACTAAAACCATCCCAAAGAAAAAAGAAATGCAAGAAAGCAAAGTGGCTGTCAGATGAGGCTTTACAAATAGCTGTGGAAAGAAGGAATGCGAAAAGCAAGGGTGAAAGGGAAAGATATAAACAACTGAATGCAGATTTCCAGAGAATAGCAAGGAGAGATAAGAAGGCCTTCTTAAATGAACAATGCAAGGAAATCAAGGAAGACAACAGAATGGAGAGGACTAGAGATCTCTTCAAGAAAATTGGAGATATCAAGGGAACGTTTTGTGCCAAGATGGGCATGATAAAAGACAAAAAAGGCAGGGACCTAACAGAAGCAGAAGAGATTAAGAAGAGATGGCAAGAATACACAGAAGAACTATACAAGAAAGATCTTAATGTTCCTGATGACCCCGCTGGTGTGGTCACAGACCCAGAGCCGGACATCCTAGAGAGTGAAGTCAAGTGGGCCTTAGGTAGCATTACTAACAACAAAGCTAGCGGAGATGATAATATCCCAGCTGAGCTACTTAAAATCCTAAATGATGATGCTGTGAAAGTGCTGCACTCAATATGCCAACAAATTTGGAAAACTCAGCAGTGGCCAAAGGATTGGAAAAGGTCAGTTTACATTCCAATTCCAAAGAAGGGCAATGCCAAAGAGTAAGAACATAAGAACATAAGAAGAGCCCTGCTGGATCAGGCCAAAAGCCCATCTAGTCCAGCTTCCTGTATCACACAGTGGCCCCACCAGATGCCTCAGGGAGCACAAGACAACAAGATAACCTGTTTCCCGTTGACACTCCCTTGCACCTGGCACAGAGAAAACCCAATTCTAAAACCAGGAGGTTGCTTATGGCTTGTAACCTGTGATGGTCTTTTCCTCCATGAATCTGTCCAAGCCCCTTTTAAAGGCATATAGGCCAGGTGCCATCACCACATCCTGTGGCAAGGAGTTCCACAGAGGAATTACACGCTGGGTAAAGAAATATTTTCTTTTGTCCGTTCTAACTCTCCCTCCACTCAATTTTAGTGCATGTCCCCTGGTTCTGGTGTTGTGCGAGAGGGAGAAGAATTTCCCTCTATCCACTCTCTCCATTCCATGCATAATTTTATAAGTCTCAATCATGTCCCCCCTCAGGCGCCTTTTTTCCAGATTGAAAAGCCCCAGACACTGTAGCCTTTCCTCATAAGGGAGGTGCTCCAGCCTACGAATCATTCTGGTCGCTCTTTTCTGCACCTTTTCCAATTCAACTATATCCTTTTTGAGGTGTGGTGACCAGAACTGGACACAATACTCCAGATGTGGCCTTACCATCGATTTGTACAAAGGCAGAATGATATTGGCCGTTTTATTCTCAATCCCCTTTTTAATGATCCCGAGCATGGAATTGGCCTTCTTCACAGCCGCCGCACACTGGGTCGACACTTTCATCGACCTGTCCACCAGCACCCCAAGATCTCTCTCTTCATCCGTCACAGACAACTCAGAACCCATTAGCGTATATGTGAAATTTTGGTTTCTTGCCCCACTGTGCATCACTTTGCACTTACTTACACTGAAGCACATCTGCCATTTTGCTGCCCATTCTCCCAGTCTGGAGAGATCCTTCTGGAGCTCTTCACAATCCCTGCTGGTCTTCACCACCCGGAGACGTTTAGTGTCATCTGCAAACTTGGCCACCTCACTGCCTATCCCCGACTCCAGGTCATTTATGAATAAGTTGAAAAGCACCGGTCCCAAGACCGATCCTTGGGGCACACCGCTTTTCACCTCTCGCTATTGTGAAAATTGCCCATTGACTCCCACTCGCTGTTTCCTGGTCTTCAACCAGTTCCTAATCCACAAGAGGACCTGCCCTCTTATTCCCTGACTGTGGAGTTTTCTCAGGAGCCTTTCATGAGGGACGGTGTCAAATGCCTTCTGAAAATCCAGATATATAATATCCACGGGTTCGCTCGCATCCACATGCCTGTTGACCTTTTCAAAAAATTCTAACAGGTTTGTGAGGCAAGACTTCCCCTTGCAGAAGCCATGCTGACTCTCCCTCAGCAGAGATTGTTCTTCTATGTATTTTAAGATTTTATCTTTAATGAGACTTTCCACCATCTTCCCTGGAACAGATGTTAGGCTGACCAGCCTGTAGTTTCCCGGGTCCCCCCTCCTTCCTTTTTTAAAAAATTGGCGTGACATTAGCTATCCTCCAATCCTCTGGCACAGTGGCCGTTTTAAGGGACAAGTTGCATATTTTGGTCAAGAGGTCAGCAACTTCATTCTTGAGTTCCTTCAGAACTCTTGGGTGGATGCCATCCGGGCCTGGTGATTTATTGATCTTTATTTTGTCAATTAAGTCTGAGACGTCTTCTCTTTTAACCTCTATTTGACTTAATTCTTTAGTCAGGGGAGACTGTTCCGGCAGCGGTATTTGCCAGAGGTCTTCTGCCATGAAGACAGTGCAAAGAACTCATTTAATTTCTCTGAAGTCTCCAAGTCCCCTTTTATCACCCCTTTCTCTCCCTCACCATCCAGTGGACTAAACGTTTCCCTGGCAGGTTTCCTGCTTCTAACATATTTGAAGAAGCTTTTATTATTCCCTTTTATGTTGCCTGCCATACGTTCCTCAAAGTCTTGCTTGGCCTCCCGTATCATCTTTTTACATTTCTTTTGCCATAGTTTGTGCTCCTGTTTATTTTCCTCATTAGGGCAAGACTTCCATTTACGGAAGGAAGCTTCCTTGCCTTTTATAGCCTCCTTAACTGTGCTTGTTAGCCATGCCGGCACCCTCCTGGACTTGGTCGAGCCCTTCCTCCTTTGTGGGATAAACTCCCGCTGGGCCTCTATGACTGTTGTTTTAAACAGCCTCAATGCACTCTGGAGCAATCGGACTCTTTTTACCTTCCCTTTCAGCTTTTTTTTAACTAGTCTCCTCATTTTGGGGAAGTCTGCCCTTCGGAAGTCAAGGGTTTTCGTGTCAGATTTGCTCGGCACTCTCCCTCAGACATGCATGGCGAAACAGATCGCAGCATGGTCACTGTTCCCCAATGGTTCGGTAACATTTACCTCCCTGACCAGATCTTGAGTGCCACACAATATCAAATCCAGAGTCACCTGTCCTCTGGTCGGTTCCGTGACAAGCTGCTCTAAGGCACAGTCATTTAACATATCCAGAAATCCAGTCTCTCTTTCATGACCTGAGCATGAACTGACATTGACCTGAGCATGTGAGGATAATTGAAGTCCCCCATGACTACAACCCTGTCTCTCGTTGACACCTCCCTGATTTGCTTCCTCATTTCAAGATCCCCTTCAGGTTTTTGATCTGGAGGACGGTAGCATGCCCCTACTATTACATCACTCTTTGAGCCTGGTAATCAGCCCACAGTGATTCTACGGAGGAGTCAGAGCCCCCCTCCAGCTCTACTTTGGTGGATTCTACCCCCTCTTTGACATAGATGGCCACCCCACCTCCAACACGCCCCTCTCTGTCCCTCCTATAGAGTTTATATCCTGGAATTGCAGTATCCCACTGGTTCTCCGCATTCCACAAGGTTTCTGTTATACCTACTATGTCAATGTTTTCCCTAGCCACCAAACATTCCAGTTCTCCCATGTTTGCCCGTAGACTTTGGGCATTTGCATAAAAGCACTTATATACCGGGTCCCCCAAGAAGGGCTGCATGTTTGCACCTTTATTCCTGCAGCCTTCTGTCCTGCTAGACTGGCTGTCAAAGAAGAGTTGAAGAGTGTTGAAGAGTGTTCAAACTACCGCACAATTGCACTCATTTCACATGCTAGCAAGGTTATGCTCAAAATCCTACAAGCTAGGCTTCAGCAGTAGGTGAACCGAAAACTACCGGAAGTACAAGCTGGGTTTCGAAGAGGCAAAGGAACTAGAGATCAAATTGCCAACATGCGCTGGATCATGGAGAAAGCACGAGAGTTCCAAAAAAACCACCTACTTCTGCTTCATTGACTATGCAAAAGCCTTTGATTGTGTGGATCACAACAAACTGTGGCAAATTCTTAAAGAGATGGGGGTACCAGACCACCTTACCTGCCTCCTGAGAAACCTTTATGCGGATCAAGAAGCAACAGTTCGAACCGGCCATTGAAAATTTCTCTCTCTCTCTCTCTCTCTCTCTCTCTCTCTCTCACACACACACACACACACACACACACACACACGGTTAATTATATTGGGTTTAGTTTAAATTTAAATTGGGTAATTATTATTATGTACACATAATTACTCATACCAACTAGGTTATCATTTTATTCAGTTTCAATTATTTCACTGAGTATATCTCTGTAGCCTTCTGTGTAGTGGTGCCACAATTATGGAATTCTTTACCAGGGAATTAAGAACTACCCCCTTGTTCATGGCTGTTTGGTGAGGGCTCAAATGTTTCTGTTTCATGTGGTGTTTGGGTGACAGGCTTATGTCTACCCTCTGTAAACCTGTAATAGTGTTTTTGGTTCTGCTGCCTCTTTCTGGACCAAATAGCTCTCCCCCATGGTTTTATTGTTTTTGTATACATTGTACATTTTATTATGGAACTTTGTAAGCCGTCTTGGGCATTTGCTTCGGCTTGGGAAAGGCGGGATATAAATTCATTAAATAAGTAAATATTGCTTCACATTTTCTTAAAAGTTTTGGTAGAATTTCCCTCTTTTGTTAATTAATCTGTTGATATGTTTTGTTCACATTTAGGAAAATAATGCATTTACTCCATATATTATAGTCTTCTGTTCTAACACTAAAATGCTTAACCCTCTCAGTTATCACAATGATAAGTCATAAAACAGTAAATAAAAATCCAAGTCAAACTAACTAAAATTCCAAACAGCAGAAATAAAATAAAAGATCCAAACAGCAGCAAGAAGACACAATATCAAACAATGAATTACAATGTCTGAGTAACAATGATGTAAACCTGAGTCAACGACTTGACTCGGTGATCGTAAAAGACTCTAAAGACTTGACTTGGAGCCTTTTACCACAAAGATGAATTTTAACTCCCTATACATTACCATATTGGTATCGTGTGCAGAATAACGTGTACATGTATAAGATGTAGCAGAAACGTCGCTAATGCAATGGGATAAAATACTGCAGGAGTCACAGGGCTGTCTAGAAGTAGGTCTTATGTAGCTATTTCTCTGTTGCTGCCTTCTCCTGCCACGATCATCTCTCAGACAAGCCGGACGTGTTGAGACAATCAGATCTAAATGAGTGTTCATGAGACGTGCAGAGGGAGGGGAACATCAGGAGGGGGGAGTTTACAGTCCTGCCAGTGCCATCCCCCCCACACACCCCAGCACAGCACCCACCCATTCCCCCCATTAAATAGATAGGGACTTCTGACTCGCGACCAAAGACTCGGGACTTGGGGGCAAAGACTCGCGACTTGACTTGAGTCTTGGAGTCAGAGACTTGACCCACATCCCTGCTGAGTAATAGAGCATGTTCTTGTCTGACTCCAAAAGGATAAGAGAGCAGGCATCCATCAGGCAGATAAAGTTAAGGAAGGTGTTCCACAAATGGGGTTGATCACAAAAAAGGCCTGTCCTTTGGTCCACTATCTACCTTTTAGGCCTGAATTTTGCCCCAACCATGCACAGCAGCACCTAAGCGTGCTAGTAATACAGGAGATGTAACTTCTATACTTCCTGGTGTCTCAGGATGCAGTCATGAGCATATGGAGCAGAGTCCAAGCATTTTGATCTTTTCTGTTATTATAGGAAACAAATGTCAATAAATCCCGTTTCGCTGTCCAGATGCACAAGATTTGCTTAATCGCAACCTATCATAGTCCTGAGCATTTGTTACTTACAAAGATAAACAAAACAAAACCCCAAACATTTTTGTTATGCTTCAACAACTACTGCGCCTCAGCAATCAGAATATGATACGGAAATCTTTACATTTCATTGTAAAATATGCATTCTGTTTTAAATGTCTAGCTGAGCAGGGCTGGGGAAGGGAGCCATTTCTTATTTCAGCGAAACGGTACCTATTAACTTCATACACTTTCACCTTCACCAACATCTAATATGATTAATGTCTCAATTCAACACTGACTTTCATTAGCTCATTATTTTGCTTTGTTATATTTTTCAATCCTATTTAAAGTTATGAAACTGCATAACAGCAAGAGCCAACAGTGTCCTATGATGACAATCTTACTCTTGTGCCATTCCACCCATTAAACAGGATTTATTTAAGCACTTTGAAATAATGTAGTAGAACCACAGCTTCTCTTTTCTGTGGTAAGGGGGTACTGTATGATTGGGGGAGGGTAGAAAAGACACAATTCCCCCCCCCCCGAAAAAAATCAACTGACAGAAAAGGAATTAATATTGGCTCATCCATAAATCTATCTATGTTTGAGGTTAACCGGATGACGTTCTGTCAAAATGATGATTAAGCCATTTTTTGCTGTCCACCTAGACATCTCAGGCTAATTTAACAAGTATGTGCTAGTTGTCTTTCTAGTTTTCCTTCATATCAGTCATAAATTGGAATATTTAGTGCTCTGTGGAAAGATAAGCACAATCAGCGCAATCCTGTGTAAGGATCCGGCCAGCGGACCAGGGCCGCTGGCCGGATCCTGAGCCTGAGGCTGCCCAGAGGTCTACTCGCGGAAGGGGACGTTCATCCCTTTCCCCGGGTGTAAACCGGGGCCGGCCCAATAGGCCTCCTCGGATTTCCGCCACCTGGCGGAAGTTGGAGGAGGCCCTGTAACAGCTTAGTCGGCTCGGCAGGAACAAGAATATGGCAGGAGCCATCCCCCTCCCGGGCTGGCTAGTTCAATGGCCCCCCTCCCTCGCCCGCCGGACCGCCCATGCAGTCGCCAGTAGGAGAGCTTACCTTCCTCTGGCGGCCGCTTGACTGGTCCGGCGACGGGGTGAGAGGCCGACCTTGCGCCGGCCTCCCTTACTCACAAATTGTCGCAAACGTGTTTCACGGCACATTTGTGACAACTAAGAACAGTGGAGAGCTCGCTCCGCCGTTCTTAAGATCCCCAGGATTGCGCTGTCAATCACTTTAATAACAGATATGAAATATGGCAAACAACATCTAAAATGTAATGTTTTATGTTGTTGGGAGGGATAGATCGGAAATCAAAATCAGATTTTTTGAGAAATTAAATATCTGTTCATAGCCTACTCATGTGGAGATCTTTTAAAGGGAGACTTAAGAGGCCCGAATAGCCCAATTAGTGCTGGGGGCAGAACCAAGTAATAGTTAAATAAAAAAAAATGAGAAATAGCTATTATTGCTTCTTCGGTACTTTGGGGAGAAAAGTGGGATATAAATCGAATGAATAAATATTCTGGAATCTTATGAGACAATCTTTCGATTAGTTTCTTGAAGTGATGACACTCTTTGATAACCTAAATGGATTATCCCATGATAATACTATCAGTTTCTAAAATTCTGAATAGATTTCACACCTATTTAACCCTATATTAGGGAAAACATTTTTTTTGTGACAGATGCTTTGTACAACGCCTTTAATTAGAGATATTAGGCTATGTTCAATTAATGTCAACTGGTTAGATTAATTAATTAACAGCACAATTCTTGGCCGCCGCATCCTGTGCATTTCCAGAGCTGCCCTGGGGCAGCCCGGGAGCACCTCAGGAGAAGGGGACGTTCGTCTCCTTCCCCGGGTGCAAGCCGGTCGGGGCCCCATAGGCCTCCTTGGATGTACGCCAGCTGTGAAACTGTCGTACATCCAAGGTGGGGGGGGAGTAAGGCCGGCTAGGCCCAGGAATGGGCCAATCCACTTTACAGCATGTTTGCGATGGCTTAGAGCGGTGGAGTGCACACCCTGCCACTCTAGAGTTAGAGGATCTTGCTGTAAATTTTTTGTATATATTTGTATATGTATTTTTTGTATATATTCTTGTTGTAAGCCGCCTTGGGTCCCTTCGGGGAGAAAGGCAGGATAGAAATATTGCAAATAAATAAAAAATTAATAATTTACTATAAAGGTGAGCCTTATTGGTAACTTTTTAAAACAACATGCTATTTTTAGTTCAAGAACTCAAACGCTACAGGTGACAAAGACTTTCAAAAGAAGAAACCCAATATCACATAGGAGAAAACGTCTCTTTTAAGGTGATGCTAGCATCACACGTATCCATCATCTAAAAATAAAGGATGCTTCTTGCTCCACTCCAGAACTATTGCTCTACTCATATGCAAATATAATCAATCAATTGATTCAAACTCACATAATTGATCAACTCAGATTTCTTCACTTTGGGTAACAGTCCTAATTGTAACAAATCAACTACTCAAATTACATGTGATGTTAAATGCATTGGTATAGATCTGTCGTTTTAATGCCAGCTTCAGAGTCAGGGATCAGCAATATGGAGAGTTTACCTTTTGCTGCCACTGCTTCCTTCTCCCTGCAACTTTCTCTAGATAGGAAACTGATATTTAAGAAAACAAACAAACAAGACAGAATTACACTGACACCTTTAACCTGGAGTTTAGCCCTCTGAGAGGCTATTTTACTGTTGACTATGCCAATGCAACTTCTGACTCCAATCCAGTATGCTTGGAACAGCATGACAAATGTCTTGGTTTTCTAGAAATTTTAAAACATAAATTCTTCTGGGTCCCTTTCTCTCAGCTTTTTGAAAATGACATATTTCTCACACTAAATCCATTTTTACGTTCAAATTCCGGACACAGCTCTCAGTATAATAAATGGATGCTACGAAATGTAACTGAAGGTAGAGGCAAGTCTGCAAGGCTTATCGTTTCATAAAGCACTACGGGCAAGATTCTCTTTCCTCACCAAGACAAATTTACATGCTCCCCAACATTTGATCAGGGAAGCACAGCCAGAAAACAAAACAATGCAAAACTGCCTTGTGAGAGACAACTCAGGGCTGCTTCTGATGAGGCATTCACTCATTTCTTTATATCCCATACTGCCTGTGCTTATGACAGCTAAAAGGAGATCATCGTAAGACATTTCATAGCCTATAGATAGCAAAGGACAAAATGCACACGCATCATACCAATAATTATGGATGCAATCACGTTGAAAATAATCTTTCCCTTTAAAACATGTACGGACAGTGAGCAGAACATTCAGAGAGGATTTGGGTTCAGATCACATTGGGCTTGGGAATTTGAAACTAGAGAAATTCATTCATGAATCTCCTTAATTCTAAAAGTCACCACTGTCTCTAATTTAGGTACTGATGAGCAAAACAAGCACAGAGAGAATCACACAACATGGAACACAGCAACAACCTGTGGGAGAAATCTGCACCTTGGGGATAAACCTTTTTTCTTTTTCTCATCTCCGGATACAAACGTTCATTGTTTAACCTGTGCTTTCAGGTCTACTAAGCATAGTAGTTTTTGCTTCATGATCGCTGTAGGTAGAGATGAATTGTTATAATGGCCACTGCAGTCATCAACACACTGCTTCCCCCCCCCTACAGAGGCATCTTTAGGGGGTTGGGGTCCCCCGGGAGGCGGGGGGAGTCAAGTGGTGGGGGGTGCACTTCACCAAAATTTGGTGTGAAAGCACACACCCCTCCCCCAGCATTTTTTCCCAGCCATTTCTAAGCCATATGGAGCCTGGGAGGGCGGGAGGATTGGCCCTCTCGGGCTCTGTACGGCCCCAAAACAGCCAAAAAAAATGCTGGGTTTTTTTTTTGCTTTCGCAGCGCAGCACATTTTTGCGGCGCAGCGAAACTGCTGTCACAATCCCCAGGGGGCGGGGCTTGTGGCATCACATGGGGGTGTCGCGTCGATGGGCCCCCACAGGGGGTGTAGTGACATGTCTGTCCCCCCTAAAAGTGTACATGCACACATGTGCACAGCAATCAGAATGCATCTTTCCTGCTCATCTTGGGAATGCAGTTCCCAGAAGACAAGGTGAACAGATAAACGGACTTCCTCAGGTGAAAGCTTTTGGTTCTCAAAGGTCTTTTCTTCCGTCTTACCACTGACAAACTTTGCCAAAAGACAAATCACTACAAGTTTATCTTATGAGAAACGGGGGGGGGGGGGGGGAAGAGGAGAAGCAACTATCAACAATCTTGTCTAAATGTTCTGGGCCTATCATGATTAGAAAATGCTGTCAAATCAACTGCTAACATTATCAACTGCAAATAGAAGAAATATAGAAATATAATTTATAATTTAAACACACACACACACACACACACACACACACACACACACACACACACACACACACACACACACACACACACACACACACACACACACACAACATAACACAGTAGTTCTGTCTCTTGATTGTCTCCCAAGTGAGGAGACACTAACTGCAAGGTGTTGCTCTGATTAGCCCCGAGATGGAAGTTCAGCAGGAAACCAACTCCAAACGGCAGTTTGCCATTAATAGGCAAAAGAGGACTGAAGGGCAGCTTGGCAATTCTGACAGAACAAATATTTGAGATGATGTGCTTCAAACAGTTTCCAAGGTAACTGGCTGTGAGCCTGGAATCTATAAATAGGGGTACAAACTAGTTTACAGCTCAAAGACAGGAAAGCAATCAATGACATTAAATAGGGAAAGAAAACCAAAAGAAAGGAATAAACAAAAAAATGTAAATATACTTGACTTCAGGATCAAGAAAATCTAAAGGAGATTATTAATATGCAATTGGAGAGAGATGCATTTACAAAAATAAAGCAGTGCTTCACATATCTTTGGCAAAGAAAAAGATAAATATTCCTGACTCTTACACTGTAATAATTTAGCTTGTAGACGACGAACAGCCTGCTCCTATCCAGTGCCGATGCAGCAGGGACATGCGGCCCACGCTGTATCCAGCGCTGCCTAGGAGCAGGCTGGAGGTCTCCTCGGGGTAAGGGGACATATTTCCCCTTACCCCGGGTAAACCCCAGTTTGCGCAAAGGGAGTTCTCGGATCTGCCTCACCTCAATCGTTGGCGTAGAACCAAGAACCCATGTAAGAGAAAAAGGCCCAGGCAGGGGGTTAGGATTTGGCGCGCACCGGCATCGCCGATCCTGCCCCCTCCTGGGCCTGATCTGCCCACGCCTACCCTCCCACGCCGTTACGCCTCCTCTGCTCCCTCCCCCAGTCCTTGTGTCACTTGGAGCGACCTTACATGCTCTGGTGTGCACTGCTCCTTGATGCAGCACCAGCGGGACGGTGTAGGCCTTCCTGCCAGCGCCACCTACTCACTGGGTGCTGCAAACGTGCTTTATGGCACATTTCCAAGACCCTAGTCCGGTACAGCGGTCGCTGCACGAGCCTAAGGAAACCATAGGTAAAGGTATCCCCTGCTCGAAAGGCAGTCATGTCCAACTCTAGGGTACGGTGCTCATCTCCGTTTCTAAGGCCAAAGACCCAGCGCTCATGTGGCCGACATGACTAATGGAACGCTGTTACCTTCCCGTCACAGTGGTACCTATTTATCTACTTGCAATTTTTTGCTTTCGAACTGCTAGGTTGGCAGGAAAGGAAACCATAGTATTGTGCAATTAATGTGGATAGGAGTGTAGTACAACACATTAATGGTACAATCAGAAGCCTATAGGTTATGGAAGCAGCTAAAATAGGTGTTACATGAAGAGCAGCGATTCCCAAACTTTTCAGCACCAGGACCCACTTTTAAAAATGACACTCTATTGCAGTGGAGTCATTAGGGCTCTGCCCCCCCCCCCGTTGCAGCCGGCTCCGCTCCAAGGCCTTCTCTGGCTCCGAGGCCGGGAGAAGGCCTTGGAGCGACCTCCCCGGCCGACGCACCAGGGCCTTCTGATGAAGGCCCACTGCGTCACAATGTTATTTATAACGTTTTTCGCGCATGCGCAGACCGTTCAGAAAGGTTCTGCGCATGCGCGAAAAACGTTATAAATAACGTTGTGATGCAGTGGGCCTTCGTCAGAAGGCCCTGGTGCGTCGGCCGGGGAGGTCGCTCCAAGGCCTTCTCCCGGCCCGAGGCCTTCTCCGAGGCCGGGAGAAGGTCTTGGAGCAGAGCTTCCCGAGGGCGACGTGTGCAGGGGAGGTGACAGCGCGTGGGTTCACGCGTCGCCCTCCGGTGGTCGCCCAGGGGCGGGTGTCATGCACGCTTCGCGCTAGCGACGCCACTGCTCTATTGGGACCCACCTAACTTTAAGAGACTTAAAATAAAGATCTAGAAAGGAATATTTTTATTTATTTAAAAGTAATAATAATTTTATTTATTTATTTAAAAAAACTGATCCATTTCTCGTAATCACCCTATCATTACACAAGCTTGCGAACTGCAGGAGCTCAGCTCTTTGCAAACTGCAGGAGCTCAGCTGTTTACAGGGCAATTAGCAGCTATCTGATTTTTGAATATCCTCAGGGCTATTTTTTGAATATCCTCAGGCCTGATTTTTGAATATCCTCAGGGCTTCAGGCAATTAGTTATCTGATCTTTCCATCACTGTGTTTTAATTGAAGGCTCTACTCGCGCCCCACCATTATTGACTGATTCAAGAGAGTCTCTCCAACCGTCCTACAGGGATGTGTGCGCACTTTCTAAAAGCCCAATCCTGCCTACATTTTAGACCGGCACAGTGTTGCTCAGCTGGTCTATGGTGTTGCAAACGTGCTGTAAAGTACGATTATTTATTTATTTGTTTTTTAAAAATTATATCCCGCCTTTTCCTATGCCGAAAGGCAAATGCCCAAGGTGGCACCCAGAGAGTAGGTGGCGCCGGCGCCAAGGAGAGTAGGCAGCGCCAAGGACGGAGCTGTTCTACTTGCCGCAGATCCGGAGCTGCATCCGCAGAGGAAAGTGAATTCCCCGCTGGGTGATGGAGGGGTGTGGGGAACAGGGGTGTGGTGGAACAGGAGGTTCCGGGGGGGGGGGAATTGGCCAGCCAGGCCCAGGAAGGGGGTGGGATTGTTTGAGGCCACCTCTGCCATATCCTATCACCCTTCCCAGGCCTGGCCACAGTTACATGGGTCTTCAGGATTTGCGCCAGCAAAATAGCTGGCGCACATCCAAGGAGAACCGTTCGGGTGGCTAGGGCTTACATTGAGGAAAGGGAACAAACATTCCCTTCCCCCGAGGTGACCTCCCAACCAGCCTCTCTGTGCTCTGGATGTAGTGGAGGCTGTACCAACCCCGCTGCATCTCAGGGCGCAGAGCTAGACAGGATTGAGCTGTAATGTGCAGTCCCATCAAATGACTGTTATTGCTTATGTACTGTTTTTACAGGCAATCTATTTTACTGATAATGTACTGCAAGTTGTTAAAAAAAGCTATCCAAAAGCCTACAGGATTCAATATATTTGGTTGTGTATATTTCAATAAAATCGTTCAGTGTTATTGTGATTACCAGTGCATTGCTTTTCTGGAGAAATGTTTCATTGTCTCTTTGTGTAGATTCATTCTGCATATGTTTTTCAGTCACCAACTTATTAACTTGATTACTTTTTCAAATGTTCCAAATGTGTCCCTATTTAAATGTTCTTACAATGTATTTATCATTAAACAATACAGAAGTCCATATTGTATATAATTTTGGATTTCATGTGTAGTTTGTAAAACATGGATTCATTAGAGATGCATAAGCTCACAATCTAAAAAAATGCAAGGAATGACAGTACATATATGCATATTATATACACAAACATGCATATACGCATATTACACACACACACACACACACACACACACACACACACACACACACACACACACACACCCCGTGTTTCCCCGAAAATAAGACAGTGTCATATTAATTTTGGTTCAAAAAAAAAATGCAGTAGGTCTTATTTTCAGGGAGGTCTTATTTTCCCAACCTGAAGCACGACCTCCCCCCCCGAGACCCCCCCGGCACTTACTTTGACCGATTAAAGCTTCATTCTTTCCTGAGGGTGCAAGGCTCTGCAAGGCCTGGAAGGCCATAGAGACGACATGCTAGAGAGGCCAGCAAGGTCTGCAAGGAGGCTGCAACCTTGCAGAGTCTCTCTAGCACGTTGTCTCCATGTTGGTGGAGGACTCAAGTGCAGGTCTTCTTGGCCTTGCAGAGCCTTGCACCCTCGGGAAAGAATGAAGCTGAAATCGGTCAAAGTAACTGCCAGGGGGTGCCGGGGGTGGGGGGTTGCATCCGTCTGGCTGATGATCCTAGCTGTGTGTGTGTGTATGCGCGCATGCACACACGCACACACACTATTTATTTATTTATTTGTTTGTTTTGCTCTGGAGTCAATCCGGTTCCTGGATAACATTTTTCACTCAAAGTGAATGCACACACATAAACATTTCATTCATGTCATTCACAAAAAAACACAAAAACAAACAAACAAACTTGTTCCATGAGATGCTTTGAATTGAATCCAGGATTCCTATTAGTGCCTGTTCATAAATGATTTTTTGAACCAGAAATGACGGGCGCCATCGCGTCACGTCGACGCTCCCCCGCCCGTTTTGCGCTCATTTTGGAGCCGAATAGGCTCCAGGGAGGGTGGGCTGGTGCGGCGCTTCGTATCGTTAAGTGCCCCGAGCGCGCCCCCCGCCTGCCTGAGCGCCTGGAGATCCTGCTCCATGCGCTCCACCGAAGTTCCGCCGCTGCTTTGAACAGAGTATTACACATTTCAAGATTTTTTTTTCATTTTTATGCTTTGATAGAAAACACTGGCAAAAGCCATCTGTATGTGCAAAATATTACAATGACCTCTGCTTAAGTGCCTTAAGTACACAGTACAAAAAAAAAAAAAAGCAACAGCTGATTGACACCTGAGCAGCAGGTTCCTATGATGATCAAGCTTTGCATGAAACTCAAAGATGGGGAATGTGGAAATGATAAAATGGAATACTGCTTTTTGTTATAATGAAATGTGGTTTTTCCCCCAGAATAAATCAGGAGTAGTAGCAGCTTTTTAATATCCTGGGTAGTTGCTTTCCTGTGATTTAGTATCTGACAGACATTCATATCTACTGTAATCCTTCCACTGGGTATCACAAGTTACAGGAGAAATAACAGTTAATAAAAAAGCAACCCCTGCAATTCATAAGCATCACACATGATTCAATCATGCAATTTACATTTTCAGGATCCTATTTTCTGAAATTAATATTGTCAATCTCGTAGTATGTTCTCCTGGGAAAATTCAGTGGAATGCTAACTCTCATCATACAAAGATCAGTCTGAAGGAGTTCTATCTACATAGACACACTTCTCCAATACAATGATAACCTAGCAGTGGTTCTCACACAGTGTTCTGGGAGTCAGTTGGGCTCCTTAGGAAATAATCAGGAGTTCCTCCGTAAGATCAGTAATAAACTTAAGAGTTTCCTTAAGAGACAGCTTACACATCATTAGTCATCTCCTGCAATGTCCTAGGGAAGTGTTGCAAGTGTTCTGGGATGCACTCTCAATCTAAGCTGCTCAAACAGTAAACCCACAATATTTGTGTGCTCTAAAACACACCCATGAATCCTCTGTAGTGCAAAGGAGTTCCCTGACAGACACACAACATTTCTTATGGCCCAATCCTGTTGGGCCCAGCCGACAGCAGAACGCGTGTTCCGCTGGCAGCAACTGCCATAAGGCAGTTGTAAAAGGTGCTCCAGCACGTGCACGTTAGTGTGCTGCAGGAGCACCAGCAGAAGGCCAGAGCCATCCCGCTTGCATAGAGGAATGGAAGTTCCCTTACCCAGAGGATACCTCTGCAACTGCCCCCCCCTTCTGCTGGATGAAGCGGTAGCCATTTTGCGGCATCAGCGGGGGGGAGAATTGGGTTGGGGTTTCATGGGAAAAATCAATGTGCAAAGGGTTCTTGGCAGAAAGTTTGAAAACCACAATTGTATAGAAACAAAGACATACCGTAAATAACTGAAGAACGGAGGTTCTTCACTAGAAAAGTCCCTAAACAGCACTCATACTATCTTCTGTAAGAACACATCTAGTGAACCTTCAACAGATTAGCCAGGCACTGCTCCTTAGACATGAAATGTTTGTCCCAAGCAGATGGATGTGCTTTGTTCCATACAATACAATTTGGACAGTTAAAGAACAGTCACTGCACTGGATTTAGCAGAAACCTTACTGCTTCAAATGGCTGATTGCTGGAGTCTGCCTGCTTGAGCTCTCAGTAGAACATATAAGAACGGTAAGGGTCAGTAAAAGGGCATTAGTAATAATGAAGGCAATGAACCTACGTAGAAATGAAAGATGAGTCAGAAAAAAATGTGCGCAGTAAGCTTTCGGCAAAGAAACAATGCTTTTAGGCAGCTTCCCATCTTGCCCTATCTTCCTACTATTTTGTTTTCCAATGTGATTAACATAATTCAACAGGAATTTGTCAATTATTTTAAAATTTGGGGCTAAATTGAATATTCTTCCACTTCCCTTTTTGCAACAGTTCACAGCTACTCTTTCCAATCTCTACTGCTGTTTTGGGGCTGTTTTAATGAAGAGTCTTGTTGCACCCTCTTTGAATGATTATATAACAGAGACCACGCGTTGGACACAATAATGTCATTAAACTGGCTGGAATGAAGGTGCCTCACACAGTACTGATGGGTCAAAAAACACCGCAAGCAACAGCAAGGCAATGGAGATCGAAGGGCATGGGATTTTGTAACTCTGTATACTTACCCCCACAGAAACCTATGGGATCTTTTGTGGGGTAAGCTCATCACAAAGCCTTCTTTCGGAACTCGATGGCGACGGCTCATCCCCAGGTCCTAAATGGGTGCTACCATTGATTTAAACCAGACCTGGGCATTATACGGCCCCATCCGTACCCTTTGGCTATCCCTGACCGTCCCATGTGAGGTCAACAGGGAATCAGGAATTAATATTTTGAAGGCAATATAAAGAGATATAATTCATATTGAACAGAACTGAGTTCAGGCCGTCCACAACAGTCCCAGTTTATCATGTGGCCGCTTAGGAAAACTGATCGTCCACCCCTGATTTAAATCTTACTAAGGGTACGGTAACTAGCTTTGGAAGCCACTTGCTTCACTAGCATGGACTCCTTGGTTGAATTTAGTCACGGAGTTGTTGAGGGGACTCTTATTTTATGTCACTAATGATTTGGATTACTCCACGTCAGAAAGCTCCCAGGATGTGGCATTTATTCACAGATTCAAATGTGCTGTGCATGCAAGGTGTGGCCACTAACAATTTTCCAAAAAAAATCAAATCCCAGGCAAGACTTATCCCAAGCCAGCTAACTAGAGTGGGGTGTGTGTGTGTGTGTGTGTGTGTGTGTGTGTGTGTGTGTGTGTGTGTGTGTGTGTGTGTGTGTGTGTGTGTGATTGCTCTGACAAATTAAAAGTGTGGCCTTCCTCAAGGCTTGTGGAATCTCTTGCAGCAGTCCAGTTCTAAAATCACATTACTGGCTTGGGTTGTATTGTCCTGGAAGACACCCAGCACCACGTGTGCCTGTATACTCGCGTGTCACATGTCACACATTCAAATTAAAAGGTTGGATCTGCCCAATCGCATAGAATCCACCATGCTCACTCAATCTCTGCACATCCCCTTTCTCGGTTTCCATGAACCAACTGATACTGAAAGTGAGTTTTGCTGGAGAACATTCAGAAGAAGGAACTGCAGGTTAGGGGAAGGGTTTGTGCCCCTCACCTATGTGCTCCGTTTGCTGATATAAACCTCTCTACATGGAGGAACAGTTAAGTATTTTTAACATGTTGGTCTACCGTTGTCCTGTCCAGTTTGTCCCTAATTCAGATTGTTGTGCGTTTTTGTAAATCATTCATAAAGCGTAAATCATTGTCAAAGCCTTTTGCTTTTGTTCTAACTCAGAGCTTCTCAAACAGTGGGTCACGACCCACTGGGTGGGTTGTGGCCTGATGCCCAGTGGATCATCTGTTGAGCCCACTTGCATGCCCTTGCCTCCATTTGGCTCCAATGGAAGCAGCCAGAAGCTACCACCGGGTCCAACTCACCTTGTCCTGCTGCTCCTGTATTGTGCCAGGCCTTCGGTGGGCCTCTGCAGGCCTTCAGAAGCAATCGAAAAGTAACTTCCTGGTTTGCGAAAGTCACTTCTGGTTGCTTCAGGAGGCCTGCAGAGGCCCACTGCGGGAGAACGAGGAGGGTCGCGGCCGTTGTGTTGCTAGTTCGCCCCCAAGGGGGAGCGATAATGCATTTCACATCATCGCCCTACCCCCTGCACTCCCAGAAGGCTTTATTTCAAGCCTTCTAGGACTTAGGGCAGGCGGGAAGGCCACAAAAACAGAGCACATTTATGCTTCATGGCTGCAAACACAGCCTTCCAGCTGAAAAAAAAAACCCAGCCACAGAACACTAAAATCCTGCAGCAACTCCTCCTTGCAAAGAGACCACAGTTGTCACCTGGGGCATTACAACCCCCAGCCCCCCTTTAGCAATGCCTCTGGGTCGTGGCACCTTCCACAGGGGGCAGGCGGGTTGCGGAGGGGGGGCATGAAAACCACTGTCCATCACATTATTGGGTTGTGCACACGTGGTAGGCACCCAGCAACAACACACATGTGTATCTAGTAAAGAGGTACGCTTAATGGGTTTTCCAGCCATGTATTTATTGTGAGGAAATACAGATAGAAAATTTCCTGAGGCTTGCCAGTGGAAAATCCTTTGATGTCCGTGATCGCTTTAAAGAGACAAGCAGCTGAACTGCGTTCTCCTGGACTATCTGATGCTGGCAGGCAATATTACTGACACTTGCTGACGTTTCGTTACACACTTCTAACTTTATCAAAGCAAACACACGAACCAACGCGGCTTCAAGCCGGTAGATGTTACTGTCTGTTGAGGAGCATCGTTACTTTTTGTAGTTGAGAAGCACTAACTGCTGATTCAAAACGGAAGCTTGTTGCCTAGTTACGCAAACCCTGCATGACCTCTTAAAGGGATACAGTTATGGAGTACCATGTAACAGTGTGAGTGAGGTGCAGAACGGGCTGATCAATTAGAGGCAGAGGCAGGTTGTTGCACACTGGCCAGCTGCAGCTTTTCCCCCCTTGTGTGTTGTCCAAACGACCTTTGAAGAAGCGGAAACCACACCTTGTTCACGAATGACAGTTCCTGCTGCCGGTTAAGGAGGTCCAATGATCTTCTTTGTGTTATTGCAATGGCCTCTAAATTAAGTCTCTGTCTATTATTGGCTTCATTAAAGAGAGAGCGGGTAGCTTGAAATGCAATCTCATGTCCAGACTCTGCTGCATGCGCAGCAATGGCAGATTTTTCTTCCTGGGAAGTCTTAGTAGCCCTTATATGTTCCTTTAATCTCACCCTTATAGGTCTTTTTGTGTTGCCCACATACACCCGCCCACAGTCCCCACATGGTATACTCCTGGATTAGAAAGTGCAGGTCTTTTATCTTTCGGATTACCCAGCATTTGCTGTATCTTCTGTGTTGGTGTAAATATTGTTTTTACTTCATGTCTCCTGAACACATGTGCTATTTTTCCGTAACACCTTTAACAAAGGGAAGAGACAGCCACTTAAGATCTTTTTTCTTTTCAGTAAGTGTACCCTCATTTTCCTTCTTGCTGATGTCCTCAGGAGCATGAACATAGTTCTTCTTTTTTAGTTGTTGTTCCCACACCGTTTCCACCTGTTGTGCCTTGTAGCTATTCGTCTTTAGTGAGTTCATAATGATGGATTTTTCCTTCAATAGAGAATCCTGATCACTCACATGTAAAGCCCTGTAGATCAATGAGTTTATTAAGGAGTTTTTTTGTGCCGGGTGGTGGTTAGACGTCTGGTGTAGATATCTTCCCGTGTGGGTTGGTTTCCTATAAACGGCATGCCCAAACGTAAGATCCCGTTTCCTTGTCACCAGCACATCTAAAAAGGGTAGTGATTCCTCCTTTTCCAATTCCATAGTAAACTGGATTTCCGGGCAAAGACTATTGAGATGCTTTAAAAAGGTCTCTAGTTCTCTTTCCCCGTGGTCCCAGATACAGAAAACATCATCTACAAATCTTAACCATGTAGATGGTTTGCACGTTGCTGACTGAAGTGCCTTGGATTCAAAGAACTCCATGAAAAGATTTGCTACCACCGGGCTTAATGGATTCCCCATTGCCACACCTTCCTTTTGTTCTCTGAAGATACCATTCCAGACAAATAGGTTGAAGTAAGACAATGGTGGAACAGAGGTATCAGATCCCGGGGCAGGGTCAGATCACTGATCAGATTCATTACTTCCACAAGGGGCACTCTGGTGAACAGAGATACAACGTCAAAGGTGACAAACATGTCACAATCATGTGTTTAAATAAAAGAAAGGTCATCAGAAATAGGTTCCATGAACAGATCTCTCATATCTTTAAATGCTGGAGGAAATGGGAATTCAAGTCAAAATTGCAGTGCTAGTGGCAGTGGGAAAAATGGCTCTTTCCCAGGGCCATTTTCCTGATGAAAATCTCTTGAAAGCTATTGGTCATCATCAGGGAAAACGTATAGGTACAGTATATGGGAAAAATGGTACAGTTCCCATTTTTTTTGTCCAAACATATTAAAAATAGGGACATGCATGTGAGAGAACTGCAGGTATGTTAACAGAACCTTGCTTACTGTTTCTCCCACAGCATTGCCAAGAAAAGAAAATGATTGCTTGTGTGACTTGCCTCAGTCAAGAAGCAACAGGAATTTCCTGCAAAACAGCAAGCAAATCTCTGCCTGCATGCACACAGTTCTTTGCCACATACACCACTCCTTTCTGTGGATCTTGGTCTGATTCTTCTGTTCCTATTAATACCATCCTACATTATATGCATCCAGAAAGAACTGAAATATCTTGCTGTTTTTGTTTCCATCGCTTCCTTCCATTAAAGAACAACTGTACTGTATTAAGGAGTGTTCGATTCCCAACCAAGAGGATGAATTTAAGGTAATAGAGCATTGTGAAAGGGCAAGAAATTCTGGATATAAATATGTCATTTTTATTCTTGGCTCAGTGACTCTTTCTCTTCTTCTCACTTCCTCCCACCCCCATCTCCTTTTCTCTGATTAAAAAGAAAAACACAACTGAGTGAAATATAGTCATTTGGCAGCTTTCAGGCTTTACTTTTTATCATGAGCTTAATAGAGTGAATGACAATGAGTTTTAGGAGTGCCTTCAAACTACCTTTTGAATATTTTCTGCCACAGCAGACTTTGAATCTCAGAAAAGCAGCTTGTTATAGTTCTATGAACCGAATTGAGAAAATGAATAGGCTAAATAATTATACAGCCATCAAAATATACTGTATATTTAGGTGTTGTCTCTTTTGTCCTCTCTTCCGGTTCTTCCATTGGTTCTGGGTTGACCAAATTTTGCATACATCTACTTTAGTTTATGGTTTTTATTTGTAAACAATTAGACAATAATAGATTTTGTTAGCCTGGTAGAAAAAAAACACACACGGAAGGGATAGGAAATACAGACAGTAGGTTGTAGAAGCAGAGATGTTAAGAAGAATTGGAGGCATTTGGAAGTAATATGAGCATAGTGAAGACTTCTGCATTTATTTGAGCCCCGACCAATACCGACATATCTCCACACCACACCATACCTCTGTCCAGTTTCTCAGCTTTCCTTAAAACTATTTGTGCCAGAAATATACTCCCTTTCAAACTGGAAGCTGGGATTTTCAGAATTCTATACAGAAAAACACACCAACACCGATCTCTGCTAGCAAATTCAGAAATACATTCTAAGGGTTGAGCCATTTACATTGCTAGATCTCTCAATAATCAACCCATTTATTTCCCTGCCACCTTCATTAACTGAGAGGTCCTTGGAATAATTCACATAGAAGCACACACACTTTCCAATACTAATGCTATTACTGCATTCAAAGTGTATTTGATATTATTATGAAGGATGCATTATTGCTGTTTGCTATATGAGTAGTAATGAATAACTAGGGCCTTGTAGTTTGGATATGAACTGATTTCACAATTTCCCATTATGTATAAAGCAATTTAACCAATTCTAGGCTTGCCTGAAGTTTGTGTGCAAATGTAAGCATAATCACCGGTGCTGGCTTCCATTTGCTATTCTTCACGTTAATAATTAGTCACTACGTGTTATTGGGTCTGTGGTAACGAAATAAAAGGTTTAAAGTAATTCACAATGAGCGGCACCCACAAGTGATGCTCATGTTCATGGGAAGAGTTTTAAGCAGCAGTGGTGCTTGGCCGTGTTGTTATCATCATCATCAATAAAACATGTATACCTTGCTTTTCTTGCCATAGCAACTCAAGGTGGTTTACAGTTAATTAAAAACACAATAAAAACAAAACATAAAAAAAACACTAAAGGGCAGCTGAACAACACCATTTTCCCCAAAACACCCACCAATATCACCCACTGCCAACCATCACCCTTCCATAAAAGTGTAACAAAATGTCAAGTCTCTACATAGCCTCTGAAGGAGAATAAGGCAGGGGGCAATCAAGTGTGCAAGTGGAACTTTTCAGCTTGTGCAAGAGACAGTGCAATGAACTTATGCAACAGTGCATGAAACTAGCTTTGGCAAGAGGCAGTGCAACATGCTGCACATTGTATCAGCTAATGCAAGAACTACTCTTGAACAGATGTAACTTTCTTCACATGACAAACGTGCACAGTGTCTTTACGCTTGTGCAAGTATATTTGCCTTAGTGGAAGCATCTCTAGATGCTGGATCAGCACGGTTGTCCTGCCTACTAGTCATATGGTAGCTCCAGGCTCAGCAGCCGTATGGCTCTGAATACCAATTGCAGGGGAGCAATGGCGGAAGAGATATGCCTTTCTCTCCTGCTTATGTGCTTCCCTGAGACAGCTGGTGGGCCACTGTGGGAAACAGGATGCTGAACTACATGGGTCTTTTGTCTGATCCAGCAAGGCTCTTCTTAAGTTCTCATAAATTTGGTCTGGATTGAAGTAGGAGAAATAGAGTACAGACAATTGCCTATCCATTGTTCCTCAACCAGGAACAGGATGGTCCAAGACAACCTGACATTAACACTGCATTAGAACACTACACTGTGATCAGAACAAAATATGATGCTGGACATGGTGCTGCCACCACACATAGATCCATTCAAGGTCTGTCTCTCTCCCAATAACCTTTACTACGACTTGCCCATATTGTTCATCTGCTTTTCCCTACCCCCACTAGGGAATGACATGGAGTGGGGTGGGGAAATGACACTGGTTAATTTGAGTATACATTACCGGGGGTGGGTGGGTCTTGACATGTGGCTGAATATTTCAGCAGTAGCCCCACACCCAGCATCACAGCTTGTTCTATACTGCCACGGTGTAGTCTCTGACCTTGGAAAAACATGCATTTGCATAGTCAATCATGTGAGCCAAGACCATCTCTGATACCCTTCTGAAGCATTTCAGATGCAATTGACACAAAACTGTTTTTACGCTCACATCATTTACTGAAGCACTTCAGATGCATCTCATACAAGCTGTGATTACATTGTGACTACAACAGAATCAGCGCGATCCTGTGTAACTTTGCACCGGTGTAACAGTAGATGCACCAGTGTAGATGATGTGAATTGGTTGCACAGAGTGCATGTCATACATGATTTGCCCTAATGTAGCCTAATGTTTTGTTGACTTGATACTAAATCTAGGAGTGAAAATTTGAAATTCCATTGGAACTAGTTCTAGCTAGGGAAAACTAGAAGCTTCAAACGATCTTTGAAAAACCTAGTATTGCCTAGTAAGAACTAGAAACTAACTACTGTGCCGATTGGTGAAAACACACATCTAAAATGCACTTCCTAGTATTTATTGGTATTTTCAGTCCATAGACACAGTAGTTTCTAGGTCTTACTAGCCAATACTAGGATTTCTGAATGCATTTCGTAGCTTCTAGTTATTACTAGTTATAATGAATTTTGGATTTTCACTGTAACTGATATAAATAACTTAAAGCAACAGCAACTTCTTATAATGTTTGGATTAAAATAGGTGGGCAGACTACCCTACATGCTTTGCACCAACTGTTTTATAAATGGGCAAAACAGAAATCAGTTTTATGTATGGTTACAAAAGAAGCGTGGAACAGAAGGGCTCATGCTAATGCAGTCAGTCGCATGAAATAACTATGCAAAAAAATGTCATGGCCAGTTTACACGAGGGAAACCCTTTGAATATGAGGGTGAATCCCAACGGCTGTTTATAAGAGCAGAACAGCACTTCCACCCTTGCAAAAGGGTTGGATTTCAATGGACCACCGTTCACCACAGTCCTCCATGCCATACTCCACACTATTCCTGGAGTCCTCAGGTCATCAAGATGGGATTTTCAGGAGCCACTGGTGGCTGTAGTATTGGGAATGGGTGAAAAAGGAGCTTTTTTCATAACAGATACCGTATTGTCCCGAGTATAAGACGCACCTGATTATAAGACGCACCCTTAAAGTTTGGTGCTATTAAAAAAATTAATTAAATCACTGGCATTAAATTGCAACAGCCTGATTATAAGACGCACACCTAGTTCAAAAACTTAAATTAGGAGAAAAAAGTGCGTCTTATACTCAGACCAATACGGTATATGATCAAATCCCTGTATTTAGTACAATGAAAACGTGTACAAGAAATGCTGTGATGATGATCTGTACAACTAAGTACAAATGACTTGTAAAAAAAAGCTCCCTAAAAACCAATTTCTCTGCTCTGTGGGATAATCCATATGCAATGTATATTATCAAATTAAATGGGCTCAGCAGTAATGGGGAAGCACAGCTCTGCAGAAGCAGTTTTTTAACAACCCACTAACATTCACATGCAATTTAGGGAGAGATACCTTTTATCTAATCAGGTATTGATTAGTTAACTGTGGGCAAACTCTGATGACAGAATGCTTTAATATCAACCCCCTGAGAAACAGCAGCAGTGGCAGCAGCATCACCAGCCAGAGCAGCAAGCTTTACAATGAAAATGCAGCACTCCACGGGCTGCCCATTTTCCCAACTTCTTTCTGTCAAAGACTGCCAGATTGCTTAAAGGCTATGACACAGAGATAGTGGAGAGATAATAAGCTGAAAGAGAACAATTTTCTAAAAGAAAAAAATGAGATGAGGGCGAACATCCAGCAGCTGCCAATCAGAATTAAATGATACTATGAAGGTGCTTAGCTGACAGTCGATGAATGACAGGCTAACAGGTCTCTGAAATTCTTAAATCAGCTCTTTCGTACATAAAATGTCATTTCAAAGAAGATATAAAATGGAAGAGACGTGTGTACCTTTTCATAATGAATGAAATTAGATAATCAAATACATACACATAGTCAGCTTTTCTGATTAAGTTCTCTCTCTTTCTCTCTGCTTTACCTCAGTGTGCTGATGATGACTTACAAAACTATTTAAGGGAATCTTCTGAAGTGGTTGTTCTTGCTGACACCTGTGTCAGACTAACTGGTTAACATTTTGAAGTTCTAAGTGAAAGCGACATATTTCCACTTTTTAATTCAGATTTCAGTTGTTCCAGGTGAAAATGCAGGACTGAAGTTAAATAATATTCTCTGTTTCCCTTGGATGACACATAAGCTGTAAAAGCCCAATAAACCAAAACAATATTGTGAACTATCTTACAACCCAATCCTATTGGGCTGCCCCGCTGGCAGAACTAGCATTCTACCAACGTTAACTGCCTTACGGTATTTGTAAAACACATTCCAGCAGTGCACACAGTTGCCAGAGCCTTCCCCCACGCACCGCCGGACACAGCAAAGGACTGCTGATCCAGGTAAGATGGCAGGGGAGGTGGGATGGGGTGGGAGAGGGCAGGGGAGAGCAGAACGGTGGCAAGGTGGGTGGAACGGGGAAGCGACAGGGCGGCGGTAGAGGCAGATCAGGTCTGGGAACGGGGCAGATTCAGCGGTGTCCACCAAATCCAAGTCCCCTTCCCAGACCTGGTCCCCTGACCTGCGCCATGCAGACTTGCACCAGCAATTTTACTGGTTCAGATCCGAGTAGGCCCAGCCGAGCCAGAGGCTTGCCCCTGGCAAGTAAGATTTGTTCCCTTACAAAGTAAGATTTGTTCCCTTACCCAGAGGAGACCACTGCGACTGCCTCTCCAGCAGGATGCAGCGCAAGCTGTTTTGCAGTGGATGCATCAGCGGAGTGGTGGTGGAAGAATAGGATTGGGCCCTTAAAGAGTTTCTTAAGTGTCTTAATTCAAAACGAAAGCAATTTCTTCCCTGAAAAATTTCCATGTGTTTTATCCTTCTCATATTAAGCAGTAATATTCAGAGGTTTAGTACTGGGCTGCTCTATTTCAAATACAGTAAAATTTAAGATGAGACACCTATAGAATGGTATATGTCACAGTAATAAAACAAGTATATCACCATAAAAAATGATGTTTCCAAGACTTGAAAGGGTGCCACTCATTGTGTATTACTTTAAACCCGGTGTGTCACCCCCCTGGTGCGTCACTCCCTCTGGGCACCTCCTGGCGGGTTACCCCGTGCGCCCCGCCCCCCACAATGCTACAGTGACACCACTGGGTGGGAGACTGAGATGCTGTAAAATCGAGCGTGAGTGGTGAATGCCAGAGAGAGGCCAGACTGTGAACGATACCATCTGGAATGAAGTTGTTCTAAGCAAGATTTGAGAATACATTTGTATTGTAAAATACATTTGTATTGTAAAAAAACCCTTTCAGGGGGTTAGAAAGCCTGCCTAGGTGAACAGTCTTGAATCAAAGTCGGAAGAGAAATCTGATGACCAAGAAAAGGCGGTATATAAATATTGGTATTAATTATTTTTAAATACTGGTATTATTATTATTATTACCACTTCCTACAATACCAGATCTGGGGAGATGGGAAACAGCAGCATTAGAAACTACCAATACATCTAGCACCATCTGCAAAGTACTATTCAAATGCCATTAGGTTATAAAACCAAATAGCAATCTGCATTTGCTCAGTGCCAAGTAAATAGTGCCAATTGTTCCCTGCTCTCATGACTCTAAAACAGTACTTCCTCCTTTCTGCAGCAGCCTACAAGCATCTGAGTTTATGCCAATGTTGCTTATGCCATTTCTATCAACTTCTACTAAAGAGTTCCAGAAAAACAGCATGTTACCAGCTGCAGAGCCACATTCCTTACAGCGAAAAAGTATGTTCTATAAAATGCCCAAATTGTATAATTATAGAATAGTCTGTGATGGCACTTAAAGAGGTCCTGAACTATTCAGTAAATAACATGTGTTTTAAGAGCTAATTACTCAACAGCCTCTGATTACAGGCTATTAGGTATAATTAGGGAGTCCTTTGTCTTTTATCTGTAATATCATGATCTGAAGGTATTTTATTGGCTTGTTCCGTACTGTGATATAATGTAGTAAAGGTCATTCACCCACAGAGAAGGGCTGTGTGAAAGTTGTCTGTGAAAATCCCCAAAAATGGTTGCAGATGAACACTGGAGGGAAGCATGGAACCATTTCAGCAGCACAAAGCCTGCCCAGAAGAATCATCCCAAAACAAAACCTTGTCACATTCTGAGAATGAAAGTACAAAGGAGGTTAAAAACAAAGCAAAAAAACATAAGAAGCTACTTTATTATGAGACAGACCATCAAGCTCAGTACATTCTCTACAATGACTTGCAACAGATATCCAGAGAATCAGACAGGGGGTCTTTCCCAGTCCTGTGTGACAGGCAGTCGAACCATTCAAAATGTGGGTTCAGTTTTGGTTCAGACAATAATAGTCTTGGTGCGTAATTACTAGAAAGTAAGTCCAATTTTGTTCATGGAGATTACTCCCAGGTCCCTTCGGGGAGAAAGGCGGGATAAAAATACTGTAAGTAAGTAAGTAAGTAAGTAAGTAAGTAAGTAAGTAAGTAAATAAATAAATAAATAAATAAATAAATAAATAAATATGTTGTAAGCCGCCTTGAGTGCCTTCGGGAGAAAGGCGGGCTACAAATTCTTTAAATTAAATAAATAATAAAATAAATAGATAAGCGAGCATAGAACTGCACTCACTGCAAGCTTATAAAGTGGCCCTGCTTCTGACACTTTGAATCAATTTTAGATACGTTTCATGCAGATCCTCATCAAACCCAGAACGGACTTAAATCTGGAAGATAACAACTGAAGTTAATGTTGCTATTTTCATGTCCTCTTCCCCTACAATCAGCAGCAGCAACATTTATTCTATTCTGGGAGGAAAGTCTCATCAGTCGCTCAGCTAGTGGCCAGAGGGGAAACGTTTTAGATCCAATGACCTAGGGAGGCCTCAGGCAAAGTAGCAAAGTGATTATTTTGTTACATGTTAAAATTGCTAAACAAATTCTCCCCCCCTCCCCACTGTACACAAACACACTTTCAAATTGAACATCCTTCCCTCTCCTACTGCCAGTATTTCTTCCTTCTTTTTTTAAAAAACATGATCTCTTCTATCCTCCAACTCCTGAGGGCTATGCCTTTTCTTTGAAAAAGCTTTACTTAACTTGGCAAAAAAGAAGAAGAAAGTAACTTATTCTGTTCAGGATAAATGGTAGAATGACAGCAAAGAGGATCTGAACTGCAAAGGAAACTCAAGACGCTTTCTACTTCAGTTCAAGAGCTGCCCACCCTGAGGTCTCGTTGTTGGACAACAGCTTGTAGGTGGATGAGCCTCTACTTCTTAAGCACCAGGAGGACTACTAGCTCAAGCCCCAGATACCAATTTCTTCTGTTCCTCTTCCCTTTTTTTTCCAGATGGCTCACTGAGGAATATAGTTTCCCAAATACAGGTGAAGCAGAGAGGAGCCATCATCACCCATCAAAAGAACCTCCTGAGGGACCATTCATTCATTCATTCATTCATTCATTATTAGGACATTTTAAGGTTGGGGTTCTAGTTCTGGTTCACTGAAAAAAAAAAGCCTCTCTGAACTAATTATAGGGTTAAGTGTTGGGTCCAGTTCAACTCTCTGCTACTTCAAGATGTAAAGAATTACTAGGGCCCCAATCCTATCCCCTGTCAGCCGCGCAAATGCAGCAGCATTAAAAAGGTGCATGCTGCATCCAGCAGAGTGCTGGGGGGGGGGCGACCCAAGGGCAAACAGGAGGTAAGTAAAAATTATTTTTTACTTACCTCCCAGTAAGCCCTGAGGCTGCTTATGGGTCTCCTTGGACATATGCTGCTACTTTTGGTGGCATATGTCAATGGAGAGAAAAGGGGCAGGGATAGCCCTTCCATATACAAAAGGAGACAAAGTGCCTATATCTTTCACTATTGTCAGAAGAAGTAATTTGGGCAGGTGCAGCTCATCATGAAAGTGTGCAAAAAGCTGCACCTGCCCAAATTACTTCTTCTGACAATGGTGAAAGGTATAGGCATTGTCCCCCTTTGTATATGGTAAGTCTAGGCAGACACCCACCAGTGCCTCTCTTCCCCCTCTGCACCCAGTTTTGTCCCCAGTCCACCCCTTCCCCGCCCATGACTAGAAGTCATTTAATGGACCTAACTGGCAGGAGATTTAGGATGGATAAAAGGAGGTAGTTCTTCATAGTGCATAATTAGCCTGTGGAATTACCACAAGATGTGTTGGGCACTAGTTTGGATGGCTATGAACAGGGATTGGACAAATTCACGAAGGACAGGTCTATCAATGGCTACTAGTCATGGTGGTTGCGCAGTATTTCCAGGCTCAGCAGCAGTATGCCAATGAATACTAGTTGCAGGGGAGCAATGGTGGAAGAGAAGTATGCCTCTTTCCTGCTTGTAGGCTTCCCAGAGGCAGCCAGTGTTGGAAATAAGATGCTAGACTAGATGGGCCCATGGCAGCATCCACCCTGACTTTTCTTATATGACAAATTCCATTCTTTGCAGCTCTTCTCTAGATTTACAGGATTCTCAGTGGATTCTGGGACAGTCGCTCGATTCTAGAAATTGAATCTAGCACAGCATAACAAAAATAGCTTTTTTTTGGAGAAAGACTCTAAAAGATCATCCTAGAAGGTGACATCTAAGCAAATCCACTCAGACAAGTTACTGCTCTATACCTCTGTGTGTGCATACAAAAAATGGGGAAAAGCAGAGAATGTAAACAAACATCTTGCAAGTAATGCAAATGATTTCTGTGTGCTTTGATGCACATACCTAACTCCTGTGCGTATAAATGTTCACTTCTGTTTGAGAAATATTGTCAGGGCTGTAATAGACTGCACACATTGCATGCAGAAGACCAACAGTTCAAGGCCCAGTATTTCCAATTAAATATTGACATATACCGGTACATAATAAAACAAAACACAGGTATCCGCTTTCAAGGCTGGGACCTATGCCTTAGGGACACTAGAAACAGAATTTCAAGCTTCTCTTACTGCAAGTGAGAGAAACTCGGCGACTGATTTCATGCATTTTAGCTGTGCCACCTATAATTGAATTAAATTACAGATCTGGGGTTCGCATGTTTAAAATGGATAGCTAAATATATAGCTGCAGACCATCCTCTTTTCAGTTTCTGCAAAAATATTTGTTCTACAAACATGAATGGCAGTCAGACCCCCCCCCCCCTTAAAACGGATCTTGTTCATCATTGTAATTCAACTATGGTACCAGTCAGGTATGGATCAAGAATAGAATCTATTTCATTCTGGGATTCAAAATGAAAAGTCTGCATTAATGAAACAGACAAAGAGCTCCCTCAGCTGGTTAAGCGATCCAGAATACAGTGAGCAACGCAAACTAGGTTACAAGGCCGACTGGGAAACAGGTTTTGGACAGGAATTAGCACATGCACCACAATGTCTAATACAAAGCCTGAAGTGAAAGACAGCTAGTGATGAGCCCCCATATGTTATCAAGATCACCCCAGGCAAAAAAAAACTCAGGCTGTTGTACCCAGTGTATTCCACTGCCATGAAAAGTTGGTTGGGCGGGGGTGGGGTGGGAATGAGAGAGAAAAGAGACATGTTTTTCCCTTGGAGCATTTTCCCCCATAATTACTTTTTAATTATACCATCCATCTTCATTTGTTTGTGTGTGCGCATGCGTATGTACACACACACACACACACACACACACACACACACACACACACACACTTTATCTTGTTAAATAATGACCTTCATTGCTTGTTTTATTTTCCTTGAAGACTTTTCGTGCATCCTTGCTACTGCTTTTACAGATTACAAATAAAAAGGGAAAGACTTGCAAGACCCATTGTGAAATACTTCGTCTCTCACATCACTGAAGGGTTCCCATCCCACCAAGTATGTAATTCTACTGAAGCAGGGCCTTTTCTGCCTAAGTAATATACATTCTATTATTCATACTGGCACTTCTGCTTACTTGCTGAACATGACAGGTGGGAATTGGAGCCCTAAATCATAACCAAGGAAAAGGGAAGAAAGATAAATCAGGAAAGAAATGGTGGATACCACAGCCAATACTACAGTACTCTACTTACTTTAAGAATAAACTTTTTAGGTGACTTAAGGATACAATAACCTGCTCCTTGGAAGTCACTAACATCATCATGACTTAATATTGGAAGCCATAATGAGACACATGGCTTTGAAACAGCACAAATCACATGTTCAAGTGAATGCAAAGTATGAATGGGACACAACTGTGTTTGGAAACGTTATCATACAGGGGAGCTCAGAGAACTAGGACTGGCTGTAGACCCCTAAAGTTCATAAAGCTAATCCTGGCTTTGCTATCATGCAATGGGTGGAATGGTTCTTATTTGTGGGGTTAGTTACAGCTTGATCGGCGTTAATACCTCTTATCCAATTTCACAAACCCTGAGGGCAATGGAAAAGATTAGAGCAAAATAGCATTCCCGGTACTTTAACGAAAATGCAAGATGCTTTCAGGTCATGATACACAACAGCCTCATGCTCAAAGCCCCACTTTTCACAGGGGAATTTCTGTTCTCTTGTATAAGGACAATCTCTACATGCAATGTGTGCCATGCATTCTGTGTGCACACGATGTTCCCTACCAAAAGATCCAAACCACTTTTGAGTTCAATGTGCCCACAATGTCAAATGGCTATAATGCTGATGTGTCAATATGATAATTAGAGTCTAATCTTATCCAACTTTCCAGAGCCGATGCAGCCGCTATGCAGCCCCAAGATAAGGGAACAAACATTCCCTTACCTTGAAGAGGCCTCCATGACTGTGTCCCTCCCTCCATCACAGGCTGCAGTGCACACCCCATTGGCATAGCTTGCATCAGTGCTGGAAAGTTGGATTTGGCCCTTAATCAACATGTAGAACAACATGATGTACTACAGAATTGGTACCCTTTTGTTGATTTAAGGGTAACATACCCATAAGGACTTTTAACATTAAGAGAGGAACAGGACAAGACCAGCTCAAAAATGGAGCTTGCCTCCCTCACCGCCCTGTCCGACCTCCCCCTGCCCCTACGCTGACTGGTGCAGGGCTTACCTTGCCCTGCGGGTACAGGGACAGTCCGCTGGGGGAGAGAGGACCTCTGGCCTCTGCGCCGGTGGCCCTTTCCAGGTGACGTAAACGTGCTTTACGGTGCATTTATGACACCCAGCACCAGGGGAGCAAGCTCTCCCCCGGTGCTTTTTTACACAGGATTGCGCCATAAGAGACTCAATGCGCAATCCTGCGCAAGTTACAGGCGGCGGACCTAGCGATCCGCCACCCAGAGTAGTCGCAAACGTGCCGTAAAGCACATTTGCGGACTACTTCAGAGCCAGGAAGGCTGGCGCAAGGCTGGCCTTCCCAGCTCCGCTGGCCAAGGACTAAGCCTGCCACAATTTTTTTTTATTTCAAAGACACATAGGAAGCATTTCCAATGTTAAGAACGTTTGTGAAATTAAGACTAGAGTGAAAAGAGAACAATTTTGTTGCATAAGCAGGACAAACGTTTGATTTCCTTATGTGCCCATATAATGTGTGCATGTGAGGGAGGTTTGAAATTAGAAGGAAATGTCTATGAATTTACTTTTGGAAGCTACTTTTGCTGGGGAAGAGGCTCAAATTCGTTTCAAGAACACATGAAATTTTCTGTTTTTAAACTGAGTGTTTTTGATTTGTTTTAACTTTAACCTTTTACTTGTTTTAAAAACATAATTGTCTTAAAGATAAAAAGGTAAAGGTAAAGGTGACCCCTGACAATTAAGTCCAGTCGTGTCCGACTCTAGGGTGTGGTGCTCATCCCCATTTCAAAGCCGAAGAGCCAGCGTTGTCCGAAGACGCCTCCGTGGTCATTCTAGGGCAGGGTTTCTCAAAGTGTGGGTCGCGGTCCGAGGTGGAGGTGGGTCATTTGTTTTGCTCCAAATTGGAGCCAAACAGAAGCAACCGAAACCCACATATGGGACCCCACCCACCCCCTGGCACTGCTCCCTCCTTGCTCTGGCCTGGGGACAGCCTTGGAGGTCACATACGTTTTCGCCGATGCGACTTCTGGTCGCATCAGGAGGCCTTTCTGACGTCTCCGGAGGCCGTTCTTGGGTCAGAGTGAAGAGGGAGCAGCGCCAGGAGGACAGAGGTGGGTCATGGACCCAGCAGGTTTGAGAACCACTGTTATGGGGGGCAGAGATAGGCAATTATGTTCCAGTGCAATGTAATAGATAGTTCTTCCCTTAATTAGAGTGAAATAAAAGTATGTGGAAGTGTTAGATTTTTCTATACTTTCTTTAGACACTGCTTGCTAAATATGCATACTATAATATGAAGGATATGCCATATGATTATCCTCAGCTGCTTAGAAAAAAATCCTGAAAAATCCCTACCTACTTTTTTGCACTTAAAAAAGTCTGCTTGTGAAGTAATGTTCAGTGCCATTTTAAAGCTTAACAGGGCTTCATTAACCCTCAGTACATGATGCAATCCAATCAGGCATCCAATGACATCATGAAGACAATGACATTTGACAGCTGGGTGATGTGAGTGAGGGCATACAAAGTCCCTCTGCCCTCACTATTGAAACAATTACCCAGTTCTTATTACAAGAACGTACACCAGAATGCACATTCAAGAAGCAATCCCTCCGGGAGCAGCAGATGGATAAATAACACCTGAACTTTTCTGAACATTCCAAGGCACTTCCTAACACTCCGCTGGGTCTCTGCTTCCTGTTTTGTTGTGTTGCAATAGTTTTATTGTCACAGTGTGAAGCAAAAAAAGGTAGCATGGGAGGGTTGCCAATGCAACTGGCCACATTCCATTCTCTTCCTTGAGCACTTCAGTTCTGTTTTGAGTGCCCCACCCAAAAAACTGCAAAAGAATGGGAGCATTTTTTCAAGGGGTGAAAAATGGTTTATGAAACTCGAGTTTGACTGAACTCTAGATTTATCATGCAGGCTTAAAATCAGTAAAATTCAGTGAAATGGACTCCATCCTTCCAATGTCCATTTTGATTTCCATTTTACACTTTGTGCAAAAACAAAAAAACAAAGACAAGGCTCCAAAGTTAAGGCAACTCTATACAAGACTGTAAATAAATCCTTTCATTTATATTACACACGTTTTAACACATTGGTTTTCAGCCACTTACATTTTAGACAACTCAACTCTTTCTCTTTTGCTATCACTGTGGAGTTCAATAAAATAAAACTCAATTCTACGCCCTTCATTGATTTGTCTTAGTAATGAAATATTACTCAAAAATAAAATAAATTCAATGTAGACGGAAAAATGTCAGAGTACCTGAAGAATTATAGTGTACATAATTATATAGAATGTAGAATTAAATAGAATTATAATTATACAGTTGCTGATTAGCTATAATTGCCATTTTTAATAAATGAAACACCTACCTGTAATGGTAATCACAACACATCTCTAAACTGTCCCTTGTATGTGCTGGCTTTTATGCTGTGGCTTCCATTATGCTAATAAAACAGGGGCATAAGGTTGCAATCCTGTACACACTTGCCTGGGAGTAAACCCCATTGAGCGCAGTGGGACTTACTTCTGAGTAAACATGTATAGGACTGCGCTGCTATTCATGCATTGTCACAATATGCATATGGGTTTTCCTTCTTTAAGGGAAAAAAAATCAATGCTCCTGTATCTTTTTGACAGGCACAATATGGAGGTTAGGAGAGTGCACAGATTTGCTACACACTTCAAATGTTACCCTGATTAAAGGAGCTACTTAAGCAGTCATCAGATTTCTCAATGACAGACACCCCATTCTTTTTTCTCCCCTTCATTTCATCTAAATTACACCACTCTATATTTCACATCTCACTGAACTTTGCATAAATGTGATATGTCTGGACACACTACAGAGAGTACTGGCTTCAGCTGAAACCTTCCCTTAATACATTGGAAGTGTTACATGGCAGATCCACATAAGACCCATTGAAATAAACAAGGTTTGCATAGCAGAGTAGTGTTTGAGATTCACACAATTTGACAACAGTAGAAAACTGAAAGTTATTCTTTTTAGCCAATCTAACAGAAACAGATGGTACATAGTACTTCATTTTTATTTAAAAGTATACTATGTATACCAAAAGAACCACCAATACTTTAAGTTCATTTGAGGCTCATTCAGATAGTTGTCCCAAAGTAGCTATTCCTCATAAAAACTCTCTGGCATATTTACAGATGAACTTGCCCACTAGGATTTCTTCATTCACTTAAATGAACAAAGTAGATGTGTGGGCTCACATGCTCAATTGGCAAGCACCTCAGACTCTAGATTGGGGGAACTGCATTTCTTTGGAAAGTTGATATTACCCGTGTTACCAAATGCAGTTGTCTGCATTTGTGATATGTAATTAAGAATATGCCTTGTTACGGCCCCTTGAAGAGAAATCCAGTGGAATTCTACGGAAAGGAGGGGGAAAAAAGCAGAGTCCAAGGCTGTCATTTGGGCCTCAAGAAAGCAACTGTCTGCTTAGGCCTCTGTTGAACTGCTGTTTTGCTCCTAATCAGTAAAAGTCTGATATTCTTGAATCCCCCTGGTCCAGATGTGGAAGTGTCACATTTGGTAAGCCAACTAGGAGGGTTTGAAGTGAAAGGATCTTACCCTCAGAGACAAGCCTACAAAGCTGTGCAGGAAATAAGTAGCTCCTCGAAAGTAAAACACAGAAAAAGAAACCCACCAAAGATTGAATTGTCCAGAAGTAGGATGCCTAAAAATGAGTTAGAGAGCTTGTTTATGGAGGTGGACGGACTTTTATATTAGCTTCAGGAGGAACAGCTTCAAGAGGTATGCGACTCTCTGGGCATTACTGGGAGAGATTGTTGTGGGAGTATGGGCTACTTTGCTTTGCTCAAGCATGTAGTGCTGCATTTGAATAGTGAATGGCTATCTAGTTCTCTAAAGAGAGAATGAGAGGACGAAGGGCTGTCCACATCACTGAAAGCAAGAGACCAGATTGCAGAACTCAGCACTGGAACCAAGGAAAGGAGACTGCAGAAACAATATACAGTGATGCCTCACAAGACAAATGCCTCGCACAACAAAAAACTCGCAAGACAAAAGCATTTTGCAAGTTTTTTGGTGACTCGCAAGACAAATTTTCTTGCAAAAACAATTTCGTCTTGTGGAACACTCAGCTCCTAAAGCCACAATCTATTCAAATGTTAAAGTATTCAAGAGGGTTAGCAGACTGCAAACAGTACAGCCCGAGGCCACACCGATTATCACCCGACAAATAGCTAACACCAGCAGAGATAAAGGCAAAGCAGAGATAAAACTTCCCTTCCCTTCCAGAAACGGTGTGCATTACTAGAGTGGAGCTCTGGGAACTGTGAGTACTGTAAATACTTAAAAGTAAATAGCACGGCAGGGGAGGTGAATCGCAAGACAAAATTATTCGCAAGACAACATGACTCACGGAACGAATTAATTTTGTCTTGCGAGGCACCACTGTACTGAGAAAATGAAACTACTGGAAGCCTAGTTTCAAGGAAAAAAAAGAGGTGTGTGATATTGTGTGTGTGTGTGTGTGTGTGTGTGTGTGTGTGTGTGTGTGTGTGTGTGTGTGTGTGTGTGTGTGTGTGTGTGTGTGTGTGTGTGTGTGTGTGTGTGTGTGTGAGTGAGTGAGAGAGAGAGAAAGAGAAAATGAATTTTGGTGAACAGAAAACCACATATGGGAGTGGAATCAATCCACAGGACCTATTTAAGATAACATTTGGTCCTGTTCAAGTTCCAAATATTGGTGGGGGTGTTCAGGATCACTCCTGATCTGGGAGCAAACTCTCGGTCTCACAGGCTTTGGTGTAGGTCAGTGGTGGCCAACCTTTCAACATGAATGCTGGTTCTTTAAATGGTTGAATAGGTGAGAGCATTTCAGCAGGTGCAGCTGCTTTAGCAGCACCATCAGCAATTGCAGCTGCCAAGATTCTGTCTTCTACACAACTCTTAAGAACACAGTAGCCCTAATGGTGAAAGGTTGGCCACCCCTAGTGTAGGTGAAGCAGTGCCTGGAATGATAAGAATGTCAGAAAAATTTGTTTGGCCCCAACAGTATTTTTCTTAAATAACTGGGGTGGGGAGCCACAACAGAGGAAAACAAACAATGGAAGCCTAGCAGCTCAATACAATTGAACTGTTGCTGTGGCAACGAGGATGCTGGATTCAGGGACTCCTGGAGGTGGCAGGGAGGATAAAGGAAGCTGTCAGTGAGGCCAAGCTGTTGGTGGGGGCCAGAGCTGAGATATTGTGAGGGCTGGCAGATTTTAAGATAAGACCATACAATATAGAGTACAGTACAGCAGGTGTACTATAAAGACATTTTTTTCATATTTCACAACATGTTTGCTACTGATAATACCGTATTTCTGCTATTCTAAGACGCATGTTTTTTTCCCAATTAAGCATTTAAAAATATGGGGTGCGTCTTAGAATCGAAGGTCTCTAAAAAGCACCCCAAAATGCAATTTCCTTACTTACCGGAGCTTGGGGGAGCTTCAGGGAGGCCTGCGCGACCCACTGCAGGCCTCCCCGATCTTCAGTTTGGTGAAAAACAGCGATTTTTGGCCATTTCCGGTTTTCGCGAAAAACGGAAATGGCTGAAAATCGCTGTTTTTTTTAACCGAACTGAAGATCGGGGAGGCCTGCAGAGGGTCGCGCAGGCCTCCCTGAAGCTCCCCCAAGCCCTGGTAAGTAAGGAAATAGCATTTTTTGGCATACCGCAAAGGTATTGCTCAAATGCAGTGAGGAGATCATCAGCTGCAGAGCGGGGCATGCTGGGGCGAGCTCTCAGGTTCAGGAAGAGAGCTCGCCGCTGAGCAGAGGGGGCAAAATGGTGCGGTAAAAATCGGACTGCCATGGCAGGCAAGCTGGGGAGAGTTGGTGCTGAGCAGGAAGGAGGTGCGTCTTGCAATCAATGGTTTTTGTTTTTTTTCTGCTGGTGTTCCTGAAACCAGGCAGGGAGGGAGTGAAGGGGGGAAGAACGGAGGATGGGGAGGTTGCGGGAGGGGGAGGATTCGGCAGCGATGACACTCACAGGATTGTATCCCCTTCGGCAGCAAAGTTCCTGCCCACTTTCTTTCCTCAGACTTGCAGCAGCAAAAGAGCTGGCGCATGACCGAGAAGATCCATTGTGGAGTGGAGGGGTAAGGGGATTTAAAGTCCCTTCCCCTTCTGAAGCATCCTGCTCCACCCTCCCCCACAGGATACAGTGCACACCTTTTTAACACGGCTGCACGAGTGGGGGGGGGAATGATAGGATTGGGCTGTGGATGATTAAAATACATTTTTGGACATGAACCCTCCAAACAACCAACAGCTTGGACTTATCAAACACCAAAGAATACTGAATGAGTTAAGCATTGCAGTAGTGGGGCTGGATAATGAGGTAGGCCCTCACTGCCACCATTCTCTTTTCCCTCACTCTTTCTCCACAAGGGAAGATGAGTGAGAGAGGATAGCAGCAGGACTAGGGAAGTCGGTAGGGCACTACCACTATCCCATTTTCCTGCACTGTCCTTGCATTGTGGGTAAAAGATCATGGGAGGAGGACTGTGGCAGTGAGATCCTACCTCGTTATTCTGAAGTGTGAGACAAGAGGATCACAGTGGCAATATGCATCCTAGGACAAAGCTGGGGGCACTGGTGTCGCTGGAGGTGGGGAAGAAAGCTAAGTTCTGCAGCTTTCCGCCCCACCGTTACTCTCCGGTACAAGGCGCCCCGCCCCCTTGTCATAGGAGCCCGTCAGCGGAGAGAAAGCAACGCGTAGGAGAGTCCCTGCGCGTTGCTTTCTCTCCGCTGACGGGCCTCATACGACGAGGGGGCGGGGCACCTCGTACCGGAGAGTAATGGTGGGGCGGAAAGCTGCAGCTTTCCGCCCCACCTCCAGCGACGCCAGTGGCTGGGGGGGGGAGAAGAGCCTTCGTGAGACCCGGAAATGGGTTGTTAAGTTTCCAGAAGCCCTGCAGAGGTTTGAAAAAGCACGGTTTGCTTCTAAAAGGTTATAAAAACCTACATTTTTATTTTATTTTATTTTTACAGCAGACCCCCATGGGTCTGGGATCCGCAGTGAGACAAATCCGTGGATCCCAGATCCCCTGATAACGAGGTCCGACTGTATGAAAAAGCCTCTTGACTAAATATCCAGCAATAAGCTTTTGCAGAAACACTATATTTGAGCAAAAACATGCTCACATGAATCTTTGTTCACATTCATTGCTGATTAATTAAAGAGCTGCATGCAGGTCATCGAAATCATAAGAGTTTTTTTAAAAAAATTGTGAAAAACAAATATCCATAGTGATTTTTGGTCACCTTTCCAAGCACCTTTCTAAAAATGCAAAAAAAAAGAAAAAAGGTTTTTTTTTCCCCTTCCTTGTTTATTTGGAAAAATAACACATTTTCAAAACATTTATCTACATCTTACTTTTCCACCGGAAATTGAAACATATATTTCTCCTTTAGCTCCATCAAAAAGACAACCTAATACTGTCAGTAACTATAAGATCCCACATTGACAACCATTATCCACTATATAGAGTCTTAATGTGCCTGCTCAACATCTCTCTATTAACTTCCTGCTAAAGCTTCCCATTCCCTATGGACAGTTTCTCTAAATCATGACCCTTTGTGATTGATGTAGTGAGACTCTCAGTTCTTAAGGCCTAGTTATTGGACCAAAACCAGCCTAACACGATGATATTTGAAAAGCAGAAATCTTTACACATTAATGCTCTGGAGAGCTGAAGCTATTGTGCCACCATCTTTTTTTTTTTTCCCATTTCTGGAGCTTGCCCAGCTTCATTTCTTGATTAAAAATACTTCCAAAGTAGCATTTTCACTTGTGGAGAATGCAATAGAATGCAACAGTCACTGAGGGAGCAAGCATCTGCCCTATAGATGTCCAACTGGATCAACTCTATTTGGTAATAAAAGAAGCCACAGTATTTCAGTTTAAGTATAAGGGAGCCCTAATCTTCTATAGCCATTCCCCAATCAGCAGAATCTCTAACTTTTTAACTACTGAAACCACTTTGGCAGAGCTGGGGTAATAAACCCCATCATATTCTAATTTTCTGACAGCTTGATAGAACCAATGTTCTTAGTAGAAATAAAATGAAATGAAGCACTTTCCTCTCCCATAGGAAAGTCTTTCAGTCCTATTCTTTGATGCCAACTGACCTTCACATCTGCTGTTTCCCCAAAGGTCTCTAAAACTTGGCATGTTAAGAACCAGAGTGCCTGATGAGGCATTTCCATTATGTCCTTCTCACTTCTTTTTTTCCAAACACAAGGCAAAGGGGTATAATAAAGCAGTGTTGTGGACTATACCTCCAAGAGAACGGCAGCATGTGAATTTCTGAAATAATTATATGATCATCCCTCATGTACGAAAAACAGCATGTGTGGAGAGAGGGGACCTTCATTCCTCTGTACTGGTATAAAACTAAGACTGCATTTGATGCAGATTAGATTTATGTTAATCAAACAACAGATCACTCCATCTCTCAAGTGAAACAAAATCCATAATGAAATGCATAGCTTGCTGTAGATGTTCATTTTACAAATGAATCTGAAGCCAGTTACTACTGACAACTGACGTAATTCAGTAGCAAACTGTTATTATTACATAGTGTTCAATGGAAAAGTTCCATTAATGCCTAGCAGCACAGGAGTATTTCTCGCACTGTATACTCTCTCTCTCTCTCTCTCATAAGAACATAAGAAGAGCCCTGCTGCATCAGGCCAAAGGCCCATCTAGTCCAGCTTTCTGTATCGCACAGTGGCCCCACCAGATGCCTCAGATGCCATCTCTCTCTCTCTCTCTCTCTCTCTCTCTCTCTCTCTCTCTCTCTCTCTCTCTCTCACACACACACACACACACACACACACAGGTTTTTGTTCCTTAAATTCTGCAAAATACATAACTGATGTATTTCTCAGTGGGATGAAAATAATAAAGCAAGTCACTTAAAGTTGTTTTTGTTGTTCAGTCGTTAAGTCGTGTCCGACCCTTCGTGATCCCATGACCCACGTGAAAAAGGCTTGGGATAGGCAGGATTTACCCAGCAACCCCTTTGGGGAACTCCAAATGAGGTGGAAACAGTAGCTAGAGGAAGGGACATGCAGGGGGAGACTTGTGCTCAACTAGAGGATCAGGTTGTTCACTAACACAGGAACAACCTTTTGTTGTTGTTCAGTCGTTAAGTCGTGTCCGACCCTTTGTGATCCCATGAACCACATCCCGCCAGGCCTTCCTGTCCTCCACTATCTTCCTGAGTTCGCTCATTTTCATGTTCGTTGCATCGGTGATGCTGTCTAACCATCTCATCCTTTGCCTTCCCCTTCTCCTTTTGCCTTCAATTTTTCCCAGCATCAGAGTCTTCTCCAGAGAGTCCTCTCTTCGCATTAGGTGGCCAAAATATTTGAGTTTCAGCCTTAGTATCTGTCCTTCCAGGGAACAGTCAGGGTTGATTTCATTTAGGATTGACTGATTTGATCTCCTAGCAGTCCAAGGGACTCTCAGGAGTCTTCTCCAGCACCACAGTTCAAAAGCATCTATTCTTCGGCGCTCAGCCTTCCTTATTGTCCAACTCTCGCTTAAAGTTGTTACATTCTTAAAGTTGTTAGGTTCTTGGAAACTGCAACTTTAAGCGAAAAGACTTATAATGAAACCAAATGTTACTATAGGCTGATATACATGAACAAGAGTTTATGGCATATTTCTGGTCACAAAAACATCACCAAACTTCTAAATAAAGACCCAAAACACTTCTAATATTAAAACTGAAATAAATGTGAGCTTTCCGGGCCAGAGAAAACCCACACAAACATGTGGAGAATGTTTATTCTCCACACAGACAGTGGCATCAGCTGGGAATTGATTTTTTTTCTCAACAACTTTAAAACAAAACAGAATGAAATGACTTTAAGTGAGGACCTGCTGTACTTCAACGGATCATATTACTTCATAAAGAAGACAAACAGTTAATTCTTGTTATCTGTGGGGTTAAGGTTCCTGGAAAATGCAGCAGATGGAGAATCCGCGGATACAGAAACATTGCTCTTATGGGACCAATGGGGTTAGGAGGAAAATCAATTTGGCACGAATGCCTTCAGAATGGTGCGGATAGTTCAGAATGGCTGTGGATAGCTCTTCTATCACTGGTGCGTTTTCGCACCATCAGTAACACATGTGATAAAATGGCCACCATGAGATTCAAAATGGCTGCCGTAGAGGCTGGGATTGCTTCAGAATGACCATTCAAGGCATTCTGGGCTGCTACCCATAATTGACTAGTAATTGACTACCTTTAGAATGGCCATAGATAGCTTCGAAAGCTTCGAAAAGGCTACTGTGGATAGCAAATGGCCACCACAGATAGCTTCAGAATGGCCAAGAATAGCTTCAGAATGGCCATGGATAGTCAAGAACAGACTGTGAATGGTGCAAGGTAAGTTGCACTCTTGTTCCCTGCAGATAAATGAATCCGCGGGTAGCAAATCCAAGGATTGACTGTGACTGAAATGTAAAATGGAATGTTCTAGAATATATTTTAGAAGGGCATGCACAACCACTGAGTCCAATGTACACACCAGCAATGTATAGTGGTTCAGGAGGCACTTGATAAATGTCCTAGCTTTGCTATCTGCCCAGGACTGAAGAAACAGGGTAGGGTGATAGTTATTGTCAGGCACCTGACACCTATGGTACATAGTTTTCATGCTATAAGTCGGCCCACATCTTACATGAGCGCTAGGTTCTCTAGCGAAAACTATTCGCTTTCTCTTTTTTTGTTTTTGTTTGCCTAGCACGTATACTTGAATTTGTGCGAGTAAAGTGCATGTAAGATGCAGAACGACTGTATGAGGAGTGCATGCCTGTTTTAACCATTTGAAGAAGCATGATAAAGAATCACAATTTGGCTCTGCGTTACCAGGCATGTTTACCCCACTTAATAGTTCTTCAAGTTCTTTTCAGGCCACTGCCACCTTTGTGCTACATCTTTTAGCCACTCTTTTATTTTGACCACCCTCTCCAGCATTTCTTTCACTCTTTCACAATGGCATGCTGCACCCCCTAACTTTAAGGAATGTGCTTCAAAACCCAATTTCCGATCATTCCCCTTTTGCCGCAGTTCCGAGTAACTGAGAATGCTGTGGAATCACACCAACGCAACTGATCTATGTCCAAGGCTTTATTGCCACAAGCAAATACACCATAGAAACAGTAAGTGTCCAAGAAAACATCACATTCATCACTGCTTTCGATTTCAAGGACAAAATATCAGCAATGATCTGTTTCTTCTCCAGTATATCCACTGTCTGTTAACCTGATGTTTAAAAAAGAAAGTGACATGATATATTGACTAAAGATGTTATCTACACAGGAATTATTTAAAGCAACTGTCCACAGGCAGGGCTCACCAGCTCGAATGCCACAGTCGAGTTGGGCAGCTCTAGGTTCCAGTAGCTGTACAGAGGAATTTACAAGCAAAACGAAACACTGGTACTATGGGTGGCTACAGAAAACACAAGAATTTTAAATCCTAAAATTCATCCCAGATTTCTGTCACTCTTAAGGAACCACAAATCCTCATTAAGAGTGCAATCCTGCACAGGTAAAGACTGGGGGAATGAGGGCTCCACTGGTCTAGGGTGTTGCAAAAATTCCATAAGGTCGACACGTGTGCCACAGGACACAAGCCCTGCGTGGGGTAAGAGGGCAAGGGGAGAGTGGGCCGGGGTGGCGGAGGAGGGGGCGATTGGTCAGCCAGGCCGAGGGGGGCAGGGATATTGGCGGCACACTCCACCAATATCCAAAGCCCCTTCCCAGGTCAGGGCAGCCTTACACGGACTCCCTGGATTTGCGCCAACCATTTTGCAGGCGCACATCCGAGGAGGATTCCCCCCGCACAGTGGGGGAATGGGACGACCGTGTGTGCCCCAGCTCCACCAGCACGACCCTGATCCCGCGCGCTGCGGCGGATCTTAGTCAGGATTGGGCTGCAAGTCTTTTTTATTACTCTGATTAAGTCATTCTAACCAAGTCAGAATATGCCCATTATTAAGAAGGAAGCTTTTTATAACCATGTGGATAGGAGGCGAGTATGCAGTCATCCCAAATAAAAATAAATTCTCCCATATTTCAAGACTGCATGAGGGTTTTTCTGTAATCAATAAGGTTTCTGAAAAAAGCTCCCTGGAAGCTTTGTGGTGATCTTGCTTCCTACTTTAGCTGTAAGGTGCCAACCCCAACTAGCAGCCTTGGGATTGCAAAGCCAGGCTTGTCTGCAGCCTCACTCCTGGATTCTCAGCTTGACTGTGAATGATGTAATGCTCAGAACAGTATAGGTGTAATGCACCCAAATCTGATAATTTTTACTTGCTTTATAGAACCTTGCAGGCTTAACAAATGCTAAGTGCTAACTGAACTGTTGTTCTCGCGGCTTATTAACAAGTAGTTTACTCTGATTCAACACTCTGTGTTCTGGTTTACAATTTCAACAATGGCAGAAAAATGTAGTGCTAATGAAAGTGTTTTAACAAGGCTCCTAAGCGCAAATACGTTGTGATGAGCTTAATGGATAAGATTCGTGTACTTGACTTGCTTCATTCTGGAAAATCAGAAACATCCATAGGCAGACAATTCGGTGTAAATGCATCAACCATTCGCTTGATCTGCCAAAAGGAAGACTATATTTGTAAATCTGTGCGTAAATCTGCTTCTGAAAGAGCTAAAGTTACTTCAGTGGTTTGTGATGAAGCGATGGGGGGGGGGGGAGAAGGAAAAGCGGCTTAGTATATGGATAAATTAGATCCAAGGGAAGGGAAACGTGGGAAATGTTGTGCACACCATTAATATAAGGCTTGAAGCCAAACAAATTCACGAACATGCTACTGAAAAGCAGGGAAACGTGAAGCCGTTCTCTGCCAATGCTAGCTGGCTTGGTCATTTTAAAAACAGGTATGGGTTCAATGTAAAATGTAAAACATTCCGGTGAGGCTGGTTCAGCAGATGTTCAGCTGTCCAGATGTTCACAATTCTCCACCTGCTGAAAGTTTGTAAGACTCCTATACATTTCAAAATAATTTCGCCAAAGCACATGGCTTTAAGGTGTTTAAAGATCATGCAACCTTGGCTTTTCTGTGTGAACCTCAGAGGTGACTTCAAGTGCAAACCGTTGATGGTGTACAGGGCCCAAAATCTACATGCCCTAAAAGGAAAATATCTGAATCGCCTGCCAGTCATTTGGAAATGGAACTGCAAAGCCTGGATGACTGCTGAGGTTTTTTGAGACAGGTTCAACCACCACTTCATTCCTGTAGAACAGGTGTGGGGAACCTCCGGCCCGTGGGCTGTTTAAGGTCAGGCCCGCCGAGAGCTTGCCGGGAGGCCACCACATCGGCCTCTGGAGGCTCCGCGCTCACCCTCCGAGGCCGGCGGCGGCTTTGCATGTCACCCCCAGAGGCCAGGAGAGGAAACATTAGCAAGGAAACTCCTTTGTACATCTTGCATTGAAATAGCCAACATTTCTGAACTGAAATACAGTTAGGACAACTGTAATGCTTTGGCTATTTCAATGACAGACCATTAGTGTCTCTTTGCAGGATCACTGGCTATGACAGACGATTATGACCTAATTAGCTGGCTTTTTTGAAGCGGAACTAATCTATTTAATGCAATGCTTTGAATCGGTCTTCATACCATCCTTGCTGTTTACACCTTGAATATGACTTCAGATTAGAAGTTGAAACGTTGGTTCCTGTAAATATTGGACTCTCCTTTTTCAATGTTTTAATTTTCTTAGCATTTGCTGTCTACGGGTGGCTCCTTTGAAGATTTTATACATGTGTGCTTGGAGTTCTCCGTGTTTTATATTATTAATTACATGGCTTTTTCACCCATAAAACTTTTGTCCTGTTGCAAATAAATAGATCTTTCAAGTCTCCAAATGGACAAACGTATTTCAATTTACGTTCCCTTGAACAAATGTGTATTTTTAAAAAGGTACTGCTGGGTATTTAGAAAAACAAAAACAAAATAAGTGCATTCACTTTTACAATAGCTGCAACTGTAAGCATTATGAAAAATTGGGAAACTAGGTTATTAAACTACAATGGTGAAAAATGTTTAAAAACTAAAAGGTTGAGTAATCTGCCTGGATTCTAATCCTGGTGTTAATAATCTGATTTGTCCCAACTACTGAACTGGATCCTTGAATGCAAACGTTTCTTCATGCAAACCAGTGCATAAAAAAAGAAAAAAAATCAGGTTTGCCACATGCCTCCCACAAAAATATCTAAACTTTATTAAATTCGCAGTAGATGCATCATAAATGTGCACCTGTCACACCCTAATTTAATTTAATGTTGTTTTTTAATTGAACTGGTAAAACCTGGAAAAAAAATGACAAGCTTTCCCCACATATGACATAGCTACATCTGCCATTCTGGTGGAAGATAAATGAGATCTCTATTTTTAATAGCATCATGAAAATTAAATCATGTGGGCAGATCAAAATAGTACACAGTAGGTTCTCTCTCCATAGAGAATGGCTTACTGTTACTGCCAAGCAAATTCCATTACAATAGAGATAACTAGATAGACCCTTACAGACTATTTAAAGATATGAAAGAAAAGGAGGAAAAAAATTGATGAATTTCATATTGGAAAAAGCTAAATGGTAGGATTCCTCAAGAAAAACCATTAACTATGCAAATGCCATGTAAATATTGCAGGAATGGTGATCTGGCTGTGAACTCAGGTGGCACTGTTTAAAAACTGACCTCTTAGGATTAGGCTGTGACTTCTATATTATTATGCAAATTATGAAATAAACAAATATCCTGCCAGTGATATTGCTAGGGCAGGTCCTAGTTGCCCATAGCGGTTGCTGGGGCTTAACCTGGGGCCAATCCAACCCCCCACCACCACCACCCATTGGTGCAGCTGTGCCAAAAACAGGCAAGCTGTATCCACCAGCACAGGAGTGGATGGATTGGGAGGCTTCAGAAGCGAAAGGGGATTTAAATCCCCTTACAACTCTGTAAGCCTCCAGCTCCACAATGGGTCTTTTGCCAGCACTAAACCCAGTTAAGATTGGGCTGTAAGGAACATTTCAAACTTTCCCTAACAAAAATAAATTTGAAAGAAAGAAAACAAAGATGCCATATCTACAAAGCCTGGAAGTTTCAGAAGTTCAGATACACACGTACACTGTTTGTGTTTAAACCTCAATAAACTTTAAGGCAACAAGTTGTCTAAGGTAAAAAAATGTAATTAGAAACCAATACAGAACACGTCCTTGACAAAAGTACCACATAAAATGCAACGTCAATTATTAGGAACAAGTAAACACAGCAGCAGGGTTTAGCTCTTTAATCTTCAGTGTATTCTTAAATACACATAATGACTTCAAATTACAAAGGACAGCACGAATAATGTTACAGGAAGAATTGCAATTTTTATTTAGTTTTACAAAAGAAAGAACCACTGTTTGAGACTATAGTAAAGACAACTATTGAGAAAGTCAGGACTACAGTGGCCCCTCGGCATCTGTGGTCTTGGCATTCACCGATTTCACCATCTGTGGATGCCGAGCCGGAGGCCTCTTCCACATTGCGCCATGCCCGCAACCGCCTCCATGGGACTCAGAACGTGTCTCCAAAACGACTGGAAGTCACTTCTGTTTCATCTGAAGTGACTTCCAGTAGGTTTGGAGACACGTTCTGAGGCCCGAGGAGCCAGTTGCGGGCCTGGTACAATGTGGACGAGACCTCTGGAGACCACCTCACAGGTTCGGATGTTATTGTGGCCTTGAGTGTTGGTTTCAGCACCTGCGGATTCATGCTAGCCATGGGGACGGGGGCAAAACAGAACCCCTAGAATCTAGAAGAAAGCCATTCTGCCAAGAGTATCGTATCAAAAACGTAGACTAAAAACTAAAAAGCAAATGAAGAAGCTTAAAAACCAAAAAGTTATTGGAAGAAATAAAAAAGGACATTATAGAGATTCCAGTAATTTCAAGAGAAGAGAGGAGAGAGAGAGAGTATTCAAATCAAAATTAATGGATTGTTTTTGTATAATGTTCCTGTGATCCTGCATTTTCCCACACTACGTAATCCACTGTTGTTTACATATTGCGTTTTGATTTTATTGTGTGTAATTGATTACTTTCATCTTGGAGGGCTTTCATTTCTTTTGCTATGTAAATTCCTTAGAAAACCTTTTTATTGAAAAACTGTATATACATGTTCTAAATAATAATAACCTCCATAGGATAACATTTGTTCACTTGTGGTACATCATTCCCCTTTTTGTTTGTTGGCTGCTATCCACACCCAAATTTTAGGAATAATTCTGTTAAAGATAGTTATACAAATTAAATCTGTTCCCCAATTAACTGAGACCAACTTTTTAGTAAACTACAGAAGTTTTAATCTATTAATATAACCAAATTAATAAACAAAATGCTTCATTCCTAATTCAGATTACATTTAGACACGCTAATTTAAGGATTGTTCCTTTAATATTTTAAATAGACGGATCCCTCCATTTGTTCAAGAGACATTCATTTTATCTGAGGTATGAGACCTGGATTAGAAACATACCCATAGAGCAACGGTGTTTGCATTGTAGTGGAGTGGGTGCACCCCACCTTTACCACCTAGATAACATCTACCTATAATTTGGGTACTCTATGCATAATTCTGATTTGCAATTTCCTCTCCAAAAGGGGTGGTGGATGAATGCCTCAAATGCCTATGAGATTTTAATCCAATCCACTTGATAGAATGAAGTTTGGGATCTAATGTGAGTGTCCATCCTTTCTTTTTTTTTGGGGGGGGGGTTTAAGAGGATCTCCTGATTACAGTAACTTCTCCCATCAGACTGTGGAGTCAGGGCTAATCAAGAATACTTACTGTCTCCTCTTATATGGGAGATACCTTTTTCAGTTTGAGACACATTGCATTTAGGTAATTCAGTATAAATGGGGGCAAACCAGGTAAGTGGAACTACTGTGGATCTGGTGAAATCTCGGTCCCTGGGAGCCCTGGGAAAGACCACCAGCAACTTGAAGCTCCCTTCAAGCTGCTCCTCCACAGCAGCTCAATTGTCTGATTAAAAAAAAAAAAAAAACAATCCCGGTCAATGAGGTGTTACACAAATCATCTGGATCACTTTGGAGAGGTGTGGGCAAAATGATTTGGAGTAGAATCTGGGACCAGTGTTGTCAGACCACTCCAGAGCAAGCAAGCTGAAAGACTACCTCTGGACCTTCTGGTTGAACAGACTCACTAGAAAAGTTTCAAATCTTTTTGAGCTGCATGGGTGACCCACACCTTTGAAGTCTGAACAGCAAGCACAGAGCAACCAAAAAACAAAAGTGCTAGGAGTGATCGACATTTTTTTTTTTACCAAGACCATGGTATGGCAAAATCTCCTTTTCCACCACAGTGTACCAAATACTCATCTCACAGGTACTCCTCCCAAAAAGGAATACTATATCCCATTCTGTCTAAGAGGGCAAAAACATTTTCTTAACTGCTTCGATTTACAGAGAATTACTAGAACAACAAGCTGACAAAATTTCAACTTCGCTTTGGTAACAGTCTTGTTTACTACTCATGTGCACAATGCATGACACATGCAAGCAACATGTCAAGGTATTATATGATTGCTTATAATCATTCTAGAGCAGGGGTTTCCAACCTTTGTCGCCATTTGTACACCCTATCATGGTCCAGTACGGTCCAAGTACCCCCTGAACATAATTAGCTAATTAATTGGATTATGTAATTAATTAATAATTTTAAATTTAAATAATAAAAAACGGGGTGCTTTCCTAGATGGGTATGGGGGGCATGCATAATAGACAGGCAGAAATTTCCCTCCCCAGAGCTACAGCAAAAGCTTTGGGGGGATCAGCAGAAAAAGGAGGAGCACAGAATCTGGCTACAAATATAATGCATCTAAGAGCTAAATTATTAACAGCCAAACCCACTGTAAGTATCCCCCGCCATGGCCCACCATGCAGCGGCCCGGAGGTCTACTCAGGGATGGGGACATTCATCCCCTTCCCGGGTGTAAACCGGGGCCAGCCCTATCGGCCTCCTCGGATTTCCGCCAGCTGAATAGCTGGCAGAGGTAGATAGATAGATACCTTTATTGGCATAAATACCGTATTGGTCTGAGTATAAGACTCACTTTTTTCTCCTAATTTAAGTTTTTAAACTAGGGGTGTGTCTTATAATCAGGTGCGTCTTATACTCGGGACAATACGGGGTACATTAAAAAACAGACAGACATAGACAAGCAACCAGAAATCCCCTAGCATATCGAATGATAACAACATCTACAATCTTGTAAAAGGTTCTCCTTAAACTGTCCTACTATGAATCTATACTTTAAAGCTCATTTCCCGAGCTTTAAACCAACAAAGAAGCAAAAGTTGGAACCCTATCAAGTCTCCCATCATCTTCTGTTGACAGAAGGTCTCAGAGAATATCTGCCTCCATCCAGCCCTGAAAACATGCCAGCATCGAGATAAGATGCTTCTGACGGAAGGACTCGTGCAGGGAACATGATAAAAAGATATGTTCAGATGTCTCCACGCACTTCATGCCACATGAACAGAGCTTTGCTGAAACAGGTATTCTCTTGTACCGACCCCATAAAAAGGCAGAAAGTAGAGTGTTGCACCTCACCAGCATGAAGGCCCTTCTTAGCTGTGGGTTATGCAATTGATATAAATAAGTTGACAGCTTCTCAAACTTGATAGGCAGATGAAGATGTAATGGAGAGCACGTTGTATTACCTGCACTGATTAGCTCTTGGCGCTCAATGTCAAGAATTCTCTCCCTAATAGTTCTAAATGCTGCAGCTAGCCCCATCATGCCTAATGTTGCGGCCGTACTTGAGTCGATCGGACCTGACCACGGTGGTCCACGCCTTAGTGACTTCAAGACTGGATTACTGTAACGCGCTCTACGTGGGGCTGCCCTTGGACAGTTCGGAAGCTGCAATTAGTGCAGAATGCGGCGGCCCAGGTGGTCGCTGGAGCTAGGTGTTTTGACTCTGTTGAACCGCTGCTTCAGCGTCTGCACTGGCTGCCCATTCGTTTCCGAGCCTAATTCAAGGTGCTGGTAACGACCTTTAAAGCCCTTCACAGTTTCGGTCCAGGATATCTGAGGGACCGCCTTCTCTCATACATTCCGGCCCGCTCTCTTAGGTCATCTGAGGGGGCTCTCCTGTGGGTACCACCTCTATTGCAAGTTAGGGAAGTGGCAACACATGGGCGAGCCTTCTCTGCCGTGGCGCCACAACTGCGGAACTCCCTGCCAGGAGATCTGAGAACCACCCCCTCCCTCATGACTTTTTGGCGAGGGCTCAAAACGTTTTTGTTTCGTCTAGCGTTTGGGTGATGGGTTGTGGTCTGCCTCCTGTGTCTCAAGATGCTCTGCCATGCTGCTTTTGTGCTCCATACTGTCCCCCCCCCCAGTGGATTGTTTTTAAATTTAGTTATGTATTGTTTAAACTTATTTTCTGTATTATTTTAAACTATGTATTTTAATTTTTGTTGTAAGCCGCCTTGAGTATTTGCCTTCGGCATAGGATAAGGCGGGATATAATTTTTTAAAAATAAAAAATACAAATAAAAATAATGTCTCACTGTCGAGCCCCATCAGTTTTAGCTTTGTAAGCAGACTGAAAGGCAAAGATGTGTCCGATAATAGGTGGTACACCAGACTATCACTTGTCGCTTTAAAAAGAATACCCAGCCAAAATTTCTTAGCCACGCCAATGTATTCAGCCTTAAAGACCGGTTTCAAGGCACAGAGCTGAGCAAGGAACACAGCGCAGCGTACCCAAAATTTTCCTGAGAAAATTAGATTGAATACGCTCCATGGCTAGGTCTGAAGCCTTAAACCAGATTGGGACACCATATAGAGCTTGTGAGACAACTTTGGCCTTATAGGCCTCCAGAGCAGCTGGGATATATCTGTTGCCCAGAGAGAAATAAAATCTCACAATTGCTGAAGATGAAAGTTTGGCCAAATTAGATATGAAACGGCAGTGAAGAGCCCAAGAGTGCCTGTAATAAAATGTGATGCCCAAGTATTTAAACTGGCGGACTTGTTCAAAGCTATTACCTTGGCAAATATCCAAAATGAAAAAAGCATTGTTTCTGTTTATGTAGAAACAAACTGGTGTAGGAAACAGTTCCTACATAAACTTATACTGATGTACATTATATTGTATTTATTTCCGTTTTTACAAATGAAATGTTGAAGTTGAGCTTCACAAAGCCCTCTGGGTGGCCTACATGCTTTTCCAGCTACAGGATAACATGAGTTGAAACACATGAAATTAATTTCACACCTGATAAATGCAGTACAAAATGAAATGGCAGCTGATGCATTTTTTTAAAAAATAATCTAGATTCTAAAAATAATCATGTAGGACAAATTAACAAAATGAATTAAAATGAGTATTTCTATTTTTATAGACATTACTATAAACCATTTTTACACAAACAATAAATATATCATGCAGAATTAAAACAGCAAATCACTCTTACCAAGATTATGTTCCCAGTTCCCAGCAGGGAGTATACGCTTATTGGATGTAACTAATTTGGAATGACAAGCACACACTCCTTTCAGCTGTCTGTTTCTAATGCCAGCTAGAAGGAAAGCAGGGATGCAGACTATGTTCAGCTTGCTGTTCTTCCTAAGTATTGGAAGCTTCCTTTTCAGACAACTAAGCAGATAGTAAAAACTTTTCTACAGCATGTCCATTGCTGTCCATTTTCCATAGTGTGACTCTTAGTGCAGCTTTACATGTATTATAAATAGTTGCAGAGAATGACCAAAAGTGATGTGTAGCATAGCTGCCAAGAGACTGAGCTATGAGTGAGGACTTTCCCAGTTCCAATCTCACCTCTGCCATGAATTCACAGGGTGACCTTAGGTTAGTCATTTGCTCTTCGCTTTAGCTCTCCAGCTGCAATATGGGGATTCTAACACTTACTTAGTTTATAGGTTTGTTATAAAGATTCTAATGATCTAAGTAATGTGAGGCACAGTTGGCCCTCGCTATCCGGGGGGCAGGGGGGGGTCTGTTCCGGGGTCTCTCCAGCAGATAGCAAGGATCACGTATACTGGAGTCCACTTTAAAACACTGTGAAAAATGTTTTTTAAAAAAGGAAAAAAGCGGGTATTTTTTTTAACCTTTTAGAGTGAAACCGTTGCATGTTCTTGCTGTAAACAGGCTGAAATCGCGCTCCAGAAGCCTCTTCCGGGCCGTGCGACTCCCCCCCTCCCCAGGTCGCCCCAGAATGCATTGCAATGGAGGCCAGGCAGAGGCCAATCAACCAGCGGAGGCCAGGTCTACCGGCAATGCATTCTGGGGCGACCTGGGGAGGGGGAGTCGTGCGACCCGGAAGAGGCTTCAGGGGTGCAATTTCAGCATGTTTAAAGCAAGAACATGCAGAGCTTTCACTCTAAAAGGCTTTTGCTACTTTTTTCCCATAGCATTTTAAAGTGGTCCTCATAGACCACTTTAAATCAAATCCGCGGATCCCGGATCCGTGGAAAAGAAGGGTCCACTGTAATCAGAATCTGTGGAAGTCCTGTACAAATACTAAGTAGCATTATCTTATGTGTCCTCGTTTTGTATTTCTACTTGTATTTCTATTTAACTTGAGAATAAACAAATGGGCAGCGCAATCCTCACTAAAGCTTTGAAAGGCGGAGCGCACGCTCTGCTGCTCTAAGCCATCATAAACGTGCCGTAAAGCACGTTTGTGACGACTCGGGTGTAAACGGTGCCGCCGCTGAGGCCGGAACCGCTCACAACTCTGGGAGAATGACCCAGCGCTGGACGATGCAGGTAGGCTCTGAGCCACTCAGTGCAGGAGCGGGGATGGGAGGGAGGGGGCATATCGCACTCCACCGATATCCTATGCCTGTTCCCAGGCCAGTTCAGCCTTACACAGCCTCCCCGAATGAATGGCAGAGACAGCAGCGGTCCTACACCCCCCGTGAGGTGGGGCGCCGGCACAACCCCCTGGAACGCCATACGCCCCCCCATGGGACTCCACACGTCCTGCCCCTGGGGGGGCGTGACATCTTCGCGCGCCGTCACGGCGTGGAAACACACACACCCCGGTGCTTTTCAGCCCCTTTTTGGAGCCAAACAGCACCCAGGGGCCAGGAGGGCCAAACGTACAGCTGAGAACGGCTGCACGAAGAGGAGCCAGCGATGGAGGGGTCAATGGATCCGGCGTCAGGTACACCCTCTGCGACCCACCACTTGGGGCCCACCATAACGATGCCTGTGGGCAGAGATGAGATTCAACTTTGGGAGGTTCCGATTTTTAGCCCAGTCTCTTAGTCATTACACTATGTCAGCTCTAGTGTGATCCAGAACCATACCGTAGCCATTCTGGCATGTACGGTTTTACTTGATCTGTAACTTGCTGGAAATCATCCAGTTCTGATCTGGAAATCTATGCCCCAACCAGAATGTGAGTATCTGACTTGAAATCTGGTTGAAGTAGAAGTGGGTAGCATCTATATTTGAAAGAGTTTGCAGTCACTGTGTAGTAAAAAAGACGTTTACAGTAACAGAGACAAGATCAACACCAGTGATACTATTGAATAATTATATACATACTCATTTCACTTATTCGTTTCTGTTTTGATGAAATTCTTTCTGGGTTTGCGTGAATGACGTAAGTGCCATGAAATGATCAATTCTCAGTTTCAGCTCTCCAGCAGCTATTACATACTGACGCAGCTGACATAATTGTTGTAAGGAACATCATCAAGATAAGAAAACGCTATACAAATGCTAAATGCTATTATAGTAGGTTTCACTGCATGGCATACAGTTGATGACATCATCAATGCCACACTTCTTCTGTCTACAGTTGTCCAGGCAGGCACAGTACAGTACATGAGTAATTCAACACAAAATGGCTGTTTTTTAGATGATATTGACAAAATGAGGATACATTTGTTCCCTTACCTGGGGGAAAGCCTCAGAGGCCTGGGTGGGTCTACTTGTACCTGCATCAGCAAAATTGCTGGTGCAGGTCTGCGTGGATCGGGTTAGGGACCAGGAAGGGGGGTTGGATTCAGCAGATGCCATTGCTGCTGAACCCGCCCCCTTCCTGGATCTGATCTGCCCTCCTCCTCGCCCTTTGCAGCCCCATTCCGCCCTCCCCTGTCTGCTGACCTGGGTTGGCCGGCCTTCATGGAGCATCCGCAGTGTGCAGAGCGGCCTCTCTGCCGGCGCTCTAGCCCTTCCTTTTATTAGCACAGCTTCATGCACTGCCAGAGAGTATTTTACGACTGCCATTAGGCAGTCTCCCCTGGCAGAATGCTTGTTCTGCCAGCGGATTTGTCCAATAAGACTGAGCTGTACGTAACAGAAGCCTGTAAAAGAAAGGTAGACCCAACCTCCCTTTCTTTTATTAGTCCTTCCTTTCACCAGCCAATCAGTGTCACAGGGATCACTATCAAAAAGTATTACAATTTGGAGATGAAGAAGAAGACAACGAAGACACAAGAGAATTCAAATGATAAGAACTGCTGGAATAATAATGCTGACACAATAGTAACTAGGAGACAGGGAGGTTTTTATTTATTTGTAACCTCCACCTCATCTGTCCACTAACTTCACTGTAATAAAGACAGAAGGAATGATGACACTTTTACAGTTACAGCTGTTTTGACCCTGAAAGACGAGTCAGCAGTCTCTCCCTGCCCCCACTATATGGACTTATTTTTAGTCAAAAGCATTTGGATCGGAAATGATATATTTCGGAAGGCAACAAACACCAGTAGACTAAAATTTCCAAACAATACATGAACAGTGAGTTTTCAATTTCTGATTTAATTCTTGAACACATTTTAGCTCTTCCAACATCTTAGCTGTGATTCAAAGACAACTTTGATAAGCTTTCACAATGAAAAAAAAAATACTGAGAGAATTACTGTCAATCACAGGGGCAGCTATTGTGCCTCACAGTGGTTGGCACTAATAGCTATTACGGGAATTTCATATTTTCATTTAACATTAAAAACCCATCTGGAGTCTTTATATTATGTTGTAATATAACGCTACTGTTTTGCTCAATTCTGGCAGTTAGTTACTTTATCTTGCTGTAATGAGACACAGGCATAAACACAGCCGCAAGATCAAACTAAAAACTGTCATGCTTGCACAATGTCATGAAAACCAGTAGGACTAAACAACAGACAAAGTTTTGTTTCATTTTGAGTGCCAAATACACCTCTTGACAATGGTTTACACGCAGTACTACAAAGGATGCAGATGGGTAGGAAAATAGCGTCTGAAGTTTCCAATCGATGGAGATTTGCCAAAAAATTGAAATCCCATTTTGGGAGCTAGGAATATATGGCATACATCTAGGGCCCAATCCTATCCAACTTTCCAGAGCTGATGCAGCTGTGCCAAAGGGGCATGAGCTGAATCCTGCAGTGGGGAGGGGGCAGTCATGGAGGACTCCTCAAGGGAAGAGAATGTTTGTTCCCTTACCTCAGGGCTGTATTGTGGCTGCATTTGCGCTGGAAAATTGAACAGGACTGGGGCCTTAGTGTCTGAGGTTATGTATGGAGCAGTTTCAATCGTATACAGTAATGTATATTGTATATACCCTCTATAAGATTTGGTGTGAGATTAGACAAAAATTGGACAGAATAAACAAAATGTTTTTTTCTACCAATAGGTAGCTCTGGAAAAGTCACTTAATGGAGATTAAAAATAAATAAAAGTAGCCTATCATTTAAATTACAAGGTTCCTTGCAACCTTTCAAAAGATTATATCCCCCACATAAAAGGCAACATTGCCGATTAAACATAGATTCAAGATTCTATCAATCTTCTGTGGTATAGTGGTTACAAGGAGCAGGAAAACCTATGTTCAAATCCAGGGATTTACACAGCCATAAGACTCACAGAGTGATCTTGGATCAGGCACTCTCTCTCTCTTAGCTCCCTCAGTTGTGAGGATAACATTGGTGAGTGATAAGAACCATGTGTGCCAACCTGAGCTCCCTGGGAGGAAGGCTCAGAGAGGGAAGGAAGGCTCGGGGGGGGGGGGAAAGACCATTCCCTCTAGTAGTATAGTCAGCCAATTGGTTTGGAAGCAAAATGCAGCCACCCACAAGGGTGAAATTGTTGCACACTCGGGGCAATCCCAAGGTATGTACACTAATGTAGCCTTCTTAAAAAAAAACAAAACCCCTCCCAGTACAGTAGCTTACCGCACATGCATGCAACTGCCTCACTTTTGCTCCTGAGTCTATACTCAGGAAATACAGGAGAGGCCAAAAGTATGCTGGTTTATTTGGGTTTTTTTTCCCATTAAGCAAATAGGTTCAAAAAAGGCTGAAATAGCAAAAGTTTTACATTCCCAGTGATGCTATTGTATCTGTTGTATCCTGCTGCCATAAGTTAGCACTCCCTTTTGTCCCCACATAATCATCAGAGTGGGAGGTCATGAAATACTCCAGGAAGGCACAATGCAAAGGCTTTCAGGCCCCAAGCAGGTAAATAGCTACAGTACCTATAGCAGAAGTACCTATAGCAGGTGCAAAAGTTCAGTTTTAACCATCAATTACTCATTAAAACAACAACCTAGGATATGCAGTCTAATCATCAAACTTCAAAGAGATAGCAGCCAATTTCAGACATGTGAATGAGCTGTGTGGATGAATCTCTGAAAATCATGGAACTGCATATGCATACTTCCTGTCCACTTCCCTCCTCTTTTCTGTGTGAGAGGAGGAGAGGGAAAGAATGCACTTTTCTTTGAAATAAATCACTATCCTGCATTATGTACCAACTTGGAAACTATGGTTCATTTCAGACTTATTTTTCTCTAACCATAGTTTGAAGTAAACCACAATTCCCAAGTTCAGGTGTGATTCTAAACCAGGGTTTACTTCAAAGTAAAAGTAAAAAAAAGCCTTTCCTCTACTCCTCTTGCATGTGAATGTGGTGGTGAGGGCAGGAGGAGATGCACAAGTCTGCTGCTTTCAAATACATGTTTGGGTAGAAGAAAACCACAGTTTCCCATATTTGTAGGCTCCGTAGGCTCTATTGTGCCTATTGGACCGTAGGCTCTATTGTGCAGATACAAGGCTATTTCACTGTTATAGTAATATGAGTTTGTTAGACTGGTGCATGCTGCATCACATAACATTTCTGGGCTCCCAAAACATAGTAAGCACTTGTGAATTTAGGACATGTAATCCCTTTCAGGGCTCAAAGAAACAGGCTAGAAATGAGGGAAACACAATCAGAGAAAAGAAAAAAAATCTGTATAAATCTGTGGGGAGCTACAATATGCAGGAAAGTAAAACACAGCATGGGAGGACATTATTAGAACCTGAACAGGAAAAAAAAAATATTAAGGCTGCACTTTGTTTTAAACAAGACATTTGGGAAGAATTGGACTGAAAAATACTGCTCAGAAAAAAATCCCTTAAAATACTTTTGCGTCTAGCCTGACAATCAAAAAGAATAGAAGATCAAAGTCTTCTACCAGACAAAAAAATGAAATTAAATCCCTGTAGGGCTCTTTGGTAATTCAATAAATGTGTGTGTGCCATCTCTTTATGTCCTGGGACTTGAATCATATTCTCTCTCTCTCTCTCTCTCTCTCTCTCACACACACACACACACACACACATTTTAAATTTTGTTGTATTTGACAGCTTCAAATATCCCTGGCATTAAGGGATAAGCTTTAATCTGAGGAGGCATATCAGGCCGGCCCCGGTTTACACCAGGAAAGGGGATGAGCATCCCCTTCCCCAAGTAGACCTCCGACCCGCCATTCAACAAGCAGCCTCGGCTCAGGATTCGGCAGGTGGCCCTGGGCCGTCTGCCGGATTCTTACACAGGATTGTGCTGTATGTTAGTTAACACTCCACCTCCCCATTCAATGAAGTTTACACACTGAAACTGAATTTTTGAGGAAATGTCACAATGTGGAGCAGGTAGTACACATCTCGCGCTGCAATTTTCAGCTTCTCCTCAAGTAAGCCTAACTTGCATACATTGAACCAAGAAAGTAAGTTTGATATGATTGACAGAAATGTGGATACGCATCACATAGTTCACTACCTTTGCAGCTTTAACTTTACAGTAGTTGGAAATTCCTGCTACTTACACTGTAGTAAATAAGGTATCTTTAGTACTATTTAATGTGTCAGAATCACAAGCAAGCCAAAACTCAAGTTCAGGGCTCAATAAAATTCCAGAGTCAGGTGTCTCATCATCTTTTAGGAAGAAGAATGGTGTTTCTAACAAATACAACAGCATGTTTTCCATACTGAATTGCCACTTGAAATAAGAGACTGAATTTAAGCCAGGCAGGAAAGAAAGGGATAACGCATTATCCTTAACAATGGAAGACAATGATGATGTGCATATGACACTATGTATAATTAAGTGTGTATAAGATTGCAACCTTAAGTGATACTTCACTCCAAGAAACAAGCTGTTCACTTTTCAAGGAATTTTTATGCATGAACAGGATATGCTTTTTAAAAATCTGTCAAAATGTGGTATCTTAGAATAGGTTACATGACAAAAGGAATTTTCCCAGCTGTGAATCCACTGCACAGCAGTAGTAACCTTTTTCACCAATTAAATTATAATTGGCCTACCTTGAAAAAAGTCATTGTTGCTCCATCTTCAACTGCTCCATATTCTATCTTGGTCTGCTTTGCTAAATCATCAGCCGAATCAATGGGGGACTCCATGCGCTCCACTGTCAGAAAGGCGGCTAGATTAGCAGTGTACGAGGAAATGATGATAAGTGTGAAAAACCACCAAATGCCTCCCACTATCCTGGTGGAGAGGGCTTTGGGCATGAGCTCGGAACCTAACGGAAATCAGGGGAAAAAGATGAATCCAGCGCATAAACAATCTATTGCATTGGTAGAATTCAGTGCTTTGTCTCAGGGGTGAGAATGGAATCACTGAGCAAAACAAATTAATAAATTAAAAAGCTACAGGCTTACATATAGCTTATACAAACACACAATAGAAATGAAAAATAAATTAAAAAACCAAACTGTACTCTAATGAAAAAAAAGTTTTGAGATGTTTTTTGCTTTTGTTTTTTGTTTAAGAAATTGTGAGTTTGTGGGACCCACAATATAGCAATGGGAGACCCAAATCAATGTTTGGCTATGAGCTAGATATATAAAACAGGTATTTTTAGATGACAATGAAAAAGGAAAGGAAAAAAAAAGAAATAAAGAGCAGACATTTGAGTTGTTAAAGAGAAGCTTCATACTAAAAACAAAAGCCTCAGTCCCAAACCTCTCAGTTCATACTCAGAGTAGTCCTTACAGAATACTTTGTCTTCAAAGCATTTTATGAACTACTAATTGAACAACTTAAAATATTTTGATTTCAGTAACAAATAAGCTGCTGCCACAAACAATGCCCAAACTGTGGTAGCAAAAGGATCAAGAAAAGTGTATCAGGAAAGTCTGATGCAAATAGGGATCCTACAAACTTGAAAATGTTATGCAACCCTTTTTAAAAACAAAAAAACAAAAACACAAATCTGTATGTAGCAAGCCAATGGTAAAATAAACATCTCCCATATCTATATTTTGCCCCGCAGTTCATGATAAACAGCAGTGGCTAAGCCACACATTGCATTTACTATAGAAACAATGAAGATATTACTGTACAGTACTCTTATTCCTAAACTAATCTGAGACAGACCACAAATGAGTTGCTGGAGTTGCCTGCTCATGGCACTGGAAATGGAGGGGGCTCCAGTCACTAATTGGTGATGTACATAATTCTTAATGATAATTTTAGAGTTTAATTATACTACTGAAAGCACATAACTTCCTTGTGTGCTTCATTATTAGAAGTGAAAGCATTTACATTTTTTCTTAATTTGCAAAAAATATAAATGAAGTTGACATGCATGACATTCTCAAAAATATAAAGTAAAATAGTTTAATTGTATAGTAGTGGCAAGGCAAATATATACATATTCCACAGTGTGCAAAAGAATGTTGCAAGGCATATATGCAACGAGATGTTTTTGAAGGAATATCACCTCAGTGTCATATGATTATGTATTAGATTTTTTGAGTCATTTAGCAAGGTATTTTTCCTCATTTTTGTTTTACTTGGGTAAAATGGAATGAAGGCAAGATGGACTATTTTATTCCTGATTAATTATACTGTTTATATTGCATCAGTTAAGGAACTGGTCCAGCAAGGTAACACATCTTCCAATGAATGGAGCTTATGCCAAACTCAACATCAGTTACAGAACAGAAAATTAAAAAGAAAAAGAAAGAACAGAAAAAAAGAAGTGGTATCATAACTGGACTATTCGATTCAAAACAGCCCATCTTACCCTGCAGTTCATCTTACCCTTGCTGTTTCAAACAAAAAAAGCTGACAGACTTGGACATGACAGCCAACTCCAGCGCCAGACTTTGCCTAGAATTCTGCAAGGAAAAAAGTAGAAAAGTACCTTTCTGATGTAGTTGCTCCTAGGCCCTGTCAGTCAGACACTTAGACACTATAACACTAACATTGCCAAATAAGCCCAACAGCTTTTACTGTTTTCTTAAAAAATCGACACTTAGGAAAGTCAAACAAGACTCGGAAGAAAAGAACAGTAGAAATGGTTGCCATTATCACCCCAATTACCACAAGTTCATATCTTACCCAAGGATTTAAACAGAGTGCCACCAAAGCCTGTGAAACAGAGCCTGGTTAGGGGCTGACTGTCATGTACCCAAGGTAACGTCATGTCCAGCACTATGTCCCACAATTTTCTGGGAGTCAAGGGGTGAGGGCAAGGAATGTATGAGTTTCCTCTATCATGTAGCCTCCAGCATTCATGGATGTGTTAGCGCAAAATGGTAATGAAGCAACTATTAGTGTGTAGTACTGTAGTTCTACGAAAACTTGTTAATTGTGTTATTTCTTGATCTAGTCCATTAAGTAGGGATTTTTGTCTGCATTCTCCACGTCCAGCTCAACAATTTCATAAAAAATTGTCTCATAATATGTTGCAAGAAAGCCCAAAGGCTACATTGTAATACAAATCAGGCTGCATCAAGGCTTCCCTGATTTTACTACATGTTAATTTTAAAATCTTTTAATATTTTATCGCTGTTCCCATTATAATGACCTGCGTCAACAGCTTTTGTTGCCAATTCTGACTCCTTTTTGGGGGTCAGATAAATATCTCCATCTAATCTGGACTAGACATATCTCTAACTGTAACTCTGTCCATGTGTGAGTGTTATGGGTTTTAGATTTTTCTTATTTTTTATTTTATCTTCTTTTATTTTTTTCTCTTTATTATAATTTGTCATTTTATGCTATTCCATGTATTTGTTTGGCAATTATATTTGCTTCTGGGTGGTCGGGTTTTCGATATTTGTTTTGTATGGTTTTCTTATGCCATTAAAGGTTATTGTATTGTAATATTTTATCGCTTTTAATCTTGTTTTGATATCTTTTTTAATTACTGAACCGCCTCAGATTCTTTGGAAAAGAGGAACACAGGCGCGTGCGCGCACACACACACACACACACACTTTTTAAAATTAATAAATAAGCACCGAACGCTTGGTATACCATTGGAATTGAGCAATTATGTTCTCATGGCCTATGTGCAGAGGACATTTTTAAAAACTGTAGAAATGCAGGAGCAAAACTTACTATTCTTGTGAGTTCCTAGTTGCTTATGGTTCTTTTGGCCGTGAATTGCATTTTTGTCCTTCCTTGCAGATAACCTTGCATATTGCTATGCTCATATATATTCAAATTGTACAACACTTATCAATATTGTTCAGATTAATTTTATATTAACTGTTCTAAAGCCCTTGTAAGAGATTTTGTTCAGAAATAAGAATTTTCATGGTTCTACTTAGAGTGACACTCAACCTCTAGAACATCATGCAGTGTGGAAGACACATAATAGTTATATAGCTGGGAGTTTGCAAACAGGCCAGCCTGGTCATTCTCCCCAGTATTTCAACATTATCATTAATTTGTAATATAAAATAAAAAGGGATTGCTGCTATTTTAATTAAACATGATTATGTGTCAAGAAGTGAAAGATCAAAGTAGAACAGTTATTAGATATAGACAGAATTCCCTCCCATCCAGACTTAATTCGCTTTTCATGTTTGTGAGTTCTAGAATGTTGGTTTCTAATTAATTAACTTGTTAGTAATCACTGGACTATGATTTTTTTTTAATAAAGGAGCTCATGGGTTACACTTATTTAATGGAATGTGGCATGAGATCTACCACAGTGTAATGGATTACATGGTTTATCCATTTGCTGAAGACTTACCTATACCACAATTTGATTATTGTTTCTGATGGGTGAGTTTTTAACCACTGGTGAATGCTTTTCTGAACAAGGTACTTATATATTTGTCACTAACACGTCTAGAATAACGATGCCATAGATGGAACATATTCCTCATGATCCAGCCAGGCATAAGTACTTTTGAGTCTTACTCATTCCAATGCGAAAGTGAAATGCAGACTTAACTCTCTCCAAAAGAAATGATGGGGGGTTAAAAGGAGCTTGTGCTGACATGGTCACTGCTTATGATAGTTATTGGGGGTCTCACTAATGATTTTTAAAAAGAAGAATTCAGAGTAGCTTCTACATGTTGTAATGATTCTACTCCTGGGGAGTCATGTCAGTATGTTCTAACTCCTGTACATTTTCTATGATGTTCTGTCAAGTGCATTGATTAATTTTCTAAAGGGAAATGCATTTGATGCATTTATTAAAAAAGAATATAGTGCCCTCCCCATAGAATGCCCAAAGACACATGCCCACCTTATGCACTACTGGCTGCTAAAATTCTCTGCAGAAACAAAGGCTGATTTTAGCACACAAGTGCACATACATAATCCCTGAAGCTGCCAGCTTCAGTTAAAATTTGTGATTAAAAATGTGGACAAAAAGGAATAGTATGGACAAATTACTTGTGTATTCCATGGAAATATGAGTGAATTCTAATAAAGAAAAGCAGTAGTGGTGGTACATGAAGAATAATGACTTCTTAAAGAATTAATGTTAATTATATCATGCACATTACACTGCACTCCTTTTGTACACAACATCATCCTACATTGCGGGAAAAATCTGCTAACAATTTGACATGGGTTGCACTGCTTAAGGCTACTGCATAACCTGACCATCTCGTGCATCAAACAAAATGGTACTGCATAAACACTACAGGTAAAAGAAGAATGCAGTATATAACAACAGAAAACCCTGTTGAGTTATTATTATTAATGATTCCCGGATAGCATAGCTATAATTGGAGTAATTATAATTTTATTTTAGTAATGAAAAATTTCTGTGCATGCATCATATCGCATGCAATATGTAAGCAACATTTGTCCTGCCATGTGGAGAAGTTCATTTAACAATGCTCATTTTAAGGAATCTCAGATACAACACGATTGCAACAATTATTGAAAACAAGGATGACATTTATTAACCATGCAATAAATAGCATCTCGTTTTAGCACTAAAAATGAAGGAGGGCAGCTTACATCAAAATGAGACAAGAGTTGACAGAAAGAAACAGTGATTTCAACTCTTGTTTCAAAGAGATGTAACTGTCTGGAAAACACAGGCTAATGCATTAATTAAAACTGGTGTGACATGTACTTATATATTGGGGTTAGGGTAGAAATGCATGATAATGTTGACTCTGGGATTCTACCGATTTGCTAGGTATTCTGTTTTCTGAAAGTGAAAGTCAAGGATGCCTAGATGTATCAATGTAAAAAGCTGGTTTATGGTTACATGCACAGAGGCACCCATGCAAGCAGTTTGTGCCAGAGAAAGAGAGAGAACGGTTACCCCCAGCAAAAAGTGGGACATGGCGCCCAAGAGAAAGAGCAGGCTGAATCGTATACCTTGCTGCATGAGAGCTCCAACTCCAAACCAGAAACTATTTAGCAAGGTAAAATTGTTTTCCACCACGTCTGAGTCGGGGTTGCAAGGGTGTGGATTATACCACTCATAGGGACTAAACCTGTGGTAATTGACAGAAAAAAGAACATATTTAACAAGCAGTGAGCAGAAAGTCTATCCAGCAAATTTGCTGCAAAAGAAACAGAAAAACAAGAAAGGTTAAATAGAAAATAGAGAAAGAAAGTCTTCACAATGCAATTGCATTATATAATTAACAGGAAGCATTACAAGAAAAAAAAATACCAGTGATGGAGACCCATTTCCTCAATAATGAGTTGAGGAATAATGAGTCCTCACAGTAACAGTCAGAAATGGTATGCCATTAGAATGTTGTGGCAAGAACCCATTGTAAGGACTCGGCTTCACTGAGTCGTCGTCCTGCCCCCCAATCACCTCATATAGCTCACACACATGCGCACACACACAGAAAAATAAAAGGTCTATCATAATACAGTCATTAACAAGAAAACGATTACAGGTTTAAATTAATTTGAAGACTCTGCACACAGGCTACCAGATAATCACTAATGATCAAGAAAAATCATTCAAAACTAAATGTGTTAATATTGTTGCACACAAGTCTAGTAAACTAACACCTGTAAGTCAGATGTAATTGTTTATAATGACCCACTTTAAAAGTATAAGTGGGCCTAGATGGAAATGTTTCACCCAAGAATGAAGAGCTCTAAGCACTTCACATTGATGGTTACCACTTGCCAGGCTTGAAATCATCCTGACTAGAGTGTCTTATCTTCACTTTGTGACCTGAATCCATACAGCTATTTAGGTGTTTAATTTTAAACTTACATGCATTTCCAAGACATAATATAATCTGTGGAGCAATTGACTTGTCATTTTGGGGAGGTGGCATATCTTACACACTCACAAAAATATTTAATAGTTACCAGTCTTTGATTTGATGACTCCAGTGGAATCACACACACCACTGGATTACAGAAAGCTGTTTAGAACTTCAAACAGGTAATCAATTGATTTTCAGAACTGATGCGGACAGTATAATGTGTGATATTTACATCACTGATGGCTTCTGGTCTGAAATTTCATTTGCCAAACATTATAGAGTACCAACGGAACTGGAATTGTGTTGGGGCAGAGTCTTAGAGCACTCTAGTCCCCTCCTGCAGTTTCACCCCATTGCACTATTTAACTAACCAGCAAAAAAAAAAAAAAAACCCAAGAGGCTACTTATGTGTTTTGGGTCATGTCTAGTTTGACTCAACACATTTGACTTACCAAGTTTGAATTTGGTCGGGAAAAAAAAAGATCTTCAAGAATTTGAGATCAGAGTGTTTAGGAGAGAGGACCCATGAATCTCTTGTTTCCCACTATAGTTTGACAAGTTAACAACATTATCAGGCCACACTTTTCTGTGTGTGTTTTAGATGACAACACATATACAAAAACCCACCTCAGGCACATTGTTGGAAGTTAGGAGATTAACAGTGCAATCCTATACATCAGGGGTGGCCACCCTTCCACCATTAGGGCCTCTGAGGGCTTCTGCGTTCATAAGGGTTGTGTCGAAGACAGAATCTTGGCAGCTGCAATTGCTGATAGTGCTGCTAAAGCAGCTGCAACAGCTGAAATGCCCTCACCTATACAACCATTAAAGATTCAGGAGCATTCACGTTGAAAGGTTGGCCACCCCTGCTATACATGTTTATTCAGAAGTCCCATTATGTTCAATGTAATTTACTACCAGGTAAAAACCCTACTTCTAAAACCAGGAGGTTGCTTATGGCTTGTAACCTGTGATGGTCTTTTCCTCCATGAATCTATCCAAACCCCTTTTAAAGGCATCAAGGCCAGGTGCCATCACCACATCCTGTGGCAAGGAGTTCCACAGCGTGTAATTCATCTGTGGAACTCCTTGCCACAGGATGTGGCGATGGTACCTGGCCTTGATGCCTTTAAAAGGGGTTTGGATAGATTCATGGAGGAAAAGACCATCACAGGTGGTTTTAGGTTTTCTCTGTGCCAGGTGCAAGGGAGGGACAACAGGAAACAGGTTATCTTGTTGACTGTGTGCTCTCGGAAGCATCTGGTGGGGCCACTGTGAGATACAGGAAGCTGGACTAGATGGGCCTTTGGCCTGATCCAGCAGGCCTCTTCTTATGTAATTGTGAATAGGATTGCAGTCTTACTTTCAACTCAAGTCTAAGAATTTTAAACTGTGTGAGAATCTAATGCTTAGTACCCACAACACATTAGAAAACAGAAAATACACAATACAGAAGCACAATAGACCATAACCATCACAATAATTAAACTCAGTGAAATTTAAATACTAAACTGGTGTTAATATATTTTTTATAATTTCTCAAATCTTTAAAGCCACTCTGTTACAAACCCAACTGGAATATGCACCCATTATGAATGTATTAAGAAAAATCTAGCATGTAATTAAAGCTATCTGAATTATGTTTCTGTCACTTCAGAGAATGCAATTTTCTTCCCAATAATCTTTTCAAAACATTAACATTCAGAAGATCAAACAATTCATTTTTATCCTCTTAATAGAATGCTAGAACACCTCCTGTCTTAAAAGCCAGCGCTTGAGAAACAAAGAAGTGTTTCATTTGGTTCTCAAAAGTAAAACTGACATGCTGTTCAGAAAAGGTTGATTGGGTTATAATTAAATATTCTGACCTTATTTCTTATATAGCCTTTCAAGAAATCTAAAATTGTTTTACTTCTTTGTTGTTTATTGTTATAACAAAAATATTTTTTTTTCATTTCAGTAAATTATTACAGTTTGTATTTCAGTATACTTCTACTATCATCTCATTTTTTTAAGAGACAAACAATTCAAATTCATGGGAACTAGCATTTCTTTAAAACTTATTTTGTAGGAAATATTAAAAAATAGTATGTTTTACTCTCTTCATATTGTAGTTTTCACTACCTTGGTCATTCTACAGAGCTCTTACTAAATAACAGTGTGTCTACTATTACTTACGGAGCAATCCTATGGTCATCAGGCACCAGCGCTATGGCCTCATCACCGGTGTCGGGTGTCGCAAACATGCCGAACGGCACGTTTCGACACTTGGAGAGGAGGCAGCGCCAGCAGGAAGGTCTGTGCCGTCCTACCAGCACTGAATCCAGACCCAGTGTGAGCTAGAGCGGGAAAGGGCAGGGGCGCGGATTAGCCCTGGGAGGGATAGACATCTTTTTTGGACGCTGTATCCTATCCCTCCCACCAGCCCTTGAAGTCAACACAGGGCTGCTTGATTCTTCGCCAGCTACAGAGCTGGTGGAGAACCGAGTAGCCTCATTGCTGCGGCTGGAGGGGGTTTACCTGGGGTAAGCGGGTATTTGCCAGTTTACCCTGAGAAGACCTCTAGCCAGTCCCTTCCCTGGATAGGATTCGGCCCATGCTGGAGAGCCTACGCCAGGGAGGGAATAAGATTGGGCTGCCTGTCACTTCCTTGCTTTCAAAATGTGGTTCACCGATTATATTTTATGAGAAATAAAATATCTTATGATTTAAAAAAAATAAAAAGGTACACAAACAAGGAAGCCTAGATTTACAAGGAAACCAAAATTACTTAGCATTAAACATACACGTTTATCTAAAACGTTGGCACCCCAACTTTACTTTTTCATTTAATGTGAAAACCCGATTACAGTGTTCGGGGGGGGGATGTATGCTGTATAATCCTTCTGAGATACAAGTGAAGGATCCACATGTAGGACTTAAAAAATATGTAGGTGAGCATTCAAGCATGTGAAAGCTGTGTGTTATATCCTAACCCTAGTACATGTGAAAAGAAGTTGCCCCACAGCAGCCTCCTATGGATGCCCAAAATCCACTACTGAGGATTGGGAGATTTCTGGAGCAATATGGGATGTGGTATGGAGAGTTACTAAGGGACAGGTTTTGACAAAAGTCCCGCAGATGGAAGTGACTTCAGTTCACGCAAATCAAGGTGAGAATACAACTCCATGTGCTGTTTTTGAATGTTTGAACTGGATCTCAAGGGTGGACAAGTTCTCTTTTCAGTAGGCCTTATAAATCTGTAAGTCAGTAAAGGCTGCTGGAGAAAGTCTTTCTTGTGTTCTTTATGTTTTTATTGTTGTTCCAATGCCCATGTTATGTTGTTCATCAGTAATGATTTAACAATTGCCTATCTGGAAGGCTTAAATCTCTTTTCTTCAAGTCACAAAGTCCTCCCTCCCAATACTAGTTAGCTTTCCCCTTAACCTTTTTTCTCAAACCAATAGAATAATTCATCTTCCCTTCACAATACCTTTCTCTCTATCTTTTCTCCTCCTCCTTTCTTTTGAATATGTAACACCAAACACAGAATAGGAAAACACATCTGCAGATTGTTCTTTGCGCCTGATCCTCCACAACATTCTCTCTGTGTTTCACTGAATAAGTACCACATAAAGTATAAACAGAGCAATATAGCTTCTTATACCATTAATTTATGACCTAATAAGTTTCTCAAATGCCTTGGTGAGAGCTTGAGGTCCAACTCTGCCTTGAAAAGTAACACTTCATCAATTTTCTTCCATGATCCAAAAGGCAAATCCAACATTTGCATAAACACATTTCATACAGAATTCAAAACTGCAATGGACACGCTATTAGGGCAGGAGATAATTTTATTTCTCCAGTACCAACAGAAAAATATGTTATTTGAATGAGGAGAAAATGTGCTGCCTCATAATCAAAGAGTACCATTTATGAAAGATGTCTTGATTCCTTGCAAAAAACAATAATTACATTTATTTCACACACAAAAACAACCAACCTCAAAAATCATTTATGAAGAAAGATTCTTGTTTTAGCATTCTGGTTTGACCAATATTAAAGCATCTATTTTATTCTATGAATAGAATGAGGAACTGCCTCTCTCTCTCCCTACTCATGTCCTCATATGAAGCAAGTTAGACATTTGCCATCTTAGAACTGAGGAAGCATACGCAGCTAAAAGCTGCTTAACTTTTTAAATTATGTATATATCTTGACATATAACACTACACAATGACCACCTAGTATATCTTTCTGTAGCTATCATACACATATTATGTCAGAATTCTATACAAACTGAGCATCTCATATTTTTTTTCCCTATACAGAAAGGTCATATATCAATTTTGTTCTTTCTTACAGGTTGGAAGTACACTACATCAGGCGTTCCCAACCTGTGAGGGGTATACAGATCGCAGGCCAGGGATACCCGAGACGCTGTTGCTAAAGGGGATTTTTTTTTTCCAGATTGCGGCGCAGGCGGGTGGGTCCTCCCACTCGTGCAACAACTGGGAGGGAAAGGTACACGGGGGGTTACGCAGGGGTACATGGGTGTCCGAAGGTCTGGGGGGTACACAGGGCAGCCGGAGGCCCGCGTAGGAGTACGCGGGCCTCTGAAGATTGGGAACCCCTGCACTACACCCTAAAGAAGTATACTCAATTTATACACTCGCATACTGTACTGACAAGATGTAGCTCTTGGGGACATAATCGTGTAAGAATTATCTGACGAGAAAATGCTGAAAGCTCTCTCATCTGCATATCTAGCACATCATTCACAAAGATATCTGCTTCAAAATAAAAAAGGAACCCAAGTTTCCTTTCTTTTATTTATTAATCCATCACACAATAAATCAGACAGTATCCTCAGGTGCGTGTATTAAGGATGGGTTCCTTTTTACAGTACAGTACAGTTCTATGTTCATCTGTAAATGGTTATCAGTATTATTGCACTGAATTATATTAGTGAACCACAGATTTATTTTTCCCTATTTAGTCACATTGTTCTATAGTTGCTGTGTGTGCGCGTGTGCATATTTTAATCTTTTAGCTGCTAATTTTATCATTAATTCTACTTTGTTTACTTTTACTGCATTTTTTAAAAAAAGTTTGATTCGGTCCCATGAATGTTTTGGAGTATTCATGTTGAACGTCAGTTCAGGTTGCTGTAGGCAGAGAAATAGTAAATATAAGATTTATTTATGTTCCCTTGAAGCCCTGGTAGCTGACCTGGAGAAGCAGAGGAAGGCAGAGAGGAATCTCACAGCCCAATCCTATCCAGCGCTAGCGCAGCGTGGCCACCAGGCACATGCTGTATCCTGTACTGGATAGGAGCGGGCCTGAGGTTTCCTTGAGGTAAGCGGACATTTGTCTGCTTACCCTGGGTAAAGCCCCAGCCCACAATATGGAGTTACTTGGATCTGCACCAGCTATTTAGCTATTTAGCTGGTGCAGAACCAAGAAGCCCCGTGTCAGGGGAAAAGGCTTGGGAGGGGGGATAGAATATGGCGCGCAGCAGCGTCGCTGATCCCACCCCCTCCCGAGCATGATCCACCCTCTTCCCTCCCATTTATGCCCCCTCCCTACCGTCATTCAGCCCCCGTGCTGCTCAGGGCAGACCTTTCTTTCTCCATGGCACTGGGTGGTAGGCTCAGCATCGTAGCAGCGCAGGTCTTGGCACCAGTGATGCCTACTCCCCTGGTGCCGCAGACATGCTTTATGCATCTCAACCCCATTCTATGCATTCTTTATGCATCTCAACCTCATACATGGCGAACCCCATTCTTTATTCATCTCAACCCCATACATGGCGTTCCTTGATCTTAAAGCTGCTTTCGACTCAGTCGATAGGAATATCCTTTGGAACAAGCTGGGTTTTGACCAAAGGTTGCTACTCTTAATTCGAAGACTTTATTCTAACACATCTTTTCGTATTAGGTTGAAAAGGGATGGAACACTATCAGAACCTGTTCCAACTAACAGAGGACTAAAGCAAGGATGTGTCCTTGCCCCAACGCTTTTCAACTTATTTATTAATGATTTGGTTCCTTATTTAGTTAATCTGGATTCTCACTGCCCTAAATTGGGCCTATCGCCTCTACCAATTCTTTTATACGCAGATGACATGGTTTTAATATCTCGAACCAGAATAGGCTTGAAACGTCTTATTAAAGGGTGTATTATTTATTTATATTCTAACCAGCTGCAACTAAACTTTGATAAATCTAAAACAGTAGTTTTTGGGAGAACTTGGAAACCCTGCACATGGCAGTTTAGCGAAAGAGCCATACAACAAGTCAAGACCTTTAAGTATCTGGGCATCCTCTATCATTACAAACATCATTGGTTCTCGCATCGTATAGTAGCAATACGAACTGCCAAATTGACGACTCAGGCCATCATTCGGTTTTTTATATACTTGAGGAGCAGCCTATATTTCGTCTGCCCTGCGAGTATTTAATGCCAAAGTAGTAAATCAACTCTTATATGGATCCCAGATCTGGCTCTCGACCTATAATACTGACGTGGAGCGAATCCAGTCTTCCTTTTGTATAAAATCTTTGGTCTTCCACATTGCGTACCATATGCAGCACTATGCCTTGAGGCTGGCCAACATCGTCTGCAATTTCTAATATGGATTAGGTTTTTCAAATTTTGGTTTCATGTGTGTTTTTCAGCTGAGCGTGTTCCTTTTTTTAAGGACATCCTAACTGATTCTTCTTATTGTCTGGGTTATAATCTCTTTATTAAGAAAATCCATTATGTAGGTCTGTCAATGGAACTCCTAGGCTCAGTCACTTTGACTTCTGCCATTAGGATCGCACTTTACAGACTTATTGATATTGAGAGACAGGAAATTTTTGCGGCAGCTGCTAAAAGTTGTTCACCTTTACATCTACAATTGCCCTGTGCCCTCAGTAAAGCCCAACAGTATCTTTTTCTGGTTGACAACCCTCAAGTAAGACATGCATTAACCTTAGCTAGATGTAATATCTTACTATCCAGCTTGATGGATTATAAATTTGATAGATCTTCTAAGACCCAGGGCCGTTGTCCATGTAATTTGACAGATATAGAATCTTTACGACATGCACTTCTATACTGTTCATGGTATAACGACTTATGACAAGATATTCTCAATCCATTGTTGGCAAATCTGCAAGGGAAATCTGATTCAGAGATCATCTCGATTCTCCTCTCATCTGTTGATAAAATGGTCTATTAATCGGGTAGCTAACTTTCTTTATTTAATTACTCAACGAAGAGCTTCTATGGTGGCCAATCAAGTGGAATCTAATTAAAATGGTTACACAAATGGTTATGTGTTAAAGAATGGTCACTCCTTTGCTTGCTCTCTGTACTATGTATCACTTGTTTTAATTTATTTGTATATATGTGTGTATGTCTTTTTGTGTTATTCCAATAAAGGTATTTTGATTTGATTTGACATTCTTTATGGCACATTTGCAACACTCTAGGCTGGCGCACCACAGGAAGCGCCAACCTACTCCGTCAATAGTCGGCCTACTCCTGACACTTCCAGGGACATAACAGCTCCTCTGCTGCCATGGAAGGAAGTCTTTGGGACAGAGGACATCATTTTGGAGAAGAGGAAAACAATTCCCCAGTGGGGACCCATTCTTCAGGAGATGCTCCTATATCCACTCACATTAAGGATACTCTTCCGGGGAGGAGGGTCAGGGGTTCCTTATAATGGGTGATTCTATAGTCAGGATCAAAGACATGGGGGCCTATGACAGATGTGTGGACTGCATGGTGACTTGCCTGCCTATTGCAAAGGTTGCAGAGATCATGTCTCATCTAGATAGGCCGTTAGAGAGTGCTAGGGAGAAAGTCACAGGTTCTGATGCATGATGGCACCAATTATGTGAGGAAATGTAGTTGGGCAGTCCTAGAGGCCCAATTTAGGGTGCTAGGTAGGAAGATCAAGGGCAGGACTCCCAAGATAGCATTGTCCGAAGTGCTACCTTTTCCATGTGCAGGATAAGCCAGGCAGGATTAGTTTAGGAAGCTCAATGCATAGATGAGACAGTGCTTTAGGGAGGAGGCATTTAGATTCATTAGTCAATGGGGAACATTTTAGGACAAGCCAGGCCTGTACAAGAGGGATGAGTTTCACTTGACAAGTTGCATCAGACTACATTATAAAAGTGCCAAGCAGATTTAAGCTGTCCCCTGAGAAAAGCCAGCAGAATCGTGCTACATGCTGGGGGGGATTGGGAGGCCTATAGGAAGTAAGGGAAAATACTTTACACTATATAGCTGGCATGTCTAAGGAGAAAAAAGGGAGGGATCAAGCAAAGGGAGAGATCCTGACAAAAGTCGCTGCTGCCAGGATCCATCCTCTCTTCCCACATCTGCCCCTTGTTCTTCCCCTGAATCAGCTTGAAACTCTCCCTGCCTTCCTCTCCCCACCCACAAAACAACCCCACCCCCAATGTACCTGCCCAGGGGCAGTATGATACATTGGCAGCGTGGTTCCGAAGCTAGCAGTGGGTCGAACTGGCCTAGCAACAGTGTGCTCCACACGCCATCGCAAAAGGCCCATAGGATTGGGCTGCTAGTTGTATAACAACTAAATAGCTATCAGTCTGACGCACATATTTTGGTATGGATCATCTTTGTGTGTGTGCGCGTTCTGTCTGGGAAGAAATCTTCCTTTCAAGGGAAGAAAGGACACATGCGGGAGAAGAAAGTCTCTACTACTTGTGACTCTGGAATGCTTTCATCCTGCTTCTGTTTATACCCGCTCAAATATAAAGCAAATTCATATTAGGAAGACAGGTTGAGAATTGTGCTACATTTCTCTATTTTCCAGATGCGTGGGGTCAACAACAGTCCTTCATCCTCCCATATACCAGTGTCTGTGTTTTGTTACAGAAGAAAAATGTTTCTATTTATCTGGTATAAAATAAAAGGTATAAGAAATGAGATGAAGCTTATTTTCATGTTCCTTTTCTTGTTCCGCCACAGTTAGCCTTAGCAGATCCTGTTACATAGCGTTAGGCTGGACATGACAAAGAATTTCCTAACACTAAGAGTTGTCCAGCATTGGAACAGTCTGTTTCATGAAGTGGTGGGCTGTCCCTTGTTGAAAGTGTTCAGGCAGAGGCTGGACAGTCACCTGTCAAGGATGCTACAGACGTTTCCAGAACCGAGCAGGGCTTTGGACCTGCTGACCTTTCAAGTCTAACATTCTGTGATTCTCTGGTGGTGGCTGTCCTTGTCTTCCACTTCAGTAGTAAGAATAATGTTCCCAGAACTCTCGCTTTTCACACTGGTAGGGGCAGCATGGTAAGATGTTGCGGATCTCTCCGGAAGCTTGTTCCTGGCCTCCGTGGGCCTCTGAGGCCTGAATGGCCTATAGAGGCCTCCTTAAGGCACTTCCAGTTTTTGGAAGCAAACCCTCAGAGGCCCACGGAGGCCAGGAACAGGCCTCCGGAGAGGTGCGCGACATAGTGCAGGACTCCAGAGAGACCTCAAACTTCAAAAGGGTAGGGATAGCGTTGCTTAAAGATGGGGCCACTTAATGACGGGGATTCAGGAATGTATCCCTGTTGTTAACCGGGGGACACCTGTAAGTATAAAGAATAATTCCTGTAGTGCTTAGTCTTCAGAGTATTTTTTTTAACAGTCCCAATGTGAGCATGCTTCATTCTGTGACTTACTAGCCAGAGCATCATACATGCATCATATTACAGGAACATGCAAGATTAGCAACAACAGATATTTGAAAGCATTTTGAAATATGTTTGCAAGACCTTTCCCACACAGTTTTATCACCTCCCCAAAAAACAAGATATCCTCTCTAGGATTCACTGATCCCTATCCTGCATACGGTTCAATATTCATCTGTGACCAGAGGACTAATTTAGTGAATGACTGCCCAGAGTTCAAAGTCAATCATATTAATAGGTCATATTATCAAGGTCCTTAGAACTGGTGAACTTCCAATGATGCTATTGGGCGCACAGTGAACATTTCCTGAAACTTACATTCCTCCTTAAAGGGATGAGACATTGGCTGTGTTTGCTTTTCCATGAGACATTGGCTGCATTTGTTTTTCAACTTGGAAATAGCAGGAAGTGATCCTCCTAGCATGCTTGATATCGCTGCTATGTGGGGCTTCTAAAATGAACAGAAATTACCAATCAGAATGGCTGCTGTTGCTCCTTGTCCCTCCCACTATATCTCCCACCTTCCTATTGGTGCATGAGGCTGCCATCGTTATTTCCTTGTCCCTTGTACTACATCTCCCAAGCTCCTTTGCAGCCAAGCAGCCTTCCTATTGGTGTAGGAGGCCACCATTTTTTCTAGCATTGAGCTCGCAGTTGAAACTGCGATGGTGACTGTGAGCATGGTGAGAGGGCTAGAAGCCGGAAAAACTGCGACTGTGAGCATGGTGAGAGGGCTAGAAGCCGGAAAAAAGATGCGACTGCTTGGAGCGACAAGGCGGGAAAACCCCCAGCTCTCAAGCACTCCGAATGTTCGAAGCCGAAAAACAAATGCAGCCCTTGAGCCACATGCTCATGATGACTTGCAGCACAAAATGAACAGTGTGGTCTTGGGTTGGTTTTATAGTGTAGTTTTATTGTGTTATTTTATGAAGCTTTTGAGCACCGACTTGTGGTGAAACAACTTAAAATTATCATTCGTATTTAATAATATGCCAACACAGCGCTTGTACTAAAATACTGCACAAAAGAGAAGAAAATCAGCCAGAGAAATGGCACAGAAGGCAGACATTTTTTGTTCTCTTACTGAACGAAGCATTACCTTGTGATTAGAGCAACCTGCCACCTGTAACGTCAACCATCTTCTTGTTTACACTAACCTTGCTTGCAAAACCACCACACAAACCCTCCTGCTGGGCTTCAAGCTACAGGGTACTGTAAACTAATTACAACATGCCTATCATAGGTATAGCTGCAAGGGAGCAATTTCATGTGTAGCTAACCTAGAGAGGAAAAAGGCAAAATGATGATCATTGAAGTTCTCTAATTTTCACTACAATATTTACCATTTTGAACATATCATTTTTGCCTATTTATTTAGGATATAATATTTTCCAATATTATATATTAGACAGAATACATAATACACAAAACAAGAGTCTTATTTATAATAGCGACAGACAATGCCAGTGCTATAATTTGATGCAAGCAATATTATAAGTTGCAATTCATTGTGGAAGGGTTCAAACCTCAGCAGTACCAACAACCCCATAGAAGAGTGCTTTGGAGTAGACGGCAGACTACACCCAGTGATCATGTGCCCACTACAAGGCAACCAGTGGCATGTCTGCTATAAGATTAACTATGAAACACATCTAGTTTAAAGAGAGGTGGGGCAATTACCCTTAACTGAGCCATTTCCTCTTCTACTTGGTCATCTCCAGGGTTGTTGAAATTCCCATGGTGTCCTTATTCAGTGTCCTTATGGTAAGTCCCAGGCATTATGTGATGCCTGGGACTGATGGCAGGTATATACAGTTAACCCTTGGCATCCGTTCCTGGAACCCCCGCGGATGCCAAAAAACACGTATATTTAAATCCGTGGGGGGCTGCCGGGGGGCACCATTTTACTTTTTTTTTTAAGCGCTGTGCTGGCCGGCCACCCACTTCTACAGTCTTGCGCCCCATGGTAATGTCCTAAAAGCCTGTTCAAAGGGGGGGAAAGCAACCGGAAGCGACTTCCGGTTGCATGCAGAACCAGAAGTCGCATCCAATCGCGTTTTCCCCCCTTTGAACAGGCTTTTAGGACATTACCATGCGGCGCAAGACTGTAGAGGTGGGTGGCGGGCCCGCGTGACGCTTTAAAAAAAGTAAAATGGCGCCGGCGGGGGCAGCACCATTTAACCTTTTTTAAAGCGGCGAACGGGCCTGCCACCCACTTCTACAGTCCTGCGCCGCATGATACTGTCCTAAAAGTCTGTTAAAAGAAGAAAAAAACGCAATCGGAAGCAACTTCCGGTTTCGCGTGCAACCAGAAGTTGCTTCCGGTCGAGTTTTCGTTTCTTTTAACAGGCTTTTAGGACATTGCCATGTGGCGCAGGACAGTAGAAGTGGGTGGCAGTCCCACATGACACTTTAAAAAAGGTAAGATGGCACCACCCCTGCCCCCAGTGGGAACTCTCCTTCCATGGATGGCAATCCATGTGAATTCTAATCCGCGGATGGCTAATGCGCGGATGGCAAGGGCCCACTGTACTGCCATCAGTAGACAACAGCTATGAATGGACGAGGCTCCTGAATTGGGCAGGGGAAGGAGAGGGAAAAATCAGGAAGTAAAATTTTGATCTATGAGTACCACCTTCAGGCACAATTGCCCACCCCAGATAAAGCTATTTATTGCTGGCATTGCCTCAGTTTTTCCAATCAGATATGAAGCCTTTCATGGGATGGAGCAGGGGAGTGTTACAAGCTTGCACCTGGAGAAATTATACTTTGGCACTGCTGGAAATTGGTGATTTTCTTCATATGCTGGGTGCTAAGAAATCAAATACTCCAGAATGACTCTTTTCTTTACCCAGTTGGTCTTATATTACAAAAGAGATGTCATAGGCATGATGACATATCTAAAGATGAACACTATCACTTTTACTTTGAGTGGAGAATTAAGGACACTGCAAACCTACTTAAAAAACAAAGCTTTATCAAGTGGTGACTCTCCTTGTTTTTGCCCATTCAGATATGATCACAATTCTATGAGTCTTGCAAAAATGATATGTTTGGGTCACATAATCTGTACAGAGCAATGATGAGAGGAAAGGATCTTCAACCTCTTAAATGTTAATGTTATGTAGTAGCTATTAATTGCTAATTAAAATATTTACATTCAAAAATTGCAAAAGATCCTTTTTTAAAGTTGGTCATGTCAGGAGCTGCTAAAGAAAGCCAGACTTCACTACGATTGAGGAAGTTATCACCAAAAGTGAAAAGAAAGCTTGGGATAATCTAAGAGACAACTGAAGGGCTATTGCTGACATCCACTGAGAGCTTAATAAGGAACTCTGTGGCTAAAATTATTTGTTAAAATGAGGCTGCCCACAGAGCTGTCTCAATACTTGCTGCTTCTGAAATGGAAAAAATATATATATAGTACCTCCTAATCATCTCTATGATGACATGAGGTGACGACATTTCCTGTTCTTTCTGTATTCCATGACCAACTGATACCAAAGTGCTCATATGAATGTCAGATAATTAACACCCAATCCTACTCATTCTTTACGCTGCTGGAATGAGTGTTCCAGCAACGTAATGTGCTTCCCAGCTGTTGCAAATGTGACAAGCTGAAGCGCGTGGCCTGGCCACTATCGCAAGTGGTGGGGTCCATATGCCAGCAGACTGGAAACACCCGTTGCCAGTAAGTGGGTGCAGAGGGTTGGAGGGAGGTGGGGAGGGGGTGGAACAGGGTGAGGACGGAATGATATAGCGACAGGGAGGAGGGTGGATCGGGCCAAGGAAAAGGGCGGGTTCGGCAGCAGTGAAATCCACCAAATCCTAGCCCCTTCTTGGGCCCAAGCCGCCTTCACGGATCTACTCAGACTTTCAAGAGATATATAGAGTAGACCCACCAGACCAGCAGAGGCCTTCCCTGAGGCAAGGGAACAAATGTTCCCTTGTTTGAGGAGGCCTCTGGAGGCCAAAATGCCCCCACAGGATACACCAGACGCCCCGTTGGCACTGCTGCATCGCTGTGCGGGAGTTAGTTAGGATTGGAGTGTGAGACCTTCAAGAATGAACAGAATATCTCAGGAAGAGATGGAACCAAGAAGGAAGATGAAGAGATGGAATCAAGACTCTACAACATTAGAGTCTGCCTAGACAGGGCTTTTGAAATGGGGGGGAGGGATATTACCAACCCATAGTTGTCCCTACTGAGGGAGAGGCTTATCCAATTGTTGCTGCTGCCTGATCTCTCCTTCACTCTGCACTCTCCATCTCTCCTTGCTCACCAGTCCTTCTTTTGAAGTATTGGGCTTTTACAAGGTCACATCTTTCTGCTGGCACACCGCAAATCCAGGTACCTCCACTTTCACTGAAGTCAGGTCAGGAGAAGCAGTGCAACCTGGCCGCTATATCAGTGGGGGCCAAGTACAACCTGTCATGCTGTGAAGTACCACTAGTAATACTCATACCACAAATGTGTGCAGCTCTAGATAAGAGGCAAATGAGTTTGCCTATTTGCCTATTTAACCTCCCCCCAAAACCCCAGTATTTTTCCGAACATATAATGTATACATAGAATTTTTTAAAAATACCTTTTTGGGGGGTCTCTGATCACAATCCTTAGGAGACATGCAGGGGTGTGTATGTGTGGCCCTGTGCTTAAAAATCGCTTCTGTTTCTGGAAAGGAAGCAACAACCCACCACCATCCCACCCCCAGCACAAAGAGATAGTAAATAAAATCTTGAAATATTCCCTATCTTGATGCAACTTCAAAGAACCAGAAAGAGAAACATTTGCATAGGAGTCTTTCATTGTTGGTTCCCTGCCAGAGATTCTGACCAAAGGCAAGACAACAATTATTTTGGTACAAATGAGCACAACTGAAATGTTCACCAAAACAAGCTTTAAAACTTTCCAAGAAAAGCTAACAGAAACAAGAAACTTCAAGGGGGGGGGGGAGGAGAGAGAGAGTCTAAAAATATGTCAGCCAGTACACCTTATTCTTTAATATGGTTTAAATAATGAGCATTCTTTTACAAATTAATTTCATATCCAATGAATTAAGAGTCATATAAATACAGTACTTCAAAGTAAGATATGAGCTTTGCAAGTTCTGGCTTTTCAGCAATTTTTCCCTTCAAACGTCCATGAATACGTTTTCCCCATACCACTGCTTAAATATTAAATATGCTCTGTATTGCCGTTGTCCCCAGTGGTTTTTATTGTTTTTAACTTATTTTATGTATTGTTTTAAATTATGTATTTTTATTTTGTTGTAAGCCGCCTTGGGCATTTGCCTTAGCATAGGATAAGGCGGGGTATAAATTTTTAAAAGAAAAGTAAAAGAAAAAAGAAATGTGGGAGAGATTTGGAGAAACACTTCCATAACTTACAAAATGTGGGAGGCCTTTCTCAGTTCTAGCATTATCCAAAAAGTCTCTTAAGCAGCCAAGTTCTATCTCTGCTTCCATTACAGTTTTATTGATCTATGGCTAGCTAACTTTGTTAGTCTTTTCTTTCCTGGAAATACATCAGGAGGCAAAGGATTTATTGTTTTATTTCTATATTGGTTCCTACTGCTATGGCACACAGTTCCTACAGGTACTGGTAGAATACAGAGTTTGCAAAGTTTGAAGAATGTTACATTGATTTGCGAATTTTTTTTCAGCTAGTAACCCCAGAAACCTTAAAACTACTTAGAAGGCATGCTGAGCAGCCAGTCAAACATCTTCGTGTGCTGTCGTTACTGAGAACTTTTTAAAACATGTTGTCAATGTAACACTTGTGGGTTTTTTCCCCCTGCCATACACCAATTATGAAACAATCTTTCTGAATTATTTGCAACAACAAAGCTTAGACAATTTATTAAACTGTTTGGCAGTATGACATTCCCAAATGTTTCCAGCTAACAACATATTTCATATTGAATGGGCTAAGACCTGAGCTATAATACTTTCCATTAGCTTTCACTGAGAAAGTCTGAAGTGTGCTGGAAGGCTGTAAACAAAATATTAAAATGCATGAATGCCTAACATGGTAGACCGTATAATCTTGTGATAATTGCATCCATTAAAGATGAGGCATCAAAACTGCCACCTGCTCACCTGCTAAAGACAAGCAAATCAGATCCATGAGGCTAAAAATTGAGGTTTGTCCAGTAGAGGGGCATTTCCAACATAGATTATGTCCAATTTTAGATCTTATAGGCATTATTTTTATTATGCTTTTTTTTAGCGAAGAAGAATATTGCCTACCATCATATGTCTTTCCTAAGGGCTATCTGAGAGAGGGTATATGTGCTGTCATGTCCTACTCAGGTTACAGTCATATGCAAATTTAGCTGGGAACAAATTCTACTGGACACAGTAGGACTATTCATTAGACACATATAGATTGGCACTCTATCTTTTTATACTTAGGATATTTTTTAATCCTATTTTTCAATTTCTAAATATTTGCTCTAAACTATTGCAATTTCAAGAGTTTGAGATGAAAGGAGATGCATCCTTAAAAGAAGAATATGAACATTCACAGTAGAAATAAGGCAGGCAGAGAGGAAAACACTCTAAGAAATTTCTGTTGTTCTACAGACTTACGGCCCAATCCTGTGTAGAAATCCGCCTGTGGAGCATGCGCTCTGCAGGTGGAGGGTGCCATAAACGCGCCGTAAAGTGCGTTTTCGGCACCTGTGGAGTGGGGGGCCAGTAAGCCCGTACTACGCCTCCTGGACAGCCCTGCAGCTGCCGGTGCAGGTAAGATTTGCACCGGTAGGTGCAGGGCCGGGGTGGGCGGGGCGGTGAGGGAGGGCAGCCGTTGGGCGAGCTGGGCTAGGGCAGGGATATCAGCCGCTATCCTGCTCCCGTTCCCAGGCTTGGTGGCCCTTTTCCCACTGCCCCAGATATACTTTGGCTCAAGAGCAGATGTACATCTGAGGAGGCCCATTGGGATCGGGCTGTTAGTTGGGCATGACAAGCTCTTGCAGTTCAAAAGTTACCACTGTACTACTGGATGCCAGTCTTGCCAAGTAAAGATAGATTTTCAAAATATTTTTCCCTTACTATATGAGTATTTTTACTTTAAAATTAAGATTGAATAATTTCTAGTTTTATGAAATTATTCAATGTATAGTCACAATTAGGGTCAACAAACAATGTAGCAAGTTTCAAAACTACACCCATTCAATCCCTACTATTTTACGAATCAAATACATGTTGAATCATCACATCAGAAAGAATGTTGTGTATAGAAGTGTGACTACTCAGAAAGCATAATGGAATGAAACTGGTCTGATGCAGTGAGTGGGTATTGTGAGATGTAGGTATATAGGGATGCCACAGGATTGTCGAAATAAAGAATCATCTAAACTTTCCACTTCACCTCCTTAAAAATTACTTACAGGCTCCTGACCTCAGATTTTAACATCCTAGGGAACAAAGGAAGAAGGAAATAGCATGCTTCCATGACACTTAGTATTGGGCAAATCTTTTATAGACTGACAAGCGCAATCCTGTGTAACTTTGCACCAGTGTAACAGGAGGTGCACCGGTGTAAGTGCATCTGCTGTTACACCAGTGCAAAGTTATACAGGATTGCACTGTGATTGAAAATCTTACTCTGTCACTGATGCCTAATACCACAACAGTGCACAGCTCAGAAACAGCATGCGGTTATCAAAACGTGGAGTGGAACAAAAAAGTTGTTAAATGATTTCCTAGTTTCTAAACCCAGTTTACAATGCCAGCATTGTGCAAGTATAGCAGCCATATCCAACTCTGAAAGTTACAAAATAAAAAAGGGAAAAAGAAAGAAAACACACCACCCAACAACCTGCTCTCATTTAGCCACCTTAAATGTTCAGGCTTTGTTTCGACAGCACAATGTCACTTACATTGGTTCTATCTAATCTAAGGCTGCTTCAACAGGCCAGATTGCCTGCCAATTCAGAGGACAGCTGTAGAAGGGGAAAGGCCTGTAATTAACTGCAGCATTAGGTTAAACAAGAACAATCGATATACTGCCATTGCCTTTCACTGCCAGCCACTGCCTTTTACGTACACAAGACACACTGTCTAAGGAAACCCAAGAATGAACTTGACATTCCACTAAGACCGACATCAAAAAACATCTTAAGATTTAACTGACATGCTTGATTAAGAAATCATTGCTTCTGTCTCACATATACAAACATGATCTAACATGCACCATACTAATGGGAAAAATAGATAGGTACCAATTCACACAACTTTGATTGTGGGTCTTAAAGTAAAATTGTTGAGTTTTTTTAATTGCAGTTTGAAAATAAGTGTGGCAAACACCTTAGAACAGACACAGGAGGCATTACAACATATGATGGATCAAGACACACAACTATCTGCCATGTTCACATTCAGCCAGTTCTATAAAATGTTGCTTGTGCTGGGTAGAAAATGCCAAATGTTTGTGTGAATCAATCACATACAAGAAAAACGGGAGCAATCTCACACAGTTTGCAGGGTACTGAATCTGGAGGAAATCCTTACTTTAGATCTCTCTTATTCCTCCTTCCTCCAGTGTTTCAATCTACAGGGTCTGGGGCTGTAGCCCTTCTATATTTGATAGGGCTTCTTCCCTCACAGTGCAACTCTCTTGCCCTGTTATCTGAGGAAGCCCTGCTTTCCTGCAGGTTCAAGTGGGTTTGCCAGCTCAAACATCGGACGTGTCTGGCTAGCTACTGCTGGAATGCTAATGTGGCTTCTCTTGTCACTAGTACTATCTCCACCTCTCTCCAGTTACTTTCATTTCTCCACTTCAAGACCTACTACCATGGTTCTGTTCTCCCACATCCCATTCATCACCATATTTGGGTCTCCACTGTCCCATTGCTAGGTGTGGAGTTTCTGATGGCCAATTGATGCTTATGGACATCATCACTCTGGGTGCTGGTCACCGAAGCTGGGCCACCTGACTGTAGGAGTCAAGGTCACATCAGTCATCATAATTCTCAGATTTACTATGAACTGTTCAAGGACTTCATAGCTAGTTATATCACCATGCATTTGTGCACTGAATACCTGGTTTTTCCTGTTAACTCAAGGGAACCCGATAGGTGTCCAGAATGTGGTAAATACAGGAAGTGACTTGCACTTCATGTCACTACCCTTCATCTCTGTAATATCTAAAATGAAACTGTCGCATCATATTTATAAGTGAAATTCACAAGTTATCCCAGAGGCATTGCTATGGTGGGGGTGGTACTGTACGTTCCTCCCCATCCTAGTCCCCGTTTACTCTCTGTTACAAAGGGGCCCCGCCCCCTTGCCGTCACAGTCATTCAGTGAGGCAAAGCCAACGGGCAGAACTCCCACAGTAATGCCTCCGGAATGAGTGTTCCGGTGGTGTAAACAGCTTTACGGCTGTTGCAAACGCTACAACGGCGGTGAGCGCAACCTGCTCAGTGCTGTGAGAAGCGAGCGGCCAGGTCCATGTGACGATGGACACCAGATGCCCGCCAACGGTAAAATCATGCAGGGGTCAGGAGGCAGGTGGGAGGGGGTGGAACGGGGCAGGGGTGGGTGGAATGGAAAGGTGATGGGTTGGGAAGGAGGATGGATTGGGCCCAGGTTCAGCGTCAGCGGTACCCACCGAATCCTAACCCCCTTCCCAGGCCCAATCCACCTTCATTCGTCAATGCAGATGTGCACCAGTGATATCGCTGGAGCAGGTCCAAATTGACCCAAGCCAGCAGCAGGGGCTTGCCTCCGGGCAAGGGAACAAATGTTCCCTTATCCTGAGGAAGCCTCAGGTTAAGGGCCAAAACACCCATGTGGGATACAGCGGTTGCCATTTTGGGGCCACTGCATTGCCGTGTGGGGAGTTAGGGGGACTGAGCTGTGTTTAACATCCCCAACAGTTGTTTCTATCCCAGTTTGGATTGGCTGTAAATTACAAGCCCCTTTTTTCTTATAATAGAATGCACAAAAAAATTACAAATGTAAAACTGGGACCATAATGAGTCCCGTAAAGACTCATCCAACACTTGTATATGAAGAGTTGGTGCACCTTCTAACATACACCTAACTCTTGCTTACAGGAAGAAACAACAACAACAACATGTAACGAACCTGTCCTATTGTTTACACAACCTTATATACTACTTTACTTTGTCACATTATTTCATTACCAGCTACAGATGAAGAGAAAACTGAACTCATATATTTAGTACAAATAAATGAATAAAATGTATATTAATCCACCTTAAGTATGTATAAACGATAACATTCAATCAAGTTGTTTCAATGTTCTAGTAATACATTAGATTGCAAGGACAAACATTAAATATAGTAACTCACTAATGGTTAGTAATGTAGTAACTTACTGGCTTAAATATAAAATATTTTTAAGTCCAAACTTAAAAGTGTTAAGTTAAACACATAATTTGGCCTGTGTGAGTGGGCAGCGCAGGGAAGGAAATCAGGACCAGAACCATGACACATGGAGAAGGGGCATCTAACCCTGTCCTGTGTGCTGTAGTTCCAAGAATAATTCCCCAAAATTATTAGCAGTGTAGGAAAACAGCCTCTGCTGGTGCCAATGGAAGATTCTCTTTAGAGCTAATAGCAGCTTCTTCAATGAGTCTGGCACAATGAGAAAGAGCCAAATACATTTTCCCATGTGCTATAGTCCTTATCTCAATTCCCAACTCCTCTGCCTGAAGCTGCTGTTTGAGGTTCTCCCCCCACACACACACATGCATGCGCACCCAGCCAAACTATGTAACATGTAACTTGGTCCCAAGATTAACATTAAAATAAAGATTTATAACAGTAAATAAGATTATTTTATTTCTGTGAACCGCTTTGAACACAAGGAAGTGATATATATATATATATATATATATATATATATATATATATATATATATATATATATATATATATATATATATATATATATATATATATATATATATATATCAAATTGACTATAACTAAGCTAATAGTGTTCTTAATGAGACAAATTTAAAAAAAGACTATCACACTTTTTTAAATATTTCAACATGACAGAAGGAAATCTGTCATCCACAATAAGATATGTTGTTCCTTGAGTTTATCTGAGAGCGCTTTCAAAGTAAATTTAAACATAGTATCACATGTCCCCTTGCAGATTCAAGTACAGTGAGTGAAGATTAATAGGCTGAATTCCAATGTAAAGTTATGGATAATTTGATTGATGGTAGCCCATTAGAAGACCTTTTCCATTGTGGAACTCAGTCTAAACCCTGGCGATTAGATCTACCCCTTCTCTGCTGGTGTTCCGAGGGGGAGGGACATTTTTATTTGGTCTAGCCTGTCCTTGATTGGCTTTGATGGATTGGTTTTTCTCAATTTGTAGTGCTGCTGATTGCTCATTTTTGTTTATTTGATTGATTAGTTTCATTTGCTATTTTAATATCATTTACTATATTAGATTTTATTTTGTAGTTATTGAATTTTAATAAATTATGAGCTGACTGTGAGCTTCTCTTGTAGAATAGGAAAGGGTGAGATATTAATCCTTTAAAATAAATAAAATGAAAATAAATAATAAAGTCACACTGAAATCTGACTTTATCTTGGATGACAAAAGAAACCAAACACATATTATTACAACTAATTGTTTCGGAAACAAATAGATTTGGTACCAAATCCTACCTATCTCCTGCAAGCGCAAAGAGTGCAAGGGGTGCAATTTTCTGTGATTCCTGATTCCCTCTCCAACTCCCTGCACCCTCTGAAATCTGAACAAGACGGTATCTGGCACTGGAGGCTGGAGAAGAAAGGGAGAATGGCTGAAAATTATACCCCTTGTTGTCTTGCATGAGGAGAGAACACTTGTGCAAAACACGGTTTGGATTCAATCCTAAGAGTCCAGTTCTTTTATCTACTTCCTGCTCTGAATGAATCTACTTAAAATATGTATATGTTATAATGTCAGAATACCTTCAATCAATCTTACACCGTGGATATGAAACTAGCCGACTAGAAGAACAATTTTTACCTCAGTATTCATATTTAGTAGTTGGCAGAGTGGCTTTAAATTTGAGAAATGAATCTAGCATCTTCATAGAAGTGGAAAGGCTTAGACTTAATACCTACCATATTCATTTAAAAAAAAAGTTACCAAAAATTAGTTATCCACTATATACTTTCCAGATCAGCTGGAAATATTGAACATAATCCACCAGGAATTTCTGCTGTACAAATGTTACTTAAATGAATGCAAGTTGCATAAGAAGTTGTTCAAGTGTTCATTTCAGGGATGAGCGTGCAGACATTCCTGGTCAATTACAATTTACCAATTCCAGTGGTAAATTGTACTTATGAGAATGGGAATTTCCATTCAGGTTAAAAATGTGTCACTCATCGTGTAACTCTAGTAAACATACTTGCTCTTCTAACATCAGTGACTTGCAGCAATGTAAAAACACACAAATCATAAATCTTATATATCTTGTGCCTATCGAAGCTACTTTAAATAATTTTTCATTTAAATATCCATCATTATAAGTCTATCCTACACTACATAATTATAGACAGCATATGGGAACGACAAATTTAGCCAACACATACACACTTAAGTATAAATTGAAAATAACAGCATTCTTAATTTGTGTACTGCTGAGTGCTTGCTTCTCCAAATTTGAAACAGAAAATTTTTGAAGGGCATATAAAAAGAGAAAGAACCAAAAGACTGAAATATATATTAACACACACAGTAATGGGAAGAAGGTATAGAGATACTTCGGGATAACTACTGAATGTAATTTATCTTCAATATGAAAATTCAAAATGCAACACAACCATAGTACAACAGCAGTTATTTAAAATAATCTACAAAAGAAAATACACGAGCAACAATATTACGACAGTCTAAAATTGTGCACTTTTAGGCTTTTGTTTTTGTTCTGAAAGGACACCTTTAAATTATTATAATGTTTTACATAACTAGAAAATATTTAAAAAACCTGCCCAGATTGTTAAATCACACTTTTCCTTTAACACGTACACATGAATTATCTCTGTCTAGCTTGGAGTGGGCAAGTACTTCACCACTGAGCATCACCATAGAAATTCCAAGCAATATATGTTTTTAACTCATTTGCTCACAACATAGAATGCTTACCTGTTTACCACTCTGTAATTTTACAGTCGCACAATTTCAAAAGTAACAGCTTTCAAGCTCACTGCATGCTGTATAGCCTAACTGGGCAATTAATTTTAGAATTATTAACCAGGGAAAGCAGGGAAAACTTACCTATTTTTTTTTTCATTAAAATATCTTAAAATAAATATACAGGTGCATATTCCGAACCAACTTAGATGACAGTTGCAGCCCTGGATTTGGAATGGTCATAATGCCAGTAACATTCAGAAAAGCCTATAGAAAAGGTATTTTTCCCCACCAATGCTTCAAATGCTAACACAGAAGACCTAATAGAAGATCTTGTTAAGATTCATAAATTCAATACCCAGTACATATAGTGTTATTTGGAATTAGCTGCATTTTGCCCTATCTGTTTAGCATCTTTGTATATGTACTGTATTCTTAACTGCTGTCAAAGCAAAAAAGGAAAGGCTGGATTAGAAATCCAAATGAAATACAGAAACGCTCCATCTACTGATCCTTCCTATAATCCTTCACAGTAACTACATGCAACCACATAATAGGGCATTTGAAATATGGAAGAGGGGGGAGTATCTTCCAGATGACAAAAAGATAACAGTGGTACAAATGCCATAACAGCACATTAAATGGTAGATTCATTTCAATACCTGATTAACAAGAAGTAGGGACTGCAACCCTGCATTCAGTTACTTGTGCTAAGTCAACTGACATTAATGGTCTCGAGCAGGGGTTCTCAACCAGTGGTGCTTCGGCTGACTGCTGGTGGTACTCAGACTGCCGGACTGCCAGAAAACTGCTCAGATGTGGTGCTTTTGGTGGTGCATTTTTGCTCCCAAGAGGCTCCTGCCTGGCCGAGCCTCTTGGGAACACTGAGAAGGGCCTTCCCACCCACCCAGAGCCTCCTGCCTGTGTTTTCTGCCCTTCAAACACCTGAAAACCCAGAAGTAATTGGTGATTATGTCATTGCCAGTCACTTCCGGCGGTACGCAACAGGAGAGTGGAGCCGGAGGAGGTACTCGGCCAGGAAGGGGTTGAGAACCCCTGGTCTTGGGCATATATAAAATGCTCATTCAGAATGGTTATAAATGGACTATTCTTCATCTCTCCTAACTTTTTACAGCCTGTTTCATTCACCTGATGCTCACTGAAAGATGCCCAGTACATGCCCCACTACCTGATTACTCAGAACGAGGCTGTTGATTCTCTCACAGTCAGCAAATAACAGGCTGTGAATTGTCAGCTATCAAATGCGCTTCACTAAACTGAAGAGTTCTTACCTTCTTGCCTGGAGCCAGGATCCCTTTTAGTGACACAGTCTACTTAAAGAGCACAGCGGCCCCAATGGCAATCCACTGCAGTCTACAGCCCTGCTTCAGGATCCACTGGAAGCATGTGCTTCGTGGACTGCAATCTTTGCACTTTGCCCTTTACACTTCACCTCCCCTACTTTACAATATGGAATAGAAATGTACAGTATCTCTATGTATTTATTTAGCTATATACACTTTGTGAGCTACTTTTTGTTGAAAAATAATATATAAATATTCTTAGTAATAATATGAATCGGTCACTAGCTCATTCATCTTCCTCTCATCTGCTCTATTAAATATACACATATGTATGATTGGGTGTTTTGTGCTTTTTCCCCCGTCTTGAGTTGTTCTCAAAGTGAGGGGGTGCAACCATTAACTGCCCCCTGCCCCCTTAAGGAGCGGGGACAGCATGATGGTGGTGATCCCGGGGGAACGTTGCTGCCGAAAAAGTATCCGAAAATGCCTTTGTCTCACTTACCGGGGCTTGGGGGGGGTTCAGGGAGGCCTGCGCAACCCTCCGCAGGCCTCCCTGATCTTCAGATCGCTGAAAAATTGTCTAAATTCAGATCGCACTAAAAATTGTCATTTTTTGGCGAACTGAAGATTGGGGAGGCCTGTGGAGGGTCCCACAGGCCTCCCCGAAGCCCCCCCTAAGCCCTGGTAAGTGAAACAAAGACATTTTAGGGGGCATTTTTCCAGGCAGTGGCGATCCCCAGGATCACTGCCACTGCTGGCCCCGCCTCCACACACACTCAGAGTTCTCCCCAGCTCGCGGAGAGAACATTGAGAACCACTGGTCTAGAAGTTGGATGTACATCCAGTTTATATAGTCCATCTTGCACTCATCCTCAGCTCACATGGTTTCCTTCCTATCTGTCTTACAGGCAATGATAACTGCAGGACCAATGTGTCTGCACCATCTACACAATATCATATGTGTGGATTATCTTTCCCAGACAGTCTTCTCTTGCTGTCTCTCAGTTCCAGCCATGATAAACTGGCAGCAGATAACGGGACAGGTATGACCCCAAAATACTTAAGAGGTAGCAACCCTGGCTTATTCTTCCTATGAATATTTACCACTGGGTGGAGTATACTTAGGAAATATATAGGAATTTGTCTTTCAAGTACAATACAACATGTAACCAACAACTACTGTTTTGTGATATTATCCTCTCTACTTATAGCATGCATTCCCTATGGAACTCACTTGTGCCCAGCATGAAGACTTTACCTTAATTTTTAGACGTTAACTGATAACCACCAAAGGTTTCGAAGTTGAAGCTATAAAGCTACAGTACTGACTCTATAAAACCATTTTGACTCTATAAAAACTATAAAGCATAATCAACTCATATTACTCAAGATCTCTCACTCAACAGGTATTATATTAAACTAGGCACAGCTCCAATTCTGTGGCAAAACATTTTTGCACCTATCACAGAAATATATCATTCTGTAGTCTGGAGGCTAACAGTCTTGCAATCTCTTACTAAGTACCGTATTTTTCGCACTATAAGACGCACTTTCCTCCCAAAAAAAACATAGGGGAAAAAAGCGTGCGTCCTATGGTGTGAAGCCTGGGCTTGGGGGCGCTTCGGGGAGGCCTGCAGAGGCTCGCGCAGGCCTCTCCGAAGCCCCCACAGGCCTCCCCAATGTTTACTTCGGCGCCAAACAGCGATTTTCGGCCATTCCGGAAATGGCCGAAAATCGCTGTTTGGGGCCGAAGTAAACATCGGGGAGGTCTGCAGAGGCTCACGCAGGCCTCCCCGAAGCCCCCACAAGCCTCCCCGAAGCGTCCCCAAGCCCAGGTAAGTACAAACTTTTTTTTCTCTATTTTATGCTCCACAGGATGCATGCGTCCTATGGACCGATGCGTCCTATGGAGCGTAAAATACGGTAAATATAAATTTAAGTAGTAAGATGGTGCTAACAGAAAAGATATACAAATTTAGGCACATGCACATTGAAAATATCACTCACTTTATGTACACATGTGACAGGAATGTATTCATTAAAAAACCATAATAATTGTATAACATTATTGTTTGGGACTTCATGTGACTTTTTAAACATAAGTCATATGGTTGTATGTATCAGTAAAATGTTTGTGCTTCTGTATCTACTGTTTCTACAGACTAAAACAATTAGCTTCTGTGATTTACTTAGCCATCCTCTGTAGTGCTTCTAAATTGAAACAAATCGGCAGGAGCTGAGTGCAATTCCCAGAAGCTAGTCTACCGAAAATATTTATTGAGCTGACACATTGTCTAAAACTACAACCAGTCTTCCTGCCCCAGGGACTCTAAAGATTTAACAAAACAAAAAAAATGAGGTAGACAGACACCCAGAAGAAAGAAAAAAGTATGTTATATTTTTGTCCACGTAATGTGATAAATATAAGACAACCACTTCACCTCAATTACTCACAACCATTTCTTATACTGATATCAGTGATACTGATACTGATATCAGACACAACAACAATATTTTACACATGGCTGATGTAATATGCGTTTATCATTATTATTAATAATAATACAAATTGCTATTTCACCACAGCTATTAGAGTGGTAACAATCAACTTCCTGTTCTTTGGGAATGGACTGTCAACTTCTTAAATATAAGCTAACACTTTACTAAATTAGCCTGAACTAAAATAATGGAATTAAAAAAAAAAAAAGATTGTATGTGCCTTGCACATATGCATAGGTATTTCCACCTGTTAGCAAAACTCAAATGGTAGAAGTTACATAGAGCTGGTGCAGATGCTAATTAGCTACGTAGTCTCCACATGGTAAGCAGGACTGCCATATAGAGGCTGGGGGAAACACCCTCTTTCTGCTGTTTTAGATTACATAAGCTTATTTCTTCGAGTACCTATAATTTTGGCTAATGCCACTCCCCGCCCATAGATGTGGGCAGCAGGGACATCATTTGCCCAGTCCCAGTCTGCATGAGGCATGGAATTAGACTGGGCACCTAATTGGTGCCTGAGCAAGCCAAGGGTGGGGCCAGAGATGTGCTACATGCATGTGGCCTCAGTCCCTCCCTCAGTCCCTCTACCGATACTGGAAAAGCTCATGAGATCATCCAGGTAGCTTTGATCCAGCTCAGCATGGGCCTACTCTGGCTAGCTTCCCATAGTGTCCTGGCTTGGATCAGCAGCATCAGCAGCTGCTGTATATCCTTTTCAGGCTTCCAAATAAATAACTAGTTATTGTTGCAATTACCTTTCTTCGAGTCTAAGGCGCCATCGATTCTAAGGCGCACCTTTACTTTCAGTACCACCAGCAGCGGGGAAAAAAATCAATTGATTGTAAGACTCACCTCCCTTCATTGAATCTACCGGCTCAGCACCAACTCTACCCAGCATGTCTCCTGCACCTGAGGATGACTGAGTGCACTGCCTTTGCACAGCATTTCTGGCCTCGCCAGAAAGTGCCATTTCCTTCATTACCTGGGCTTGGGGGAGCTTCAGGGAGGCCTGCGCAACCCTCTGCAGGCCTCCCTGATCTTCAGTTCAGCGAAAAACAGCTATTTTCAGCCATTTCCGGTTTTTGCAAAAACTGGAAATGGCTGAAAATCACCGTTTTTGCCGAACTGAAGATTGGGGAGGCCTGCAGAGGGTCGCGCAGGTCTCCCTGAAGCTCCCCCAAGCCCCAGTAAGTAAGAAGATAGCATTTTGGGGTGCTTTTTGGAGACCTTCGATTCTAAGACGCACCCCATTTTTTGAAATGCTTAATTGGGAAAAAACATGCGTCTTAGAATTGAAGAAATACAGTAACCCAAAATAATCAACTTCAAACCTTACTTAACTGGATATCTAAATTATAGTTATGTGGGGTGGGGTGGGGGGCTTCGCCTTTCCTCTGCCCAGCTGGTGGCTTAGTGGTCTAGTGCTACTGTATTATTTGTTTGCTAAGCAGGGTCAGGTCTCATTTTTAGGCCCATGCCACATACAAAAGCCTCTGTAGCACAACTGACAAACTAACTGTTGGGCCTGCAACTCCACTTCACAGGCCTGGCTCTTAAAGTCATTGTACATAATCTAACATTCAGTCACAGGTTTAAATTTTATTTAATGAATTAGATCTGTGTATTCCTGTGCATGTCTGCTTGGAGGTAGGCCCCATTGAGTTCAATGGGGCTTACTCCTGAGTGAATGTGTATAAGATTGTAGCCTTGGTTCTGAGTGGATTTTATACCACCATTTTATACTGAGTGGATATATATACCCTTGTGGATATATAGTGAAGTCTCCTGATCACACCAGTTCACCAGTCACACGCAGATCGACCTTGCCTGTCCTTCCCATCCTGGCCTGTCCTTCCCATCCCACGAGACGCTGGGCCATTGCCCCACTGGTGGTCTCCCTGCCAGAGGCGGAGCTTAGACAGCATTTGGCCAGTGTTGCAAGAGCTGCTTACCAGCGGACCCCCCCTCCCCGTGTGGCAGATTAGTGCAGGACAGGATGGCTGCAGTAGGGCATTTCATATGCACCCTGAGACCAGCAAAACCAGGGGAGAACCCAGTACCGCTCCTCAGTGGCTTGCCGGCTCGAGGAGCTGGGGGGAACCCTCTGGCCTGACTTGCTGTACAATATATATCTACAGAGATAATAAAACTCTTGAAAATTCTTATAACTACTCCAGTGACAACAGCAGAAGCATAAAGGTGCTTCTCTGCTTTAAAGTGGATAAAAACGTTTCTAAGGGCGCAATCCAAACCTTTTGCAGACATTCCTTGAAGATGTAAATATGCAGCCTCCAACTTCCCCTCACAACTGTCCATACACCTCACAGATATATCAGAAGGCCAGACTTTATAAGGAAATTTTGCCTTTTTTTCTGATGAGTAAATTTTTGTATAGTTTTTCTTTTTTAAATTAATTATTAAATTTTCCATGCAACGTATCATTTCTTTTTCCATTGACAACATTGCCAAGGCATTAAGTCTGTCTTGGGTCATTGTACTTCTTAGGGCGCAATCCAAACCTACTTAGGCCGCTGTTGTAACCAGCAGCCCAGCGAAAATGGGAGGCCCCAGAACGAAAAGGGGATTCAAATCCCCTTTGAATTCCCATTTTGGAGGGAATTTGAATCCCCTTTCTGTTGCATGGAAAATTCTGTTGCAATGATACGTTGCATGGAAAATTTAATAATTAATTTTAAAAAAACTATACAAAAATTTACTACTCAGAAAAAAAGGCAAAATTTCCCTATAAAGTCTGGCCTTCTGATATATCTGTGAGGTGTATGGACAGTTGTGAGGGGAAGTTGGAGGCTGCATATTTACATCTTCAAGGAATGTCTGCAAAAAGGTAAGATCATATCTATTGCTTTACCATAGAAATGTATCTGTGTGTTCTTATATTGATTTTGTAGGAAGGATCAATGAAAACTATGGAAATTAGTACTGAGTATCTAGAATAATAGTATTTATATAATGCTTCTGTGTGCTCAAAGTTCTTCACTCACTGGTATAATTTCATTAACTTCAGGGTGCCTAACAATTTACAAAAATGTAAATACACAAGGGATAAGTATCAGATCTAGTGTGTTAATGCAAGAAGTGACCGTCAGTTGTCATTTACTAGAATGGCAGATTAATGCATTAAAAATACATTATAGGGGGAAGTGTCAGTGAAGGGATTGTGTGTGTGTGTGTGTGTGTGTGTGTGTGTGTGTGTGTGTGTGTGTGTGTGTGTGTGTCTGTCTGTCTGTCTGTCTGTCTGTCTGTCTGTCTGTCTGTCTGTCTGTCTGTCTGTCTGTCTGTCAATATATAAAAACATGTGTATATGCAGTAGAGAGATGTACAGATTTGTAAATTCAAGGTGGAACAATTCTCTCTCAAACCATACAGAAAACTGGCATTTCTTTTCAATGTGACATCAGCATTCTTGACAGCAGATTAGTTTAACACTGAGCATCCCAGCAAAACAGTTATCCATTCTAGAGTGCATAATAATTCATTGTTGTCCTTCACCGTACATTAAATGTCACCCATCACAGTGACAGGAATATAAAAATTATTGCACTACAGCCAGAAACCAGACAAGAGCTGTTAATGTAGGCACTTTGGACATGATCTTTATAACCCGGCTAAATCATCAGGAAAAAAAAAATGCCATATTTGAAAACAAGGAATTGTTTATGGCAGAACTTTTACAAGAGTCAAAGTTAGATGCCCTTCAAGAAAATGGAAGGACTGAGTGTGCAATTGCTAAAGAAGCTGCCAAAATGGTAGTATAGGCTCTCTCTTCATGGAACATTTGTTCCCATCCCCCAGGTAAAGCCCCAGCCGCCCCAATGGGACTACTTAGATCTGCGCCAGCTATTTTACTGACGTACACTCGAGCAACCTGTATAGCAACAGCCAGGTACGGGAAGGGGAATAGGATTCTGATAGAGCCGCCGCCACTGATCCCTCCCCCTTCCCGGGCCCGGTCGACCAATCCCACCCCCCTCGTAATGTCCCGTTCCGCCCTTTCCTCACACCTCTGCCGCCCTGCGGAAAACCTATCTTCCCTAGTAGGTGCTTCAATGGATCTGGGGCAGGGAGAGTGCTGCCAGCCTCTTTGACGGCATGACCTCTTCGCCGGGTAACGCAAACATGCCTTATGGCACATTTGCAACACCCAAGACCGGCAGAGTTGTACTACTAGCTTTTTCCAATGCTTTTTAACATCTACATGAAACCGTTGGGAGAGATTATCCGGGGATTTGGAGTTGGGTGTCACCAATATGCTGATGACACCCAGCTCCATCTCTCCTTGCCATCTCACTCCAGGGAGGCTGTGGAAGTCCTGGAGTGCTGTCTGGAGGCAGTTGGGGTCTGGATGAGGGCTAATAGGTTGAGATTGAATCCAGAAAAGACAGAGGTCCTACTTGTCAGGAAAGCTTCGATGCAGATACTGAGTAACCTGCTCGTTCTGAATGGAGTTGCACTCCCCCTGCAGGAACGGGTGCGCAGCTTGTGAGTACTTCTGGATTCACAGCTCTCCCTGGAAAGCCAGGTGGTGGCTGTGGCCAGGGGTGCGTTTGCCCAGCTTCGGCTGGTGCCCCAGCTGCGGCCGTACTTGAGTCGATCGGACCTGACCACGGTGGTCCACGCCTTAGTGACTTCAAGACTGGATTACTGTAATGTGCTCTACGTGGGGCTGCCCTTGAAGACAGTTCGGAAGCTGCAACTAGTGCAGAATGCGGCGGCCCGGGTGGTCGCTGGAGCTAGGCGGTTTGACTCTGCTGAGCCGCTGCTTCAGCGGCTGCACTGGCTGCCCATTCGTTTCCAAGCCTAATTCAAGGTGCTGGTAATGACCTTTAAAGCCCTTCACGGTTCAGGTCCAGGATATCTGAGGGACCGCCTTCTCCCATACATTCCGGCCCACTCTCTGCCGTGGCGCCACAACTGTGGAACTCCCTTCCAGGGGATGAGAACTACCCCCTCCCTCATGACATTTCGGCGAGGGCTCAAAACTTTTTTTTCATCTAGCGTTTGGGTTTTGGGCTGTGGTCTGCATCCTGTGTCTCAAGATGCTCTCCCATGCTGCTTATCTGCTCCATGCTGTCCCCCCCCCCGGTGGATTTTATTGTTTTTAACATTGTTTATGTACAGTTATGTACTGTTTAAACTTTTTAATGTATTTTTTAAGTTGTATTTTAACTTCTGTTGTAAGCCGCCTTGGGCATTTGCCTTGGCATAGGAAAGGCGGGATATAAAATTTTTAAATATTTTTTTAAAAATAAATAAATAAATTCAAGTAAAAATATGTTGCATGCTAAATTTTGCTAATTCAGGCTATGAAGGTTGTCCATTTCAGGAAACTATATAGGAAATTTAAAAAATTTGTAAGGCATAGTAATTATATGTAATTTGCATTTTGTGTATTTGATGAATACAGTGCTAGACATGCTGGCTTTAGATTATCAAAACTAATCTACACATGCTGTAGGTACAGCTTTTCCACTTCAGAAAAGCTGTTGGTGTTAGTTCAAATTTAGAAATTCCAACATTTAGAAAAGTGACATGTCTCTAAGGTTGCTTTTTCCAACGCCCTTGTTTTCTCTAACTGTGGTGTTACTGAGGAAGCCCTCAAATGTGCAATCCATCTCCAACAATGTCAATGGAATGCACTTCTAGTTAAGTGGCATTATTAAGTCTGTCTGCAGTCCTAAGCAACTATGTGTTCAAAATTCCCAAGTATAATTTTTCACAGCTTTTGCACTATTTTGCAAGTTTGCATTGTTTTTTCCCCCCTTACTATGCACCTCAGTAATGCTATGTTAAGTATAAAGAGAAAGGACAGGTGTGGGACAAGATCAAGAGTGCCTTCTGTCTTGAGTTGAAATTCTGCAATTCAATGAACAGTTCTACAGTGCATAATTGGCACTCCCCCCCAAAAAAAAACACATTTTAAAATATGGACCAGAAGCAGATAGATCCCTAGCTCAGAGAAAAACCAAACCAAACCAGCAAATTATATACACACACAGGATCTTCACAACTGATCCAGTCCATGCATATTTTGCACCTAGGGACTGAAACCCGAGAACAAAGTGTAGGAAAAGAAGCAAGCTTGGTAGTAGTTTTTGTGACATTAGATCTCCTTCTCCTGGAGGAGGACTTCGATGTCTACATTTACAGCCTCCATCTAATTAAAGTTGCATTTGAAGCAAGGTGAAAATTTCACTCATTACCAGTAAATGAAGGGCACCCTGCCCAGGATTTTTGACATGATTAACTACTGCCACCTCTGTACTAACATGCCTGTTCAAGAAAGACAGGAAGAAAGGTATCATGTGGAGGACAAAGATGACTAATTGAAGCCTCTTTTTAGATTCTTTTTTTCTTTTGTATGGCTTCATATTATCTTTGCCATACTCCATAAGTGCAATAAACCAATGCAATACAGAAAATCCTGTTAACTGCTCCCATTTTTCTTCTGGACAGGTCTCATTGCTTACTTTTGTCAGCCCTAAAACCAAAGAGTTTTTTGGTAGAATTTCATTACTAGAAACTTTCCAAAACCAGCTCATTTAATAGAGAAGATTTCTCCCTTTTCACACTAAAATTCCACTAGACGTAATAACACTCTCATCAAAGAAATTGCTGTAGTTTCTGCTGGCTGAAAATTGTCTAGCTAGAAACTGGTGATGGCACTATGCTAGAGAAATGCTATTATGATAACCTTGAGTAAGAGAAGAAAACCACTTAAAAGTAGATACGGATCTTATAATGACAAAAAGCTAAAGCTGTTTACTGTGAACAAGGACAATAAAAACCTGCTAACTATTTGAGTTCATTGTATTCCCTACTCAAATAGTACTACTGGGAGTGGAACTGCTCTGACCCTGTAAGTAAGTGGCAGCACAATTCTATCCAACTTACACCACCGGTGTAACCAGCGGTGCAGCAAGAACGGGAGGCCCCAGAACGGAGGGCGGATTCAAATTCCCTCCAAAGGGGGATTCAAAGGGGATTTAAATCTTCCCTCCCCTCCAAAGCCTGCCGCCCTCCCCTCCCCCGCTGGTTACACCAGTGGCATAAGTTGGATAGGATTGCGCTGTAAGTAAATAAAAAACTCTTACTTATAAAGAAATATCCGAATATATCCCACTTCCTCATCAGGCAATTATGCAGTCCCAGATTTTTGCTTTGTTTTGTTGTTTTTAAACATTCATCAACCTAGCTGATCCATTTGGGGACTGGAAAAGTAAAAAAAGTTTTCCTAAAATGGCAGCTACATTTTGATATACAGTATTATGCTACTATGCAGGTTTGATGTCTTACTCAAACAAGCTTTGAATTTATTTATTTGTCATGTTGTATATGTGTGCAGGAAACTTACTATGCATCAGGGATGTGCAGTCAGGGGAGGCAGAGCCTCACCAAAACCAACAAGTGCCTAGCCTTTCCACACCGCTCCTTTCCAGCACAGTCAATGAGTAAAGCAGCGTGCGCGCGCACACACACACACACACACACACGCACACGCACACGCACACGCACACGCACACGCACACGCACACGCACACGCACACGCACACGCACACGAAAGCTGTCTTAGTCAATTAGGCTGCAATTGTGGCTGCCTTCCAATGAAAAACAGGCAGGGTATCTGGCATCCAATGAAAAAAAGGCTGGGCACCTGCATCATCAAGCTCTGGGGAGGCAGCAGGCAGACTTGCCTCAGTTCTGTTTTTAAAAAAAGCCATGAAAAAAGGAAGGAAGCCTGTGTGCAGGGACCGACTCTTTAGAGCAGCAGGACAGGAAGCTATTGAGCTGCCTCAGGAGGCATGTCTCTGAGCTCTCCCTAGCCCTTATTGGGAGAAGAAGAGGTGAGGTGGTTTTTTTTTAATTATTTCTGGGGGATGAGAGAGAGAGAGAGAAAAAACGAACTAATGAACGATCAATCAAACAAACTTCAAGGAAGGCAAGATTCACTGAGAGAGAAAGGGGTGGGACAGAGTGTGTGGGTGGGTGTATTCAATGTGGCTATGCCTCCCCTCACTGCATGTGAGACCTCACTGCACGTCACTGCTATGCATATATGCACAGAGATAATGCTGCTGTACCCAGTCTTCATAACAGGAGCACAGCAGCACCAAAGCAGATTTTGTATGGACTCTGTACAAAAGACTTAAGATGATTTGCTGCAACCATAAGCCTGAAGTGGGAATGCAGCAGGATTCTTGTGAAAGTGTTCCTGTGATTGTGCATTAAGAATATCTCCATATGATTGCTCTTTAAAGGAAAAAAAGGGCTATACTTGCAAACAGTCCTACCCTATTTCCCTGAAAATAAGACCTCCCCGAAAGCAAGACCTACCGTCATTTTTTTCCGTGATTTTTGCTGGCACTCATATAAATATAAGACCTCCCTTGAAAATAAGACCTAGCTAGGATCATTAGCCAGACGGACGCGACACCCCCCAGCACCCCCCGGCACTTACTTTGACCGATTTAAGCTTCGTTCTTTCCCGAGGGTGCAAGGCCTGGAAGGCCTGCACTTGAGTCCTCCACCATAGAGACGACGTGCTAGAGAGGCCAGCAAGGCCTGCAAGGAGGCTGCCACCTTGCAGAGTCTCTCTAGCATGTCATCTCGACGGTGGAGGACACGAGTACAGGCCTTGCACCCTCGGGAAAGAATGAAGCTTTAATCGGTCAAAGTAAGTGCCGGGGGGGGGGGGGGTCGCGCCACAGGTTGGGAAAATAAGACCTCCCTGAAAATAAGACCTATTGCGTTTTTGGAGTCAAATTAATATAAAACACTGTCTTATTTTCGGGGAAACACGGTAGTGTAAGCTTCACGCAGGAGGCACTGGATCTCAGTATGAGTTCTTGAGATCCACTTCCACTTGAAGTAGAAAGTCCTGAGTAAAATGGACTAATAGATTGATGTTTAGAACCTGTGAACCACTAGAAGCTAAAAGCATGTGAATTTCTGACATGCCTTCCAAAAGTGATTTCAATTTCTGGAGCCACCACTGGGAGAATATTATAAGATCATGAACACATAAAGATGAATTTTCAGCCTTTTTGGTAGTGTGCTAGTTTTCTATGAGCAGGCAGGTGTTTTGTTTGTTTTCATAAGGAAGCATTCATAGAAAATGGCTCATCTGCAACCTGAAATGGTCTCCCAGGGGTGGCTCTAGTCAAAATGCTGCCTGAAACAGCACCAAATCTGTTGCCCCTTTTCTCTCGGGAGAAAAAGACAGACACCCAGATTCCTTTGCTTTCTTACACTCATCAGGAGGGACACTGTTATAGAAGATACATTCCTGTGACTTTTAACCATGCTACTATATACCGTATTTATCGGCGTATAAAACGCACCGGCGTATAAGACGCACCTTCCTTTTGGCCCTTGGTTTCCAGAAAAAAAGATTTAAAGGATTTTTGGGCCACTTGGCCACTTACTGCTTGGCTGCTTAATTAGCTAATTTACATAAATTGCACAAAAATACCAGGATCTCTTTTAAAACACACAGCAATAAGACACATGAACAAAATGCACCAGAACATAAATCCCAAGTACAAAAAAAAAAAAAACCCAGACTCAACTCTTTTTCCCCCAACCCACCCATGCAGTTTCCAAAGTAAAAAAAAAAACATTTATCCCAAATACAAAAACCCCAGACTGAACTCTTTTCCCCCACCCCATGCACAGTTTCCAAACAACATAAAAGTACAAAAAACAACAACAACCCAGACTCAACTCTTACCCCACCCCACCTATGCATTTTCCAAAGCCTCCCCAACTAGGCCCAGTTCAGAAGCTTACCCTTCCGAGGATTGCTGGAAAGAGCAGGCCTTCTGCAGCTCAGCTCAGCTGAACTGAACTGAGCACAGCGCCCTCTGCTGGCTGCTGAGAAGCTCAACTCATGCACGTACATAAATTAAACCCGACAAACAGCTGTAGATCGGATAGATTAGTTAGGGAAGAAAGCACAAGGGAACTCTCTGGCTCCGGAAAAACGTGGTAAGCCTGAAAATGCTTTAAAACTGGCAAGGGGGGAAAAGGGATTTTTTAGTATTGGCGTATAAAACGCACCCTACTGTTTTGAGTCACAATGTAGACAAAAAAGTGCGTCTTATACGCCAATAAATACGGTAACTAGTAGAACAAAAGCTAAGAGCCTTAAGCGTAATCATGACCAAACAAAAATTTTTAGGGGCTTGATGTAATTTACATCACAGACCAACACTGGGTTTAGGGATCACTCACATAAGGTGAATGAATTCTATGTGCTTGGACAGGAGTGGGTGAAGTTTTAAAGCAAAAGGAAGAGTGCTTTTTAAAGGCACTTCCAACATTTCCTTCCTTCAAAATCAGACAAGTTCAGTCCTATCAGTTCCTTGTGGACTCAGCCTTGTTGTGTTACTGATTTGCTGCTGCTTCCTACTCTGGGTTTTTAATAACACGACGTGTCATTTGAACAACCTCTGGTTACGAGGCTGGATGAGCGCAATAACCCAAAGAACTGTTGTTTGTGAACTTCCATTCACTGAATAGTACTTTAACCGCAGTTTTTGGTTGATTATATTTAGGTTCTAGCGCAAAAACAACAGTTTCAAAACTAGAGTTTAGGATTTTCCTTTGGCACTAAAACAGCTATTCACCTTTCAATCCTACTCATGATGTCTTCCCCTAGAGAACTAAAATGATCCTCTCTGTGATCTTAACGGATTTCTGTGGGGATTTTTTTTTCCACTTTAAAAACTGTTATCTTGGTTGAAAACAGCAGTGCCTCTCCTGTGTTTTATCCATTGTTTGGAGGCAATAAATAAAGAGGAGAGAGAATGGAGATTGCCAAATGCTTTCTGTTTGACAGGGTGCAATTTATTCAAATATGCTTTTGGAAATATATTGCTTTTTACAATCACACATGCTCAGCGTGGCATGCTGATGAATTAAGTTGCAGTGTTCCTGTTGCTAAGCCTGAGGCAGAGTGCCATAATGGATACGTAATGAGTGGTTTTACCACGAGAACGTGGAATGAGCTATCCCTGAAGCTCTTAAAGCTATGACCTTATAAAATGCACAAGATTGACAACAAAAAGGTTTTGTGAAGACTCACCCTGTTTTTTCTGAACGATTCAGAAGCAAGGTTGGCAAAACCCAACAATGCTCTGAATAAATGAAATATCGGCGCGAGACCCACGTGGGACTCCATGATGAGAGACCTATGTGCAACTGTGAAAACGTGCATGGGTTTCCAAATCACCAGATGACTAAAAGCCATTTAAAAAATAGCTTATCAGATGGTGATATTAACAGCACAATCCTATCTAAGGTATCACAAACGTGCTCTAAAGCATGTTTGCAGCATCCGGTGAGAATTGCTGCCACAGCAGAGTCCTCGTGGCGCGGGGGAGGGCGGAACGGGGTATTTCATGGTGGTGGGATTGGTCAGCCAGGCCTGGGAAGGGGGAGCAATTGGCAACGGTCTCTTCCTCCATATCCTATTCAACTTCCTGGGCCTGGCCAGCATTACAGTCGGTTCAAATGTGCGCCAGTAAAATAGCTGGCGCACATTTGAGTAGACCCATTGGGACGGCTGGGGCTCTACTCGGTAAAGGGACCAAAGTTCCTTTACCCCGAGGACGACTTCAGCAGTGCCGGCACAAGCCCAATACTGGATAGGATGCGGCAGGCGCCTTATTTGCACCGCTGCATCCTGCTAGACAGAATTAGGCTGTAACTCTCCAAGTTGGCCTTTTCATACGTTAGGATCAAACTAGTCATTGACTAGTAGCGTAACCCTGGGGGTTTTGAGCTTCTTTTTTAAGCAAATAGAATGTGGGGATGACAAAGGTTGAAAGTATGGTAGAAGATGGGGCTTTTAGTCTTTGACTCGACTACAGTCTTGATCATGATCGTAGATGTCCCCTTGCACATTATTTTAATGGGAAATAGCACACAATTGGGGCTGTGATTAGGATCACAACTGCAGCAAGGGCGAAGTACTAAAGCCCCCTGCTCCCCCACTGTATTTCCACCCCGTTTCATTTGTGTCGTTGATGTCATCCACATATCTTTAGAAGAAGAAAAAAACTAAAACAAAGAAAAATCATAGTTACATTACATTTAGTTTGAGCCTACATTCTCAGATACCCAGGGACAGTGTGAGGGCTTTACTGAGGTCCAACCCAGTTGGGCTGACTCTTGATTGCCCCAACACCAGTGGCAGCGGTGGTGTGTGTTGGTTGAGAGACTATCACTGTGTCTAGCACCCCCATCTACAAATGTAACTGTCCCTCAAGAGGCCCCTGTGTTGATGTGGACCCTTAGGGGATGCTCCCATTGGCTGGTGGGGAAGAGAAGATGCTATCAACACCCAACTAAGAAGCTGCTTCCCACTGCCACCAGTAGGCTTAGGACATAGTTGCAAGGCTTTGCTCCAGGGCCTCCAGCAACCTGCTACCAGCAGATACCCTAAGATAATTTGATGTTGCAAAGTATATTGCCACAATTTCATACAAGCAGAAAACACTGGACAACACAAAATTGGCCCTGAAATGAAAAGAGCTAATCTTTACTAATTTCGACGAACTGAAAAATGAAAATGACAATAAAATCTGTTGATTGGCTCTAGTGTAGGAGAAGCAGTCCGCATTGTGTGCATAGGTGTTGTAAGTGCTGTCAGGCATTTACCAGTACAATGTCTATGCAATTATCTATTGTGGATCTCTCACAAACTGTAGCCAATTTTGCATTGTAATTGTCATATTCATGTTGAGCACCTTAAAATCTATAAGAAATGACCAATTTAATCTTGGGGGTATGACCTTTGTCAAAATTTGTAGTCCAGTGAAATTAGTAACTCTCCAAGAACATGAGAATCTCAGTTTTTTCCCCTAATTAGCAATTCAGGAACTCTTAACTACCACTAATGCCAAGTGTGTGCAAATGAAAGCTTGGATAGCAGGCATTCACATGATTAACACTGTTTGAAGTTCAAATAAAAAGCACCTACCCTTTTTGTAAAAAAAGGACTGACTAGTGCGAAATGGTGACAGTATGTAGAGGAGCGGAAAATTCAAGCAGTGGCTTTACAAAGTACATAAAATGTTGGTATGAGTGGGAGAATGAGAACTTTGACATGGGAGTTCCTATTAACCAGAGACCAGATACTAAAGCAATTAATCAATTGAACAGAAGATACAAAGCTGCACTCTATATTTTCTAACATAGTAAGGGCTGCCTTAGTATTTTGTAATGGTTCTATTTCATGTTTTATGTGTGTTTTTTGTAAGCTACCTTGGCTTTATTTTAATAATAGAAGGGATATCGATATTTGAAATAAATAAATAAAAATATACTTTTACATTGTTGTGAAATTCTGACTCTTGTATAGAGAACTAAAGTTAATACACCCACTTCAAGTGGTGCATAGTTAAATATCTATATAGTCAGCTACTCTTAATAATATTGAAATTAATACTGTACTTGTACTCTGATAAAAACAATAGGCACTGCAATTAATAACTGCAGTCATGCAAATGTGGATGGACCACAAAGACAGGAATCATGGGTATATTTAAAGTTAGAAAAGCCAGAAATTGGGGGGGGGGGAATTCAGCCAAAGTGATTGATTAGACAGGCTGCAGGATTCAGAGAAAATACATTACAACCTACAGAACTGGAGCATCATCTGTTATTCCTGTTCTTTTATATGCTGTATCCCTTGACAATTAAGTCCAGTCGTGTCCAACTCTAGGGAGCGGTGCTCATCTCCGTTTCAAAGCCAAAAAGCCAGCGCTGTCCAAAGACATTTCCATGGTCATGTGGCCGGCATGACTCAACACCGAGGCGCATGGAACGCTGTTACCGTCCCGCTGACGCGGTACCTATTAATCTACTTGCAATTTCTTGCTTTTGAACTGCTAGGTTGGCAGGAGCCGTCGCACGGATTCAAACTGCCAACCTTTCGATCGACAGCTCATGGTTCAGTGGTTTAACCCACTGCGCCACCCGCTGTGTAAATGGTGTAAAATTAGAAGCTTAAAAGGAGCAAAAAAAGGTGCTGAAGAATGATGAACAACGGGACTGTTTTAAACAGGCTTAGCCACACCCCTCCTAGAAACATAAGGAGGAAAGGGGTAAGCACCTACCATTAACGCCAGAAAATGAAACATGATTAACAAACGCCACTGCCTGAAAACAACAATGAAGTTAAGAGCAACACAAATACGATCATATTGCATTGCACAGCACCTAAGAACCCTGACATGATGACAAGCAAGGTCCAATTTGTAACCATCATCTAGTTGATGAGATTATCTTTGCATAAATCAATAGATTATTTGAGGTTCAAGAAGTACTGTATACAACTTATGTTTTTGGTAAGACATCAGATTCATTTTGATATAATTACTTCTCCTTGCTAACAAAAAAAAAAAAGAAACAATCCTCCTGAACAAAAACAGAGAACAATCTAGAAGCTCTTTGCATTAGACACATGAACAAAATTAAAGGTTCATTTTATCTGATCCAAAAATGAACGATAAAACAACCAGACCCGAGATAAGACAAGACGGACAGAGAGGTGTATACTTTCAGATTTTGCATATGAAAAGCATGGGAATTAAATATTCTCCAACTAGAGTTAGATACTACCTACAATAGGAATTAATGGCAAGTTGTACTCGCTCAGACCTAACACTACAGTTCCTTATTTGAAACTATTTTAAAACCAAGCATTAACCCCACTAATTACTCTTGATTTCAATGAAGCATTTTTTATTTTGATTTTTTTAACTAAATGGTTCAACAGCAGATGCAGTTAAACATCCTATTTGTTTAACCATGCCAGTAATTAAAGAATTTTATGTCAAAGTCACAACTACTATAGGAGAAAATTAAATCTGAATAGGAGACATTCATTTTCAGTAATGATGAAATGGATCTATTATCAAAGAGAAATTTAACATAGAAATCATAATTACAAATGGGGTAATTTCAAAATATTCTATGTGTTTTCAGCCTGAGAAACTACTGATGACTTATTTATACACAAAATACATAACAAGGTACAATGGCTAAGTCACATCAATCTATCACTATGACTCAAGATTTTGTGTTGCTCTGTCTTAGATAAATATAAGGTGAACCTTATAAATATAAGATAAATATAAGATGGGAGAACCTATCCCCATTGTTAAGCAATGCACACCTGTAGCTTGTTCAATTACAGAACAAAGCCTATACTACAAGACAAAACAAATTCAAATAATGACAATTTACTAATATACAGTACCTACAATACACAGTTGCTCTCTGCATATAATTCATGGAAGTGTACTCAATCTGATGTTCTAAAACATTGTTAAAAACTATGTTGTGACTAATTAATAATAAATATATCTAAGAAGGGAAAACCTGATAAATGAAACACACACACACACTATGAAATACTGTATTGCAACAAGTATAGATCCTTATTGTGTACTAAAACATTATTCTCTCTCTCTCTCTCTCTCTCTCTCTCTCACACACACACACACACACACACACACACACACACACTTCTTATGGAAATATTAGTTGTTACAGGACTCATCAGCAGTCAAACAGACATTAGTTTGTAATTACAACATACAACCTCCTTGAGATCGTAACTAAAGACAAATAAACAGGTTAGAACAATTTCTTTTTTTCATGACATAGGACATCTTACATGTATATAAAACCCAACTGACCTCAAGGTCACACCATACTCTAAATCCATTAGAATAAACACTGCATAGTATGAAACCTGTCAGCAGATCATTACAGTAGTTTAGAGTTAAATCATCTGCCCCAGCAATGTTTAGAACCTCTGGCAGACAATTTTACAATGTTCAGTATTGTTCATTTATTGTATTGGTTATAGCAATTAACTTCCAAGACTGGGTATTAAATTGGCTACTAAGAACAAACTGAACTTGAACATTATTTCCTATTCAGAGATACGAAAAACTCACCCCGGCCCTATGACTACAATCCTATACACATTTACCTTAGAGTAAGGCCCATTGAACTCAGTGGAGCTTACTTCTGAGTAGGCATATACAGGATTGTGCTGTAAGTCTTGTTTCTGCTTGTGCATTATGAATATATTAACATTTTACCTGTACTTCTCAAGGTACATACTGTATATACCTAGTTGTATACCTAAACCGAAGTCTCTATCTAAATAAAGCCATATGCTCATAGCAGTATGTATTTTTAATTGTTTATGATCAGGGTGATGCTTTCAACATCTGACAGAACAGAGAAATATACCGTATTTGGAATAGAAAACATTCAACAATGGCCCATTAACAAACAGTGTTAGGTTACTGTGAAGAACATCTCTCTGTGCTCAGTGCATGCAAACACGTGAACATTTCAAAATAAAGAACAAAAAAAACCCCAGTGCTTAAAAGGTTCAGAAAATGTGTTTCTGACATAAAATAGCACATTTTCAGAAAAGTGAATAATCATTCATCAGCACCTTATAACATCAGTAGAATCCACCTGTTTAAAATATTGTTCAAATATATGATGTATAGTATGAAGTTTTCCTTTTGCACTAAAATGCTGAACACATATACCTGGTTCTCTCTCTCTCTCTGTGTGTGTGTGTGTGTGTGTGTGTGTGTGTGTGTGTGTGTGTGTGTGCGCGCGCGCTACACACAATTCAGAAATGTATATAGATTTAAAATTCATCTGAAAACTATAGTAACAGTGAAGAAGCATTCAACATGAGCAACTTTTAGTCTTTATAATTCATACTTTTTTAATGTAGATTGTGGATTACATTGAAAAATGTGGATTGTGGACTGATTCATACCTGCATGCAACGCAGTGGCTTCTTCAAGTTATACTTTCCTCTGAATTTTACCCAGGGTAAATTCAAAACCAAGGTTTCACCTGACACACTCCCTTCTCTGCTGTCCTCATCACAACAAGATACCAAAGTAAACTGGGAAGATCCTATGTTTATCCAAATGCAAGATCTCCCTGGTACTGCACAATAAAACTTGAGTTGCACTTTCTCTTTCACAGAATCAGGGAAACCTTGTGTTCATATAAAAACAAAATATCCTGGTTTATTTTTGTATCTGCAGTGGGGAGCACAAAAGACACATGGGGAGAGGTATGCAAGTTCAAGCCCTATTCCTGATTTTGGTTCCAAAGCTAGGTTGCTGGCATCCCTGGGGTAAAGCCCTGCACTGGGTTCTCCATGGTACTTTCATTCCACCCACTCCCAATGGTACATTGGGCATTATGGCTGCCACTGGTAATGAGAATTCAGGGAACAACATAATGCCAGGTGGGATGGACATGAGCCCTTGGCCACTGCTTGACCATGCTGCCTCTGCTTGATTCCCCACCAATATTTCCTGGGTTGAGGACAATGCATAAAGAGCAGGTTCAAATCCTCATTGTTCAATCAGTTTGTATTTTCTCTATTCACTTTCTCCACAGACGGAACATTTATGTGGCAAACATTTATCGTAACCTAGCTCCTTTTTCTAAGCTGCATTTTAGTCACCTTTTCATCCCAAGAAAGATGTTCTCCTGATCACTCAGATACCATTTTCTGCATCTTCTCCACTACCCTCTACATTACTGAGGTGACCAGAACTATTAATTTCAAATTGGATTAATCTGTATAACAGTATGACTTTTCCAATTCTCAACGTCTTTCCTATTAAACGTAAAGGTATCCCCTACACAAAAGCCAGACGTGTCCGACTCTAGGGTGCAATACTCAACTTCGTTTCTAAGGCCGAAGAGCCAGCGCTGTCTGAAGACGCTTCCGTGGTCATGTGGTCGCCATGACTAATGGAACTCTGTTACCTTCCCGCCGCAGCGGTACCTATTTATCTACTTGCAATTTCTTGCTTTCGAACTGCTAGGTTGGTGGGACAAGAGACGGGAGCTCACTCCGTCACGTGACACTCGGGTCTTGAACTGCTGTCCTACCGACCTTCTGGTCTGCAGTTCAGCGGCTTAACCACTAAGCTACCGCAGTCCCCTTTCCTATTAATATTTTTTAAAAAAACACCCGTGTAACTTCACAGCAGACTCAGCTGTTGATTTCAGTAAGCTTTCATCTACGATAGCAAATCTTTCCTCAGTAGTCACAATCAATGTGAATTTTAATTTTTGTTCATTGAATTGCATGTGCCTTTCTGTTGTTCAGTTATACTGCTTGAAACTTCCATTTCTATTTAGCCTACTATGCTTAATAACTTATTGTCATCAACAAAATTGCACTACCTCATTATTCACCATACTTCAGGTCATTTATGAGTAAATTAAATAGCAATTGTCCTAACATCATAAAGCATTTGCTTACCAGATTTCTCAATTGTGAATATTACTTGCCCTCCATCTACTGTCTTTTTAACTAGACAAAAATCCACAAGACGACTTTTCTTCTTAACTCTATGACTACTAAGGCCGCAATCTAGCCTATCTTTAGGCAGGTAGAGTGCGTACTCTGGCAGCCTTAGGTGTTGCGAAAATGCCATGAGACACTTTTGCGCCACCTCACGTGTAAGCGGTGCCAGCACGGAGGCTGGCACCACTTACTACACCATCTTCCACGACCCACACCGCTGGACACAGGTAAGTCCTGCACCGGTTGGCGGGAGGGTGGGCTAGGGTGGCAGGGGAGTGGATAATTGGCTGGGCTGGCCCGGGAGGGGGGGTGGATATCATCAGCGCGTTCCAGCCTTACACGGGCTCCCCGGTTGTGCACCAGCAAAAGAGCTGGCACATATCTGAGCCCATTGGGACCTGCAAGGCTTACATCTGGGGAAGGGGACGACCGTCTGTCTCCTTCCCCCAAGGTGAGCCCTGGCTGCACTGGCACATGCCGCATCCTGCCTAGGATGCAGCAGCCAGTCATTTCAGCCGGCTGCCGCATCTTAGACAAGATCGGGCTGTAAGTTTACTTAGCCCGTTGAGTGATTTCATAAACATTTCCTGAAAACCCTGTCCATGATATCTCTGAATTTACATGCTTGTTGGTACCTTCAGATAACTGTAAAAAGGAACATTGAAGTCAAGTGATGAAATACACTTGCCAACTCACTAATATGTATGGTGAGTGATATTTGTCACTAACTTTAAAGGATTACCGTTTCACTATTGGCCAGAGGAATGATGCCATCTCTCTGAAAATGGAAAAGGTAGTGTTGGGGTAACACAATATAACCTCATGATACTATTTCTAATGTAAGAAATAGGAATTACAGATAGACCTCACCATGAAAAGAAAGATAAAACAAAACATGCAAGATTGAGTGGAGAAGTCTGTGCAAAATAAACAAGAACACTTTTCTTAAAAACAACAAAAATAACACTAGGAATCAGGGGGATAAAAAGATGAGGAGAAGAAGCAGCCAACTCTAAGAATCTTATTAGAGAACAGCAGGGTACTATCACAGTATACACCCATATTTTCAACCAATTTGTTTTTTAAACATTTTTTTAAATTGTGGTTAAGTTTATAACAGGGATTTTCTCAAACTACAGTCAAAATGAGCGTCCTTAAGTCAAGTCTGAAATTCTCAAAACTTCTGTATGTGTGTCTATAGAAAAACAGTAAGTAGCAGGTTTTTTTTTTAAACCTGATCGTATCCTCTCTCTTGCCCATGAGCAGAGAGCAAGTACATAAAAGGAACATATTGGTGAACATAGTCTTATCAGCATGAATAGACAAAAAATGTTTGGGGAAGATGCCCTACACAAACGAGGTGGCAACAAGGAAGGAACAAAAGGGTTACTCCATTTGCACACATACACACACAATTCCAACCGGGAACAATCCAATGGACTGAATGGGCATAGAGTCTCCAGTATTCCACTGGGAGAAAAGGTTCCAGCCTGGACACTCTGGCCCAGTGATAAGAACAGGATGCTTAAATAAATCCCACGGTGGCTGATGGAATTTAAGCCACCTAACATGGAGAATAGCAGCTTCTGGACACAATCCAAAGATCCAAAGGAGCTCTGGAGCACATAGAAACCTCTCACGTACACAGACCTTCCTATTTATTTCAATCAACAACTAACTCCAGTCCACCTCGAACTGTAGCAATGGGATGATCCATGTTCACACAGGCACTTCATATGTGTATTGAAGGCACTAGTTATGCATCGACTCACTGGACTGGGCTGCCTAGCTTTTGGTGTAGGGCTGTAGGCCATACACACAAAAACATATAGATTGGAAACTAAGGAAGGAGCTCTTCATACTTCCTACAGGAGCTTTTAGCACTTCCCAATGGCAATCATTTGCTTCCCTTCTATATACAGTTTCTTAAAAAAAAAAAATAGTGCCTGCTCTAGTCCCCCAGGACTGACAGTGAGAAAAATAAACAAAAACAATAAATCAGAGGCCAGTAAATAGAGATACCACTAAAGACAGATAGAAGAAGAATTTTTTTCCCCTTAAATAAAATGATTTCTACAATTTCATAGCTACATCTATAAAGTGCCAAGATCCTAATATCCACTTAGGCTTAGTTTTGTAAACTTTATCAATATGTATCTAGTTTTGTAAAACTATATGTATCAATATGTATACTTTATGTATCAATACATAATTTCATTTTAGTTATATGTAAAAACTTTTCATGATAATATAAACTTAATATAATATGTCCTTTTTTTTTTAACTAAAAGTAAACGTGGGATTTTGAAGTGGTGGTGGTAAATCAATAAATAACCTGGCTAATTCTCTTCTGTTTACTGCTAATAAGTGGCAAAAATCATCCTACTGTAAGCTTCGTGACGTAACCAGCATTCCCAAGGCCATGCATCATGGCATCGTAGGACATTGCAAGTAATTAGGAAAGCCCTTTTGTAAGACGGACTTTTCCTGTACACACCACAGATCAGAAAATGAGAATAAGAAAGTAAGAAAGAATTTGTGACTTTTGACAATTATTCTCGAGGGAAAGAAAATGGTAACAATTGCCAAAAAAATCACAAAAAAAGATTGACATGTTACCTGGCTATGACAAAGAGCACACAACTGACACCCAAGTAAGCCAGCAGAATATACATCCAGATATCAGGGGAGAGAGGATTCAGGAAGGAGAAGACGCCCGGGTTTGTACCATTGGGCTTGCGGTACAAAATACTTATTCCGAGAGTCATAAAGGGCTTGGAAAAGTCGATGACGGTCTCTCGAACATACGTAATAGCCAGGGGTGCAACTGCAAGGTCGGCTTTCTGTTTGCAAGGAGAAAGAGAGGGAGAGAGAAAGAAAGAGAGAGAGAGAGAGAAATAGGCTGTAAGTCAAAAGCAGCAGGCAGAAGCAGGCAATCAAATCAAACAAAACACAGACTTTACACTTGGAGAGGCCTGTCTCTGCACCAATTAAGCTGAAATTTAGAGTGCTACTGATCCTCCTCCTCTAGTAAAGAACTTGATTTATACTCCTGTTCTTCCACTGTGGGTTTTGAACACTGCAATATTTACAGATGCAGTTAAAGACATGGAAGAAATATGAGAGAGTATTACTATTTGTGTGATTTGTTTCAATAACTAGTTTATAACTCATGCTTGCTTGAAGGTCATTGAAGTTCCCTTTCTTTAAAAATATATTAGGGGGAAAAAAAAACAGAGGTAAAAATAAAGGCTTTTAAGCATGAAAGCTTATGCTTCTTCTCAAGAAAAATTGTTTGAATCAACAAAATGAGAGAATAAGGGCCAAATCCTATGGGCCTGCTGTGCTACTGGAAAACGTGGCGAGTGGCTATGGATGAATGCCACTGATCTCCCAAACAGCCCTGGTGCTGGTAGGTCAGCGCAGGAGGTGAGCAGTGGGCGGAATAGAGCGGGGAGGAGGAGGAACGGGGAGAACGGGATGGGAAGGGGTGCGCTGAGACCGGGAGGGGGACGGTATTGGCAGCAGCAGTGCCGCCAATATCCTATCCCCCTTCTAGGCCTCAATCAGCCTTCCTAGGTCTACTTACGCTTGTGCCAGCAAAATCTCTGGTGCAGCTGAGGCTTACCCCCGCGCAAGGTAGGCAGCAGGGGGCTTACCCAGAGACCTCCAGGACTGCCCTCCCCCACAAGATGAAGCACGCACTCTGGTGGCATGGCTGCATCAGTGGGATTTGGCCTGTAAGGCTCATTTTATAAACTTGAGTCACAATCAATGCAAACAGCTATGCAGTCTTTCCTGAGCAGTGGGACTTTTGACTTGTTTTCCCCATGATGAAATACACTTTAAGCATCCAGAAGTTTTAAAATAGTTTATACAGCATAGTAAGAAAAGTGTTTACCCAATCTCCCCACACACTTTAATAAGCATCAAGAAGTTTTAAAATAGTTTATACAGCATAGTAAGAAAAGTTTTTACCCAATCTCCCCACACTCCTGACAAGCTTTTCAATGGACATGCAGAAGTACTTTCATACTCTTAAAGCAGTTGTCTGGATTTTCCAAGTTCAAGGAGAATTTTACTTTAAAAAAATAGAAATGAACACCCAGGAAAATTTCTGTACAAGTACCACTCTGCTCTAGCATGTACTGTACATGTACACACACACACACACACACACACACACACCAATAATACTACTCAGTTCTGGGTATGTGGCTATTAATTAACAGCCCAAATCTGTCTAGCAGGACGTGGTGGTGCCTATAAGGCGCCCACGGCATCCTGAGCAAGATTGGGCCTGCCCCAACACGTTTGTCTCTTTACCCTGAGTAAAGCACCAGCCACCACGATGGATCTCCTCGAATGCACGCCAGCAATTTTGACATTGCATCTTCTGGTATTGGCTGGGCACTCTGGTGGCATGTATGCAAAGTCACCAGCCTTTTGTGCTGGCAGCCCCGCTGCACGCGTTATGGCTGCAACTGTAGTGCTGACGGAGTGGGTCTTCCTCTGATGGAACACTCATTCTGTCAGCAGAAGGCACCCATAGGATTGGGCTGCCAGATTATGAAATAAGTAGTTAGTCTGTTTCTACACATAATCCTCAGATGTGCCTGGTGGGCATGCAGACTAGGTCGCGACACCGTAATTATGAACTGACCTCTTGTGAAGAGATCCACCTGTTCCCATCACTGCTCACCTCCCAGCAGGCAGTGCAAAACAAAACAACAAAACAAAAACAAAATACAAGCAAACTTATTTTGGAAAGCCTAGAGAAAACACTGGCTGACAAGTTTATTCCTGCTTATGCTTTGACATATTTTGTTTTGTTGTTGTATAATTTTGTGTTTTTGTAGTATGCTTTATTGTTATATTGCTAACATTCGCAGAAGCAGCAGCCAATCAATCCTCATTTTCCTGGAAGAAGGTTTTGGTACAAGTGTTGTTATGTAACATAAACTAGTACAGACATCATGGGCAGCACAATCCTCTCTAAACATAGAGCAGTGGAGAGCGCACTTTCCCTAAAACCGCTTCCAATGGGCCTTTGGCCTGATCCAGCAGGGCTCTTCTTATGTTTAACCAACCTTCCTTGTATCCGTTGGAATTCAGGAATCTGTTTCTGAGGTAAACATGGGTCTGGAATAATGGCGGGCTATGAAGCATACCAATGAGTCATTTCAAAGGGAAAGCAACCGATGTGAGGCATAACTACAACTGCTAGTACAGGGGAGGCTCTGTGTGTGTGTGTGTGTGTGTGTGTGTGTGTGTGTGTGTGTGTGTGTGTGTGTGTGAGAGAGAGAGAGAGAGAGAGAAAGAAAGAGAGAGAGAGAGAGAGATCTAAAGTTACCACCCTAAATCAAAATATCTATCACATTTTATGTTTATTAACATTGGTGATCTGAATCCAAAGGGACAACAGAAAGTTTTGTTTTCATTGGGGGGAAAATCCCACATCTGGTTCAATATTCCAGTTCCAATTTCATCATATGGAAAACACTAACATATGACCAAATAATGACGGATTATGTTACAAGATAAGTATTTTATGGGTAAAATAGCCATATAATTAAAATATAAAACACAGAGAACTTTTATATTTGAATTATATGGCTATTTTACCCATAAAATTCTTATCTTGTAACATAGTAGCTGGCCATGAAAGCTTTCCTTCCAAAATGACTGATTAACGTAAGAACATAAGAAGAGCCCTGCTGGATCAGGCCAAAAGCCCATCTAGTCCAGCTTCCTGTATCACACAGTGGCCCCACCAGATGCCTCAGGGAGCACAAGACAACAAGATAACCTGTTTCCCATTGACACCCCCTTGCACCTGGCACAGAGAAAACCCACTTCTAAAACCAGGAGGTTGCTTATGGCTTGTAACCTGTGATGGTCTTTTCCTCCATGAATCTGTCCAAACCCCTTTTAAAGGCATCTAGGCCAGGTGCCATCACCACATCCTGTGGCAAGGAGTTCCACAGATGAATTACACGCTGGGTAAAGAAATATTTTCTTTTGTCCGTTCTAACTCTCCCTCCACTCAATTTTAGTGCATGTCCCCTGGTTCTGGTGTTGTGCGAGAGGGAGAAGAATTTCCCTCTATCCACTCCCTCCATCCCATGCATAATTTTATACGTCTCAATCATGTCCCCCCTCAGGCGCCTTTTTTCTAGGCTGAAAAGCCCCAGACGCTGTAGCCTTTCCTCATAAGGGAGGTGCTCCAGCCCACGAATCATTCTGGTCGCTCTTTTCTGCACCTTTTCCAATTCAACTATATCCTTTTTGAGGTGTGGTGACCAGAACTGGACGCAATACTCCAGATGTGGCCTTACCATCGATTTGTACAAAGGCAGAATGATATTGGCCGTTTTATTCTCAATCCCTTTTTTAATGATCCCGAGCATGGAATTGGCCTTCTTCACAGCCGCCGCACACTGGGTTGACACTTTCATCGACCTGTCCACCAGCACCCCAAGGTCTCTCTCTTCATCCGTCACAGACAACTCAGAACCCATTAGCGTATATGTAAAATTTTGGTTTCTTGCCCCAATGTGCATCACTTTGCACTTACTTACATTGAAGCGCATCTGCCATTTTGCTGCCCATTCTCCCAGTTTGGAGAGATCCTTTGGAGCTCTTCACAATCCCTGCTGGTCTTCACCACCCAGAGACGTTTAGTGTCATCTGCAAACTTGGCCACCTCACTGCCTATCCCCGACTCCAGGTCATTTATGAATAAGTTGAAAAGCACCGGTCCCAAGACCGATCCTTGGGGCACACCGCTTTTCACCTCTCGCCATTGTGAAAATTGCCCATTGACTCCCACTCGCTGTTTCCTGGTCTTCAACCAGTTCCTAATCCACAAGAGGATCTGCCCTCTTATTCCCTGACTGTGGAGTTTTCTCAGGAGCATTTCATGAGGGACTGTGTCAAATGCCTTCTGAAAATCCAGATACAGTGGAACCTTGGATTGCGAGCATAATTGGTTCCAGAAATGTGCTTGTAATCCAAAGCACTTGTATATCAAAGCAAATTTTCCCATAAGAAATAATGGAAACTCAGTTGATTCGTTATTCTGCAAGAGGTCTTTGTGTGTGTGTGTGTGTGTGTGTGCATTATCTCCTGAGCTCAGCTAATTAAGAAGCTGCCCTGCAGAGTACTCCTTTGTTCTTATAAACTGTACCTCACTTTGCAATATCTGATATGCGAAACCTGAGCCTTGTTCTGCAGAGTAAATGTCTTTGATAGAGGCAGCAGAGGGAGAACAAAGTGTTAATGAGGTCTGCAAGACAGAAGTTGCAAAGCAAAGCCTGAGCTGCTATTTTGCACAAATGGAGCCTCTAGCAGAGGGAGAACAAAGTGTTAATGAGCAGTTAATGAGGGCAGTTTGTTGCCCAGGAGACGCTATTATTACTCTGCAAACACACAGAGAGATATCGTGGAGAACACAATGCACTCGTATTGCAAGCCATTGCTCATTTATCAAGTCAAAATTTAGAAAACTGTTTTGCTCGTCTTGCAAAGCACTCGCAAACCAAGTTACTCGCAATCCAAGGTTTCACTGTATATAATATCCACAGGTTCGTTCGCATCCACATGCCTGTTGACCTTTTCAAAAAATTCTAACAGGTTTGTGAGGCAAGACTTCCCCTTGCAGAAGCCATGCTGACTCTCCCTCAGCAGAGCTTGTTCTTCTATGTATTTTAAGATTTTATCCTTAATGAGACTTTCCACCATCTTCCCTGGAACAGATGTTAGGCTGACCGGCCTGTAGTTTCCCGGGTCCCCCCTCCTTCCTTTTTTAAAGATTGGCGTGACATTACACACACTCCAATCCTCTGGCACAGTGGCCGTTTTAAGGGACAAGTTGCATATTTTGGTCAAGAGGTCAGCAACTTCATTCTTGAGTTCCTTCAGAACTCTTGGGTGGATGCCATCCGGGCCTGGTGATTTACTGATCTTTATTTTGTCAATTAAGTCTGAGATGTCTTCTCTTTTAACCTCTATTTGACTTAATTCTTTAGTCAGGGGAGACCGTTCCGGCAGTGGTATTTGCCCGAGGTCTTCTGCCGTGAAGACAGATGCAAAGAACTCATTTAATTTCTCTGAAGTCTCCAAGTCCCCTTTTATCACCCCTTTCTCTTCCTCACCATCCAGCGGACCAACCGTTTCCCTGGCAGGTTTCCTGCTTCTAACATATTTGAAGAAGCTTTTATTATTCCCTTTTATGTTGCCTGCCATACGTTCCTCAAAGTCTTGCTTGGCCTCCCGTATCATCTTTTTACATTTCTTTTGCCACAGTTTGTGCTCCTGTTTATTTTCCTCATTAGGGCAAGACTTCCATTTACGGTAGGAAGCTTCCTTGCCTTTTATAGCCTCCTTAACTGTGCTTGTTAGCCATGCCAGCACCCTCCTGGACTTGGTCGAGCCCTTCCTCCTTTGTGGGATACACTCCCGCTGGGCCTCTATGACTGTTGTTTTAAACAGCCTCCATGCACTCTGGAGCGATTGGACTCTTTTTACCTTCCCTTTCAGCTTTTTTTTAACTAGTCTCCTCATTTTGGGGGAGTCTGCCCTTCGGAAGTCAAGGGATTTCGTGTCAGATTTGCTCGGCACTCTCCCCCCGACATGCATGGCGAAACAGATCACAACCGTTCCCCAACGGTTCGGTAACATTTACCTCCCTGATCAGATCGAGTGCCACACAGTATCAAATCCTGAGTCACCTGTCTGGTCGGTTCCGTGACAAGCTGCTCTAAGGCACAGTCATTTAACATATCCAGAAATCCAGTCTCTCTTTCATGACCTGAGCATGAATTGACCCAGTCAATATGAGAATAATTGAAGTCCCCCATGACTACAACCCTGTCTCTCGTTGACACCTCCCTGATTTGCTTCCTCATTTCAAGATCCCCTTCAGGTTTTTGATCTGGAGGATGGTAGCATGCCCCTACTATTACATCACTCTTTGAGCCTGGTAATCTAACCCACAGTGATTCTACGGAGGAGTCAGAGCCCCCCTCCAGCTCTACTCTGGTGGATTCTACCCCCTCTTTGACATAGATGGCCACCCCACCTCCAACACGCCCCTCTCTGTCCCTCCTATAGAGTTTATATCCTGGAATTGCAGTATCCCACTGGTTCTCCGCATTCCACCAGGTTTCTGTTATACCTACTATGTCAATGTTTTCCCTAGCCACCAAACATTCCATTTCTCCCATCTTTGCCCGTAGACTTCGGGCATTTGCGTAAAAGCACTTATATACCTGGTCCCCCAAGAAGGACTGCATGTTTGCACCTTTATTCCTGCAGCCTTCAGGCCTGCTAGACTGGCTGTCATGTCCCATCACGCTACCACTCCCAATTCTTACTCTGTTATTACTTGACTGTTCCCCATCCTCTGCACCCTCATTCCCTAGGGCTTCCCCCCAGGAGTCAGTTTAAAAGCTGCTATGCCACCTTCTTAATGTTACGCGCCAGCAGTCTGGTTCCGTTTTGGTTCAAGTGAAGCCCGTCCCTCTTGTACAGGCCCGGCTTGTCCCAAAACGTTCCCCAGTGCCTAACAAACCTAAACCCCTCCTCCTGACACCAGTGTCTCATCCACGTATTGAGACCCCTGAGCTCCGCCTGCCTAGCTGGCCCTGCGCGTGGAACAGGTAGCACTTCTGAGAACGCTACCTTTGGGGTCCTGGATTTGAGCTTCCTACCTAGCAACCTAAATTTGGCCTCCAGGACCACCCGGCTACATTTCCCCACATCGTTCGTGCCAACATGCACCACAACCGCTACCTCCTCCCCAGCACTCTCTACCAGCCTATCTAGACGGGAGGTGATGTCCGCAACCTTCGCACCAGGCAGGCAAGTCACCATGCGGTCCTCACATCCGTCACAGACCCCCCTCTCTATGTTCCTAACTATAGAGTCACCCACGACAAGAAGCCCCCTTCGCCCCCTCCCCAGAGGAGTATCCATAGTGCGGCTGGATATAGGCCCATCACCTGAAGAAGGGGTCCCCACTGTGGGATTGTTTCCCTCTTTTCCAGAGCAATGTCCTCCAGCCCTGAGACTTCCTTTCCTGGCAGCTGAGGAGCTGGCCAACTGAGGGTGGGACGATACCTCCACGTCCCTAGAAGTCTCACCGTGGTTCCTCTCTACCTGTCTCTGCTTCTCCAGGTCAGCAACCGTGGCTTCAAGGGAGCGAACCCGTTCCCTGGGAGCCTGGAGCTCTTTGCACCGAGCGCACACCCATGACTTGTGCCCAAGAGGCAGATAGTCATACATGTGACACTCAGTGCAAAACACTGGATAGCCCCCCACCCCTCTGCTGGCAGTCTGACTGCATAGCTTTTGTGTGTAAGTTATGGGTTTATCAAAGTTTGGGTACCTTAATGTTGTTGGAGCTCTCCTCTCTTCAAGGTTGTTGGAGCTCTCCTCTCTTCCCCTCTCCTCTCTTCAAGGGAAGGGCCGGGCAGTGTGTGGGGCCTGGCTTCCTCGCCCCTCTGCTGAACTCGCCCAGCTGCTTAACTCGCTGTGTCTTTTTTACCTTGCCACTTTGTCCCAGTGAGCCACTTGGTCCCAGTGAGGCCACTCGCTGCTCCTGAAAGGACTCACTCGCAAACCAGCCCCAGATTTGATTATAACTGCTTGAAGGTCATTTGTGGAAGTGAAGTTTCCCAAGCTTTTTTTCCCCCAAAGCTAACTTGACAACCTACCGACAGCTGTTTTCTCTTTTTCTTTGTATTTATTAATTGTATACAATACAGTATTCTCCTAATACTCCCCAACAGCTCCTGCAATAGGTCTGTCTCAGCAAAATGTGTGGTATGTTAAGTGTACAGAGGATCAGGCTTAAGAGCAGGACTTCTAACCTCTGGAGAGTGCCAGGACACTCACATGATGATCATTATTCTAAAGATAATGTGAACTATATAAAATGCTGTGCTACCTTTAGCTCTGTATATCACCATTTTATTTTTATTGTGTTTCTCTTTCAAATTAGAAGGAAATTGCCAAGCAAGATAATAAAACACACACTTATAAAGCAGACATCTATATTTTTATAGTAAATAAGATAACCTCCTTAGTTTTGCAGCTCCATTTTATACAATAAAATATTACTTTAATTTTTTTTAGGAAAAACATCTAACATGGATTATCTAATACAGTAGTGTTAAAGCAGAAGCTGCAATCCAAAGTACATCTGCACATGGCTAAATCCCAATGACTCTACAGATATTTTTTTTAATACAAAAGTCACATTTAGGTGTCATGGACAGTGTACGTTGCACCTGAGTGAAATAACACACTATACTGTATTTCAAAACCTACAGAACTATGAAACTAGCATCATTGAACTATGAAATTTATTTTTATTTTTCACATTTTTATACCGCCCTTCCTCCAAGGAGCTCAGAGTGGTGTACATATTTCCTCCCCTCCTTTTGTCCTCACAACAACCCCGTGAGGTACGTGGGGCTGAGAGATAGTGACTGGCCCATGGTCACCCAGGAAGCTTCGTGGCTGAGCGGGGATTTGAACCTGGATCTTCCAGGTCTAAGTCCAACTCCCAAACCACTACACCATCCTGCCGTATGGAAATTTCTTTCCATAAAAGCTTGTAACACTTTTCAATACTTAGAAATCAACTTGCAGAATGTAGCTGCAACCAGGAAGGGTGCTTAGAGCAGTGGAGTCAGTAGGGTGTACAAAAAGCTATATCCACTACTTTCAGAACCGGAACATATTTGGGGCCAACTGACACATTATTATTATTATTTAATTAACAGTATTTATATACCGCTTTTCAACAAAAAAGTTCACAAAGCGGTTTACAGACAAAATCAAATGATTAAATGGCTTTATGATCACTAAACAGAAGTCCCTTGAAGTAGCTTCCGCATGACAGCTGCTCCGTGAGGTGGCCATAATGAACAGAGTCGTTCATCATGTTGATCACTGTCTATCTGGAAAAGTTCCATGGCATTGCCAGGAATATTTATAAACCCTTCCTTCATTAGGTGGAATCTGGTATACCTGACAAAGCTGTCATATGAAGCAGCAGCCATATGGACCGACTGACATGTAGAAAATGGTTCACACAGCACCATGTAGTTATTATAATCCATAAGTTAACATTTACAACTGTAACCATTACAACACTGCTAAACAAAATTAGGGTTAGTGATGTTGGTGGTATTAGACTGTAATATTATTTAGAAGTAACCCCAATTAATGAATTCAAATCTAATTCCACAAAAGAGGCTTAGCCTTGCAACCTACAAAGACTAAAGAGTCTAATGGTACTTTGCATTGTGCTGGGAGAAAGCACATCTGTAAATGAAGAGCAACTCAGGCATACTAGACCCTTCTCCTATGAACCATGGCAAAAGCAGGCACCATTTTGGGTAATCAAGTCAATCGTCATAAGAAAGAGCCTTGACCAAATAGGAACCAACACATTTTGATACCTCAGGGGGAAAACACACACAGAGAGTGAGAGTGAGAGAGAACCCACTTCCTAGTGCTCATAAAAGCACAACAGTAAACTAAGTAATTGACAATTTACTACCCCCTAATAGTGCCATAAGGTCATCTCTGTCTCAAAGTAGGGCGGGCCCCGACACTAATTTCCTCCTTATATTGAAGCCACGTGCAGAACTGACAGCAACACAGTCCTATGTAACAGGAACAAGGGCAAGGAAACACTAGCATGAGAATGTTAACTACAAATAGGTGCTGTTGTATGATAACTGTCACACACACACACACACGTTTAAGGAGCAGGCACAACTAGTTAACTTACAACAGCATGTATGTGTAGTTAACATTGTCATGCTAGTGTGTTCCTCGCTCTTGTTCTTGTTACTCAGGACATTTAGGCTTAGGTCTGCCTATGTGAGCCCAAAAATGACTTCCTCAGATAAAAGGAAAATGCAATAGCCTATTACTTACCCTAATTTATCACTAACAAAGCAAAGAAAGTAGGTATTCATAAAATACTGGGTGATCTAAGAAACATGGATATATTGTCAGTACTACCCAGCTGACAACCTTAAGTTCAGTACAGGAAAACGCATATACAAATCCACTGGTCAACTCACTAACAGATCAATACCAGGTTACTTGAAGGACATGCACTCCCCGTATGAAATTTCCTGGGCAAGGCAAAGCAAGCAACACAAAAAACAAACATGCACACACACAAAAAGAAAGAAAAAAGAACATATATAGCTCATATTTATCATCTTTGATTTATCATAATTCATAATATTATGAATACAAAGTTTATGAATACAAAGTTTTCACAATTTTGACCGCTAGGTGCCCCACATGTTCCTAGTGACGCCACTGGTCCTCTCTGAAATAGTATGTGAGGGGTCACAGGGCTATTGTGTAGCTGTAGGGGGTGGCTACAAAATTGCATTAGCTAAAATCAGTAACTTCAATTGGGCAAAGGGGCACCTTTTCATGTGGTGATCTCATATATTTAGCAGGCTGACAGCAAAAAAAACCTGTTCCTATTGTTGAGTGTAGAGTGTGCTTCATTTTATTTGCATTTCATTCATTTAAAAAAAAAATATTTACACTTTTAATATTTGTGTATTGCCTTCAGCCCAGACAAATGCTCTATTAATTTTTATTAAATTAAATAGTAAATATTAAAACTAATATCCAAATAAGCAGGTGTGTTATCCTAGTTGTATTTGTACTGTGAAGTTTAAGTAAAGTATATTTGGATATATAAAAGAACTGCCAATCTTATCATTATAGGTTTTGTGGCAACAAGTGGTACATTCTGTAATCTGTACACGTGCTTTAAAAAACTCTTAGATATCATTTCTTATGCATGTCAGACAAATCTAAAACAAACCCAAAAGTTTTATTTCATACTTAAAAGATTATAAAAAAAACACTTTATAATGGCCCCACCATGAAAAATAATGGCCCCACCATGAGGCTGGTTGAACCCTTTGCTGCAGGCAGCAAACTTGAGAGGGTATAGCTAGCCAACACCTGCCTGCCACTCCCTCCCAATGTCTGCTATCAGTGAGACAGCAATTTACTGCTGACTAAACTGCTGTAACCTGAATAAACTGCTGTAAGTAAACTTACCCTATACTCAGTGCTCAGAGGTTCCACACCCAGCATTCTCTCCGCCAAGTCACTTTACAAAATGTGGCTATGGAATGGGAGCAGGATGTGCAAGGTGCTCTGTACATGCATGTGTGTGCACAAGGGTGCACACTAGCAGGGTCAGAGAGTGGGCGGCAGGATTTCAAGGTGGATTCAGTTGGTGGCTCACCTTGGGTTGCCCCAGGAATAAAACAATATGCTCTGTCTTAATCTGTGGATCAATTGGTAGATGTAAACTGGCAGAAAATATCCCTACACTGCGTTTCTCATCCCTTCCCCACTCACAGCATTTAGGGAAATTCACCTAGTGAATCAGGGTCATCACACTGTGAATTTCCCTATGCACATCATGTTTCCCCACTCCCATCGTACTTCCATCCCTATTCCCATCCCTACTCCCTTATCCACATCCATTTATCTGGATCACTGATAGAGAAGTTCAGAACTCGATGGCCATGTCTCGTATGGCAAATCATATTATATCAGTAGGACAGCTGGAGAGTTGGAAAACATGTCCAGAGGGGCACATGGCGAGTGTGATGCCTACACTGTCACTGACTTTTTTTAAAAAAACAGCATTATGACCTTTAGTCAATCGGAAAATCAATTACCCATGTAACAGCTGCTTCTCCATTACACAAATTATTGTTCATCATCTCTGGGCTGATATGAATCTCTGGTTGCAGCAGTCCATGTTGTGGTATGTACTGCTGAAGCTCAGTTTTGATCCCAGCAAGTGGACAGCTGGAAAATCTTATACCTGTTTTATTTTGTTTGCTCCACGTTTCTGCTAGAACAAGGTTTCTAAAGAAATTAGAAGAAAGGAGTCTCAGCCAGCTCACAATATTGCATACTAAAAAAAAAAAAAATGCCCACCATAATGATAGGCACAGTGCAAGGCCTGTGTTTTACAAATATGTCTTCTGTTGTGAAATGCATCTGAGTTCTGTATTCTGTATTGACTACTCAAAGTATTTTTCGTTCCCAGGAAAAGCAAGTATCTGCATTGACAGGGACAGCTACCATTTTCCACAATTCGGAAAATCAATATACTGTTTTGATTTAACCCATCCTCACCCCCCACACAGAGCCTTTTCATTAACGCCCCCCCCATTCTCATGTTTTGCATCCAGTATGCATTATATATATGGTTTATTATAGTGATGTGCCAGAACTGCTAAACTTCTGAAGTTCAGTTATCAAAATAAATTTGAATATGTTAATAAGAACTTGGATAACAAAGAGGAAAGGAGGAAGGTTATCAGAAATCAGCTATCCAGGAGCAGAATCAAGAAAACAGGGAAGCAGAAACCATAAGAGAGAGACAGAGCTGTGCAAAGCCAAAGAAGACCCATTCAGCATATTTTGATTCTTGAGCCTTCAGTAGTCACATATTCCAAGTTCTGCCCCCTACCATGAGGGTTAGAAACTTACTTTTTAAAACAAAAATGTAACACAAAACAAGCTGAATATATCTGAATGGCAATTTCTGCTGCAGACTTACTATAGATACACAGAATGCAAACACCACTGCAGAATGCAAACACCACTGCATGTATATATGGGCAAAAACTATATTAAGAAAAGAGAGGAGATCCCGCTCAAGCAAGGGCAAGTTTAACCACCTGATGTACAAGAATGGAGCTTCAAAGAGATATACGGGATACAAAAGGTATTCATCCAAAGACTGTCTTGATTGATTTGTTGCTATCTGAACCTCTAAACTGTATTTAACTGCTGGTTATTCTGTGGCAAAAACATCTGATTAGCCAGTCAGCCTGAATTTTTGAGGGGTTGAATTATTGATGCTCTGTAGATCAGCCGGAGAGGAACCAGCGCTGACAGAAAGGCCTGTGCCACCCTGCCGGCGCTGAATCCAAGCCCCGCGCATGCCAGAGCAGACAGGGCTCCAAGCCCCCATCGGGGCTGCTTGATTCTCTACCAGCTAAAGAGCTAGCGGAGAACCGGGTAGCTCCGCTTACCCCAAGTAGACCTCCAGTCAGGGCCTTACCTAGATAGGATTCAGTGTGGGCCACGCGGCCCATGCTGAAGAGCCTACGCTGGGGAGGATAGGATTGGGATGCCCATATATGTATGGGAAAGAAGTCCAATGTATTTTGCAGTTATTCAAAATGAGCTGAATGATTCAAGCAAAGACTGACAGCGCAATCCTGCGGGGAAAACCGGCAGCAGAGCGAGCACTCTGCCGCTGGAAGCTGTCGCAAATGTGCTGACTCAGGAGTAAGGGTGGCCAGCGCAAGGCCGGCAGCCCTCACTCCGCCACCAGGATGTCCATGAGGCCGCCGGAGGAAGGTAAGAGATCCCTCGGCGGCCACATGGGCAGTCCGGGTGGCAAGGGAGGGAGACCATTGGCTGAGCCAGCCCAGGGGGGTGAGGTTGGCGTCCGCCATATCACCATTCGGGCCAGCACGGACGTTACATGGTCTCCTCTTCCACCAGCTATTTAGCTGGCAGAAATCCGAGGAGGCCCATTGGGCCTTCCCTGGTTCACACCGGGGTAAGGGGACGAACGTCCCTTTTCCCCCGAGTAGACCTCTGGGCCGCTGCAGAGCAGCCTGGAACGGGCATAGGATCCAGCGGGTGGCCCTGGGCCGCCCACCGGATATTTACGTAGGATTGCACTGTAATACAAATATGTTATCTTTGACTTGCAATATCTTTAGCATGTATTGCTTTGTACAACTGCTTGTGCTGTAAATTTACCATAGCTTAACTGAACATCAGTGCATGTAATAAAAAAGGAAGCAAAAGTTGTATATTTCAGCAAAATGCATTCTAAGTAGTATTTCCTCCCATTTTGCTATGCCATTTTCTGTACAGAAATAAATTACAGCCCTGCAGTTTTATTTCTGCTTTACATAAAGATATAAGCAGACAAATGGGTTTCCAGCGGCTGAACGATATTACATAGATTCTGTTACGAGTAAGGCCGTATAAGAGGACAGCTTCACTTCTGAAACATAAGAAAAATGTAAACTAATACTTTAGAAACAACTTAAGATAAGACATAATAGGGGAAGAAATAAGCTCATCTGCCTCCAGACATATCTGTGACCTCACTTGCACTGAGTGCTGAAGAGAAATGTAAAGATCTGAATATAAAAATTATGCCTTTTTTGCTTACTGAGCAATTCTGAGGTTGACACAGGACTTTCTCATTGTTCTTTGTACTGCAATCATTTCAACAAATATCTTGTCTAAATGAATACATGAAATAAAAATGCACATGAAATACTTTGTTTGTGTTCTTACATAAAACTCAAGGATATGCTCATTTGTGTGCATTGCCTATACAGCACTGTGCACACTCATGTCTGGTGGCACTGCCACATTCCACTATATAACCATACCCCCCCCCCCCAAAAAAAAAAGGTGCTGTGAACTTGGCTGCATCATCTATTTGATCATCATTGCTGGGAAAACAACAGCTGCAGTCACAGAAAAGTGTTTATGGTTTCCTGCATATAGAACCTAGTTCAGATTAGTTTTCATTCATATAATCATAGGGCTGAAGTAAAGTGGCCTTCCATTCCTACCTCCCTATTTTGCAAGAGCTGAAAATGGGGAGAGGTGCAGTTGAACAATATTCAGGGGAGGTGAAAGACTTAGTAGCAGAACTTTCCTCAGAAGCTACCATCCCCCCCCCAAGAATGCTGTCTGTGAATGATGTGACATCATCATGTAACACTGTGAGGGGAACTTCTGGAAAAAAGACAGGAGGATCACCTCTACAAACTAACAGCCCAATCCTCCAAAGTACAGTAGTGTCTGCTGTATCCTGCGGGGAAGTTTTTGGCCTCTAGAGGTTATTTGTTCCCTTCCCTTGGGGTTACCCCCATTGCCGTCATGGTTCAACTTTGACCTGCACCAGCGATATCACTGGCGCAAGTTTGCACTGACTGGTGAAGGTGGATCGGGCCCAGGGGGGGTAGGATTTATCAGGCGCCATTGACACCAAACTGGGCCTGATCCACCCTGGTATCCATCTCGTCACCCACTGCCTGCCTCCCTCCTGACCCCTGCAGTCTTACTGTCAGCTGTAGTCTTACCGCCCTACTTCTTTCTCTCTTACCCTCTGAAAGATTCAAGCTGAAACTTCCCTTCAGCCCTAGTATATGTAAAGTAGCAGAGAAGAATTTGGATGTGTGAGCCAACCCTGATAGAAAAATTAACCAGACATGTCCATTAATTTCAATGGTACCTACGAGGTAGGGTAACACAAGAGCAATTGATAAGATGGGTACACATTCACGTAATCTGCTATATGTGGGTAGATCTAATTCTTCCTCTTGAATATTAACATACGGCAAACAAAAGTCATTTCATCATGTCTCTTACCATCTGGAATTCACTATCCATTCTATAGAAGGAATATGGAAAATAATGTTTCACATACATGACTGCTCTGGACCTTCAAGCTGAACTCTTCAAACCATTTACTTTAATGTAGCCACATTGAAGCTAATGATGCTGCAGAAAAAGTAAGTGGGTTGCCTATTTCAGTTTTTAAAAGTCTATAGGATCACAGTGTCAAAAAGTAGGCACACAAATAATATTTTAAGCTATAGGCTTAGATTAGATCAAGGGTTCTCAACCAGTGGTACTAGTACCACCAGTGGTACTTCGGCCAACTGCTGGTGGCACTTGGACTGTCAGACCGCCAGAACCCCGCTCCAACACAACGCTTTCGGCGGCATGTTTTTGGTCCCAAGATGCTCCTACCTTTGGCCAAGCCACTCGGGAAAGCTGAGAAGGGCCCTCCACCACATACATTCAAACATTAAAATACATAATTTAAACTAAAATTATTCCTTTATTTTTTAGTAAATTTACTAGCAAAATGACTACGGATAAAACTCAGAGTGTAAGGGGCAAAAACGTTTGTTACTGGGGTACAAGATTCATCCCTGATGTGTTCACCTGGGTTACAACAAGCTGCACAGAAAATAGAAGAGTACTTAATGCAGAGTCTCTCGGGTTTAGCAATTACGCTATGCTCTAGAAAAGTCACAATTATCTTTACTGGAATATTACACATTTTCACAATAAATTATCCTATGGATGGCCAGAGGAAAAAAGAACAAAGACTTCAATAATGTGAAAGAGAAAGGAAAGGAAATCAGGATACTCTAACAATCAGAGCATTAAACCAGAACTCAAAAGAAAAACAAATGGAAAATTTGTCACATATGCCAACAGATAAAAACAAGATGACTAAAGGCTGATCTACACGACAGCGTCGCGGAGCGTTTTTGTAATCCGGCGGAGCCGCCGGACCTCCGCCCCACTGCTGCGTACTCCAAGTCGAGTGCTCTATTTTTTAGGGGGCGTACGGCAGAGCTTGGAGGTGGCTCGCGGAGCTGCTGCAGCCTACCAATCACGGGGGGGGGAAGAGTTTAACCAATCACAACTGCGCTTTCTTAGGAAGGCGGGACAACATGAGGGGTAACAGGCTTGAAGACACTCCCCCCGCTTCCAGCGCGGAGGCGCCAGGCAGAGGCGACGGCGGAGCCGCGACGCTGTCGTGTAGATCAGCCTTAACTGTTAAACAGAGGTCAAGAAACAACAATTACAGAAAGTGAATTACGTGGCCCTAATCCAATTACATGTTGTGGATCATGTAATTGTTGAGCATGGCTTCAGTAAGTCTAGTTCTGGCGATATGCCAAATAAGCTTAATCAAGTGTAATTGATAATGATTAACAAAATTGCTTTAAGTGAAGAGAAATGGTTCTGGCATAAAAACAATTATGATTATTTACATGCTAAATAAATGTATGCCACAAAATAAAAATGCAGCCTGAACAGATGGCCTTTAAAGGGCTTATGACATAAATCAGGAAAGAGCTAAATTAAAGCAACTGTGTGATGTTTAAAAACAAAACAAAAAAAATGAATAGGCAAACGAAATGAATAGGCAAAAGATACAAAATCAAGCACAAATTGAAGGGCAAAGGGCAATAGTAAACCGAATTCCAGATATCCCTTTCAAGCGTTATCTATTATATGATTTTGATGGTCTCTCACACATTGTCCTGTACGTGTCTGATGCTTCTCATTAAGATCTGCAGAACCACTGCAATGTTGTTCAGAGAGTTTGATGAGAGTTCAATGAAAATGGTACATCGAGTTAGGCCTAGTTATAAGCAAGTCTAGCTATCTAGTTTTCTATGGTCTGTTCTACAGTACAGTATTCTGTTATAGCTACAGTAGTTTGTTTTTCACCTTATTATGCCCTTATAAAAATCAGGGCCTTTGTATGCCTGAACAGACAACAGTCACTGCCATATTAGGGACATACATTTAGCAACCGAACTCCTGGATATTAATCCTGAATATTAATCCTTGCCGATATGGTTTCTGGTCCTGCTTTTGAAACGGTTTTGGTTACTCTGGTGGATGATCTACATGAGGGACTAGACATCAGAAGCTAGTCCCAGTTGGTTCAGCTGGACTTCACAACAGTTCCTAAAAATATATGAAACTACCTTATACTGAATGTACTGAACTTATACAGTCGTACCGTTTTATCCACTGGGGTTCTGTTACCTTCTTACAAAGACTGCAATAATGTGAAAGAGAAAGGAAAGGAAATCAGGATACTCTAACAATCAGAGTATTAAACCAGAACTCAAAAGAAAAACAAATGGAAAATTTCTCACATATGCCAACAGATAAAAACAAGATAGGTGCTGATGATTAATTGTTAAACAGAGGTCAAGAAACAATTACACATTACCTTTTTTTCCCAGCATCTTTGCCGCTTCCCTCCACCTAAGTTTGTTTAAACTGACTGAAATAAAGAAAAAATGATACCGGAAGCAACCTGCAAATGGTGCCAGAGAGGCCCAGTTGTATTTTTTCCCAGCAGTTTAAAAACACGGCGGGAAGCGGTTAGCAGGCCCCCGACAACACTTAAAAAAGAGGTAATGTGGCACGGTCAGACTCCCTCTTCCACAGTTTTGCCACCCACATTGAGTCAAATCAGTGGATTAAAAAAAAAGTGGATAAAAAGGTCTGACTGTACATGAACTGGTTTTAGAAGTGGGTTTTCTCTGTGCCAGGTGCAAGGGAGTGTCAACGGGAAACAGGTTATCTTGTTGTCTTGTGCTCCCTGAGGCATCTGGTGGGGCCACTGTGTGATACAGGAAACTGGACTAGATGGGCTTTTGGCCTGATCCAGCAGGGCTCTTCTTATGTTCTTGTTAACTTATCCGTTGATAAATCAGCATTGTCTACATTGATATGGCTTTTCAGGACTTCGTGGCTGGCAGATATAAAATAGTTTCCGGGCTGTGCGGTCATCGTGTTAAAATAGAGTTCAAATACACACCCAACATTTCGCTCATAACTTGGCAGAGAGCTTCTTCAAGTGTGTGATTAGCATGTGAACATCCCAAGCCCTGTCACAGCCCGGGCCAACCTTACACGGCCTCCGTGGACAAACGCCAGCTTCAGAACTGGCATGCATCCAAGGAGGCCCATTGCACCCTGCCCTGCTCGGGAACGTCTCCTTCCCCCGAGGTGATCCTGGGCCACGTTGGAACGGCACAGGAACTACACAGGATGCAGCGGCTGGCCCCTTTAGGCCGGCTGCCACAACTTGCGCAGTATCAGGCTCTGTGTCTGTGTGTGTGTGTGTTTACAGATCAGTGTCCTGAATATGTAATAAAAAGTGTCCAGCATGACAAAAATAGCTGCAGAAATTACTGTGAAGGTTTGTCAATCTTTAAGACAAAATACGACTTTAAAAATCAGAATCTGAACACAACTAGAGTTTTAGTGAGCCATATAGTATTTCAGTTTACAAAAAAAAAAAAAAAGCTCAATCAAAACCGCTATTGAAATGCCTAGCAAGCTATTCAAGCATACAGGTGACAAACAAGAAACAAATAATCACAAACACATGCAAACTCTGGAGGCAAGCTCCCATATTTTGGTAACATTTCTGTTGGTACCCTTCTATTCTAATACAACTGATGCTGGGATATATATTACAACTCCTAAGCATTATTTTTAAAAAATACATACACAGAAAACATACATAACTGACACAAAAGTAAATGGCAAAGACATGAGGAAACAGCAAAATAAAGAGTTAAAAATAATAAACACATAAATGCGGACACATAGAGAGAGTGCTTGTGAGGAGAGGCTCAGAAAGTTGCACTAACAACCATCTTCATTAATCAACCCTTGACTTAAAGCAACCACTTCAGGGCTAGATATAAATCAAAGGGATTACTTGTGTAAGTGCTCACCAATGTGAGAAATTGGTTGAACAATCTAGCCCTTTCAGCTGAGTTGTGTATATATATTAAACTAAAGAGACTCACGTTAGACAACCTTTTTTTTTTTTTGTTTCCTGGTTGCGTGAGAGAGATAAAATAAAACCATGTGCCTAGAATAAGTTGAAAGTAGACATAGTCTGTGCACGTTATAGAATGTGCAGTCCTCGTTGTACTTTTCAGCATCCTTGGTTTCCCCTCCTTTACATTTCAGGTTATTTCAGTGTGGTTTAACTACAAGGATCATCAGTTTGGATTAGTTCAGTTTATGCTTCTAGGTAAAAGTATAACAGGATACACTTGGAAGCAGAAGCTCAACTAGAGTACTGGGACCACAGTATGAAAGGGGAACTGACAGGTACAGGCAAACAGGGAAAATAGCCTTGTGCCATAGTTGTAACCGAGCATAATTTGTGCTTCAGCACATTTGGGTCACAATCCAAACAGCCTCACTCACTTGCTCACTTTCTTGAACAGCAGCCATGTGACAAACAACTTTCAAAAGACAAAGGACTAAATAATGTAGATAGATTCAGGATCACTTTGGAGACAGATGTATCTCCTGCAACACTGGCTGCTGCAGCACTTTTTCAGTCTACATTTTATTTATTTCTACATTCCCAAAAGCGGAGCAGGGCAGGGGGCACCCCCCTGGCAGCACGCGGGGGCAGCAGGCGGGTTGGGCTGTCAAAACGGCCAGCGGCAGGGTGGAATCGGGTCGTCGGCGCGAGCAGGCGGCAGCAACGAACATGGCGATGGTTTGGCACTCCTGCCCGCCCTGCGCCTCTGTTTGGTGGGAAAACGGCAGCAGTGATGTCACTTCCGGCACGGAGGGGGCATTCGGAGCGCCGCCACTGTACGTTGGTGGGTTGCGGTGTCAGAATTCCTCACCGGGAGGGTGGGGAGACCTGTTCTGGGTCACTGTCCAGTTGTGGATTGGCAGAGCGACTGCTCCCCCGGTCTAGGGTGTCAAAAATGTGCCATAAAGCACGGCGCCAGTACCGAAGCCAGTGCCGCCCAATCCAGACCCGGAGTTGCGCCCACTGGGGAAAGTGAGTTCCCTGCCGGGCAGAGGAGGGTCATGGGGAGGGTGGAATGGGGCATTCCGGGGGGGTGAGATTGGTTGGTGGGACCCAGGCTGGGGGAGGGATTGGTGGAGCCCATTAACAGTCAACTCGATGTGCGCCAGCAAAATAGCTGGTGCACATTCGAGTAGACCCACCAAGGTGGCTGGGGTTCTACTAGGGGTAAGGGGACAAACGTCCCTTTGCATCGAGGAGGCCTACAAAACAGCTGTGCCAGGGCAGGTCCAGTCCTGGTTAGGATATGGTGGGTGCCTTATTTGCGCCACTGCATCCTGATAGACAGGATTGGGCTGTTAGTTTCTCTGTCCTGAGCTGACCTTTTGACCTTGAAAATGCTTACCAGTGTTGCTGTTTCTCTTCCACCATTTTAGAACACAACATGTAACATATGTATACTACAAAACAACAAAATAAGGCGAAATAAGGACATTTCTTCCCAGAGCCAAATTACGTTACTTGACCTACATAGTTTTGCCCCACACATGTGCAAATGAAACTTAAAGAGTAGTTGCACACAGGGAGATCAGAATCAGGACTGTGGTGTAAGGAAGATGAACATTTAACCCTTTCCCTTTTTGTCACAGTTGCAATGAAAATTGCAGTTCCGAAGCTGCTATTTGCATTGGGAGAGAAGCTGGCAAAGGAAACCTTCCTCTCAGGGTAAACAGCAACTTTTGGAGAGCAATTTTCACTAAGTCTCTCTCTCTCTCTCTCTCTCTCTCTCTCTCTCTCTCTCTCTCTCTCTCTCACACACACACACACACACACACACACACACACACACACACACACCATGTTTGATGTATTGTATAATTTGGGCCTTGTTGCTTTTAGTATTTCTTAAGGAATTGAATACATGAATTTTTAACTGTCTGAAGAAGGGCAGAACAGAGCAAAGGCGAAGGAGAAGAGCTCAAATGACTCAGAAAAGGTCTGAAAGATTTAAAGAGGCCTTAGAAGGAGGTGGTGATGCCCTGTCACCATAACAAACTGCTTTTCCTTAAGACACTCCATTCTTACACTCCAAGACAAATGAACTCGAATGACAGAACAATAGCCTTTTTTGTTCCAATACATGGCAGCAGCCCTCAGAATACTTGTTTTATTACAAGTGGCTTTGATCAGATGTCTTGCTATTGAGCGGTTTGCCAAAATAAATGCAAATTTGACAAAACAGAAAGAAACTGGAGACGATTGCATAATTTTCAAAGAGATTAAACTCCATTTCCAGGAGACCACATTCAATTGGCACCACCTACTGAGAGAGTATGTTTTAAAAGCTATCATGTGAAGGGATGCCTGACTTACTCAATTATAAACAATTGTCTGTAATGATATCTGTTTTGACTCACATTGAATTACCCTGCTGCTTCAGGATTCATTGATATTTCTGTCTTACTGTCTAAGACTTCCTAGTTGATATTTTAAATGAAGGAGACAGGGCTCTTTCTCGGTATATGCTAATGGAAGATAAGCCCAAATATTTTAAATGTTATATATGGTTTTGACTGGGACATAATATCAAGTATGGTATCACAAGGAGGACTCTGATTGTTCCTGAGCTTTCCATCTATAGATTCATTGTGCATACCATAGGTATCCTAGCGCTTAAACCTCAAAACAACCCATCAAAGGGTCTTAAAGGTAATATAAAATGCAAAATAAACTTTGCTAGGGTTCTGAGGGTGAGAATATAAGAACACACTAACAATTTATCTCACAGCAGGGTAACACACACACACACCACTTGCTTGCTTAGTTGCATGTACCATCTTTTATTATATAAACCAAAGCATACTAAATGGGAGCAATTCTAATGACGTACGAAATTAACAGCCCAATCCAATCCCACACCAGCCTGTGCAATGCAATGGCACCAACAGAGTGTGTGCTGCATGCTATGTGTGTGTGTGTGGGGGGGGGGAGAACCAGACAGCCTGGAAGAGGCAAGGAAAAATCTTTTTATTTACTTCCTCATAAGCTGCTTGACCTCCAATGAGTCTCCTTCGACCTATGCCAGGTATTTAGCTGGCACCCCCTCCTGCCCCAGTTTAGCTGGGATCCTACTGAGATCCTCCCCCTCCTGCCCCACCTTGATCCTCCCCCGAACCACCCCCACTATCACCTTACCTGCTCCAGTGTTGCCAGGTTAAACAACCGGTGCACAAGCAAGGCCTACAGTGGCATGGCTTTCTTGGTGCCATACCAGGACTTACAGCAGCAAATCACAAGATCCACTGCTGTACACCCTGCATAGGATTAGACCACAAGGCTTACTCTACACCAAACTGCATACCACATTTCTGGATTGCACCACGTATGGTTGCAGGTCAGAGAATTGCAGAAGTGAACTCTCCTCCTGCCAAACATCCTACTGCCAAACAAATGTACATGTCAGGTGAAGGCAGTGGCGATGCTGCACCCCCACGGGGGGGGCACCGACGATACGCCCCCACGTGACGTAATTAGGTTTCGTTTTTAATTTTAGGTTTCGTTTCTAATAATGCAAAAAAAATTGGGGGGGGTAGGGTTTTCCAGGGGGTGCTAGGCTAAAAATTGCGGGAATTTTTAGGTGTCGTGCTTTTGGGGTACTTAGCTTGTCTCGGCGGGGCGCAGGCAGCATTATCCTGGATCGGCGGCATCCATGTTGAATGGGCGGGACTCTCTAGGACTCTCTCACCATCTCGTAGGTCTTGCTGGTCGGTCCTCCAGAGCCCTAGAGAGGCCTGGAGGACTGACGGACCAGCGAGACGGAGAGTCCTAGAGAGTCCCACCGATTCAACATAGATGTCGCCGTTTGATCTGGGAAAACGCTGCCTGAGGCCCGCCAAGAGAAGCTAAGTACCGCAAAAGCACACAAACACCCTGGGGGGCACACAACGCAGCTGCCGCCCTGGGAAGCAGCGGGGGGCGGCACCTGCCCGCGAAATAGTAAAAAATGGTTAAAAAAATGAAAAAAACATGAAAACTAAAATGAAACCTAAGGAGGCCTACGCCCCACCCCCAGCGCCCTACACCCTGGGGCCCACTGCACCACCACACACCCCTTTGCGACGCCTCTGGGGGGTTTCTCTTTTTAATACAGTAGTTTTCTGTGTGCATGGATTTGGCTCAAAATGCATCACTACCATCCACCCCTGCCATACTGAAGTGATACAACCTAAGAGTAGTTTTACCAAGTGATAATTTGTTTATATAAGCTAGTGTACTTCCAGGTATGTTTGCTTACAGCAAGAGTAGGTAGGTTAGGCTGAGAGATGGTGGCTTACACAAAGCTACCAAGGAACTTCATGGTTGACCATAATGTTGCCCAAACAGTAAGGTAAACTTCCTCAACGTTCTGTCCACAACACAGGAGAACAGTACTATTTAACACTACTGCTGTGATCTTCTCAGTGGAACTTGCAAAAGTCTCCTGCTGAAGTCCTACTGAAACAAATTAATGTTTTAGTTGCTGAAGATGAGATTCCAAAAGGCAACTTACATGATCGATTAATTCACGAACCATGCCGTTCCATTGTCCACTGGCATCATCCCGGGCTCCGTATTTTCCATCTTCTACTAGCCTAATCTCATAGGTAAATCCAAGGAAGGTTGATAGTTCCCTGAGGAGGTCGATGCAATATCCTTCAAATCTATCATTCCCATACAAAGGCTTATCAGACTTTTTGAACATCACATATGGCTCTTCCTGAAAAAATATAATATTAAGAGAAAAGAGAAAACACTTTGGAAATATTCAGATTTTTTTTTTAATGATTGAGTATAACAATTGTTTCATCTGAAAAGATTTTCAGTTTCATCTGAAAAGATTCCTTAATCAATTACTTATCAACAGGAATTGTATGGTTTAGTAAACACCATTAACTTGTTAAAAATGACAGCAATTTGACAATATGATTACTTTGTAACTGAAACAAAATGGATATTTTTAAAATAGCTATCAGATAATGTTTCAACAAACCTGTGAAGATCATCATCCCAGCACTCAGCAAGTACAATCCTGCTGATAAGCTCATGACTCATTTCCATTCCATTGCTTTGAATGGGGTTTAGCCATAACTCACTTTTGCTGGATTATGTCCAACACATTTTATTTTCTAATTTGTATTTTTTCACAACAAACGTACGAATCATGTGGTCATCAACTCTCTGCTAAATACACATAAGACATTAACTGAAAATGCCAACTCAAATTCCCTTAAAAGTTATTTCTGTATGATTAATAAACGTCTTAACTTCACATACAAACACTTTTTGCTCTGCTCCATCAGTTTGTTTTTCACAACTTCACAGAAAACACAAGCAATAGACATACAGTGGAACCTTGGATTGCGAGTGCTTTGCAAGACGAGCAAAATAGTTTTCTAAATTTTGACTTGATAAACGAGCAACGTCTTGCAATAAGAGTACATTGTGTTCTCCAAGATATCTCTGTGTGTGTTTGCAGAGTAACAATAGCGTCTCCTGGGCAACAAACTGCCCTCATTAACTGCTCATTAACACTTTGTTCTCCCTCTGCTAGAGGCTCCGTTTGTGCAGAATAGCAGCTCAGACTTTGCTTTGCAACTTCTGTCTTGCAGACCTCATTAACAAGCTGTTTTCCCCTTCCCCCATCTGCCTCTAGCACAGACATTTACTCTGCAGAACAAGGCTCAGGTTTTGCATATCAGATGTTGCAAAGTGAGCTACAGTTTGCAAGAGCAAAGGAGTACTCTGCAGGGCAGCTTCTTAATTAGCTGAGCCCAGGAGATAATGCAGACACACACAAAGATCTCTTGCAGAATAACGAATCATCTGAGTTTCCATTATTTCTTATGGGAAATTTTGCTTTGATATACGAGTGCTTTGGATTACAAGCACGTTTCTGGAACCAATTATGCTCGCAATCCAAGGTTCCACTGTATTAAATTAAGAGTCACATGTAATTCAGTACAGTACTCCCCCCATATCCGCTGGGAATATGTTCCAGGCCCCTCCGTGGATACTTGAAACCGTGGATAAGAGCGAACCCCACTTCCATGGTTTTCTGAGGGGCCCCCGACCTGCCTCCCCTGCGGGCAGGCGTGCGCCCCCCCAGCTCTTCTGTTTCTTTCAGCAAGCTTTGTTTCTTCCTTAAAACAAACAGAGAAGCAGCCTCCATTGCAGGCAAATAGAATGAGACTAAGTCCTAGAGAGGCTCTGCAAGGTTTCTGATAACTGAAACCGTGGACAGCGAATCTGTGGATATGGGGGCCCACCTGTACTTCATGCAGCACACTTTGAATTTCCAGTAGTGAAAGCTGGTTCAGTAATCATAATCATTTGTAACATTTCTTTCTCCAGTCAAAGATTATGCTAGCAGCTAGCCCATTAAGTGGACAAACCAGCCAACACGATAAAATATTGGCCAATCTTTACAGTACTTGATAGAAATACAGAGCCTAAAACAAATACTGTACAAGATTTCTACTTATGTTGTCAGACTCTCTCCATTAAATGCAGTGTTTTGATGCAGTGACTATAACTCTGTTTTAATACTGTATTTTCTGGCGTATAAGACTACTTTTTAACCCCGGAAAATCTTCTCAAAAGTCGGGGGTCGTCTTATACGCCCAGTCGTCTTGTACGCTGGAAAATACGGTAGATGGACTTGATTAGCAACTAGTTTTGCAGGCCAGGCACTATAAGAAAGGGACAAACAACAGTAATCCCCATTTCACAAGTTGGCCACACACTAACAAGCCTCATTGTCAAAGCCACTTCACATCACTTGTCTCTGCTTGGCAACTGCCTGGTGAACCAGATGTCACCCGGGGGGGGGGGGGTAGATTTGACTCCAAAATCTCCAGTTCCCTTATTCTAGATACAGAATCTCAGCACATGACCAGCAGACCCTTTTCCCTTCCTATCCTCTTATAGCTGAACCTAATTTGCCATGAACAGCAGACTGTGCCAGCATGTTGGCCATTGTAATCACCAGGAGGTCCAAGCGTGTTTCCTCTACACACATACAGTTCTTGCTCTCCTCCCTTGTGTCCCAGCCTGAAATTTACTCACAAAAGAGTCTTCACAGCTGTTATGCTTATTAACCCTTCTTTGCTTCCCTGGCTAGTAACTTTCAATGACACTCCTTGCACAACCCATAGAGTTCTTCCATTTTGTGTAAATAAACGCCATGAAAAATAAAAGCCCACAGACAGAAAAGAATTAAGAAGCAAATTCCTACTGTACATCAAATATTTCAAGATCATTGAAAAATGGCAATACAGCATAATGTGTGGTGCCTTGAGGCAAAGATGAGATCTTTTAAGAGCCAGTAATATACCTAGCGAGAATGCTTCAAACACAAATGCCCTCCAGAGCTGAAGCAAAAGACAAATTATTTAGAATTCCAAGTCATATCACCCCATATTGACTTTGTATCCCAGTGGAGCCACACAGAGACCAAAAGCAATCCAAAAACAGCTCACTCACAAGTGTATGTCTGAACAACTGTCTTAAAAAATGATTAGGGATACAAAACCTACCCCAGAATAATTTCCAAAACACTCAAAACACATCAAAAGCAAAAGTCAGAACTGAGAATGCTTCAATCCAACAATTTTATCTATTTATAGGTCACCCCAAGGCTTAAACCAAAAGACATTCTAAAGTGCTATGTACAGTAAATGTTTGTCTCATAGCTGGGCAAGAGAATGCACATGTGAAACGTTGAGGCCCCAACAGCAAAGTGAACAATGTTTGGTGGTTTTCAACTTACCGGAGTTTTGATTTAATTTTTCAATCAGTCTATTTTACATAAGAAAACTCTAAATGCCAATGGAAAATGATTATATTTACTGACATGTCACGGAACAGTAGGCCAGCGGGTAGCACAGTGGGTTAAACCGCTGAACCATGAGCTGTTGATTGAAAGGTCGGCAGTTCGAATCTGTGAAGGGGTGAGCGCTCGTTGCTTGGCCAGCTCCTGCCAACCTAGCAGTTCCAAAGCATGTCAATGCGAGTAGATAAATAGGTACCGCTTGCGGGAAGGTAAACAGCGCTCCGTGTTCCAGCCGCATGCTACGCAGTGCGGCAAGGAGAGTCATGCCGGCCACATGACCACGGAGGCGTCTTCGGACAACGCTGGCTCTTCGGCTTTGAAATGGGGATGAGCACCACACCCTAGAGTCAGACACGACTAGACTTAATTGTCAGGGGTCACCTTTACCTTACACGGAACAGTAACACTGTTTCATTATAGCAATCTTTGTCCAGGGTGTAATTTTTACAGTATTATAAAAAAGAAAAAGGCTAAAATCCACAAAACTGTTCAAAAGCTTGGTGCAGAAAGAAAGGCACAGTTGACTGCACAGACGCTGTGCATTCTGGCTAGCGCTGTGCCAATGAGAGGTGTGTATTCTGGCTAGCCTGAGGCCTATTGCTCCCCAACAACCTGGTCTTCAGGTGCAAAGGAGGTGCTAAACGGCAAGTGTTGATGAAGGGCAGACTCTACACTGGAAAAAAGTAATATTGCTTCCTGATAATTAGCATGGGACATAAAAATAGGCCTGGACAATCTGCTATCAAACAAACTGAACTCTACTAGGCTTCCCAGTGCTTGACAATTCTTATTTTTCTAGTCCAAAGCAGACACCAAATAAATAAATAAATAAATAAATAAATAAATAAATAAATAAAAACAGCCCCAGAAAGTTTAACAGCTTCCTGGTAAACCTCAAAGCAACTAACAATCAATACTGGAAACAACTGGGAACAATCAAATCAAGATGAATAAAACTCTGAAAGATTTTAAAAAAACACATACACAAAACAGTCACAAAACTTCAAAATGAAAATCCAGTTTTAACGGGATGGGGGAGACCAGAACACCATAAAACCAATCACACACTATTAAGAACTGATAAAAACAGAATGAACTGTGCCTGGAATCTAAAAGATAGCAAAGTCACTAGATGGACACAGTGGTGTCGTTGGCACCGGGTGCGCAGCCCTGAGTGCAGCGCCCTGGAAGTAATTTGTCGGTCATCAAGTCATCACATCACCACACTTACGACTTCCCCAACTTGTGGGAAGAACTTTGAGAAATGTTGATCTAGCCCATTACCAACTCCAAACACCTATTCAGCATATCCTTCACTTCACCTGGGTTTGATGTAACAGTGTCATCTGTATATTATTGACGGCACACAACTCTTGCACCTCTGATGACCTTTCCCAGTGGTTTCATATGAATATTAAAAAGCATGCAGGATGATATAGAGCCTTGTGGAACACCATAGCTTAACTACCACAGTGCTGCACTCCAGGACCAATTTTTAAAAGTCCTGCCAGGTGGAGCATAGCCACTACAGATCAGTGCCCACAGTCAGACTGCCACTCCAGCGAAACCATCATCAATAGTATTGAAAGCCATTCAGAGGTCTAGGTGAAATGAATCAACAAGGACATTCTGCTGTCACAGGTCATTCACGAGGGCATCCAAAGCCAGTTCAATATTCATACCAGGCCAGAATCCATATAGAAATGTGTCCAAAAAATGGTATGATCCAGGAATGCCTGCTGGCCTGCCAGAAGCTGTGCAATCATAACTTAAAGCCTTGATCACAAAGATCCCGTTCATTACTGCTCTGAATAAAGAAGTAATTAAGGACTGGAGTTATTTGTCTGCAGCTTCCCCATTGTTATTTGTAGTCCTACCATTTCATAGTGCAGTCTTTTGCATAATTACTTTTACATTTCACTGGGCGGACTAAGGTTCTAGAGCTCAGGGAGAAATTCTCTCAGTTCAGGGTTTGCCCCCAAAATTTGATGCAAGAGAGTTGGGGATGTGACTAAACAGTGCATCAGTGCAAGGATTGTAGGTAACCCATGTGTTCCCACCCACCCCCTCTCCATATGTTCAGGCTTCTGTGTTTACACAAGTGTTTAAAAAAAGAAGAAAACTCACTATAACAGGTTCTAATGACATGACCTGATGCTTATCCAATTACTTAACTCTGTTTCTTATTCCCGATCCCTTTCTCAGCATACCCTACCAATCCATGTAGTATCTAGCAAACAGCCTGGCGTATAATGTGAGCTACAGATGGATCACTATTTACATGCATCTGTCAAGCCAGATGTATGATATTCCATATGATCCTTGTCCTCGTCAGTTGGCAAGCTACACTGATAGAATGCTGTCCTTCAGGGAATATATTCTTGTTTGACAGAACTCTGCTGAAACTGGCACAAGCAGAAATAGTAGAAGCAGACAAGCCATAAAAACCCTACAATCCTCTATCATATTGGTTACTTTTTAGAGGGCATAGAATACATTGGGAAGAATCCAACTGCTGTATAAATGTAGATTGTTATCCTGAATACACTTAATTCTGATTCTTCAGTTTTCTTGGAGAATTTTATTCTAGATATCGAATACAGCATTGAACTCTGTATTTTCCGGAAATACGAAGACCTGAACATGGGAGGATGTTCCATACCATCATTGTAGGTTGCTCACAGAAGACAGGTGAAGTGAAGTCATCACTCATTAAAGCAAGAAATGACCCAGAACAAGAAGTAAATCCTGCACTAAGAGTTCTTCATTAATTCCATCTGAATAACTTTCATACTAATCTACTTTTTGAAGTCAAGATAGTTTAGCAAATAAGAAAATAACCTGCTAACTTCATCAAATACATCATGATAATGATGATACAAACATTTGGGCTAAAACTCACTTCATCAAATAAAGTAGGCTGTAGCCTGCAAAAGCCTATGCCATAAACCATGTCCTAATCTTTAAAGTGATTCAAAACTTAATTTTAGACCGAAAACTATTATGACCGGCAACAATTTTAGAAGAAGAAATTGAGACGGGTAAAACGGTCATATTTCTAAAATGAGTATAGTGATTCAGCCGATTTAAAAGTAATTGCGGTTTTGCCCGGGCGAACCACAGACAATCAAAGACTTAAAAATACAATCAAACCACTGAGGACCCGACGTTTCGTGCTTCTACTCAAAACACATCTTCTAGGGTATCCAAAGGAACTTTGGTTGATGTTGTTAAACCAGCGCTTTGCTCCATTAGCTCTTATATTCTCCAAAAAAGGGGCGGGAACCTTCTATTGCAGCAGGAGCCACCTTTTTTCAATCTTCCTCGCTGTAAGCCACCAATCCTGTAAAAACTTAGCAATTCATTAGTTCTCTAGAGTTGTTCTTGCTCTTAGCTGTCAGATTGTATTAATCCTGTAAAAACTTAAATGAACTATTGATCTTTAGAACTGTCCTCGCTTTTGATTCCTATTGTTGAACTGTCACGGGATACTGTCAACTTGCAGATATTGTTGAGATTACTATTCCCATATTTCTTATGAATTATGGGATTCCATATGCGATTTGCCAAACTCAATTCTTGCTGTCTATTCATCAAGGACTGTGGCGTTCTTTTACTAATAGCAAGGGCTTCCAGATGTTTTAGAACACTTAATCTGTTCTCTGTTGCTACTGAGCATGCATTCTTGAAAAGAATTGTATGTCCCGTGGTCAATGCATGCTCAGCTGTTGCAGAAAGATGTGGATGTTCTAATCTTAGTGCTCTCTCATGCTCCTTGACTCTAGTTCTTATTGCTCGTTGCGTCAGTCCAATATATTCCTTGTCACAAGATCCACACGGAATACAATAGATACCTGGACTTGAGAGTGGCAATCTTTTATCTTTGGGATTACTAAGCATCTGTTCTATTTTTTTCGTTGGCTTAAACACAGTTTTTATGTTCCCTTGTTTAAGTATTCTGGCTATTTTATCTGTTACTCCTTTTATAAATGGTAAACAAGTCCAGTTTCTATCTTTGTTGTCCTCCATTTCCCTGTTATCATTGGCCTCATTGTAGGTCCTATTTCTCCCCTCTCTTTCCCTTTTAATTTTATTCATTTGTACATTCCATCCCCTATTTATTTGGCTTACAGGATAGCCGTTTGCCCTTAGCATGTCAAAAACAGTTTCTTTCTCCTCAGGAAGGCTATCCTCATCGCATATCTTTATTGCTCTATAAGCCAAGGTATTTATCACAGCCCCTTTCTGAGCGGGGTGGTGGTTGGACTCATAATTTAGGTACCTATTGGTATTTGTGGGCTTCCTATAGACCGTATGTGTGAGGGATGAGTCCTCTTTTCTAGTTATCAACACATCTAGAAAGGCCAATGATCTATTTGTTTCCTTCTCTAGTGTGAATTGTACCTCTTTGCAGAAGTTGTTCAGATGTTCTAAGAATTTCTGCAATTCTATTTCCCCATGTGACCAGACACAAAAAATGTCGTCAACATACCTCCACCATATGTCTGGTTTAAGTTCAGCTGTTTGAAGCACCTGTTGCTCTAGGTGCTCCATGTATAGGTTTGCTACTAGGGGGCTCAGGGGATTCCCCATTGCCACCCCATCCTTTTGTTCTAGGTATGTTACCTCCCATACAAAATATGTTGATGTTAAACAATGTCTAAACAATGGTGCCAATTCTTTGGGGATGGTAAGCTTCTCTATTAGTTTTAAAACTTCTTTGAGGGGGACTTTCACTTGTTTACCATTTATAAAAGGAGTAACAGATAAAATAGCCAGAATACTTAAACAAGGGAACATAAAAACTGTGTTTAAGCCAACGAAAAAAATAGAACAGATGCTTAGTAATCCCAAAGATAAAAGATTGCCACTCTCAAGTCCAGGTATCTATTGTATTCCGTGTGGATCTTGTGACAAGGAATATATTGGACTGACGCAACGAGCAATAAGAACTAGAGTCAAGGAGCATGAGAGAGCACTAAGATTAGAACATCCACATCTTTCTGCAACAGCTGAGCATGCATTGACCACGGGACATACAATTCTTTTCAAGAATGCATGCTCAGTAGCAACAGAGAACAGATTAAGTGTTCTAAAACATCTGGAAGCCCTTGCTATTAGTAAAAGAACGCCACAGTCCTTGATGAATAGACAGCAAGAATTGAGTTTGGCAAATCGCATATGGAATCCCATAATTCATAAGAAATATGGGAATAGTAATCTCAACAATATCTGCAAGTTGACAGTATCCCGTGACAGTTCAACAATAGGAATCAAAAGCGAGGACAGTTCTAAAGATCAATAGTTCATTTAAGTTTTTACAGGATTAATACAATCTGACAGCTAAGAGCAAGAACAACTCTAGAGAACTAATGAATTGCTAAGTTTTTACAGGATTGGTGGCTTACAGCGAGGAAGATTGAAAAAAGGTGGCTCCTGCTGCAATAGAAGGTTCCCGCCCCTTTTTTGGAGAATATAAGAGCTAATGGAGCAAAGCGCTGGTTTAACAACATCAACCAAAGTTCCTTTGGATACCCTAGAAGATGTGTTTTGAGTAGAAGCACGAAACGTCGGGTCCTCAGTGGTTTGATTGTATTTTTAAGTCTTTGATTGTCTGTGGTTCGCCCGGGCAAAACCGCAATTACTTTTAAATCGGCTGAATCACTATACTCATTTTAGAAATATGACCGTTTTACCCGTCTCAATTTCTTCTTCTAAAAATGATTCAAAACTCTTCATTGTTCAAACAACACATTTTTAACTATGGTCTTAAACACAAGTTGTTGGAAGTGAGTTCTACAGATTTCAGTGGCTGTTTCTTTCAAGTAGGACTGCAACCTTTAGTAGACTCAAGTCCGTACTTGAGTCTACTAAAGGTTGCAGTCCTACTTGAAAGAATAGTCCTACTATTCTACCTACAACGAACACTTGATACTACTGTGTCACCTGAATCCAGTGGCGTTGTTAGGGGGGCCATGCATTTGGGACGCCACGAGCCAGGTGGTTCACGATTCATGCACCCCCCGGCTGGTGGACGCCCCGGAACACATGGCGACACGAACAGGGGGTGCACAAGCTGGCAGCTAGAGAGCCGGCTCGTGCACCCCCCTGCGTGTCGCCATGTGTCCATGAGCCGGGGGGTGCACAAGCCGGCAACGCTGGGCGACGGCAGAAACGGGACTTATCCAGCCTTCGTGCATCCCCCCCCCCAGCTCGGATGCAGCCTTCTCCCTTCTTCTTGTTGTGCAAGAGGCCCAGCTAGGTGCTAGAAAGACTGGCTGCACCTGCACAACCTTGTTGAGAGTCTTTCTAGTTCCTACCAGCGAGACTAGGAGCTAGAAAAGCTCTCAGCAAGGTTGCACAGGCGCAGTCAGCCTTTCTAGCGCCTAGCTGGGCACCACGCAATGCAATAAGAAGAAAGCTGCATCCGGCTTGGGGGGGGGGGTGCACGAAAGCTGGGTAAGTCCCGTTTCTGCCATTGCCCAGCGCTGCCACATCGTGCACCCCTCTCCGGCTCGTGGACGCGCCCCCGGGCTTTTAGGTCAAAATCCGACCTAAAAACCCCTGGGTGTGTGCTTTCTCAGCGCAAAAGTGATGTCACTGCCCCAGGGGGCAGGGCTTGTGATGTCACGTGGGGGTGTCACGTCGGCGCCCCCCCCCGCTGGGGGTGTTGCTATGCCTTTGTCTGAATCACACAACATTCAGACAAGATAATTAATATGAACCCTTTTGATACAGAATCTTTAAACTTTTGCCTAAATTATACTAATTAGATTAGATGAAAGCACACAATCACTCATTTCAGAATGAAAATGCAGGAATAACAAATAATATTCAGAAACCTATAAATAGATACATACATACTCATGGAATGCTTCTGCATGAACAGTTATGACAAAACCCTATGTATTGTGGTGAAACAAAGTATTTGGGTGCAACGGTCTCTTGTAGCATACAGTACGTCTACATCAGAATACTTCATATTTATGTTGCATTTAAATTTACTATCTCTAAATAGTGATATATTGCTTTTTCCCCTATCTGTAGGATTCTGGCGCCGCTGGCAGAATTGCATAGCCCACACAGTCAGAGCCTTTCCAACGGGGTGGCTCTGGGACGACCAAAGATGATGTCAGCCCTGGGCGCCCCAGAGCTGGCCACAGTAGAAAGTCGAAAGCAGATAGCCAGGGAAGCTAACTAGGAGGGGACAGAGCTGGGATGGGACATTAAAGGTAGCTGGGGGGAGAGTAGAGGGAAGGTAAGGAATAGGATTGGGCCATAAGACTGTAATCCTATATACACTTACCTAGGAGTAAGACCCATTAAACTCAATGGGGCCTACTTCTGAATAGACATGCATAGGATTGCACCGTAAAACGCATTAGAGATAAAACATGTTGAGCATTATTCAATTGTGTAAGATGCTATCTAAAATTAGAACAAAAAAATTACCCCATGATAGGAAAAGAGCCCCCAACCATCTTTCATACAATAATGATTTCTTATGGAAAATATCTGAAAAGACCCACTGCTTGTTTTGGAAAGAATATCCTGGTGGTACATGGGAAGTGGTCTTATGTTCTTTCCAGATTTTTTTAATGGATTCCTAAATTATTCCAAACTAACCATGGTTGATTCTGCCTAAATTCAAATGCATTAAGAAACCATAAGAATGCTAAAAGATTAGTCAACTGAAATTATAGCACTGAAATTAAATTAAATTGCCAATGTCATATACCAGAGTAAAAACTCATAGCTAAATTAACTCTTTTAGATCTTTCATTATACAGTAATTGCTAAATAGCTGTCAAAGGACATTTACATACTGGTCACTACATTACTTTTGTAATTAATATGGGTTTTCTTCACAGCTCTCATGTTCAGCTCTCTATCTCTCTGGAAAACAACTGCAAATAGGATTACTTACCAAGATGGTGGTTACTGTTAGGGAGCGATTTGATAGGGAATCAGTAATGTTTGCTGGTTTTCCTTTTTGATTCTCCGTCATGTTAAGGCCACTTGCAGGATCCCAGGTTCCAATCTATAAAATACCATATGAATTTTATATATTGTTCATTACTCCTTTTTAGGGCACTAGGACAGAAGAGTTGTAGGCAAAATTCAAGTTTGCTAACAGTTATTCTCCTCTTGTGAAAAATCTGTTATTCTGTTAGAGGCAGCTTACTTGAAGTATGATTCATTGCACTTCAAAACGTGTCTAGTGAAGTGTGATGTTCAGGACTGAAAATGATGTACAGAGTTCTGAGTACTTAATTTTCCATTTAAGCTTCTATCTTCCAAGAAAAAGCCACATCTGATGCTAACATGATAGCTGGCCGTTTACAACACATATAATAGCATGAAACTCCCATTGCGCTGTCTACACACCACACACACACACACACACACGTACGTATGTACAGTTCACATTCCGCAAGCAAAGAAAAAGTTCTGGATGCTAATGGAAACCGCTTTCCAACTTCCTCTAAAGTTAAGAAAATTATGGAACAGAACAACCTTGTGTCTCTCTTCTGTCACAAATATAGCTTGCAGCAAGTATAGGTATGTTTCTGGCTGCTGCTTGGTGCCAGTTCCAAGTTGCTGGAGGTCTTGGGGGTCATCACACTCTGCAGCAGCCTCCCTCCAAGTGCCCTTCAAAAATCTGAAGGGGCTAATACCACACATCTGTATCCATGTGAGGCTCAATTTGGCAGATGGGTGGACAGGCATAGTACCTTTCTAGAAATAATTTGTGAGGGAAGGAGGTTATAAGGGAATAAGCAGTCAGCACTAGCAAATTTACAGTGAATAGAGTCACAGAGTTCTGTGACATCATATTTAACTGAATATGACGTTTTCCGACCTGCCTCACTATGGTATGATGAGATACCACATACCATACCACATACCACAGTGAGGCAGGTCGGAAAACGTCATATTCAGTTAAATGACAGGCAGCAACTTTATTTTTGTAAAAATCTCAAAATGCCTTTTGTGCTGGTCCCTTTTCTGCCTTTTAGTCTTGGATAATTTTAGGTCTTATGGGCAGGAATTTTACCACTACTGTTCTACAACCCTGCTTATAATTGGCTTTACAGAAGGTATACCTGAAGAAAAAGATGAAAATGTTGAGCCAGGGCCTGCCGCTGTCACCCAAAATGGGTGGCAAACCTCACAGCTACTGTTCCCTCCAGACACTCCTTTCACCTCTGGATTATAATTGTGTGGGAAAGAGAAACAAAACAACCCATCATGGGAGCAGATTTTGATTGCTCATCTCTAATTTATAGTATCCACAATGCTATACTGTTCATATTACTTTTATTAACTACTACTACTACTACTACTACTACTACTACTACTACTACTACTACTAGTAGTAGTAGTAGTAGTAGTAGTAGTAGTAGTAGTAGTAGTAGTAGTAGTAGCAGTATTGTATTGTATTGTATTGTATGTAATTAAACAAATGTTACTTGGTTGCCGATAGTTTGCGAGCATCTGAAACTAATTAATTTCTTTCACTTTATTTATTTGTCACATTTTTATACCGCCCTTCCTCCAAGGAGCTCAGAGTGGTGTACATATTTCCTCCCCTCCTTTTTGTCCTCACAACAACCCTGTGAGGTAGGTGAGGCTGAGAGATAGTGACTGGCCCAAGGTCACCCAGGAAGCTTCGTGGCTGAGCGTGGTGTGAACCTGGATCTTCCAGGTCTAAGTCCGACTCCCAAACCACTACACCATCCTGGCTTTCCATCCCAAACCACTACACCATCCACTACACTTTACATCTAGGTGTATTGAATCTTGGGTTCTACTCACCATTTTTGCCTAGATGTCTAAGTAACACCAGACACTATTTACATTAGCCATTCATCTGAATCCATGGTGAGACATCTTCATTTTAACTAACTAGTTCCATTAGTATATACTATTTGGTTTTTATGAGTGGTTTAACATTTTTTTAAAAAAGAACAAACATCTGTTTGACAGTGTATTATCAACCACATTATCTCCTAATGTACAGAGAGTGATGTAAGCATACCTTCAGCACATTATGCTATGGATCCTAATACATTATTATTGTGAACCAGCAAGTCAGCATAATAATGTTCCACTAAAATCTATTTCATCAGGAATGAAAGTTTAAGTGCAAGATTAACCTTGGCACCAAATCTGCTGCACTCAATTTGCCCAGTGTAAATGCTTTAATTCTAAAGCAGATTTAAAATAACTGAATAGGTTTGATAATATGTGCTCAACTGGGAGCTAAAGAGCAATTCTCTCTAGTCAAAATGTGGGCTGGAATCAAACCTTTTTTTCTTTCTTTCATACATAACTCCAAGATTGCTTGCCTCTACTTAGTCAAGTATGGACATTAAAAACAGACAATACACTTTACACTATTCAAAGCATTTCAATTTCCTTAATATAGTACTGCCAACAACCCTGTAGCATAGGCCAGTATTATTGTCAATTACATATTACAGGAGACAAGCCACCTGTCCAAGGACCTCTAGTGAGTTAAGGACAGAGGTGGCATGACAAAAGTAAACCGAGGACTTTCTGGTTCACAGTTCAGTCTCTTAACCACTGCAACAGAACTTATTTACTCGACTGCAGACACTGACTTCCCTTTTACATATACACGTGAAACCAGAACTGCCAAAGAGTGGTAAAAGTATCTTCTCCAATTGGTCCAATGTTTATTTAGCTTTGGAAGCTTTGAATGTGAATCTAGAATTAGCAGATCGTCCAAAATAACTATTTCCTATTAGCCAAAAGAGTGCCATGGGACAGAGGTGTGAAGAGGGGGATAAAGAGTTCTAAATCAAGGGTGTCAAACATAAGAACTGTAGGCCTGATACGACCTGTGGAAGCTCCTTATTAGTCCCGTGGGATAACTGGGCTTGTGATAATGGAGCTGCAGAGGCGACTCTCAGTTGTAATAGGAAAACGTTCTGGAAGACGTTGCCATCCAACTTTATCTCTTTCCTTTGTTTTCTTATCTGCCTTGCACCTGCTGGAGCCTGAGGTAGGGAAACCAAGCAAGGTGTGCAGATCACTGATAGAAGTGATTCTTGGTAGCCAGACATGAGTGCAGATCATTGACAGATGTGATGCTTCTAAGGAATGGGCAGCCCAATCCTAACATAAAGATCCGCCGGGTGGCCAAAGCCGCCTGCCGGATCCTGATCTCCGCCGCGGGCAGCCTGCAGCAGGCAGCCCGCAGCAGAAAGTCTACTCGGGGAAGGGGACGCTCGTCCCCTTCCCCGAGTGTAACCACGGCTGTGGCTGATAGGCCTCCTCGGATTTCCGCCAGCTATTTTGCTGGTGGAAGTTGGAGGAGGCCGTGTAAAGGTCTAGATGCCCAGTGGGGACCTGGATATGGTGGGAGCTATGCCCCCGCCTGGGGCGGCTGGGCCTATGGGCGCCCGCCCGGCTCCGCCAACCCGCCCCCCGCCTGTTGATCCTCCCACCCGTCCGCCGGATCCTACCGTGCTTGGGTCCGACAGCAGGCCAAGTCCTCAGCCGGCGGAGCTGGGAAGGTCGGCCTTACGCTAGCCTTCCAGGCTCTAAAGTAGTCGCAAACATGCTTTGCGGCATGTTTGCGACTAGTGCGGGCTGCGGAACGCTCTTTCCACCGCCTGCAAAAAGAGCAGGATTGTGCTGTAAGTAACTTAGGGCCACAGCGTGGTGACTGAGGAAGGCAACATTACAGTGTGAGTGCTGGTTGAGGGAGGAGCGGAGGATTTGAGTGGTGTGATCATTATAGTTAAGTCAAACTGGCCATTGCCCATTTGAAGATGGCAGTGATTATGTACTGCTCAGGCTGTTAACTGCTCTGTATGGTGGGGGGGGGGAATTGGAGGGAACACTACTCAGCAGTAGAGGCACTCCTGAAATGCGGCCCATGAGATCAGGCTATCCCACATCTTGAAAATATGATCAAGATTTGCATATTTTCTCTTCTGTCATTCACAGCTAACAAGTTCCTAGGTGAGAACAAAGTGCTTATTTATGGTCGTCACCTGCTTAATGATGGCACTTTCAGCCGTCAGCAGGAGCCACAGATGCTAACTTCAGCCCTTTGAAAGAAACGAGTTTGACACACCTGTTCTAAATCTTTCTCCATCCCTACTAACCACTCACACTCTACAAGAAGAAACTGAGGTCCAGCCCTTCTACTTGCTTCATGTACTATAATAAGATTAGGGTTCTACCCATTGCTAACCATCCTTTCCATTACTGAAGCTGCTGCCACAGGCATGGCAAGGGCTAGTCCTAATGTCATTTATAAGGTGACCGCATTTCACCCAATCCCAAGCCAATTTCAAAATGCAAACATGAAGGGGGGCACCTGTAAAAAATAAAAGCTAATCAAACTAATTAAATAATAAAAAATAAAACTAATCAAATGGTCATATTTAAATCTTATAACAAAAACAGCGAAGCAGACAGCAAGTCTGAAATGTCTGGGGTGTAGGGGTCGGCAACAATCAGCTTTTATTGCAAAGTTGGGTATGTGTGTCAGTTTAGGAGTAATAAGAAACCCCACCTCCACTCCTGTTTCTGCGTACAGCTGAACATTCTAAGTGTTGCTGGTATATTGTTCTTGGCAGCTCCTTCACTATTGCTTGCTGTGACTAGGGCTTTCTGTACCATGTGCTTTTTATACTCCTTTCCCATTAAATTATGATCAGATCTCTCCTTCACCTTTTTTGAAATGCATGTTTTTATACATTTCATTTCACCTCAAATTGCAGATGGTTTTATCTGTTTTGCAGCCATTTTACATCACTCGCACAGCCCAATCCTAACCAACTATCTGGCACCGATGCAGCCATGCCAACAGAGCGCACACTGCATTTTGGACATGCATCATGGAGTCCTCTTCAAGGTGAGAGAACATTTGTTCCCTTACCTCGGGGTTGCACTGTGGCTGCACCGGCGCTGGAAAATTGGTTAGGATTGCGCTGTCAGTGTATTAATGACGACTGAGTAAACATGTTTTTCTTCTATTTTCAAAATCAATACAGCTAAACATAAAATCATATGTCAAAAAGCAACTATATCTACTACCCCATCTTCATAGGCTACAATATTCCATTACATTTTAGTAAATGGATTTGTAGGCAATTTTCAATCTATTTGACAGTTTTCCTATTGAAACCAATTTGCATTACTTCATCAAGTGAGCATTTATGAAACATGATTTAAATGATTTGATGAAACTCATATTTTACATCCTTTTGACAATTAATTTTGAATTCCAATTGATCAAGCTTGTTTAGGAGGTTTTTTTAAAATTCATCTTGTCCTGTGAATCTCCAGATAATGTGTTGTTCTATTTTCTGTTTCTTCAACTACAATGTTCATTGAGTTCTTCATTGTATCTTAGTTGTCTGACTTTTGGTTATTGTATATAAACCTTCCCATCCCACAGAGTTGTGTAAGAAGAAAAAGATCCCAACTGGTTAAAAAAAAAAAGGCGTATCTTCCATTAGCAACACCAGCTCTCAATCAGGTGTGCTGCCACCATGTTGGGAATGGAAGAATTGTTCTGGATAAAATGAAGCCCTTTCATACCTCACAACCAGAGGTATAGAGAACCATTCCTATTCCGGCTCTTTCGTTTGCAGACACCCTTGCAGACAGACTAAGCTGCTAAATAACTAGGTAGTATGTGATGTTCATCAGGGTCTCACACTGTCTGGAATACAGTCATAATAATGACAACTTAGGAACAGCATATCTGTAGGAGGACCACCCTCTATTCTATTATCATGCCCACTTCCTGGAATCATCATTCTGTATTTTGTGTGTGGTTGGAAGAAACACAAGAGATGGCATTCTCTATTGCAATGCCAAACTCTTCCTAATTTTGCTCCATGCCAGACTGAATACTCTTTTGTATTTTGGCAGACTTGTGACCTGCTGGATATCCAATTGTCTCTCTGCTCCAATATGGTTTTCCTGACTTTATTTGCTACATTAGTTTATATCAGGGTTCTTAACCAGGGGTATCCATACCCCCTTGAGAGTATGGGAACCAAATGATTGGGGTATGGGGACTCACTCTCTGAACAATTAAAAAAAATTAGTTGCTAGATTAGATTATTAACTATCACTACGATCAATATGGATTGATGCGTTCTGCTCCTAGCTATCCATATGTAAAATAAACCCAAGCTATTGATATCTTTTGAAGTCATACTGGCACCTAATAGGACTGGTGGTGGAGATGATTTTGACAGTTTGGCAAAGGGAGTATGGGGACATATTGGGCAATTCATTAGGGGTCTGTAATTGTATAAAGGTTAAGAACCCCTAGTTTATATCATCTGTTTAATCATGATTTGATATTTTTATTTTTTATTTGTTAGGCATTACATCATGATTTGTTGTGAGCTGCACTGAAGGTCTAGTATTGAGACAGAAGTGGATATAAGAGATTTTAATATCATAGTAGTAATGACGACAACAACAACAACAACAACATGCCAAGACATGTTTGACCTAACAGCCACCTGTACAGCAGGCCACTATTATTCCAATTTTATAGATGACAAATTTCAGTGGCAATATGGTGACTTTCCATACAATTAAACCAATCCAGCTTCAACAAGACTGCACTGGTTCTCTCAGAAGTATGTAGGGCTTGCCTGCAGAGAAACAAGCCACAAGTGTGGGGGAAGGCTCTGCATTCCTCAAGTACATGCCCTTTTTATTTTAAAAAACTGAACTCTCCTCTTTTTGCATGACTGGCAGCACAATCCACCGTAAGGATCCGGCTGGTGGCCCAGGGCCGCCTGCCGAATCTTGTGCATGGGCTAGGGCTGCCTGGTGCGCGCTGGGCTAGAGGTCTACTCAGGGAAGGGGACGCTCGTCTCCTTCCCCGGGTGCAAATTCAGGCCAGTCCGATCGGCCTCCTCGGATTTCCGCCAGCTAAGTACAGGAGGCCATGTAATGGCGTGGCCGACCTGGCGGGGACGGGGATATGACCGAGGCCATCCCCTGCCCTCTCCCGGGCCAGCTAGGCCAATGCTCACCGAAACGCCCGCGCGCGTGCAGGATCCCGGCTTACCTCGTCCGGCGGCCGCATGGGCACTCCGGTGACGGAGTAGGGGAGGCCAGCCTCTGCGCTGGCCTTCCTTGCTCCTGAGTCATTGCGAACATGCTTTACGGCATGTTCGCGACGTCTCCCAGTGACGAAACGCTTGTTCCATCGCCATCAAGGTTTCCAGATTGCGTCCTGGGACAGATCCATGTTTAAGCATCAAGAACTGAAGACACCACATGTACTTTGTCCCTGACTTTTACCTTGTGACTGATTTGTGGTATATGCGGTTCTTCAGAACCAAAGTAGTACTTTAGAGCTGCCCAGGTAACTGGATGTAACAGCAAGTTCTTATGCTATATCACAACCTCAGTTTCAAAAAACTTTGCCATGTGGCAGTGTGGGTTGTTCCTTTGGGCCAGTGTTTCCCAAACTTTTTCAACCTGCGGCTCCCTTGACGACCCTTGGTCGCGGCTCCCTATGACAGTATGTTGATGCCTGCCAATTGGCATTGCACTGTGTTCTGAGAGGATTCCGCGGCACCCTGGCTGGTATCCGCGGCTCCCCTGGCTCGTTTCCGCAGATCCCCTGGGAGCCGTGCCTCCCAGTTTGGGAACCACTGCTTTGGGCGTATGGAACTACTGTATTTCTTCGAGTCTAAGGCGCCATCAATTCTAAGGCGCATCTTAATTTCAGGAACACCAGCAGAAAAAAAAACCCAAAAAACATTGATTGCAAGACTTCCTGCTCCTTCCTTCCTGCTCAGCACCAACTCTCCCCAGCTTGCCTGCCATGGCAGTCCGATTTTTACCGCGCCATTTTGCCCACTCTGCTCAGCGGCGAGCTCTCTTCCTGAACCTGAGAGCTCGCCCCAGCATGCCCCGCGCTGCAGCTGATGATCTCCTCACTGCATTTGAGCAATACCTTTGCAGTACGCCAGAAAATGCTATTTCCTTACTTACCAGGGCTTGGGGAAGCTTCAGGGAGGCCTGCGCGACCCTCTGCAGGCCTCCCCGATCTTCAGTTTGGTTAAAAAACAGCTATTTTCAGCCATTTCTGGTTTTCGCGAAAACCGGAAATGGCCAAAAATCGCTGTTTTTCACCAAACTGAAGATCGGGGAGGCCTGCAGAGGGTCGCGCAGGCCTCCCTGAAGCTCCCCCAAGCTCCGGTAAGTAAGGAAATTGCATTTTGGGGTGCTTTTTAGAGACCTTCGATACTAAGACGCACCTCATTTTTTTTAAATGCTTAATTGGGAAAAAAACATGTGTCTTAGAATAGAAGAAATATGGTAGTTATGCAGTTCTTTGGATCCAGGGGGCAACATCAGGCCATGAAGGTCAATAATAATAAATCATTATGCACAACCTCAAGTAGTAACATAAATTACAAATTACATATAGAACGACTCCTTACCTCTAGTCATCAAGAATGAATCAGAATTCATTTCACAAAATAATTTCAGCTCTTTTAGTAAAACTGAGCCCAATATTCTTTCATATACTACACGTTGCAGCAACACACACACACACACAGCTTCCTTCCCAGAGGAGAAATGGGCAAAACTGTTCTTTTAAAATATTGTATTTATGAGTCACAGAGTAAAAGATTGAAGTATCACAGGTACCTTTTCAAGTCCTTCCTCCTTGAGACTAATCACATCTAAGTCAAAATCTGTCCTTAAGCCATTGGTTTTATTGAAAGTTATCCTGCCAGTGAGGCCTTCCCAGTGAGCCTATGAAAACAAAGCAAATAATAATAATAATAACTTTGACGCGCGCGCACATGCGTGCATGAGAGAGAGAGAGAGATTATCTTGGAACGAAAGCTTTCATGGCCAGCTACTAGATTACAAGACACAAGTTTTATGGGTGAAGTAGCCATGTAATTAAAATATAAAATACAAAGAACTCCAGGCACGCATGTATAAAAAAAAGAGCCACTAGTCTATTTAAGGCAGCGTTCTTCAGTGGTTGTTCATACCATCTTTGCAGCTTTGCTGTTTACACCTGGAAAATGACTTCAGATTAGAAGTCGAAACGTTGGTTCCTGTAAATATCGGACTTCTCCGCTCTCATTGTTTTAATTTTCTTAACGGCTGCTTGTTATGAGTGGCTCTTTTTGAAGATTTTATATGTGTGTGCCTGGAGTTCTTTGTATTTTATATTTTAATTACATGGCTACTTCACCCATAAAACTTGTGTCTTGTAATCCAGAGAGAGATTAATTTCTACCAAAATGGAAAAATGAATTATTAATTCAGTTTAAATAATTTTCCTTGTGGCCAATAAAAAAAAAAAAACAATCTTACTCACTTCTGGGATTCCCAAATTTCTTTTGATAATTAAACCAACGTTTTCTTAATCTCTGCATACAATTCCTTAATAAGTTTCCATTCCAACGCACACAATGTGTCTTGCTTAGGATGATAAAAAGCTGACATTTGAAATTTCCATTTTTTTTATTTTATTTAGAAGCTAGGGAGGTTTTTTTTTCTTCCACCTCTGCCTACCTAGCAATTGGTAAAACATGTCAGTAAATGAGCTACAGAAAGGGAAGAAAGGATACAATATGGTCTCCATCTGTGGTGCACCAAGGCTCTTCACTTCCACTGTGAGAACACATGCTAATGGATTAAGCAGTAATGAGCTTGTTATTTCGTATAGCAACATTACTGTTACTTGTATTATTTCTTGTATGCAACACAGTTCTTGTTGTAAAGGTATAGCTATTATGCTGTGATCTCCATTTTTTATTTCAAAATAAAAGTACGTATTCCCCCCTTTTGTGGGAATGTAGCCATTTCTTCTACTCTAGTAGCAAAAGGAGAAAGTATCAGTATGTGGAATGCGGGGGGGGGATGATATTTACCCAGTTTTTCTACTTGGAACAGTTATTATGCACCATCAGTTCTTATTTTTTTTAAAGGGTTATTTGGCCATTTGCCCAGTGGGTTCCAAAAAGATGGTGCAATTTATTTAAGTTCAGTGAACTGTCACTACTAACTGTCACTACTAACAGTGAAATCCAAGAAGGCCGATAGGGTCTGCCCCGGTTTACACCCGAGGGAGGGGATGACTGTCCCCTTCCCCGTGTAGACCTCCGGGCCGCCGCATGGTGGTCCACGGTGAGCACGAGATCCAGCGGGCGGCCCTGGGCCGCTGGCTGGATCTTTACACAGGATTTTGCTGTTTGACAACAACCAGAGTTGTCAGCTTCTTAAAACAATTGCTGTAGATCCAGTGTACAGTTGGGAACAAGACCTACCAAAACTAAATAACTTGTGTATGACACTCATTCCTGAGACAAAGCTATCCTTTGTCACTTTGACAGGGCTGAGGGAACCAACTATTATAAATGATTGGCATATCACTTGTAAAACAGGTGCACTAAAAGGTTGTCCAACACCCCTTACCCTCCCCCCAAAAAATAGCAATTGGTAAAACCTGTCACTAAATGAGCTACAGAAAAGGGGGGAAGGACACAACAAATAATGCATTATTGACTTTTTAAGACAAACATGTTCAGACAACACCATCTATGCCAGCCAACCTACCACATGAGTAGGAGGCAGGCTCACCTATGTCCTACTCCCCTTCTCAGAACATCTTTCCCCTTCTTAAATGTATAATGTGTGGGGGAGTAGTCTGAACTGTCCCCTCCCTGACAAACTAAATACTACTTTAATGTAGTATTTAGTTAGCCATGTCTAATCTTATTTCCCCCCTTCTTTTCTTTCTTTTTGGCATTCGACCACTCCCTTCTAACACCTCAGTTAGAAAAGTCAGTTAGCACAGAGTTGTGCAGGAACAACTGATGACTGACCTAGACCCAGCCCTCCCCCCCCATGCTGTCAATGACAGAGGAGCCCAGTCCTCTTGTCTATTACCCCTAGCTAGTTGCTGCCGCCACTGTCAGCAGAGGAGATACTTGCAAAGAAGCTGCACATTCGGGACTTTTGAAGAAAAAAAAAACAGAGGATTCTCCTCTAAAAGTAAGTACCGGGGGGGGCTGTGGAGGGCGCGGGGGGGGGGGGGGTCGTGCCTTGCAAGCCTGCTACTACCAAAGGAGAACAACTTTGTGAGTGCTGTCTGACCCTGTTTCTTCCCTGAAATGCCAAAGGAAGGGAGAGTATTCCTAAAGGTCAGTACAGACATAGCCTGTTCTCAATGGACCCCCTTATCCCTGCATAAGCCTCGTGACCTTTAGGAAGAGCCCTCTACAGGCGGCTGTCGGTTATGTCCTGCTGTATCACTCCCTCCATTTGCTTTATTCAAAATAGGAAACCAATTTTTTTCAACTAATATACAAATTGATCAGAAATGTGTTCCCATTATCTTTAAATTAACTAAATATATCATTCTAGATATTTAAGATAGAAATAAAAATGAACTTACATTAAAAACACACACAAGCTTACATTCCATTATCTAAAAAGAAACCAATCTAGGCCAAAAACGTGGGTGCTCCTAAAGCATACGAAATTGTGTGGTAAAGTGGGAGTGTCGATACATCTGATAAAATGAAAACGGCTTAACAAAGTTTGACATGGAAACAGTTTAAGGTGGAGGGAATAAAGACCAGAATGGAACTATATCATGTAGCTCTTATGTGTACCATCTTATGATTATTCATGAGCAGCCTATTCAATAATATTTCCTAACAAAACATCCTGTAATTTCTACAGATAGAGAAAAAGGCAAGACCGAGCATATTTTCTTAGCGACATACCTCCTTAATGAGATTCATGAAGCGGGTCCCAAAGCGCCATGGTTTGTGTCGATTACACTGTAATGAACTGACAGTCATCTGTGGAAACTGCTGGACAGCCACTGACACCACATGAACAGCATCATACATTAAAGCTGCATCCGTCTGAAATTAGAATGTAATCAACACTGTGAAAAAATGTCCAATTGAAATTGTGTGACAGACAGCAGAAAGAGGAAAGAACACACATACTCATCCTGCCTTTATTGATGAGACGGGGAAAAAAAGATGGATTGGTTGTACAGAGCTTATTAAATAAAAACATTGCAACCGAGAGCCTCACTACCCATTTTTCTCACCTCATGAGAAAATTCAGACCAAATCAAATGTGTAGATAATTTTGAAGGCTTCCCAAACCAGGCAAAGATAACTTGAGAGCATAGAAATCACACATAAACACACACTAAGGAGGAGTTGATGAACGCCTGTCTCCATTCCATTATTTGTTTCTCTCTTATCTTTCTTCTTAATAGTTAATTACCCTCAGGAGGGGGGAGGAGGAAAATAAAAGAAGATAACTAGGGATGAAGAAAAATAGTCAGCATTTCTGAGTTTGAGGAAGGGGAGAAAGCAAACTGAATTTACATAAAGGATGATTAATGGGAGAATCTTTAGACAAATTCTTAGGAGAGAGTATTTCAGAAGAAATGAGAAACTCATAGAAAGAATCTGAGGTATTCTGGTATGATAGTAATTAGTTATCTTAGGACTAGACCATGGAAATATTTTAGCTTCCCAAGAATAGCACTCTGGAAAGGAATATTTTGGGAAAACTCTAAAAGACAAAAGTTGCAGATGAATGAAGAAGAAAAGGGGGGGGATAAATACAATTTAAAAACACACCACATCTGAGTTTTCTGGTTGTATTATTTGCTTTGAAAGAATAATAAAGCTAGGTGTAGGTTTATTTGTTTCAAATGTAACATATAGATCTTAAGAATGAAAGTCTATATTGTATATGTCAGGATAATATTTTTAACACATGTTAAAAGAAACAAAATGCTTCATTTATTGCATTAGGGCAAATATTGGGACTAGAGTTTGCCATGGAGAACAGATTCACCGCTCAAAGGGATTCCTGTCCTGGTCAGAGCACTCAAAACTACTGACTTTGTGGACTGATCTACGTCTCCATGCCCCCACTCTACATTTCTGTCTCGCACTGACAGGGACATGAACATTCACAACTTATCTTTGTTAGGGCAGGGATAACCTGACACAGAAAAGCTGTTTTAGACAGCATCACCACAAGTGAGTGTAACGTAAGCATCTTTTTTCTGCTCCTGAACTGAGATGATAGCTATACAGATAAGGCCACTGGACATGAACTCTGTGACACTTGTTCTGGATGCCTTACACAAAAAAAAGGACCAGTTGCTCAAAATTAGTGAGCTGTGAAATGAGTTCATTAGTGATAGGAAACCTGAAGATTACGGCATGTGTCACAACACAGCACCAGACCGAATGAACTTCTATAGCTCTTTTCATGCACATGAATCCTCAACACACTTTACAATAAAAGAAAACATAAAAATGCAAAGGTGCTTTCAACTGTTAGAGACCATAAGTTGGTGCTAAAAGAGATAATATAAATTTAGATGTAAATGAGTCTCCTGTGGTGGCATTTCAAAACCAAAAAAGGGATAAATCTTTGGTTTGAGATAGCTAAAAGAAAAGTGCCATGTAATTTCTAAAGCATCTCATGCTGTACTCAGACTTCAATCAAAACATCAAAGGTCCCAAACTGTTCACAACGTGCAAAGTGCTTTTAAAGCTAATGTGATACCTTCATAGGAGCCAATATATCCCTGAAGCCTGGTTTGACATGTTGCACATAAGTTAAGAGTCTGGCAGGAGGACTGTATGCAAGTTAAAGCACAGACAGTACTATTTTCTTAAAGGAACCATAAAATAAAACCACACATCACACTTGTCTGGCTAAAATGATGCTTTGGAGCCGTCTCAAAAATCAACATCATTTCCCAGTTTCTAATGCTTTCTCACCCTAACTCGGAGGTTTCCAAACTGGAACGTTGCAACACCCCAGTTGGGAACAATGGGTTGCTACTCCCTTAAGGGAAGTGGCGACCTGCGGTGACGTTGACGGCGCATCTGAGATCGTGCCGCCATCACCACCATGGGGAAAAGTGCTTTTTTCAATGTTCCTGAGGGGTGTGCTGGTCTTCTAGGGGATGTGGGGAGCCTGCGGAACCCTCTGCAGGCTTCCCCACGGCTCTGAACGGCTCTCCGATGCGATCATGACCCACTTCCAGTTTTGTCAGAGGAGGGCTGAAACGCTTTCAAAGGAATAGGAGGGCTGAAGCGTTTCAACCCTCCTATTCCTTTGAAAAAGACTGTCAAATTTATGGGCAAACGTTAGGAGCTAGATCTTTTAACAACAGACTGTGGTCACGATACCCGGATAAATTTTAATGATAATTTTAATGATCATGCTGGCCACAAAAGTTTAAGAGTTTCCTCATTGTTTACTGTTTTGACCTTGATGTATCTCTAAGTCCAATTTTTAGATATGCATCATTTTACTTGAGGAACAAAACTGCGGTCATACTGGAGATCATTGAGAGAACAGAAGAGTGTGCTAATTTTGCCCAGGCAACTATCATCTAATTTTCATGAAAGTGCCTGAAAATCGCCACTTTTCAGTGATCTGAAGATCGGGGAGGCCTGCAGAGGGCCGCGCAGACCTCCCCGAAGCCCCCAAGCCCAGGGAAGGCAAAAAACAGCAATTTCGGGCACTTTTCGGCAGCGGCAATCCCCGGGATCGCCACTACCATGCGACCCACCACTTTGAAAACTATTGCCTTAGGGACTAGCTGATAAAGACCAGGCTACAGTAAAGTTGCCAATCCTTCCTGCAGTGGTTTCAGAACAATGTAGCACTTGATTGTATGAGAGGCCACTCTTTTACCACTGTCTAAACCATGGTGGTCCAACGCGTGGCCCACGGACCGCATGCGGCCCCCGAAGGCCTCTGTTGCGGCCCCCGGCTGCTCTTGGAGCTCCCCTCCCCCGCAGTCACCCACGCTCTGACCGCCTTTTTGATCTTCAGGGGAGCGTGGGCGGGGCATGCTAGACAGCGGGGCGGGGCATGCATCGGTCATTATTATTAATTAATAATTTAATTTATTGTGCGGCCCCTGGGTTTCATGTCGAAGTTCACATGCAGCCCTTGAGGTACGAAACGTTGGACCACCCTGGTCTAAACTCTTCAGAAAGAGGGACTCCCTGTATAAAAGCTTTTCAAAACATTAAATTACCAGCAACTATCAGGTCTCCATTCAACAATGAATCTCTAACCAGGTATATGTATACTTGTAGTGGTTTCCAAGGTAACCAGAGAAAAATAATACAAGAAATTTTCTAGAGTGAAGAAAATTGTCTAGCAATGATTACGTGATTGATAGTTTAATTTCTCTAAACTTCTAAAAAGAAGGAAATGGCATTTTCAATGCAGAATGATTGCAGTTTAACTCTACATTTTACAAGCTGGGAAAAAGCATGAGGGAATTAATGAAATAGTGCACACTCACACGCTATCTCTGGTCATTTTGAGATGAGTGCAGTACGGTGACTAAAAGACTGAGATACAAATCAGAGCTTCTCTCTGCCATGGCATTTCAAGGAGCAACATCTAAATCACCAGGCTCTTAGTCCGAGTTGATACGGTGGCCTTAAGGCAAGCCGCTTCTTCTCTGTCTCAGGCCCAAATTACAGGCTTTCCGACCTGGGGGAGGCAGTACAATTCAGCTGCCTCAATCCCTTCGTGAGTTTGCGTTGAGACACAGGGATCGTCAACAGATGATTCCCAGCTTTCAGTCAGAACACTCAAAGGGAGAAATCAACAGTTGCTTGCTATCTCCTCCAGGATAGGCACCCTCACTAACAGCGAAATCCTGTGGGAGCGAAATCCTGTGGGAGCGATCCGGCTGGCGGCCCAGAGCTGCCCACTGGATCCTATCCCTGCTCTGGACAATGCTGTTGCGGCCCTAGGTCTACTCAGGGAAGGGCCTCCTCGGATTTCCGCCAGTGAAATAGCTGGTGAAATAGCCAGTGAAATGGCTGAGCCAGCCCGGTGGGGATGGGGATATGGCGGATGCCATCCCCGCCCCCTCCCGGGCTGGCTTGGACAATGGCCCCCCTAGCTGCCCAGGCCACCACCATGCCCGCCGCCAGGAGCCTTACCTTCCTCCGGCGGCCATGGGGTCGTCCCGGCGGCAGAGTGAGGGCGGCCAGTCTTGCGCCGGCCTCCCTTACACCCAAGGCGTCGCGAACGTTCTTACGTCCTGCTTGCTGCCCAGGGGGGAGGACTGTTTGGGAGACAGAACCCAGTGCAGGGTTTTTGACAGTACCTAGTTCATTGGCATTGATTGAATAAATGTGGCCCAGTTATAATAGATAACTCTGTGTCGTGTCTTCAATGGGGGCTACCAGGGCAATCACCTATAGTACCGTGAAAGGCAAGTTTCCAACTAACTTTTTCACAGTCACTCATTGCTTTTATTTTCATCACCATATTAGGCAAAAGTACTGAAAATGAAAGTGCAGAGAAAACTCTTGACAACATGGGCCACCCACGCTTGAAGGATCCTTGTTATTAAAGTTGCCTGTTACTTACCTTGAAAGCTGTCCTGTTTGATTAGCAAACAATACCAAACTGCCATTAAAAATTACAGCATATGAACTAAAGTGAACTGTCAAAGAAACACTGACGTACATAAAGTCACCATAAGATCTATTTATAAACGTTAGCACTTCTTGATTCTGGTAGTAAATACTGCTGCTTAGAAAAACAACATTTTTAGAGTCCCAATCTGAGGTAGTTTATAGCTGTTTAAGTAGCTTTATAGTCTATTTGGATAGGTTTTCCCCTTGAACATTGCCTCCAGCTATAGATTAAAAGATAGTAAATCCATCACCTTCTCTCTTATTATTGATCACATTGGTATTGAACTCTTCCTCCAAAGCATACATAAGGTCATCCCATTATGAACTCACCGAAACTCTATGGCACAGCTTAGCCTGATAGACAATTTAAGGTCTCCAGTTTAAGCTCGCCATTTAAGGAGACTCGCATAAGGTCTCCAGTTAGATGAACAACACTGGGCAAGCTATTTAGTTTATGACCTACTACACCACAATGAATTTCACCTCTAGAAGCACCGAGTAGGTATGATACACTGATACTAATAGTACCTTTCTTTCTGACCTCTCAGCTGTCTATTTTGGAAAGAACAAAAATACTAAGACTTGGGAACTGTACCATGCAATCTTGCTAATGGCATGCTACATTTTCAAATTCTGAACATTTTGTATTTGGGTAATGTAGTGTGATGAGATAGAAAAAGTAGGATTGATTATGACTAAGTGTAAAAATGTGCGTGTTGAAATTCTGCTGCTTCATATCTGATTCTGAAATTACATTAAAATCATATTCTGAAATTACATAGAAAACATTCTAAAATCATATTCTGAAGTTACATTAAAAATTGTTCAATGTCAGCAGATTTGTATGATGAATACTGCTGGTTTTACACTTGTTTCATTAAGACTTTTTGTAATTTTTTAAACATATTTTATCTTTTGAATGTTTTAATCTGGATTTAATCTGTTTTTGTTTGTTTCTTTCTAGGTCACCCTGAATAATCATTTATGGTGCAATCCACCGGAGCTCAGGAACGGCGGAGCGAGCACTCCGTCGTTCCAAGATGTCGCGAACGTGCGGTAAAGCACATTCGCGACACCTCGGGAGTAAAGGAGGTCGGCGCAAGGCCGGACTCCCTCACTCCATCGCTGGACCGAGGAAGCGGCCGCCGGAGGAAGGTCAGCGCTTCCCCCGGCGGCCGCATGGGACGAGCGTCCCCTTCCCCAAGTAGACCTCCAGCCCACCGCTTGGCGGGCAGCCTTGGGCTCAGAATCCGCTGGGCAGCCCTGGGCCACCGGCCGGATCCTTACACAGGATTGCGTTGTTAGAAAGTCAACCATTGACATTTAAATATATACATAAATACTGAAATAGCTTGCTCATTTGGCTTCTCACAGTCCCAGTGTAAAATTATTTGTTGATGTAAAAATGAAACAAAACAAAGAGTCTGTTATAACCGGCAACTATTTTGCAACTAGAGGTTAATACGGGTAATGCGGTCATAGTGAGGAGTGAAAAAAAGGTAGCGAGCCAGCCGATTTGAAACAGTACCGATTTATCCGGATAGAATGAAGCAAAATACACCACGGACAAAAGACATGAATCAAACCCAAAAAACTGAACTGCTGAGGACCCGACGTTTCGTGTTTTAATCCAAACACATCTTCTGGGGGCTTCCCAAGGCTTAGTAGATGTTAACTGTCAAACGCCTCGTGCTGTTCGTTGTTATAACTGACGTAAACGCTGCGGAACTTTGAGCTCCCTTCTTGCAGGGTTGCTGATCCTGCAAAGAGCACCTGCAATAAACCTCATTCAGAGTCACTGTCAATCCGTATGTTTCTTGTCTTGTTTTCCAACGTGTGTTGATGTTCCGTTTTCTCCCTGTAATTTGTGAATTATGGGAAGCCAAATGCAATTGGCCATACTTAATTCCTGTTGCCTGTTCATCAGGGCATGGGGCATTCTTTGGCTGATAGCAAGAGCTTCCAGATTTTTTTAAATGTCTAATTTGCTTTCTGTTCCTAAGGAACGTGTGACCTTGTAATGTATTGTGTGTCCTGTGGCCAGTGCGTGTTCCGCTGTCGCAGATAGTTGTGGCTGTTCTAGTTTTAACGCTCTTTCATGTTCCTTTAATCTTGTTGAAATTGACCGTTGAGTTATGCCAATGTATTCTTTTTTGCAAGAACCACAAGGAATACAATAAATTCCAGGATTAGAGAGGGGCGGGTCTTTTGTCCTTTGGGTTGTTAAGAAGTTGTCCAATTTTCTTCGTAGGTCTAAACACAGTTTTTATATTTCCTTGCTTAAGTACCCTAGCTATTTTATCTGTCACTCCCTTGATGAACGGCAAGAAGGTCCAAATTCTGTCTTTATTTTCATCTGTTGTTGTATTGTTACCTACATTCATACTGGTGGTACAGCTGATCCCTTTTCTTTCTCTTTGGATTTTAATCTGTTGTGCATTCCACCCTTTATATATTTGACTCTCAGGGTACCCATTGGATCTTAAAGTGTCAAATACTATTTGTTTTTCTTTGATTAGTGCATCTTGGTTGCAGATCTTTATAGCCCTATAAGCTAGAGTGTTTATTACCGCACACTTTTGTGCGGGATGATGATTTGACCCATAATTCAAATACCTTCCCGTGTTGGTTGGTTTCCTATACACCGTGTGACTAAGGGAAAGGTCCTCCTTCCTGGTCACCAAAACATCTAGAAAGCGTAGTGCTCCATTAACTTCTTTTTCTATGGTAAACTGTATTTCCTTGCAGAAACTATTCAGGTGTGCTAAGAAAACCTGTAATTCTGTTTCACCATGAGACCAAATACAAAAAATATCATCCACTTAACACCACCACACATCAGGTTTAAACTTAGCTGTTTGGAGGACTTGTTGTTCCAGATGTTCCATGTATAAATTCGCCACTAGGGGGCTCAGGGGGTTCCCCATTGCCACTCCATCTTTTTGTTCAAAATAAGTCCCTTCCCAAACAAAATAGGTTGACGTTAGGCAATGTTTAAACAATGGTACTAAGTCCCTGGGAATAGTGAGTTTTTCTATCAATTTTAGCACTCCTTGGAGAGGAACTTTCGTAAACAAGGAAATTACATCAAAGCTGATCAATACAGACCCAGGGGTCAATGTTACCCATTCCAGTTTTTCAATAAAATGGTACGAGTTTTTGATGAAGGACGGCGTATTGCCAATAAGCGATTTGCCAAAAGCAAATTAGACATTTTAAAAAATCTGGAAGCTCTTGCTATCAGCCAAAGAATGCCCCATGCCCTGATGAACAGGCAACAGGAATTAAGTATGGCCAATTACATAAGAACATAAGAACATAAGAAGAGCCCTGCTGGATCAGGCCAAAAGCCCATCTAGTCCAGCTTCCTGTGTCACACAGTGGCCCCACCAGATGCCTCAGGGAGCACAAGACAACAAGATAACCTGTTTCCCGTTGACACTCCCTTGCACCTGGCACAGAGAAAACCCACTTCTAAAAACCAGGAGGTTGCTTATGGCTTGTAACCTGTGATGGTCTTTTCCTCCATGAATCTGTCCAAACCCCTTTTAAAGGCATCTAGGCCAGATGCCATCACCACATCCTGTGGCAAGGAGTTCCACAGATGAATTACACGCTGGGTAAAGAAATATTTTCTTTTGTCTGTTCTAACTCTCCCTCCACTCAATTTTAGTACATGTCCCCTGGTTCTGGTGTTGTGCGAGAGGGAGAAGAATTTTCCTCTATCCACTCTCTCCATCCCATGCATAATTTTATAAGTCTCAATCATGTCCCCCCTCATGCGCCAAATTGCATTTGGCTTCCCATAATTCACAAATTACAGGGAGAAAACGGAACATCAACACACGTTGGAAAACAAGACAAGAAACATACGGATTGACAGTGACTCTGAATAAGGTTTATTGCAGGTGCTCTTTGCAGGATCAGCAACCCTGCAAGAAGGGAGCTCAAAGTTCCGCAGCGTTTACGTCAGTTATAACAACGAACAGCACGAGGCGTTTGACAGTTAACATCTACTAAGCCTTGGGAAGCCCCCAGAAGATGTGTTTGGATTAAAACACGAAACGTCGGGTCCTCAGCGGTTCAGTTTTTTGGGTTTGATTCATGTCTTTTGTCCGTGGTGTATTTTGCTTCATTCTACCCGGATAAATCGGTACTGTTTCAAATCGGCTGGCTCGCTACCTTTTTTTCACTCCTCACTATGACCGCATTACCCGTATTAACCTCTAGTTGCAAAACAAAGAGTGTTTCATGTACAGTCCATTTTTCACATGTAAAGCATGAGAAAAGTGAATCAGGAAGTTCTATCCTCTTTCAAAGCAGAAGTAAATGATTTGTACAAGTAGTATGTTAACATAACATATAAACTCTGTCACAATTTAACAACAATGTGTTCAAGCCACTGATGAAGTGGGCTCTAGTCTATGCCACAATATGTCATGAAAGTGCAATACAAAATTCGTCTTTTTGTGTGTGTTGCTGTAACTCAAATTTTCAAAGAAACGCTTTCGGAAGTGTGCAGTACACATTAAATTTTGAAGTGCTGGCAAAATGGCAAACCATCAAAGATCAGTTTTAAAATATGGCTACTTTAACTGATGGAGAAATCTTCTGCCTTTCAGTTTTCCCAGCACATGCCCTTCCTTCTACTACAACCACCACTGCAGCACTCTTGTCCAGAGTTATGAAAAGGGCTCGTGTAGCACAGCTGCAAGCATAGCTCTTTTAAGCGAAGGGATACAATTCTGCTTGTCTCACAGGGTTTCTTCTGGTTCTAGGGAAGGGTGTTCTAGGAGAAACTGGCCTAGTCAAGCAAGGAGAGTCTCCAGGATAGCTATGCCCTATAGCAGGGTACTATTCCCTGGCTGAAAAGAGTGGTGAAGGCTATTCCAGTGTGTTTCATGCTCAGTTTTAACCAGCTCACAAAAGGAGACAAGTTATTCCTGCCCTGCTTATTTTCCTGGCAGGGCCTTTTACAATATTTAGAATGCTGGTCAAAGTATAAAAGATGCTGAAGCAGCCTATTGTGACTCTGAACACAACAGATGTCCTCATGCGAGTTTCAGTGTGGATATCTGAATGGGAACAAGAAGTGTAATAAAAGGTAATCATTGCTCCCTAATGATATACAGTATAGATTTTTCTACTAGATTATGTTTACAAATCTTTAACAATTACAGTACTAGTTAAGCAACAAAAACACAGAGCTGCACCCCAGAAAAAAGCACCTGAAATAATATATTTCTGCTCCTGAGATACATTTAAGGATAAGTAGAAAGATGGTATGAAATTAAGCAGCCTGCAGAAACTAGTCACCCTCCACCTCCACCAAGTAATAAAGTCTATAGCCCCTGAAATAATTTCACGTAATTTCCACTGGCTCACACATCCCACACCCCATTTTGCTGAGTGAGATTTAATAAATCTCCTGGTCAGGGATTCAGTTTTACTGTTTTATGAACTGTTAAATTGCATTGTATGCTTATTAAAGACAGTGTTCTCTCACTCCTTGAAACATTTAAAATTCCACCCTGGGGTACAATTAAACAAGCAGCAGAAATTTTGTTTTTATCAATGCAGTCGATCTCACCTGGGAGCAAACCATGAGCATCAGCAAGCATTTTTTAAAAAAATGCATACTTGACTTCCTAAATATGACTGAAATGGCAAACAAACTATTTTTAAAGTAGGACAATTTATCACATGAATATTAATTTTCACATCACGGGGTAACAATTATTTCAAAACCTATGGTTACCCAGTGAATCCTAAACAGCTTGTACAGCTTGTTAAGGGGGCACCACACAGTGGCATTGTGCTAAAAGAAGCTTGCCAAAATCATATACAGTAATTTGGTACAACTGTATTTGTTACAAGTCGTAGAAGCACTGGTGAAAGTAAAGTTAAGAACAGAGTTCTGCAAACACCATCACCCTTCCCCTGGCAATGGTGGTTAGGACTTGGTACAAGCTCCAATAATCAGCCTCATTCTTTGGCAGCCCAACAATCTGAATGCAATAGATTATGTCAGGAAGACAAATTCTACATAAGGTAACATACTCTTCCTCTTGTATTTTCAGAGTAAGAAGAGAAGTGCTGATTGCATTAAATGTTTTATACTCAGGCTCATGAGTTAAACTGACTCATACAAACCCTATTGATTTCAAGAGAACTTTGTGTGAACAGAGTGAGTCATCGCAAAATGCATTTACAGGATCAGATCCACAGCTCATACACTAGTGTTTTATGCCCCAGTAAGAGACACACACTGAATCATAATGTTCTTCTGTTACCTTGGAAACAAGATGCACTGTTCAGATTGAAAGTGTTAGCCCCAATCTTAGCACTCCATTCTTAAAATAATGGTATTTTAGAATATCATATAGTAAACAATAATATTTTTTGGACTACTTTTATGGAGTCTGATTTTATAGAATACGAGATATACTTGGAGAGATGTAGCCACTAAATAGCTGTGTTTTCTTCAGGCCAGATAGAGAGGCGCATTCAAAGCTGGTCTAATAAAAGGTAACATATGAACCAGTGGGGACACTGTTCAGGGACTGTCTTCAATCTAGAGGCCATGATGAACCACATAGGAAAACTCCCTAAATACCTAATTGTCACATTTTGCCAAAGGGTAGATAGTTGTCACCTTTTTAAAAACATACTTGGTATTTTCCTGTATACATGTTATATAACTCCACAACACTTTAAAAAAGTGTTATAAATAACAACAACATTTTTGAATAAGAAGGAGAATTCAGCAGTCTCCCAGAATTCAAACTCAGACTTGTTGAAGCAACTGTTTCTTCGGCGTTGAAAGGAAAATAAAGGAATGTGAACTGACACTCTGTTCCTAGCCTCTGGGAAGAGAGACCTTTCAGCAACCAGTTTGCAGGTGACAATGAAATATTATTTCCAACAGAAAAGAAAAATGGTTACTGGCAGTAACCATGGACAAATGTATACTAATGATGTCATTTTAGAACAGCATATTTCATTATTTTGCATTGCCAGACTGCCTAGAGCTAAGTAAAAGGATAAGGAAAGGATGCCTTCACACATACATACAGAACCACATCGGAAGTGTTTCTCCATGGTGGTCTGCATGTTTGTGAAATATTGCAACCATGTCAGCGGGCCTGATTCACATTGGGTTTTTTCAATGTCACAGAATGCCAACCCCCTTTCCTATTTCTTTCCATGGGTCTTTCCTATGTCACAGAATGCCAAAGTTTCACCCAAAGCCCCGCACTTTTATTTAGATCTATCGAAAAATACTATTGCAAACACTCTCGTACAAACCAAGGAGAAAATATCTGCAATCATGTTGCACACTTTCAAGGTGGTGTCACAAGTGCCCTTGCTCATCCTGCAGCCATCCAACACTGCTCCTACCATTTCATATGTTTACAGCTCTTTTCTCCTATCATCTAACTCCTGCGCAACGAAGCAGTGGCACCAGCGTGGCCTCAGCTGCATCCCAAGGGGGAGTTTCAGCCCCCAGAGGACATTTGTTCCCTTGCCCCAGGGTCAGTCTCAGCCAGCCCAGTGGGTTAACTCAGACATGCACCAGCGCAGGTTCGAGTTGATCCGTTAAGATGGATCAGGCCTGGGAAGGGGGGTAGGATTCGGCATGCACCGCCACTGAACCTGCCCCCCTCCTGGGCCTGATCCACCCTCCTCCCCGCCCCTCACTGCCCCGTTCCATCCACCATCCTGTTCTGCCCTCCCTGCACCGCCTTACCTCCTCTGGCAGGCATATTTGGCCTGTTGGAGCGCAGACCCGGCCACTCCCAGCTTGTGGCGGCGGACAGGCCACGCGCATTAGCCTAGTCATGTTTAAGACAGCCATAAAGGAGTTTGCACCAGTGTAAACCGTCATTTACGGTGTAAACCGTAAAAATAGAATTTACACCAGTGTAAACCGACATTTACGGTGTAAACCGTAAAACATAGTAGGCCAGCGGGTGGCGCAGCCGGTTAAACCGCTGAACCATAAGCTGTCGATCGAAAGGTCGGCAGTTCGATTCCCGCGACGGGGTGAGCGCTCGTTGCTTGGCCAGCTCCTGCCAACCTAGCAGTTCCAAAGCATGTCAATGCGAGTAGATAAATAGGTACCGCTTGCGGGAAGGTAAACAGCGCTCCATGTTCCAGCCGTATGCTACGCGCTGTGGCATGGAGAGTCATGCCGGCCACATGACCACGGAGGTGTCTTCGGACAACGCTGGCTCTTCGGTTTTGAAATGGGGATGAGCACCACACCCTAGAGTCGTACACGACTGGACTTAATTGTCAGGGGATACCTTTACCTTTTAAACCGTCATTAGGATTGAGCTGTCATGCTCCATTGCCCTACGAATTCACCATGGCAACAATGGTCATTTTATAAAACATAAAGTAGTGCTAATGTCCTGGGAATACTCCCACAGCACTGGAAAAAAAAACTGTATAGAAATCCATTATAGCAATGACAAAACAATTAGGCATACGTGGTTGCCTATTTGTTTGTTTGTATTTGTTTTTTGGTTTTTTACAGTTCTTTATATAAAAGGCAATACACTATAAGAAACTCTAGCCAGTTCTTGAAAAATTAATGTGAAAAATACCCCTTCTGAACAATTTAATAATCCTTCATTTCAATCAATCAAATTGATTACATATATTTTCATTTACTTCTCTCTCAGATGTAATTCTGGTATGCGGTCTTAAATCATTCATACACACACACACACACACACACACACACACACACACACACAATTACACATTTAAACATATGTTCTAGTTGTTGCTTCTTTGATTTCTATTAGTAGCTTTGATTTTGACAAGATAGCTTCTTTGTTATGGGGTTTAGAATTTAAGTAGTACTGTAATCCCTGCTCAGTTAGGCCAGATTTCCATGAGGTGTTCAAATGGAGCATGAACAGAATTAGTCATATGGATAATATCAGCATGTTGTTAACATTCATGACCACCATGAAAATGCTGAGTCTGTCTCTCAAGATGGTTTATGGTTATATGCGTAATTGGCTAGGATAATGAACCTTGCTCTGAAATCTGAATACAAACAGTGATGGTACGACCACCTTTGCTTCATCTTTTCTGTCAGCAAGAAGGTTTGGCAGTCCACCACCCAAAACTAATGAAAAGGATTGGATTTTACAGTGCTCCAAGGAAGACTACTGTCATTACTATGCCAACAAAGCACTCAGTTAATGGTCTGAAGTAAGATTATAATGCCCCATAGTCATCTGCAACTGAGAGTCTTTTTAAAGCTGCATTTTTAGCTTTGTAATCAGCAAATGATTAAATTGGAAGACTAAAGTTTTGGCCAAAATTAGAACAATGTAAACAGGTCTTGCTTTCTTATCTGTTATAAAGAGAAACTTTATTTGCTTCCATCATAACTATCTTTTCATTGAAATTTCAAGGGTGAAACTTATATGTGAGTAATTATTTTTTCTCATTTCCTCCAATCTTCAATCATGTGTTTACTTATATACTGTACTTCCTTTGACATTTCCAGGTTTTACAGATTTAAGCATAAGAGACAATGCCAACCTCTTCCATCATAATAGATGCTAATGAAGTAATTCATCTAATGTTAAAAGAGATTGGGACAGTAGTATGAGAGTCAGATGCCTGGAACTAAACTCTAGAAAATCATCTTCTTCCCCTTCAACTCTGACCCAATAGAAGGAGGAATAAGTATGTGTTGTTGTTTTAAATAAGTACACTTATTACTTTGTAGCCCAGCCCATCTCAAGGATCCGGGGTGGGGGGTGAGGAATTAAACAATAAGTATCTAGTGATAGCTAGATGGGTGATTTAGTGATAGCCAGCGGGTGGCACAGTAGGTTAAACCGCTGAACCATGAGCTGTCAATCAAAAGGTCGGCAGTTCGAATCCGCAACGGGGTGAGCTCTCGTTGCTTGGCCAGCTCCTGCCAACCTAGCAGTTCCAAAGCATGTTAATGTGAGTAGATAAATAGGTACCGCTTGCGAGAAGGTAAACAGCGCTCCGTGTTCCAGCCACATGCTACACGCTGCGGCAAGGAGAGTCATGCCGGCCACATGACCACGGAGGCGTCTTCGGACAACGCTGGCTCTTCGGCTTTGAAATGGGGATGAGCACCACACCCTAGAGACGGACACGACTGGACTTAATTGTCAGGGGTCACCTTTACCTTTTACCTATATGTTGGCTGTTGTTGTTCAGTCGTTAAGTCGTGTCCGACCCTTCGTGATCCCATGAACCATATCCCGCCAGGTCTTCCTGTCCTCCACTATCTTCCCGAGTTAAAATATTTGAGTTTCAGCCTCAGTACCTGTCCTTCCAGGGAACAGTCAGGGTTGATTTCATTTAGGATTGACTGATTTGATCTCCTAGCAGTCCAAGGGACTCTCAGGAGTCTTCTCCAGCACCATAGTTCAAAAGCATCTATTCTTCAGCGCTCAGCCTTCCTTATGGTCCAACTCTCGCAACCATACATTGCTACTGGAAACACCATCGCCCTGACTATACAAACTTTTGTTGGCATGGTGATATCTCTGCTTTTTATTATGCCGTCTAAATTTGCCATAGCTTTCCTTCCAAGGAGTAAGCGTCTTTTAATTTCATGGCTGCTGTCTCCGTCTGCAGTGATCTTGGAACCCAAAAAAGTAAAATCTGTTACTGCTTCCATTTCTGCCACTTCTATTTGCCAGGAATTGATGGGACCAGATGCCATGATCTTAGTTTTATTAATGTTGAGTTTCAAGCCAACTTTTGCACTCTCCTCTTTCACCCTCAGCAAGAGGCTCTTTAGTTCTTCTTCACTTTCTGCCATTAGGGTGGTATCGTCTGCATATCTGAGGTTGTTGATATTTCTCCCGGCAATCTTGATTCCGGCTTGCGATTCATTCAGCCCTGCATTTCTCATAATGTACTCTGCATATAAGTTAAATAAGCAGGGTGACAATATACAGCCTTGCCGTACTCCCTTCCCAATTTTGAACCAATCGGTTGTTCCATGACTGGTTCGAACTGTTGCTTCTTGACCCGCATACAGGTTTCTCAGGAGACAGGTAAGGTGGTCTGGTACCCCCATCTCTTTAAGAATTTGCCACAGTTTGTTGTGATCCACACAATCAAAGGCTTTTGCGTAGTCAATGAATATGTTGGCTACAGGAACGTTTTTCTAGTTAAGAAAAATTGTTTTAGAATGGGGCTGACCGCAAGGCATCAAAGTGGTTGGCATTTCACCCCACCCCCTCAGAGCTCAGGCAAGCTGAGAGGTAAGCTGAGCTCAGGCAACTGCACATTGGAGCCAGGGCAAAGGAGGTGGGGCTTGAGTTGCACTAACTGCTTCTGCTCCAGTGTTTTCCTTCTCATTTGGTCGGCAAAAGGTGTCAGCCCTCCCACCCACCTAGGAGGCCAATCAGGCATTAGCTGGTCATCTTTTGGGGTCAAGTAGGATTTTTTGGCTCCTCTGTCTATTTGGCCCTGGCTAGAGAGGTGGGTGTTTTTTTGTTTTTTTGTTTTTGCCTACTTCTGCTTCTGTAAAAGTATAATGATCTGAAGAGTCGTTTTAGTAATTTATCAGGTCACGATTTTAGCTAGTTACAGTATTTTCAAGGAATTAGACACTTTTTGATTTGTTTTAGAACCGAGCTAACTTCTGACCTTGATGACGAAACCTATTTACTACGTGCAAGAAATCTCACAACAGCTTAAGAAATTTTTCCTGGGAAATGCCACTCTCACCACCAGCTAGCATAAACTACTGAAAAGTGGCCACTGTTATTTTCTTTAAAAGGAGAAAAATGGCATTACATTCCTAATGTTAAACAAATCACATTAATTTCAATGGAACTTACTTTTAAGTGAGAACAGTTTCTCAAGTTAGAAGGGGGTTGAGAAGGAGTAAAGCCTTGATAGGCTGTATGATGAATGTGTATTGTTGTTGGAGCCATTGTATGTTACAAGATATGTGCAGGAGACACACAGTTAAGGAATGGGGTTTCACTGTCCCTTTAAAATTGTAATTTCCAATTTCTGGTGTGGTGGGGGGAAATAGAGAGCTTACTTACTAGACTCCCTTTGAAATGCAACCAGACTTGCAAATTAACAGACCAGCCAGGAAGAGATAACATAAGGTCTCTAACACCTCAGCTACCTTCTGATATGCAGATACAGAGGTGTGAAGAGACAGAGCTACATGCACCTAATTTCATTGGTTCCAAAACCCTGGCGTGTTTGGACACCGTGGTCCAGACCCACAAGGGTACAGAGGATACAAAAGTGAGCAACCCAGTTGCTAAGTGAGAGCAAGAGAGGGAGGGAAGAGTGGCTCCTGGCTCCTGGAACTGGCATGGTGAGCAGAGCTTCTGCCTGAAGCTACATCATGTCTCCAACCTCAGCCGGTGATGATCTGCTACTAGCTTCTAAGTAGCATAGATTAGCTGAGTCTTCTTTGTTTTCTAATAGTGCCTTTCTTTTGAAATGTTGATGCCTGTGCCTACTAAAGCTGCGGTTCCCTTTTGGAATAGCTTTCCTTTTCAGGGAAGTGGAATGCGCACCTACTTACTAATTCTTAGAAAATAAAAGTTTCTTTCAAACTTTTATATCTGGCTGCGTGCAAGGTGCAAGGGAGTGGCGACAGGATACAAGTATCTTGTTGTCTTGTGCTCCCGGAGGCATCTCGTGGGGCCACTGTGTGATACAGGAAGCTGGACTAGATGGGCCTTTGGCCTGATCCAGCAGGTCTCTTCTCATGTTCTTATGCGTGTGTAATGAATTATGGATCAAAACGGAAGCATGACTGAATCGGATTAAGGAATCCAAAGTTATTCCTTGGGAGGGACAGGCCAAGGGGAAGTGATCCCGTGAGTGCAGAGCCCTAGAGAAAGGGGTGGCGTGGCAACGGGAGGGAAAGGGAACCACGCTGTGGGAACAGCGGACAAGGCGTACTCTGAGAAAGTCGTAAATAAGGCGCAGAAAGTTGTGATCCTGATACTCCTGGGGGAATAAAGGAATTGAGTTGTACATAAAGCCAGGAAAATTCTCTTTCTACTCCTGTATCTCAGAGTATAATCCTTGACAGGGGTGGAGTTACATGAATTGCACACAGAGGCATCGCCAGGGGGGTAGGGCCAGTGGGCCCCCGGGCAGGCAGGGGACACGCGGATATGGAGGTGCACAAGCCGCCGTTTCGGCAGTGGTTCAGCGGCGGCAAAAACGGCGTTGTTGAACGTGGCGCCATCAACAGGAGTCACCCACTTGCCCATGCCCCTAGTTTCTTTTTTGGGGGAAAGCCACCAGGGGCGGGTTTTTTTATTTTTTTGGATGCGGGGGTTGGGCTTGTGACATCACCAGGGGTGTCACTGGGTGTGACCCTGTATCTGTGGGGTGTAGCTACGCCTCTGGTTGCACATTTCCTTTTTATTCTTGCAGTGTTACAGATGAATAAAGAAGGGCTTAGGGAGAAGATACATGCATGCTCTTTCTGAAGCTTCTTCTTGTCACTACAAAATCCCTTGGGCCTAGGAAAAGTGTACATTAAGCTGCAACTATGAAGAGGAAACACAACTCAGCTGTGCTTTCTGTCCTCCTGCTTTAGTGTAAGCCATGTTTAGTCACAGAAATTTAACAGCCCAATCCTATCCAGCACTGGAGCTGTGGGGCTGGGTGGCCCATGCTGTGTTGAGCACTGGGAAGAAGCAGGCTGTGGATGAGGACGTTTGTCCCCTTATCCCAGGGTAAAGTCCCAGCCTGTTCAATGGGGCTACTTGGATCTGCGCAAGTTTAACAGCTGGTGCAGCCAGAGGGGGACTGCCCTGGGAGGAGACATAGGATTCGGAGTGTGCCAGCACTGCTAGTTCTGCCACCGTCTCTGCCCTCCCCCCGCCCCGTTACACCCCCTGCCCTCTACCAACCCCTGCATCGCTTGGAGCAGGTGTTACCTGCTCCAAAGTGCAGTCATCTGGATACAGCACCGGTGGGATGGTGCAGGCCTTTCCCACCGGCGTTCCCTCCTCGCGGGGTGTTGCAACATGTTTTACAGCATGCTTGCAACAACCTAGGCCAGCGCAGCACATGCTACGCCAGCCTAACAGGACCATAGGACTGAGCTGTAAATCAATAATCCTCTAATTTCTGGTCACACAATCTCATGACTTTGCAATACATTAACACCTCTATGTTAAGACAAATATAGTCACAGCCCTATCTTTTTTTTTTCCAGAAGAAAACATCAACCTCTTATTAATCAGAAAATATATATATATATTCAACTCAAAGTGGATATACTTGAATCCAGCTTTGGTAGGGGCACCTCTCTGTAACAGTTCCCAGGAATTCAACATCAACATGGTTGTTTGAAAATATTTGCAACTGTATTACTAGGTAGCAAGGTCTATTTCAAAGAGCATGCAGTATTGCGGTCACCTTTTCTGTTCCTACTATAATTAAATAATTCAAGTATTTATCTACAAGAAATCGCTGGGTTCGTCAAAGGTGCTGTATTCACACGACTTAATCATGCACTCTTTTCTTAAACAGCCTTCAGACTTATTATTTCATTTTCCCTGTTAGTAGCAAATGGGTGACGTTCTGATACAGACTGCCACCTGCATGCTAAAGAAAATAAAATGATGTGTAATTTGTGAATTTGCTTGAATACATCTTCAGATAAATTAATGCAATTCTGAGGCAGATATTCAGTAGATTGTCTTTCTTTTTTTATTTGAACGTTATACTACATATTACAAGAAACTATTATGTTACAAAGAGATTACCAGAATTGGCAATCCATTCATCTGCCAAATCAACGGGCACCACAAGTCTACTTCTTCTGTGTTCCTTTAAAACAGGGGCAGGGAACCTTTTCCCTGGCGAGGGCCGTTTTAAATATTAGAAATTTGCTTGAGGGCCGGCCGTAAGGCCAGGCGCCATTTTTATTTATTTAATTAATTTTTGCCCCCGCCCCCATCGGCCTCCGGAGGCTCTGCGCTCACCGTCTGAAGCCGCCGCCGGGTCCGCGTGTCACCTCCGGCGTACCATGCCGATGAGAGCAAAAGGGCAAGAGCTTGCCCTCATCGGCGTGGTACGCATGTGCGAAATGGCCAACGGCCTGGTGAGAAGGGGTCGAGGCGGCAGCCGGGGAGGACATACAAAGGCCCTCTCCCGGCCTCCGGAGGTGACGCGCGGACCCGGCGGAGCTTCCAGGGGCCGGTTGGGCGGCCTCCCGGCAATCTCTCCGGGGGCCGGACCGGATGGCCTCAGGGGCCTGATCCAGCCCTGGGGCCGGAGGTTCCCCACCGCTGCTTTAAAATTTGCTATTTTCCGTTACATCAAGGACTTTAAACAGATTCTTTGAAGTTAACAGAATTGAGATAGTTTCCTAATATCTCATAAAGATTTTTAGATAGTGTCTAACAGCGCAATCCTATGCATGTCTACTCAGAAGCAAGTTCCATTGAGTTCAATGGGACTTACTCTCAAGTAATTATGGACAGTATTGCAGTTTAATAGATTTAACTACAATGGTTTACAGCGAGTATACACAGATAGACCAAAATAGTTCAAAATGACAATCAAACGTTTGGCTTTAAATTTACCACCAGTGAAGGGCTTTAAAGCTAGGGAAGATGACATCCAACATTCAATCCCAATTCTACTGAGTATATTGGTTTGCTATTAAAGATGATAAAGATTAGTATGATCTTTTTTATACTTCCAGCTAGAGCCAACGTAGAACAAATGGCTGGAACCTGTTTAGTTAGTAGAGTCGCTCTTCGATTTCTGGGTTCTTACAGCACCAGACAACCTCTATATTCTAATCCTTTAACGATTATTAAGTGTTTTGGTGTTGATATTTGCTGAATTAACCTGCTAATTCTGTCAAAACAGGAGTGCAAGACAGTATTACAGTTTCCTGAAGAATCAATTCACTTTCTCTGAACTCTGTCTTTTTTCAAAGCATCACAGAAATCCACCCAGCTTGTATTAGGATGATATACAGTGCTCATAAGAACATAAGAAGAGCCCTGCTGGATCAGGCCAAAGGCCCATCTAGTCCAGCTTCCTGTATCACACAGTGGCCCCACCAGATGCCTCAGGGAGCACAAGACAACAAGATACCTGTATCGTGTCGCCACTCCTTTGCACCAGGCACAAGAAAACCTACTCCTACAACCAGGAGGTTGCTTATCCCCATCATGGCTTGTAAGCTGTGATGGACTTTTCCTCCATAAATCTGTCCAATCCCCTTTTAAAGGCACCCAGGCCAGGTGTCTACCCAGCGTGTAATTGGTTTGTGGAACTCCTTGCCACAGGATGTGGTGATGACAGAGAATATTTTCTTTTCTCTGTTTTAATACTCTCTCCACTCAATTTGAGTGGATGTCCCCTAGTTCTAGTGCTGTGTAAGAGGGAAAAGAACTTCTCTCTATCCACTCTCTCCATCCCATGCATAATTTTATATGTCTCAATCATGTCCCCCCTCAGGTGCCTTTTTTCCAGACTGAAGAGCCCCAAACGCTGTAGCCTTTCCTCATAAGGGAGATGCCCCAGCCCACTAATCATTTTGGTCGCTCACTTTACTTCTCTGTTTCATTTTTCATGTCTTCACAGATACACAAAATTTTAAAAGTAAATATTCCAATCTTAGGGGTGGACTGTGATAAGAGGACAAATAAAATGTACATTTTACATATGCACCATCTTTGAGCACAATACAGCATAAACAATGCAGCAGTGGGGGGTGTTATTATTTACAGAGTTCAATAAAATGGTGGCAATATAAAACCACTCATGCCTACCCCCCATGTTGCATACAAAAAAGCATGCCTTGGCCTCCAGTAGTTAATGAACAGAAACGGAAAGGTGACTATCAGTGCTCATCACAGTCTTTAAGGAGCTGCTGTCGGTAAGAGATCAATATTGCATTTGCCACAATAGCTCATTTAATTCTTTTCATCCTAAATATTCTGTGGCAGGAGGAAAACCTGATCTTAATTAATGCTGAAATCATTTATTCGTAGCCTTTTCCTGCAGTATCAAATACAGACACAGGCAGGGCTTGCCCAAGGCTTCCTGATGCCTGAGGCGACATGTCAAATGCTGCCCCCATACCTAATGATGTGCCAGCCTCTGTTCCTGCCACTCTCCAGTGTTCTAGCTCAGCACTCTCCTCCTCTCCTCATTTCCTCTCTGTCCTCCTCTTTCCCAATCCAGGGAGTGGAAAGAGGAGGAGGAGGAGGAAGAAGAGCAGTGGAGGAACATAGATGGACAGAGACGCCCCATCCATCTGCTGCCTGAGGCAACTGCTTCAGCTAGCCTTATAGATGGACCAGCCCTGGACACAGGGTAGAGCGTGAGAAAGCCAAATAAAGTCCAGACCTTATATTATTACATATGACAAACTATGCATCTTGCTGTTTTATACATGGACAGCTCATAGATAGGTCTTTACATTGTTCTATCAACCACGTTCGTCACTGCTAGCTAAAAATGGGTCTACCGGTGAACTGAAAGATGTGTTTGCTCTGCAGTTGTCAACTAAAAGTTGCCTAGGGCTACAATTTTATGTACAGTACACCTTCCCGGGAGTAAGCCCCATTTAACGTAGTAGGGTTTATTTCTGAGTAAACGTGCACAGGATTTCACTGTAAACCAAATCTAGTTTGTTGCATCTCATATTGCTAACTGCTGCATAGCTTCTTCTTTTTTTAAAAGAAGACAGAGATTAAATTGATAAAGAAGAGACTGCAAAGCCTTAATAGAACTATGACATAAGAAATCAAGGGCTGGTTTACCTGTACATCATTTCATTATTCAAGCTTTGATGATTCACAGTTAAATGCCACTGTGATGCCACTGAAAATCATTGTGTTTGAAGTGGTGTAAGGCAATATGAAGGTTTAGTCTGCGACATTTGATCTCTAATTGTTCCTTCACACTGAGAAGGTATCACTCATTTCTACAGCCATCAGGTGAATGTACAGCAGAGCATCTTTTGCCACAAGGCGCAGTATCTCCAGTAGGAGGTCATTGTCTAATGGGTAAATACATAAATGGAAGCCTCCTCTGCTTGTTTATAATTCTGAGAAGGAAAGAACAAACACTAGAGGCAGGAGATGACATTACCTTGCCATACACTCTCAAAAAGGAACAGGAGGAGGAAAGAGCTGCTGCTGCTGCTCTACACGAATCACTCCTCCTGAACAACAGTGCCTCCCTTATTAGGGGATCAGGCCCCCATTTACACTAACAGCCACTGCCTTTTCCTCACCAATGGAAGGTTAGCAGAGCAAATGCTGCTTTAACACTATAACTGAACTGTTGTTGAGGAAGGTAGAGTCATTTGGGAAAGTAGTGATGATAGCAGCAGCTGCTCCTCTCATAGAGTGAGGGACAGGATAATGCTACACCGTGCTCCAGAACCTCTTCTGCTACCACTGATGGTTCTGCCTGACAACTGATGGAATGAAGCCTACTCTTTGACTCAGAATATACAGAATAGGCAGAGGAGGCCTTCCATACACACATTTCCTCAAATTAGAAGGCCACTGGGTAAATCGAACCAAAGATTTGGAATGAATGATGAAGCATTGTAAAATGTTGCATCACAGAAGCAAGCAAGCAAGCAAAGTCCTGCAAAGCACTGCCTATGAAAGTTGTCAAAAAAACACTATTCTAACTAAGAGCTCATTTTCTACAACACAAAACTATCCATCCATTCTCGGGAAGATCAGAGTGATGTTGTTCACCCAAGTGCCACATAACTTATGTAGAGATTGCTCCAAGGGGCATCCATAACAAGAGCCAGGGATAGGATCTGGTGGGTCGCGTGTTTGTTGTTGTTTTTTTTAACTTATCGGGGTCTCCGGAGGGTTCACCCTCCGGAGGCCCCAGTAAGTTTTTAAAAAAATCCCTTTTCTGACTTTTTCCCCTGGTGGCAGCAGTGATCCCTGGGATCGCCACTGCTGTTGCCACTGTCCAAGCCCCCGCAAGCACTCAAATTTCTCTTTGAGAACCACTGATCTAAAGTCCATGCATCAGCACAGACCTAGCCCCACTACCTGCAGAGAATCTGCACTCCTTTAATGTAAAAAGGATAAAGGGTATGCTCAGAGAAAAACTAAGTCATTTGCTACATGCAGAAATCTATGAGCTTGAAGGATATTTATGGATCAAGAACATAGCCCCTGGCATCTGGACTTCCAAATGGGTCATTGATCAATTTGCATAGTTTGATCCACCTAGTAATCAATCTTAGGTTTGTTGTTAATAAAATACCCAATTAGTGGTTGTACGTTTAATTTCATTCCGAACAAATTAGTTGAAGGTACCGCAAAGAAAATACAACCTCTTCATCTTACTTGAGCAATCTCCGTAAAATAATGCACATATGAATAAAATGGGCATCGTTGCACAAAACGGAAAGAAATGAAAAATAACTAGCAAATGTAATGTGAGCATACTACTACTACTACTACTACTACTACTACTATTCAACCTGTCACATTCTCAAGCTACATTACACCCCTCTGCATTGATTTTGGCTTGTGGGAGGGACTTTGGTGATGCTGCTCCTACCTAGTGCATGGAAAAGGACACAATATTAGGTGACTTGGCAATGCAACAGTTTACAGCACTTCATACCAAACTGAGCACACCAAGATGTAGGATTGCCACTTTTTAACCAGCTTATGCCCTGTGACTTTAACAGCAGCACAATGGGAAGATTTTAGCAAATGATAATTTCCATGGCTGTGAAAAGCATCACCTTCAGATTCCTACACACCAAACTGTTGCAAATAAAGGCCAAGAAATATACTTCTCGCCCCCAGCCATTTGTTAAGTGTACAAGGATGAATGGTCTAGTTCTTCACAATCTTATAGTTGTGCACAACCTCACTAACCCTGCCCCAAGCATGTGCAGAGTGACGAAGTCATGTATGAGAAGAGTGGAGTAGCTTGGTCAGCACCAATTAGTTAGGGAGATATCTCTATCTTCAAGGCCAAGCTAGCCTGCCTCAATTACTGCTGCCAGAAGAGGCAAAAGGTGCTTATTGCTGCACACAGTCTCTAGAGACAACTTGGTAAACTCATCATAGACAATTGGCAATGGAGCTCCTATTTCGTCCCCTGAAGCCGAACGGCCCAAGTTAACAGCAGAGGCCACTTGTTCATTCTCCCGGGCCATGGTAGTAGCAGTTCACAAGAGCTGGGGGAAGCCTAGGAAGTGGAGAAACTATGAATCTGTAACTGTGTGTATATCTGACATTGCCATCCTTAAACTGTCATCATCATCCTTCCAGTGCATTTGTGTTCCCTTGAAAAGATTACACTGACCGTACACTGATCAGGCAGTGTACCGTATTTTTCACTCTATAAGACGCACTTCCCCCCCCCAAAAAAAAATAGGGGGAAATGTCTGTATGTCTTATGGACCGAATGCTATAAAAATGTCTTTCTTTTAACATTTTTCCGGCCGCTTACCTGGTTGTTGTTTTGCAGCTCCAATCTTCATGTGCCCCAGCTCCCAGTTGCGTCCGGCGCCTGCGCTAAGTTCCCAGGCGCTGGATGCGACCAGGAAGGTCTGCGCAAACATTGCAGTAACTGCGATGTTTGTGCCGAGCTCCCAGTCGCGTTCGGCGCCTACGCAAAGTTCCCAGGCGCTGGACGCGACCAGGGAGCCCTGCGCAAATATCACAATAACTGTGATGTTTGCGCAGAGCCTGCAGTTGTGTTCAGCGCCTGTACAAAGTTCCCAGACGCTGGACGCGACCAGGGAGCCCTGCGCATACATCGTAGTAACTGCGATGTTTGCGCAGGGATTCCTGGTCACGTCCAGCGCCTGGGAACTTCGTGCAGGCGCCAAACGCAACTGGGAGCTGGGGCACACGAAGATTGGAGCTGCAAAAACAACCAGGTAAGCGGCCAAAAAACTCTTAAAAGAAAGACATTTTCCCCCTATTTTTAGCTCCAAAATACACATGTGTCCTATGGTCTGGTGCGTGTTCTGGAGCGAAAAATATGGTAAATATCTTAGTATATGAATGTCTTCATCCACAAACAATTAACTTTGGAATGGCACTATTGACTAGGACAGTTACAGTATTCTGTAAGGAGGCTTGGCCAATTGTCTGAGAGACGCAAGATCCCCTTCCCATTATGTATTTGACTGAATCAGGAGTAGAATGCGAATCTATGCTTCCTATCGGTAGTATGGCAGAAGTCATGTACGAAGTACTACTCTTTCTGTTCTTTATCGTATACTGGACGTCACAGGAGCCAAGTTCCTCCCTTGTTGAACCAAGAACTACTACTTTTATTATTTGCAAAATATGGACTCATATGTAGACATTTTTTAGGTCAATGTGGCAGAAGAAGAAGAAGCATATGACTCCATGAACTAGGTGCACCGTGGTTTGTCGTTCAATCTGAATCAGAGCAGTATCTCCATTTGCACAGATACATTAACACCACTGTCAGCCTTGTCCCCAATATTGTAAAATGAGTTCAACAAAATCTTGCCTAAATATATGGATAGAGGTGACAATTCTCAGCAACTGGGCTTAAGTTTACATTTTAGTCTAAGTGTAAACATACCGTAGGTGTAAAATTATTAGAAGGCCATCCATATGATCAAAAATGAAAATGTAGCATATCTATCACAATCACCACAGTAGAACAGAAAATAGCTGGTTCTGTATCAAAACTAAATATAGTAAAAACGAAAAACACTGCAGAAAGCCACTTGGCTGCATTTGAAGGAGAAGGGAGCATCATTTTTAGCAGTCATTCCTTAGGGAACCCGACATCAGCAGCAAGGCCAAGACAGGAAAGCTCTCTGAGCCACAAAGCACAACTGCAAGACACTCTACCACATGCTAAAATTCCCATGAGATCTACAGTATTCTCCGGCTCAAACAAATCCATGTCAGGAAAACTGACAGCTGTGCTCTATGCCATTCCTTGAAAAGATTAACACTTGACATTTTTTTTTCAAAATAATTTTCATGAGATAATATTAAAATAAATATAGAACATATATATATGAGAGAATAATAATCACTACAGGAGCTAAGAATCCAAGAAATATGTTAAAAATTCAAGGGCTGTGTGCTATTTTACTCTAACCAGTGTGTCCAGGGGCTGGCCTGGAGAGGACCCCGGACAAACCAGGACGGCAGCAGAATCCATCGCTTGTTGTGGTTTACGCGGAAACGGGATCACCTGGTGAGGCAAGTCCTGCCCCAGGCAATGCTGCACGGCGCGAGCAGCTGGAACAGCCAGGTCCACCGTGGGTCAGCCCGACAAAAACATCTCCCCTCACCCTGCCAAGAAGCAGCCAAGGGCCAGCGTTGGCCCCAGTGGCCAAACAGCCAACCACCGACCGGCACGGGGCTGGGAAATGCCTTGTAGGACCAGGGCAGCTAGAGTGGAGGGGATGCCTTGCAGGATCAAGGCCTTCTAAGAGGGACAAGAGGATTCCTGGCAGGATCAGGCACTTAGAGCACCGCGGGGGGGGGGGAGATGGGAGGGGCTTCTAGTATATAACTACTTGTCCCAGGCCAATGAGGAAAGCTCAGTGTAGGGTAGGCACCTGGGCTGTCAAGACGGCTGTCCTGCCTGTAATCCAAGCCAACACTAGAGGAGGCTGGGAGAAGACTAGGGGGTGCTGTAAACCCCCCTTCCCCAGACCTGCATCTGAGGCCTCGGGAAGCACGCACCTCACGGGTGACACTGGCAGAAGGGTACCCATGCAGACACAGCGTAACAGCCCAATCCTATCCATTCCCCCCACACACACATCGTAGCAGCGCTAAAATGGCAACTGCTGCATCGTGGGGGAAGAGCAGGCTGGGAGGCTTCAGCAGGGAAAAGAGATGTTCAAACCCTTAACCCAGTGTAAGCCTCCCAACCTGCAATGGGTCTCCTTGGACCTGCACTAGTGATTTTGCTAGCATAAGTCTGTGGAGAGAAATGGGGCAGGGAGGCTGCAGGAAAGGGAGATAGGATCTGTTGCATGCCTTCAGCGATGGATCCACTCCTCCCACAGCCTCCCTGCCCCATCACACCCCCTCCCCACCCCATTTTGTCCCTGTTACGCCCTCCCCATCCCCTCCCGCCTCTCCGGATGACTTACCAAAGCCATCACAATCTAGGAACCAATGACACGCAGTTCCCAGCTGCAGGTATAGGATTGTGCCATTAGCGTGGTGCTGTGAGAAAATGTCTTGTTCCAGCTCTTTCTTCTTCAGGAGACAATGTCTTTATTTCTTAAGAAATAGGACCATTCCTCCCCCCCAAAAAAGGCCTGATCACACCTCAGACCACATTTCTGTAATAGGCCAGAAATACAATTTCTACTGTCATCCCAAAATGATACACCATCATCATTTGTCTTAGACCAATGGTTCTCAAACTGGTGGGTCACGACTCACCATGCCAGCTGGAAGCAGTCGCTACCCCCTTAAGGGGAGTGGTGGCATGCAGCGACGTCGGTAATGGCACTTCTGGGGTCCCCCCGCCACCGTGGAAAAAGGGGTAGTTTCATGTACCAGGGGTCATGTCGGCCCTCCAGAGCCCTCTAACCCCCCCCCCCAGAAGAGCTTCCAATCGTGTTCGGGAGCTACTTCCGATTTTCGCCGAAATGCCTCGGGAGAAGAAACAGCTGGCAAACCAACCTGTTCTATATGCTTTTTTCAACAAAAAGCCTACAGTTCCCAAGGATGAGTCACAACCTAACCTATCTTCCTGAGAGTAGCTCCTTCCATCCTCTTCCAGCACTGCCATGAAGTAGGAGTGACAGCAGCAGTGGTTAATAACAAAGCTGGATCCAACTTAATGCACCGGTGAGGATGGTACTGTGGACACATCTACATCAGAACAGTGTTATCACTGCCGCCTATAGTGCTGTTTCACAAAGCACTGTTTTCCAGGAACACATCCACAGTATTAAAACAAGACCCTACTGTACTACCAAAACTACCATATTTATCGGGTTAGAAAATGCACCGGCTTAGAACACACACCTTCCTTTTGGCCCCGCTGATCCCAGGAAAAATGTTTTAAAGTATTTTCGGGCCACTTGGCCGCTTACCGCGTTGCTTACCGCCTCCAATCTTCGTCCCGCGTTGCCTACTGCATTGCGGCCCCGCTGGGACTGCCCCCAGTCAGCAGCTCCGACGCAAGGTTCCCAGGCGCTCAACACGACCAGGGACCTCTGCGCTAACATCGTGATGTTTACGCAGGGCTCCTGGTGGCGTCCAACGCCTGCGCTAAGTGCCCTGACGCTAGACGCTACTTCAAAGGCCTCCGGAAACATCCAAGTTCCTCCGATGTTTCCGGAGGTCTTTGAAGTCGTTCTAGCATCAGGGCACTTAGCGCAGGCGCTCGACACAACCAGGGACCTCTGCGCTAACATCGTGATGTTTGCGCAGGGCTCCTGGTGCCGCAGGGCATAAGAAAAGTGGTATATAAATATTCTTAATATTAATAAGAACAAGTCTGAAGACCACCTAACCTAAAACCGTAGTTCCACAGGCTGTATATGCATATTCAAGCCCCTCTCAAATTAATCAATTTGCCCACTCAGCAAAAAAAGTCTGCAATACTGAGAAAAATCCAGCCATACAAAGCAACCTAGTTCGCAGAACAATGTAAATATATGAAATTCATCTCCATGACAAGTTACACAAAATACACTGCCAACTAAAATAGGTGTTCTCACCTATCTGAATCTATTTGTCTCGCCTATCTTTTATCTGAACAAGGAGTTTGAGAAGTGTACTGTCTTAGAGTCCAGTATTCAAGCTGAAGACTCAAGGGAGCTGAAGATGCAAGACTCATGCTTATCTACATAAGGAAGTGACAGAACAGAGTTGGAGGCTCAAGAGAGATTGATGCAAGAAAGTCAATTTGAAAAGGCAGCAGATTTACTGCACAAACAAGCAGTATATGACCAAGAGTAAACAGAATGGAGTGGTACAATGGGTCATATCTGACTATGCTGGTGTTCGTGAGAGTTCATAATAATTGGGATATGATCATTCATCTGGCTGGAGCCTAATGGCTACCATACAACTTTTGTTCTATTTAATGCTGCCGAGTGCTGATCTAGCTTCCAAGGTTAACCCAGTCACCTCTGCATGAAGACAATGGCTGGGTTCAAACATAATGCAAAATCATGATTTGTACTAACCATAGTTTAGAACCCACACCATGGTTTGAGTTTCCAGATGTACAGCAGGTCAATTATGGGTTACAGCTGGTTTCCTGCTTTTGTTTCCCATCTTTTCACAACCCAGTTTCATAAGTTCCATTTCTATCATACTGTTATATTGAGACATAATAGTGGCCTTAACTCTGCTTTATCAAAGATCTGTGAATTCAGACATACCACAAAACCAGAGTTAGCACTGGATCTGAACCCAGTCAATGAACAGGAATTGATGTTCTCAATTTAATTCATTCATTTTATGTTCGCTTAAAAAGAAATCATAACTGAATACATCAGATGTACATGCAAGCACAATAATTTTTATACCATTTTTATAGTTCATGCTAGACTAGATAATATAAGCCTCACCAAACTTAGATATGAATGCCAGATTCCAAAGCAACATTTTAAAGAGGATTAAGTGGGTATTCTTAACTTTTTGAACACATATTACTTAGGAGACATTTTCCAAACTTACGAGTACAAAGGGGGGAAATCCTGAAATTAAATGTATAATCATGGATACAGATTTGTGTTACCAATGCTAAATGGCTTCCACTTTAATGAGCCATTTGAAACAAAATGGTTGCCTGCAATTAGACATCTGCAGTGGATAGAACACAAGCCAGCGATGTTGTCTGGTTGCCAGAATTACAGTTGCATTTCTGAGCAGGACAATGAGAATGGAGAACTATAATTATACCATATACATCTTTTAGCATTTCATGTTGCAAAAAGAATATGAACAAACCAACAGCTCTTAATGCATTTAATTACTTGGTCCTAATACAGGATTGTCAAAAAGACGTGTGATTTTAATGCATTTCAATCCTATTAATAACATCACAAACTAAGATCACATCCTACCCACCTGAGGCTTGTAGATTTCCTCCCCTTGCTAGTTTAATAGTTCAAGATGTTTAACGCCAGTTTCAAACTTTGTCTAGCGCAGGCGTTCCCAACCTGTGGTACATGTACCCCTAGGGGTACGCGGACCATCAGGCGGGGGTACGCAAGAGGCTGCTCCTTATCTGCCTGGATCAGCTGAGTGTCAGTGAGCCTATTATTTTTAAATTCAAACTGCTCTGCAGTTTCACTTTCATTTTTACTTTAGAGCAGCAGAACGTGAGCCGAGGGTTCCTTGCAACATGATGAGGTTTGCCTGCTTCTGATGTGTCTGTTTCTCTCAGAAAATAACAGATAAGAGACAGGGTGGGGCGGGGGAGGGGAGGGAGGAACTAATTTTGGGAAATGGGAGAGGGAAAAGATGGCTTGGAGAAAAAAAAGATCCTGGCATGTGTCTTTTTGCACTAAAATGAGATCAAGCTCTCTGTTTGGGTTTTTTTCCCCTTCTCTCCCGTCTGTGCAGTGTATTTTTTGTACTTTGGAAAATGCATTCCCCCCCCCCTTCTGTCTCTCTGATTTTGTGTTGGGCTTATTATTGTTGTAGTTGAGAAAATGCAACACACACACCCCGAATCAAATACTGAATCAAATCCATAATACACTTGATTTTGCCATTGATTATCCAATCCTATGCATGTCTACTCAGAAGTAAGATCCATTCAGTACAATGGGACCAACGTCCTGGTACATTTGCATAGGATAGTATACATAGGTGTTCATAATTCACTATCACCACATGGTGAACTAAATCTATATGTGCAATTATTTATTATTATTATTAATTATTACTGTCCTGCTGTCCTGCAGTAAGCAAATACAATTTAGCATGTCATAACAGTACCATAATTTTAAATTTATTCAATGACTTCCACATCACTGCACACTATCTTTTCTGTCATCTTTCACACAAAGACACAACACACTTCTGGAGGGTTTCAATAGCTTTTTAGCACCTTCTCTTAAGTTCATTTATGGCAACAAACCAAGTGAGTAGAATGTTAAGAACCATGTGCACATCCTGCAACTCCTTCCAGAGCAATTTTCCTCATTTGCTACTCATACAAAGAACTCCCTCATCTGAAAACCAATTTAAAATATATGAATCACATGCAAGACAGTGGTTCAGACAAACCAGCTCCATACAATTAGCAAAGTGGGGGAGGGGGTCATGTCACGATGTGCGATTGGGGATGGTTCTTAAAATATCATCTGAACATGAAATATCATCTGAGCATACAACGAAATGTCAATTTCTTCTGATGAAGAACATGTACATAGCAAACCTCTGGAATGCTTGAATCAAAAGCTGTTTAAGCATATTTTGTTCTTCTCCCTGTTTTTGTTTTGAAAAGTGGTGCTGCCTTCCTCCCCCCCCAATTAATTCTTCCCCCAAAGTAATAGTTTTTACATCTGAGGAAAGTGAACATTTACCTGACCTAAATCACTTACCCCAGTTACTTATTTGCTCCACAAGAGCCCCCCCCCCCAAAAAAAGCTGCCTACAAAGAACATTGAAAGTCTATTTTAGTTCATCAGTATAACTTTCAACAGATCGATCTAACCGGGGGGCGTGGCTAGCTGCAACAATAATGGCAGCATAGAAGAACTGCTCCGCTCCGACATTTGCCAATTTGGAAACAACATTGTAAATATGAGTCAGCCCAGGACGTTGCGGCAAAGAAAAATAACAGAGGCTTTGGCTGCAGAGCAAGAACAAAGCAAATCTATGGAGTCCTCCTCTTTGTCCCCAGAAGATACCACTAATGAAAACACCGGTAAGACAAAGGGGAAAGGGCAGACTGCGTATAAGAAACGCAAGAAAGATAAAAATGTTGATGAGCCAAAAGAGGGTATGAAATCCTTATTGCAACAATTGAGAAAGGATGTGCAAAAGGACATGGAAACTTATTGCTCCAAGGAAAGAAACAATGTTTGAAATAAAAAAAGCATGGAAGAAATTGGAAAAATTGCTAATGAGGCGTTTGAACTGGCACATAAGCAACAAGAACAAACGGATAATTTGGAGAAGGAATTAAAACATTTACAAGATAAAGTTGAAGATCAAGAAAATCGTAATTGGCGTCAAAATATACACTTGAGATATTTTAAGGAAGGAGGAAAAAAAGAGGAGTTAAAAGGTATAATCTTAAAATGGATTAAAGACTTTTGCCCGACCAGAAAATCAAATAGAACGCATGCATCGAGTTGGTGGAATAAGGAAAATAGAACGGACTAGAGATATAATTGTGAGATAAGATAGGTCTTATACAACAAAAGTGGATGTGTATCGTGCTTTAAATAGAGTGGAGGATCTGACGTATGAAGGAGAAAAAGTACAACTTTATCAAGATCTATCTCCAGAAATGATCCGGAAAAGAAGGGAGTGGAAAACATACACAGAAGCCCTAAGAATCGAAAACATGAAATACAACTGGGGATTTCCGTTTAAACTAATTGTTATGAATGGACATATTTCAAGAGTGTTCACAGAAATAGAACAATTACAAGATTTTTTTAGAGAACTGAAGATACAACTTCCGGGAACTGTGAGAGAAGGGATTGTGCAAACTCAAAAAAAGCAGTTTGAGGAGAAACAGTGGAACTATGCAGGTAAAAAAAAGAGATGAAGAACGGCCAGGTCTCTATAACACACTAATTTGAGCAGCTGTGCTTCTGGGCTGCCTGCCAAGGAGAAGTGAGGAGAAGAAGATAAGAAGAAGCTGACGGACTTTTGAAAAAAAAAAAAAAACATTTGATATTTAAAGACTAGTAAATGAAAATGAAAATAGACTTAAATAGAACAGTGTGAATGGTATGTAAGGTAACAAGAACTTGTACATGTTGTTTAGAAATATATTTGTAAGTTAATGGCATGTTGGGGCTGTAGGGTTGCCACAGGAGGAACACCTTTTAGCCTCACATCACAACCCACATGGATCAGCTCAGTTCAATGAGCTGGAGGTCATACGGCCTCATTATCCAAAGTAGGGTTAGGGGAGGGGGGAAGGGACGAGGGAGGGATGAGGGATGGGGGGAGGGGGGAAATCATGAATTACATATATACAGACAATCCAAGATGATTAGCTTGCAAAATAGGTATGTAAGGGTTAATATGAAGCGTGGGGTGAATTATAAGATAGGATTTAAAGAAAGAATTTAATGTTAGACTTAAATATAATTTCATTTAATACTAATGGATTGGGGACACCAGTAAAGCGATATAGAGTTATGAAAACTATAAAAAAAATCTAGGTGCTGATATGATCTTGTTACAAGAAACTCATCACAAAAAGCAAGGAGGAGACATTATATGTCACTCATTATTGGGGGAACAGTATAATGCAGCAGGGACAAAAAAGTCAAGAGGAGTAGCTGTAATTTTTATGAAGGATTCTAAATTTGAGGTATCGGAGTATCTGGCTGATCCAGAGGGAAGATATATATATTTGTGAAAGGGAGATTAGGGAAGAAATTAATAACTATTGGTTTATATTATGCTCCAAATGTGGGAAAAGCAATGTTTATGCAACAATTATTGCAGAAATTACATGTATTCGCATGGGGAGAAATTATATTAGGAGGAGATACGAATTGTATATTAAATCAAAAGAGGGATACATCATCAAGTAGGAAGGAAAGGACTGCTAATGGAGAGAAGATTCAAAAAATATTAAAGAAACATGGATTAGTGGATGCATAGAGATATTTAAATCCAAGAGGGATTATACTTTTTTTTCAAAAAAAAATATTCCACTTACTCAAGAATAGACCATATATTTATTTCAAACTCATTGACATTATTATTATTATTATTATTATTATCATTATTATTATTAGCTCAAGTTCAGATTGAACCAATATTAATAATATCATTATTATTATTATCATAGTATTATTATTATTAGCTCAAGTTCAGATTGAACTAATATTAATATCAGATTATGCTCCAATAAAAATGACATGGGAAAGTAAGAGTTTGGAAAATAAAGCTAGAATTTGGAAATTAAGTTCAAATTTACTTACAAACCCACAAATTATTTAAAGAATTAGAAGATAAATTAAATACTTTTATGAGGTCAATGATAAAAAAATATAGAATCTGTACTTCTATGGGACACTTTGAAAGCAGTGTTAAGAGGGTTTATTATGGAAGGGGCTAGATTAAAAAAAGAAAAAATAAACTACAGGAGCAATTAGAAGCTAAAATGAAGAAATTGACAGGAGAGCATAAGAGAACTGGATCTAAAAACATTTATGCAAAACTTGCAAGGACAAGAGCAGAATTGGAAGCATTAGATGTAAGTAAAACATATATGGCAATGAGATATTTAAAAAGGAGTTATGAATATGGAAATAAAAATTCAAAATTGTTATCTTATGCAGTCAAGAAGAAGAGGAATAAAAATAGAATTTGGAGAATAGAATTTAATTGTATCTATTAGAAATAGAACTGATAAGTTGGTGACAGGACAAAAAGAAATAACTATGGCTTTTAAGGAACATTATGAAGAATTATATACAACAGAGGTAAAGGAGGAGTGTAATATGAAAGAATTTATAGAACTATTGCCCATCACATCAATGATGGAAGAACATAAACAACTTAATTCACCAATAACATTAATAGAAATAAAAGCAGCTATTCAAAGAATTTAAAAAGGAAAATCACCAGGGTGTGATGAATTCACAGCTGAGTTTTACAAGATTTTGGAGGAAGATATTATTAATCACTTACTAAAAATATACAATTCAATATTAGAAGGAGAAGTTCCAGAATCTTGGAAATTTAGCTAGAATAATAGTTATACCAAAACAGGGGAAGGATACTACTTGCCCTTCAGCTTATTGACCAATAACATTACAAAATCAGGATCAATTTTTTTTCTACAATATTAGCTCAAAGAATGAATAATATGTTTATAACAAAATATATCCATGCAGATCAATATGGTTTTATGCCAGGTAGATGAATGGCTGATGCAATTAGAAGAGTTTTGAATATAACATATACAGCGACAAAGGAGAAACAGAAAATAGCAATACTTTCATTAGATGTTCTTAAAGCCTTTGATCGTTTGGAATGGAAACGCATGTTTCGACTTATGGGGGAAATGAATATGGGAGAAAGATTTATAAGAACTCTTTTTTTTTCACATTTTTATACCACCCTTCCTCTAAGGAGCTCAGAGTGGTGTATATATTTCCTCCCCTCCTTTTTGTCCTCACAACAACCCTGTGAGGTAGGTGGGGCTGAGAGATAGTGACTGGCCCAAGGTCACCCAGGAAGCTTCGTGGCTGAGCGGGGATTTGAACCTGGATCTTCCAGGTCTAAGTCCGACTCCAAAACCACTACACATATAAAAGTTTATATGAAGGAGCCTCTGCTAAAATAATGATTAATGGATATGAATCTGAGAAATTTAAATTACAAAGAGGGACTAGACAAGGAGACCCACTATCACCTCTAATATTTGCTATTGCTATTGAACTATTAGCTTCTTGTATAAGAACTAATGATAATATTGAGCGAGTAACAGTTAAGGATAAAAAAGGTAAAGGTGACCCCTGACAATTAAGTCCAGTCGTGTCCGACTCTAGGGTGTGGTGGTGCTCATCCCCATTTCAAAGCCGAAGAGCCAGCGTTGTCCGAAGACGCTTCCGTGGTCATGTGGCCGGCATGACTCTCCTTGCCGCAGCGCGTAGCATGCGGCTGGAACACAGAGTGCTGTTTACCTTCCCGCAAGCGGTACCTATTTATCTACTCACATTAACATGCTTTGGAACTGCTAGGATAGGCAATATAAAATTAATTTGTATGCGGATGATATGCTTTTATTTGTGAAGGATCCATTAAAAAGTATAAAACATTTGAAGCTATTAGAAAAATGTAAATGTTATACGGGAATAAAAATTAATTATCAAAAATCTAAATTATTATGTATAAATATCCCTAACTTGGAACAAAAGGAGATTAAAATTGCTTCAAATTTAAGTATGTGCTATTCTAGTTTTAAATATTTGGGAATTTGGATAACAAAGTATACACCAAATGACATATAGGAACTATATGTATTTGTATAAAGAGGTAAGAGGAAAACTTAAGAAATGGGATAAACTAAAATTATCATTATTAGGGAGGGTAGCACTGATTAAAGCTCATATATTGCAAAAACAATTATTTTTGTTTCAAAACTTACCAGTGCAACCAGATGTGAAGAAGTTAAACGTATGGCAAAAAAGATTGGAAAATTTTATTGCAGGTAATCAGAAAAAATTAAGATTTATAAATAGTGTGAAATATAAAGGGGCTATAGAAGGAGGATTAGCAATACCGCACTTAATAAAATACTATGAGGCCTTTCAAATTTCACAAGTTGTACAACTTATTAATGAAAATGAGGATCTTGATTGGGTACATATGGAAAGTATAGAAGGAAGTGATAAGATTAGGTTATATTTATATACACATAAAGTAATGATTAATAAGGTACAAATTAAAAATCCATTTATTAAAGAAACACTACAGATATGGCGTAAATTTGTGAAAAATCTAGCACCTCCAATATCTCCATTATGCCCTTTGTTGGAACATCCTAAATTTAAATTTTATGAAAAATTTGCACAATTTAAAGGATGGAAAGAAGTAGGTATTTATAGAATTAGAGATTTATTTATACAAGGGAAACCAATTTCAATGAGACAGTTAGAAGAAATAACCAGTCAAATCAAATGTAATTGGCTACAATTGGTTCAAGTAAGAGATTTTTGTAAATAAAATATATGCTAGGTCAGGGCCACGTAGATTATTGTCAGTGTTTGAAAATTATTGTTTAGGAGAAGCTTGAGATAAGAAAAAAGGACTAATTGCAACTGTATATAAGAGTAATATAAATGTAGATTACACTAGTTTTATAGGAACAAAAATGGTGTGGGAAAAAGAATTTGGATATAAAAATACCAGAAAGGCTATGGACACAAGTTTGGAATAATCGGGCATATAGATCAGTATCAGCGAAATCTAAAGAAATGATGTAGAAAATAATACATAGATGGTACTTAACTCCTGTAAAACTTCATAAGATAAACAAAGAAATATCAAACGTGTTGGAGAAACTGTGGAGAAAAAGGGTCATTTGAACATATGTGGTTGTCTTGTTCTAAAGTAGAGCTATTTTGGAAATAAGTGATTAAGTGGTTAGAAAAATTGACAGATCAGAAAATAATTGCTAATGAAATGCTTCTAATGTTATCTTTATTTACGGAAGAAAATGAACAAGTGAATAATAAAGATCTTATTGAGCTCCTCATTGGAACAGCAAGATTAGAAATAGCTAGTAACTGGAAAGATTTAAAGATTTAAAGAACCTTTCTTTCCAGAGATATTTAGGTAAAGTATGGGAAACAGCATGTATGGAGAAAATGATCATTAAAAGATAGATTTTTATGAGGAGAGACTAAAATAGATAACTTTAGTAAAATTTGGCACCCCTTGTTAAAATTGGATAGGGAAACAGATATAGAAATGAATAGAACCAATCCACTGGTATATTGGTCAATTATTTATTAGGATTATAATTATAAGTATTATTAAATATATTGTTATATGTATAAAGTATTGATGTTAGAAAGTGATTCACAATATTGATATGGATTGTCATGAAATTATTTAATAAATAATAATAATTTAAAAAAATAGATCGATCTAACCAATTAATTGACTAAACATTGCAGTCCTAGTAGGAATATCTAAAACTAAACAAGAACAATATCGAGATTCCCATGGCTCGTCGTAACTTGCAGAGAGATCGGAAATATGGGTAATCCAGCCATGTAATTTGTTTAGAGAAAATAAAGTTTAATATTTGGTATAATTTGGTATAATTTGACAATTTGGTATAATATTAAACTTTATTTTCTCTAAACAAATTACATGGCTGGATTACCCATATTTCCGATCTCTCTGCAAGAACAATATCAACAACCTCGAACAGCAGCAATAGCATAAACACAATGTGTCAAACAACAGCTCGTTCCGATTATATGGATCAACCTGCTTCAGGGACCCGGCAGAGCAGATCTTTATTAGCCTCCTAAAATTTTCATCAGATTAGGTCTATTGGGACTGCTTTAGGCTAAAAGTTCTAGACATTGCCACTAGACAGAAGTACCTGAGTTACCTTTGAATTCAAAGGGAAATGAAGCTGGAGACTGTAGTGTATAAGAAGGCCATAAAGGAAAAGACCCCCCCACACACAATATCAGTGAGTTGGCTTTGAATGTTTGCAGTGAATGTTTATGCTTTTCCTGTTATCACACTTTGTTCCTTGACTGTATGACTAAATAAATGGCCTGTTTATTATCAAAGGCCTCCTCTAACCAATTCATGAGGACATTATGCAATTTAGTCCTCTTTAAGAATTAAATAAAATGTGCATCAGCTACTCCCTTTTTTCACTGGTTTCCATTAACTGCTGTGAACTCAGTAGCACATTGCTTCAAAGCCACAGACGGTTGCTTTCACACAGTTGTTCTCAGCAGCCTATTAAAAGTGAGGTACAGTGAAGCAGAACTGCATTTAATGAGGATTGGATGTCTTCTTTAGACAATGTTTTCATAAGGGCTTATCCAACATACAAGGGTCATTTCTTGAATCTCTGTGAAGTAAAGCACAGTAATCACAGTCCTGGCTTTGTGCCAATTGCTCAGAGTAGAGTGCTTGACATTCATGCAGAAGAGAAATGTCCAAAATGCACAGTTAAAATACACTGCATGTAACGTTACCTGATGAAATGACATCTTTATCCAGCGGTACGTGCTTCAAACATACAAAAATAAGAAGGCTAAGGGCAGCAGCACTAAATGTTATAGTGGACATAGGACTACCACGAGAAAAGGCAGCTCTGTGGCAAATTGGCCCCCTCTAGTACATCTAGTACAATTTAATTTATCATGTGAAGCATCAAAATCACACACTGCAAACAATGTTGTAGAGCAATGGTGGGGAAACGTATAGCTTGGTGATATTGCAAGATAATATAGCAAGGAGGAGCAAAAACTAGATACAGGAAACCATTTTCAGCAGCAGACTGTGGTCAGTTCATATAATCAAATAATTATTTCTAGGATCAGGAACACAATTTTAAGCCTAATAAGCTCACCACCCTGTGGTCCCGTTACAGTCTCTGGTAGGCACCGTGACATCACCTGGGGGGGGGGGGGTTCCGGGTAACGTCACGCGTCGGGGCGGGGCTTACACCAGGGGGCATTAGAATGGGGGCCGCATTCCTATGCCACTGTATGTCTGTAATACATTTGAGGGGGAAGGATTGAATGAAAGAGATTATAAATAAAAGTAAACAAATTGCACAGCCATGGAGCACCTATGCTGCAAATGCCCAGCAACAGGGGAGAAAGCACCTTCCATAGCTTTCCAATTGCAACAGATCTTTACACTGCTACTCTCTTCCTTTTTATTGGGCCCAGACAACTTTTCCTCTATATCTCTTGCCCAATGAGAAGCCACGCTGAGTTCAGTAAGGTTTACATCACAGCAACTGTGTGAATTCCTTAAGGACAACATCTAGTTTTCACTCCTGACGTTTAGTTGGTTTACAAATCACATAAGGCATTTTAAAATGTATTCCACGTGGCAACAATTACCACATGCCGAGTTGTTTATATGCACACAGAATGAGCAATTTTTGCAATTGTGTGATAAAAATGGCCCCATCTGCAAGGTGAATTTCTGCCCATAAAAAGATTATGATGAGGTAATATTTCATATGACAATGAACCAATATGAGTGAATGCCCTCTAGATTATAGTATTATAGAAAAGAGTAGGGTTTATTCTTTCCTTCACATCTATTGTTGATGCTATTTACCTAAATGAAATCCTTTCTTGGCTTATCCTAAAGGTGAAGAGTCCTAATACGGTTGTAAAATAAAATAGGACAGAAGATGAAAAAGAATAAAATGCAAATGCATGGCTCAAGGAGGACACAAAAGGAAGCATTTTCTTTATCCCCAACCATTCTCTTCACCTCCCAAAGTTAATAAAACGATTTCCAAAGCCAGAGCTGTAGACACTCCTGTTTCCAAAGCCAGAGCTGTAGACACACAAGTGCTGATGTTTACCACAAACAAAAAGCCTTGAGACAGGTCAGATACAATTATATATTTCAAAAACTGAATCCCTGTCTTACAGCTCAATCCTGCCTAAGATGTGGTTGCCGGCTGAAATGGCAGGATGTGGCCCGTGCTGGCACAGCTGGGGCTCACCTCAGGGGAAGGGGACGTTCGTCCTCTTCCTCCGGTGTAAGCCCCGGAGGCCCCAATGGGCCTCCTCGGATGCGCGCCAGCTCATTAGCTGGCACACATCCAGGGAGGCTGAGTAAGACTGGCCCAGCCCGGGAATGGGATGGGGATATGGCGGAGTGTGCCACTGATATCCCCGCCCCCCCTCCTGGGCCTGGCCAGTCAATCACCCCTCCCGTGTCACCCCGGCCCGCCCTCCCATCGACCGGCACAGGACTTACCTTTGACTGGCGGTGCAAGTGGTGGAGAATGGCCTAGTAAGTGGTGCTAGCCTCCGCGCCGGCACCGATCACACAGAGGGTGGCACAAAAGTGCCTTATGGCACTTTCACGACACCAAAGACCAGTAGAGCATGCACTCCACCGGCCTAAAGTTACGTTGAATTGGGTCATTATTGTTTTAGATTGAGATCAACAGGACTTAATGGTCGGCAGACAACCAGGTTTCAGAATAATGCATATGAAAAGTGAGGCGGGGGAGAGGGAGAGACCAACCATAGTTAGTTACAATTTTTCAAACTTTATAGCCCTCAGAGGACAGCAGCTGGCACTGGGGCCTTCTGGAAAGCAAAGCTGACCGAGTAGGCACTCTATGGATTAAAACATTAAAAACTTCTAAGGAAAATGTTTGCTCAATCAGTTGGGCACAAGCATCACTGAAGCATTAAAAAGAATACTTGTTGATTCTTTCGGGAACCTAAGCTAGGTCATCCTTGGCAATGTGTTTCTCAGCAGGTATATTGACTGTGACAGAAACCAACTCTGACAAGAATGTGACAGCATAGTGAGCAATGCCTACAGCAGAATGCTGTCAGTCTTAGCTGCCAATCTACCGACAGACTACAACTTCCTGACCTGTTTCTTCAGTGACCCTCGTCGTCTAGGCTTATTAGCAAACAAAGCTAAAAAATAGGAGCAGAGGCCATGCCAGCTAGTCTGAACACTTAACTCAAAAACACTATTGAAAGAATCTGTAATCCATTAGCCCAGTTTAATATTGTGAGCAAGGACGTATTCCTAGAACATGTTTTCATTGCCAGCATCAAGATTTGGAGCCTATGAAGTGGGCCCTGAGTTCCAGGTAATTTATGCTCCGGGATGCTTCCTGCTTTGAGGTTTTCATATACAGATGGATATCACACATCTGTGGAATCTTGTCACAAGGAAACAGTTCCTGTGCTACTGAAGAAACAAGACTTGTATGAAAACCCAAAGAAAGTCACTCACGTTGGAAGAGCAACCTACAGTCAGAAGAGATAAAACACGAAGCAGGGTTCTGGAACAGACCAGCATACCTATATGAGCTAGCATACCAGAAAACCAAATGCTGCACTCACCCGAGACTAAGGAAAGTAGTCCGGCATCTGAGAGGCAATATCCACCTAAAGGTATAGCCAGCACTATACAAGGAGACATTGGTTCCAGCTCCCTTACAACATAAGAACAGAAATGTTCAGATATAAAAGTTAGGCCACACCAAAGATAGCAATGGCAAGTCTTAAGACCAAGGGATCACTGAACCTCGAAGGAAACGCTTAATTTCTCAACAGGGTTCATCAAAAACCAATAGTGACGTGCATTTAAAGTTCCACTGTCCTCAGAAACACATGTAGAGAAGCCAGTTCTTCCTATCACATGCAAGATTGCCCAATAGATAGTTGAAGGTACTTTGGCTCAGGTACAAACCCCATTACCCATTGTTGTGAAAGGGTACACATGCTAGATGCCACACAGATCTTGCGGGAACTCCAGAAATTATACAGCTATTAAAGAAATTGTACAACTGCCATTAAGACCAGTGAAGTCTTGCTAATTAAAGAGACAAAAATGGTCAGATGATGAATAGAGCTATTTAGCAAAGCTGAACTCTGCTGCAAGGCACAAAACTGATAGCAGGATGTATCGCAATACCAGTGACATTTAGGAGTGGCAAAATTGAAACGATTTGATGCATTACGCAACACCCATGCAAAGAATAGTGTAATAAAAACCTGATTGTTACTCATTCCAAGTAAACATAAAACTTTAATGCACGTAACCTTTTTCCTTAAAAAAAAATAGCACACACAGACACAGACTGACAGCAAAACAGACAAATAGAGAACAGATAGACCATAGGCAGAAAGCAAGCTATGCCTTGGCATGTCATATAAACAGCTTGAGCTTGATTGTGAAATGAAAATAAAGAGCACTGCCATCGTGGTGGAGGTGATGCCTCTAGGAGGGAAGTCAATGGAGTATTAAATGGAAAATCATCTGTTTTCAGATTCTCTTTCACCACTATTACATTCCTCCGGTGAGCCGTTATCTAGTAGAGGGGACCTTAATCTTCTCATTTTCTGGCAGGGAATTTCATTGAGCTTAGCACTGCTATTCATATCATAGTGTGCAATCACCCCCTCATAAGAAATTCCAACTAAAATGTATGCTTGCCCAGCACGGCGCTTCCATTAGTGTATCTAACTGCCCACTGAAGTCAAAATGCGTAATGTTATTCCATTACAGCTTGTTGAAGGTCTCATTATTTAATCTTGGCCTACTTGATGCAGGCGGATTCTCCCCCCGCCCCCGCTACCTTATTCCTTCCCAAAGGGCATTATCCCAGTGGTATAAGCCATAACACAAAATAGGTAAATAATATAATCTTAATGACTAGAGAGACCTTTAGGTCATGCATATTATTTTGACTAGTCTGAAGTATATTCTTTTTTATAAATAAATAAAAAACCAGCCCTACCATGCTGTTAATGGGAGAAGAAAATGTAGAAAGCATAGCATCACAACAAATTGGCCTGCAGAGAGCTGTCTTGCTACTTTCAACACTTGCAGCTGCTACAAAGTCTGGGGAAGCTGTGAGTTTTCCACAAATTCTATCAAGTTGCATGCAATTAGGGTCTCAGCAAAAGAAATATCCTACAGCTTTTTCTGCTTTTCTAACAAACGAACTGCTAGTCAAACTGCACTGTCACACAGTTTTAAAGGCAGATAAAATGACAAAAAGAGGCAAACAATATCCTTCTCATCTACTCACTGACTGCATATTGCTGCAGCAGGGATTCTGTGGCACCAAGTGGATCTGCTCACCCGATAAACGGTTTGAGTTGCAAAAGTGCAATGGGTCACATGTGGCACTCTATTCAGTCTCCCACAAGGCCCTTCAGGTGGCCCACTTGGTCTTTTAACAGAAGCTGAACATATAAGATGCATTACATCACTGTATCACATTCATAAAACAGTTGGTCAGGTTATTAGATCCCACAACAAACTTGTAGATGAAAATCCACAAAGCAGCCCAGAACCAAACAACTTCATATGGGCTTCTGAAAGGTCCAACCTGAACAAAGCCAACAACAACAACATCCGTATTTATATACCGCCTTTCTTGTCGTCCGATTTCTTCTCAGACTTTATTCAAGGCGGTTTACACAGGCTGGCTTTTCTAACCCCCACCCGTAGGTATTTTTACAATAATGTTCTATTTGCACAAAACCCCTTTTCATTCTCCAGCTGTTTCCCTTCAACAGTGTGGGATCTCCCTGGCTGCACAGGCCTTCTCCCACAGAGGGTCAGCGCAGGCTATCGCAGTTTCTTGGCTATCTCAGCTTGCCGGCAGCTTCCAACCACCTGGAACTAATCTTGTCCCAGCTGTTCTCCGGGCAAGGCAGCAGCTCAACCACTAGACCACACCTCCTGCCTTGTGTCACAACTGACACTACTGTATCATGAAGGATGACTAGGGTGATCTGCTTACATGCTATACTCTGTAACAAGTTCCTAAAGGTATAGTGGTGTTGGGTTCATTGGAAAGTGGCAATGGCTGCTTCACGTATTCTTTTTCTCTCCAAACACAAAGTTCAACTGTTGCGTAGGAAACAGTATGTATTTTGTAATGCATGTGTGATTATGTTATTTTGGTTGTGTGGACACCATATCAGGAAGCAAATGCATGTATCAACTTCCCAAATAGTATTCATGCATTCAAAATAGACATCCATTCTATCATGCACAAGACAACACATCATGCATACTCCCCCACACAGATACTTATCGTAGAGATAGAAAACAAATTGCACAGGACCCTGAGAGATCAGTTTTTGTTTTGTTTTTACAAGGATGTGGATAATATGGACGCGGTTATAAATGCCCTTCAGCTATTCCATAGTTCGGGTTTTTGTAGTAGTCGAGGGGTGGTGGTGTTAAACCACATTTTTTATGGCTGTGAAGTCAGGCAGGCCATGGGACTAAAAGGAAAGAACCCAAATATCTTGGAAGCTAGCATTTTACTTCAGACGGTTTCTCATTTTAAGGATACATGCATTTTAGCAACTGTCAGTAACAAGAATATTAGCTCCTGTCCAACTGTTCTGTTTAATTCATTCCCTGCTTTTCAACCCCATTTGATTTAATTTTTATACCTTTTAACAACAAACAGAACAGCCATTAGAGGAAGGAGAAATTGCTACCTTAACTGTAAACACCGCTTTAAATTTGGAAGGAGAAATAAAATAAAATTGCATTTTTAAAAAAGGGTATGAATGCTAGATATTTATGCTTTCCATAGCTTTTGAGTGACTGATGCAAACATGTTGACTAACAACTACTTTGTATAGCAGTCAAATGTTCGCAAAGCCATCTGTAATGGGTGCTCCAAAGGATCTATGAGCTACTTTTTCAGAATTAATGTGTTGCACAGAATGCAAAACAAGCAATGAGGCACTATATATTTTTTCAGTTTCATGAAAAAGACAACTACCACATAGCTTGGTTTCTAAACAGATTTGCCAAGTCTACTAATACTTCTTTGAACACTATGGCTGTGTTCCTGGAAAACAGAGTGCTATGTGAGACAACACTGTAGGGGGTAATTATAACACTGTTCTAATGTAGACGTCTTCACAGTACTGTACTTACAAGTGGATTATATCAGAGCCTGCTTTGTAATTGGCCACTGCTGCTGTCACTCCTCCTTCATGCCAGTGCTCGAAGATGATGGGAGGAGCTGCTCCCAGGACAATGAGCCAGGTTGTGACTCATCCTTAAGACCTGAAGAAGAACTCATCCTTCTTGTTGAAGAAACAATCTAGGGTCGGTTGCCTTGCCCACTATTGCTTCAGGAGAGGAAGCTAGGGGCACTTGGCCCTAAGCTAGGCAGAATACACATCTCTCACGGACACAGAATATTCGAGGCAGAATATGCAGCACCCCTTCACTGAAGTCACAGCAATATACAGCTACTTTGCCACACTGAATTTTTGGGTGGTTGTATGGATCTTAACCTTTTTCTTTCTTTTATGATACTGTTGAAATTACACCCAGGATTTAATGAGTGCTGTAATGAAAGCAACTTAGGAATAGGAAGCAACTTTATAGACAGTATTATATATGCTATAGGAAGCAACTTTATAGAGAGTATTGTTGTATATCTGCCAATAGGACACAGAAAACTTACTTAAAAAATGTAATGTTTCCCTAGAAGATGCCTTTGCTAAATTCATATATCAGAACTGGCAGAGCGGTTGTTACAAAGCTGTATTCCCAAAGGCCCTATTAGGTACAAGCAAACGTCTAATAAACCTGATGTTTGGAATTCTGACAACTAAAATTCTCTCCTGATACTGCTTTACTTCCTACTGCTTTATTGACTGACTTCCTCTCTTGATCTCACATGTAAATCAATACAGGCCCCTGATACTCAAACCATAACCAATCCAAAAAAAAAGTCAGCTGAATAGGCACTTTGATTCACAAAGTAGGCACTCAGATGCTTTTCAAACACAAGCCAGTAAGCAAAAGACTGCTTTCCCTGCAAAAGAAGAACAAAGTGATATCACATATCTTTTTATCTGTAACAGCAAGAGTCCAGACATGATGTAGTTAAAATTAAGCACTTTCAATATCCATTGATCTCAATGGGAAAGTTAAGGAAGACCTTAACACTTTCCCCACTTAAATTGGTGGGATTTCAAAGTGCTTAAATTTAGCTGGACCATGCTCTGGCTGTATGAAAAATCTACAGACATATTGTATGCCAACTCGTTTTGGCACATCTGCATGCTATGGAGGAAAACCATAGGATTGGGCTGTGGGTACGGATCTGTCTTCTTTACTAATTTTACTCTGTAAATACCTTGTAAGCATTTTCCCTTCTACACTTCATTCTCTTCCCAAGAAATCAACAGGGTTCCCACTTCAAACCTATAAAGATTACATATTTCGTTACATTACATTTCGACACAATATTGCATTCCAGGAATCCCTTTTACAAAGATGTTACATTCATACATTCTCACCCTTTAAAGTTACAGCTCCCTTTCCCTGTGGTAGAATGACAAAACAGGGAAAATTAACCCTCACCTTGACAGAAAAGTAGAAAAAAATAGCAGGATACAAAAACCAATTTAAAACAGCAAATATATTTAGGGTTTTAAAGCTTAAAATCAACACAGAAATGGCCATAAAATGGACACATGTCATCACCGTCTATTAACTATTCTATATCTGTGTTCAATGGCCAAGAGAAAACAATTCCAAGAAACTGTAACCTTTTATCCTTGTTGCAGGTAGTAAATACCACACCATAAAAATAAAGAGATGAGAACAACAATAAACTAGTTTCACAAGTGGACCATGAAGAAATATCTATGTTTACCATTGCTGGTCAAGTAAATATTATGCTTTTAACCTGCTGTCACTAAAACCAGTATATTATTGTCTGTAAAAATTGTTGTTTTAAATCACTGTGAAATTAGTAACTATGATAAAAGAGATTAAAAGATATAATGGAAACAAATGGTCTACCCAGATGACAGATAGCAATTTATCAGCTAGGGAGAAGAAAGAAGTACAGCACGGAAAACACAAACCATTCAGAAGAACCTAATGCTACAGGTTTGCCCTAAAATTGGACAATAATTTTTATTTTGGTGAACATGACGCTTAAATCAAGTACATTTAAATGCCTCTGGAGATGCAACCCAATCTGCTGTCTCCAACTAAAAAAGTGACCACTGGCTGCTAGTACTCAGGTGTCACCACGGCAGAATCCTCATCCTTGCCACAACAGGGCAACTCAATGTCAAAATGGTTGGTATAAGATACTGTATATCCTGAGGACACCGGTGCTGGCAATAGGAGAGTTAACAGTATATTTATTGCAGCTTAACTCAAATAAAGGAAAGGGGGCAGAGCAATACAACAGAAGCAGGGTCACCAACACCCCACTGGGTTCCTTCACCCTCTGGTCCCCTCCGTTCGGGCCTTCTACAACCACTGCCCCTTTAAGTGGAAGCCCACCAACTCAACCCTGGCAAGGGCTGGCGCAACTATCGCAAGGCTCAGCACTGGAGAGCCTTGGGTCCCCTAAAGCTGGGCCCTTCCACTTTAGGGGAAGGTGTCAGCTCCAGGCATGCCGTCTGGCCCTCAGTGCACTTGCAGCCCTCTGCCCTGAACTCCAGCTACCCTCTGGTGATTTGATGGGTGGGGTCAGCCCAAGCCCTTCCCAGATAGATAGCCCATCAGGTGGAGGTTTGCTGGCTGGTCCTCCCAGGCTCCTTTACCAGCCCTTTCTCCCGTCCTTCCTGTTCCCTCCTTCCTTTTCCACGTCTTGCCTTTCTCGTCTTTGCTGCCTTCCTTCTCCCTCCTGTGTTTCCTCCTTCCTTGCCTCCTTATCCTCACCTCCACATTCCTCCTGTCATCTATCTCTGCTCCTACTCCTTGGACTGTTGCCCTCATCTGCCCCTTTTCCACCTCTGCACTCGACTTCTCTGTCTCCCTGTCCTCCATTCTCTGCTCCCCTCTCTCTTACACTCCTTCAGCGCTCTTTTAAGGGTTGGCACCAATAGCCCAGCCCTTCTCCTATCCAAGTGGCTTCCCCAGCTCTCATGCTGCCAAGCCGCCTTGGGCATTTGCGTCGGCATAGGATAAGGCGGGATATAATTTTTTTTAATAAATAAATAAGTGCCTCATCTGGCTGGCTGGCACCTGGCAATGATGTCTCCGCCAAGCGCCACGGCATTTGTTCTTGACAAGCTGGCAGTGTGAGGGGGTCACATAAGGCAAAGGCACTTTAGGCATACTCCTCCTGCTACTTCACACCTCTTGCTACTTCACATGTTCTAGAACTGAGCCCTGACACAGTCCCAACAGGTTGTGTTGAATGTGTCCTAAGACTCGGCTGGAAGACTCAAACTCACCCCAACAATTTCATAATCCACACATTAAAATTTAACATCAGGTTGTATAGATCAAAGAGAAAGCAATAAAAAAAAGAACTTGGAACTGTATAATTGGTTCTAACTTTTAAAGTAACTACCAGAGAAATCATATCTCCTATGGAGGCCATTTGCAAACTACAGTTCCTTAGATAGTGCAGGGATGGGGGAGGATGGAGAGAAAAAAACTGAAGATATCCTTCCTCAGTTGAACAGTCTTTAGCATTCAAAGCTGCCTGTCAGCATCTGCAGTGCACAGTGTCCACTGTTTGCCAACAGAGTCACTACACTAACAGATTTTCATTCATTGATTTCTAAAGCACTGCTGGGAAAACCTCAAGTATGAAAACTGCCACACAAAGCCAAGCCTATGTGATTAGAGCTGGAAATCTTTACAAGGATTTTATATGTTTACCAATGCGCTAAGGAAAAAAATGGCTCCAAGACCTAAACTGATTGAATATTTGTTACCAAACAAAAGCAGCTGTGTTTCTATTAATGGTATTATATTGATATAATTATATTATTTGGCACTGACAGTCTGAGAGATGTCCTTACTGGATACTAAACGATAAAATTGAAGCACGCAGAAAGCAACTTTATAAAATAAATTGGGGGGAGGGGTGAATACCCTAACCTTACTATTTATTGAATGCTAGTATATTTTTCCCAACTGTAGAGAGCCAGGTGTGAGCATTTGCAAGAAACGATAGAAATATATAGCGAAATGCACAGAAACATAAAAAAGTAAAATGAAAAACAGGAATGCCCCAAATCCAAAGGAATAGGCATAGAACAGCAGAAGCTAGACAAGTGACACCTTTTCAAAATACCTAAAAACCTGACCACTTGTTTGGCAAGAAAGAGAGAGTGGTCAAGACCTGAATCTGTCCTCATGCTGCCCCTTGTGAAGAGCCGATTGTCAGCAATTACAATTTTTCAAAAGGCCTCCAAATGATAGCTCAAGCAATGGATTGCAGAAGGGAGCACGTGTTTAGGAAACCATGCATTTGAGCTGGGCATGCAGAAATACACATACAGGCCTAATAAGATTAGAATAGGGAGTTTCAACTTTAGGGGGGGGCACAAGTACCACCTTTCCAAGTTCTACTGTAATCAGAGATGGCTGCTATGCACAGAAGTCGGTGGCTTGGCTAACAATAGTCCCTACAATGGAGAGGCTTCTCCAGTAGTTGACGCCTCCTGATATCTCCTTGCGCTGCACCCTTGTTGCCTGACCTTCAACTTTTTTGTAGGCTGCCACCCAGCTACACCATACTACTAGTGCACTGCCATCCTACATCCGGTGGGGCCAGGTCAGGCAGAGTTATGTCATGTGGTTGTTGTGGTTGTGCAGTCACCTAGCACCTGTCCTATTGTGGGGCAGCTTGATTATCCACCATATTCCAGGCCGCGTTGTGCACATGCGTGTGGCATGCGCACAAGCAGCCTGGAAGCCCTTCTGAACGAAGGGCTTCCAGGCCGCGTTGTGCGCGAGGCTCGAAGCAAGGAGACAAGGAGACCTGGCTGGCCGGATGGTAGCCAGCCAGGCTCAGAAGAGTCCCGGCGGCTGCCATTTTTTATTTTTTAGGCAGCCATTAGTCTTGGTTTGGCGGGCCAGGATGCTGCCGGGATGGAGCCCCTGAAACCTGGGCGGTCCCGACCAAACCTGGATGAATGGTAAGCCTAGGCACACAGGACCCTAGCACTGATCCCAGACATCTATATGAAATGGAACATGCAGACAATTTTAAAGAAACTATGTGGGGGGGGAGAGAAGTTGGTGTAAAATTATTTGAAGATAGGTGTATCTCTGTAGCTGGCGGAGAATCAAGCAGCCCCATGTCGGGGCTCATAGCCTGGGAGGGAGGATATGGTTCAGTGTCTGACATGAACACCGGTCTCTTCCCCGATCCACCCACCCCACCCTACCCCCGCCCTGCTACACCCTTCCCCGCCCTCCCCTGTGCTGCTCAAAGCGGCACATCCCCACTCCACAATGCATGGTCTTCTGCCGCTCAGCAGGCGGGCAGCACAGACCTTGACGCTAGTGCCGCCTATTTGCCGGGTGCCGCAGACATGCCTTATGACATGTTTGTGACACCCTAGGCTGGTGCAGCACTGTTGTGCCGGCATAGTCAGGGAATAGGATTGTATCATAAATAATATAAGCGTCTTTTTTTAAAGTCTTACATAATAAACACAAGTTCCCTCTCTTTCACAAAAATAATAAGAGTACACTACTGAGCCCAAAATGCATACGTGCAGAAATATGTACAATTAGACCAAAAACTATATAGCAGCATGAATATCATATGGCATAATAGTTCCATTTGCTCCCAGATTAAACTTCCACAGTACACTGTGCTGCAAGTCACAGCTAAGCATGCATAATTAAGATGACCTACCAAGCTCTGGTGCCTCATTAGCATAAAGTTTTCCTTTCTAATTGCTTTTGCCTATCATCTGATATAGTTATCTGCTTTCATCTTATGTTGATATGACTAGATCCCCCCCCCCCCCGGTTCTAAATATTAATTCCATACTTTAATGTTCACTTTAGTAGCTGGATATGACTGGTGCAGTGAGGCATTTTGCTGGTTGGTAAATGCTAAAATAGAAGGTCGATATAAAAGCATTCCCTTAGAAAAATTGGGTTGTATTTGATCTATTTTCTTTTCCTTAGCAGTGGATAAATCATGAAAGAGACTGTTTTGCCAAATGTAAGATTCCAATTTTCTGCTTATTTTCTTTATCTATGTAAGGGAAGATGGAGGGCAAAATACATGCAGCACCTAGTGGTTAGCAAGAGCACCCACCTCCCTGCTTCCCGCTTCAGTCTTATGTACAGTTGGCCCTTTCCCCGCAGATACCAAAAAACCACGGATGCTCAAGTCTGCGGTCGGGTGGGGGTGGGGGGTCGAGGGGGGCTTTGTTGGGGCCCGCCACTGCTTCTTCCCTCTCTCGCCATATTTTAAAGAAGATGCCGAAACAACAATCACCATCGTAATAGGCCAGGGCAAACATGGCTCATGTATCCAGATGCCTCAGCAGCCTCTTCAGGATTCTGAGGCATCACAGAAGTCTAAGGTGCTAGAAAGATCTAAAACTGAGAAAAATAGGAAGAAACTAGGGGAAGTGAGGGATTGTCCACACAATCTATTTCACCATTACTTGTGCTTTAGCTTTTGTTGTTCAATGTGTATCTAAATCTAGTCGCAAAAGCCTCCCCAACAGCACACTGGTTAGCGCGCTGCCAGGGACGCCAGCAGGAAGGCCTCCACCTTCTCAGCCGCACCGGAGGATTCCAGACCCAGCGGGAAGGCGGGGGGAGGCGGAACGGGGGTGGGGAGGGGGCGAAACTGGGCTGGGAGGGAGCATAACAAGAGGGGGAGGATTCGTCACGGAAGGCCCACACCGAATCTTGTCCCCCTTCTCTGCAGTTTCCCTGCCCCTCTTCTCTCCTCGGACTTAGCTAGCAAAATTGCTAGCATAGGTCCAAGGAGAACCATTGCGGGCCACATGAGGCTTATGAAGGGGTAAGGGGATTAAACATCCCCTTTCCCTGCAGAAGCCTCCTGGTCCCGTCCCGTCCCCCCGCACAGGATGCAGCGGCTGCCATTTTGGTGCAGCTGCATCGGCAGGGGGTGAAAAGGAGGTGAATTGGGCTCTGATTCTGTGAGTGAGCAAGACTGCTAAAAGTATTCACAAGAAAGGACCGGGAGCGATCTGTATGCAGAAACCTGAATCTGTCCCCACATGTGCAGGAGAGCACTGGGTAGGGATTTCACATCAAGTGACCTCTGTTTGGTGAGATCTAATAGGTACTGGTCATTTGGTTTAAGAGGTATGTGCGGGGATCAAATTCAAGCACCCTCTTCTCCAACAGGTAAAATCAGCTGACAGGTACCAATCACCTATTCAACTACACAGAGAAAGAGCTCTGGGCACACTGCAGAACAAGAGGATTTATTCTGCAGATCCATTATCTGCTTCAGCAGCAATGGTTCCCATTTGGAACTACCAGTTTAAATTATCAAGGAAAGTTACTTAGCAAATATGAGTGTAGGGGCGAAGGGGAGGAGATTAGTTGAAAGGCAGAGGTCAAAGGAGATTATCACCATCACTTTTGGCCAGATGCTGGAGTTTATTGCCTAAAATTTTGGAAGTATAATACTGTCTATGAAGGTTAAGGGTTTAATGAAAATTGACTTGGAATCATTAAAAGAAATCTCTCTTAAGTTAGGCCACCTGACTCTCCAGAAAAATACTTAAACTCAATTTGGATTTGGTAACTTTCCATGTGTCCAGAAGTCGGAATTTTACACCTATTTAACACCTGGCTAAGTGACATTTAACTAATTGGAAGTAGCTAAATGCACACCCATTAGGCAGATTTTATGCTAATATTGTTCCAAATAAGCCTCCATCGGTATCATTAAGTTAAGTCAGTTTCCCAGGAGATATGAAATTAAAACAACTTTCTTGATTTAGCATGTCCCAATTAAGTAGAAGCAAGCTCTAATAATAATTCATATTTACAGAGTACATCCTAAAACACTGAATGCATTATGTATAAATAGTATCAAGAGTCAAACTGTACTGCAATAAATTCCTCTCACTGATGGACAGAAAGCAGATGCACTATGAAACAGGAATAAGTCTTTTCACTTACCAATGAGATTATGATAGCTTCAATGGGTTCATGTGTATTAGAGGAATCTCTTGGGAACATGCAGAGCAAACTATACAGAATTAACATTTTCTTCAAAGGTGAGTCAATTCAGTCCTCTTTAGACATGACTAGTGGATTGAACAGGCCAGTGGGTGGCGCAGTGGGTTAAACCGTTGAACCATGAGCTGTCGGCAGTTCGAATCCGCGACGGGGTGAGCTCTCGTTGCTTGGCCAGCTCCTGCCAACCTAGCAGTTCCAAAGCATGTCAATGCGAGTAGATAAATAGGTACCGTTTGCGGGAATGTATTCTGTATTCCAGCTGCATGCTACGCGCTGCGGCAAGGAGAGTCATGCCGGCCACATGACCACGGAGGCGTCTTCGGACAACTCTGGCTCTTTGGCTTTGAAATGGGGATGAGCACCACACCCTAGAGTCGGACACGACTGGACTTAATTGTCAGGGGTCACCTTTACCTTTACGGATTGAATGGAATCTATGCTAGATGGCTAGAATGGAAGCATGAGGATAGGAGTAATTTACATTTGAGGATGGAAGTGAATTCTCTAGAAATCCTACACAGATTGCTGATCTCTTTGTTTCCCTTTACATTTGGTCTGTTGCTTTTACTGCTGCAGAAAATACTTCTGAATTAAAAACTTTCCCATTTTAAGCCTTGTGTTCATTCTGGTTACAGCTATATGGCTAGAATGGAGTTGGAAGCGTGACAATTTCTCTGACTTCCTTATTAATAATGATGCACTGCTTTAGGTTTTCTAAGTATCATACAAACATTGGCTAATTAATCTCTCAGACATGCTGTGAGGTAGATTAAATAAGTGTTTGTACACTACTGCAGTGGCTGGGGGAATCGGAGACATGGAAAGTATTTAAGCAATTTGTCCATGGCAAATTAGCTTCAGAATCCTAGTTGCAAGCCATTTCTTGATTTTTCCATCATGCCTTAGATCCTCAGCAGCAGCGCTTTAGCTAGATCTCATCTCCTCCAAAACAACATCACTTCCTTGACATATGCAGCTGGGAGAAAAAATTCCCCATAATCCTAAACTGATAGAACTTTAGCAAAACATCTGTCTAGCTTGTAATAATATGAAATGCATTGGCATGCATAAAATATTTATTTACTTTAGCGCCCGTCCCAAATACCTTTTCCTTGCATTTTCACCAAATTTCTCGGGGGGGGGGGGAGTTTGGGATGCCTCCGTCTGCTCTCTTCTGTGCATGTGCATTGGGGGTGATGGAAACAGCAAAATGTCCACACATTATCTAGGCAGTGTGCAATACACTTGTGGTTCTGACTTTTACATGTCTTTTCTTTCCCCATTAATACTCCCCATCCTCTCCCCCTAAAAAAATATCAAAAAACGTTGGGGGTCGAATCCATCCTAGTGCATTATTACAGTATAGTTTTCAAAAACGTGTATCCCATTTGTTCTTGTCAAAGACAACCCCAAATGAACAACTACAACATTAAAACCACCAAATAAAATAAACAAAACTAAATACTGCAATAAAACATACATAATAAGCCAGGAAGACAGGGACCAGTAAACAGAAGTTAACCCAAATCAAACAAAACAAGGTTTGGGCCTGACACTTGAACATACCGTATATAGTGTTGGAGTGTCTTTGGAGAGGGCATCCCACAAAGTTGGTGGCACTACTGAAAAGGCCCTGCTCTTAGCATACATCTGTCTAACTTTCCTTGGCAGAGGGAACCAGAACAATTCTCAACCACTGCTTCTCAGAGTTTGGCCATATACTCAAAGAACGAAGCAAAGAAGGAGAGCATCCCTCTTACAGAAGCTGCCAGCAAAGATAGCTCCCAGCAATTGCATAGCCACCTGGTTTTATATCTCTCTATCCACCTGCTCACACCTGTAGGCAGTGCAAATTTGAAGTGAAGCACCAGCTCTCCTGCTGTCTCTTCATTCTTTCCATCACATCACCCTTGTTTAGTCTCAACAAGCATCAACTAAGAATAATTTTTGATACCTCTGATTTCTAGGAGAGGTCTTTGTCACTCCTAGACACCACCATCTCTACTGATCTCCAGAATATAAGCATTAGGGTGTTTGATTTCACACATTTCTTGATTATGATGGTGGATCAGCTATTATCACAGCCTTACATAATCTCATTATGAGCTAGCTGCAAAAGAAAACATGCAACAGGATTTTCTACCTGCCAGAGGCTGAAAGGGACACAGTCCACATGGAAGGGCTGTTACTGGTGTGCAATATTCCCCAATTTGCACCTTTTTTCCCCTCCAAGAACTGGCTCCACCTTAGTTCTAAAAGGCAAAAGTGTGGGAACGGCTCATCATGCCCCTTGATCCCCTCCACCACAATCATCTAGAACCGTTCACAAAAATAAAACTATTAAGAAAGCAATCCATATTCTATGGTACAGCAAAGCCATGAGCTACTGCCACATATACGTTTTCTATAGCTAAGAGGAACATCTAATAAAGAAACCTTGAAAAAAAAACTTTCCCTTTCACCATTGCCACTCTCATTGCACAGAAAACGCAAAACATTCATTACTGTGTGGCTGAATAGATGGACTCAGATGATAGCTCCTAGGAACCAATTAAAGGGGTTAACTGAGCCATGAGACTTCATAAATGAATCCAATTCCTTTTTTCTTTATTTCCTTCCATAGCTTGGAGATAAAACCAGAGGAGAAATTCATAAGCTCTGAATCTTATATAGTGACAAATGACTATGTTACCACTACCAATAATGAGTCTCTCTTCCAGATACAAGGAGCTACACTGAGCTTCCTACCATCTTACATCATCATGAGAAAAAGAGAACATGAGATATATAAGCACTATAAGACCAGAGTATTAAACAAACAGGAATGCTTCAGTGTTAGCAATAATTCTTTGTCAATTTAGCAAAAGTTTGGCTCTTTCCCTACTCTTTCAGCAAACTTTTAAGCATAACTTGTGTTAATATTGCATTATCTCAAACACCCCCTCTCGAAAACACCAAAGAGCCAAATAATCTTTGGTAATTCTGATGTTTTCAAGTAATTCTGATATTCTCATAATCTACAATTTGCTATATTAACAGAATTTGATTTATTTATTTATTTTATCTTTCAGCATCCAGGTTAGATTTCCTTTAGCCACAATAGTTCAAATGCTGATGTGCCTCACAGCTAAAGCAAACTCCAATGCCTGGTAAGCAGCATAGAGCTTAACCAGTTCTGTATTTGCTAGGCAACCTTTAGAACTCCAAGGACATGAATATGGATGCTACTTATGGGTGGAGACAAATATGGCTCTTTGTTGTTCCCGTCAATGCTGCATAAGTGTTCAGGAAGAAGGGGGATAAATCATCAATACTATACAGTGGTCTCTTATTATCTGCAGGGGCTCGGGTCCCGAAACCCCCACAGTTACCGACATTTGTGGATGTTGAAGTCCACTTAAAAAAATCTTTTTAAAAAGTTTGAAAAGAAAAAATAGCTTTCTCTTACCTTTGTGTGGCAAACCATGTTGGCTCCAGAGCTGGAGGGCAGTCTTTAGCACTCCTGGAAGCCATATTTGGGTCGCTCCGAGGCCTATGACCCCCTCCCTCTCCCTCGCACGATGCATTCTGGGGCGACCCAGGGCCAAGGGAGGGGGAGGGAAGGCTATTTTTTCCCTTTTAAATTTTTTAAAAAGTTTTAAGTGGACTTCAGCATCCGCGGCGATCCGCAGATGGTCAAATCCGCGGATGTAAAAAACACGGGTGTGGAGGGGCGAGTGTATCTGGCTTTCAAATCTAACTGACAATGCAATCAGTTGTGTCTATATGCCAGTATTAAGTTTCCCAACTTCCATTCCTATTTGTTACTGGTTTGAAGAATTCAGAAGACATACTTCTGTGATACCTTTTTATATTGGAAGGACACAGTTTATTTATTTTACTTTTATATATAATTCATTATTATTTTCCTTAACTAGAGAAAGTATACATTTTTATTTAACACGGTACAGTTCTTTCCCTAAGAAACTCTCAGGCCTATGACATAAGTCACTGGGTGGTTGCCAGTTCACTAATTACTGAGTTGCCACTGACACGAAAGAATAAATAAAAGTTATAAAAACAAACACCCTGACTTTGGTGTTATGCCATGAAATAAAAGGCGGATTTAGTATTTGCGGATAGATATGCAAAAGGCTGCAACTGGTACCCCAAAAAGCAGCATGCGGCCTTTAGGCTGCAGGTTCCTCACCCCTGCTTTAGGTGGTTTGTTAAATTTCACTTAGGAAACAACACAAAGAACTGTAAAAGAAGTGTGTTGTAATAACACGATGGAATGTTAGGATGAAAACCTAAAAGATGAGTAGTTCGGTACACATCAACTTAAAACTATAAATTGGGATTCATACCGTCATAAATCCATCCAGCAAACCTGAATCGGGTTTCGGAGGTGCCTGTAATCGTTCCATGGACCATTTTTCAATGATGGATGCCACCTGGCTGTTTTCCGTATTTAAAATCCTGAACCCAGTCATATTAACCCCACTGTACCGATAGGGCTCCACATCGAGAGCAAAGAGATCCTGTAGGAAAGGAGGAAAAGACAGATTTGTGTAGATGTTTTCATACATTCTGAATCTTGATATATCCATTCAAACAAACTGGTGTTCCCCCCCCCTCAAACGGAGACTGTCAAATCATCAAAAGTACTTAACAAGTCCAAAATGCTGGATGCTGAATTAATGTCTAATTCCACACACAGGTTTACAGCACAAATGACTAATTTATGCTGCTACTAGTTACATATATGCACTGAGTGTCATAACTAAGCAATTATTAACATGATACATTGATAGAAATGTCAAGCAAAGTCACTGAGCTGCATCTATTGCTGTTTACTAACATTCCTTAAGCCTGAATGAGACATATGTTATTGTTAATAAACCTGTTTTCCACAGTTCATCAGAATTTATATATGAGAAAAATTACCAACTCCAGCACATTTTTTTAGTGCTACAAACGAAAGATGCACATCTACAACCAAACATTCCCATTTTATTCTCCCTACAGCAGACTTCTGATTAACCATAAACAAGGGGGTATTTAAATCATGAATAGCTTGGCATGGGTCGGGGAGAAGGTAGAGTAAATATCTGAACAAAATATCTAGCAGGCTTAGGAAAAGCTCTCAAGATCATAGACAATAGCAGCAATTTTGTCTATGGTTACAAAAGTGCATGTTCAAATTATTGAACTCACTACAACTGAGAACAGAATTGTTGTAAATATTTCTAATATTAGCTATCTGAGAATCATTTCAGATAATACAATAAGAAAGCCTGACAGATTCGTATAATACTCTGACTTAGGTCTGTACAACGTGTGACCCACCACAGTGAATGCAACCCATGAACCATCTACTGTGGCCCACCAAAGTTTTGACAATCCCAGCTGTAATTTGCATTTTAAGGACTGCCTTGGGCTGGTGGGTCTGCCTTCAGATTAGTAGGTCACCATCAGTTCAAAATCACTCTAGCATCTACAGTAGATTACTTGAAATAAATTGACTCAGAGACCAATCCTTGCCAAAAAGGCTACCACTGCATCCTGCAAGGGGGGGGTACTTGCAGAGGTCTCTCATTGGGTAAGCCTCCACGGCATGGGGGGGGGTCTACTCAGACTTGTAACAGCAAAATTATTGGTGCAAGTCCACGTTGACCTGGAACGGCCCGGGAAGGGAGTTAGGATTAGGTGGCCGCCACTGCCGCCAAACCCACCCCCTTTGCAGACTCAATCCACCCTTCCCCGGCCCCCATCACCTCCCCATTCCACCCCCACCCCATTCTGTCTCCCCCATCTCATCCCACCCTCCCCACCACCTTACCTTCATTGCGCAGGTCCTCTCCGCTACCCTAGCACACATGGGAAGGTTCCAGCCTTCCCACTGGTGCTCTGGTAGCGTGCAAGTTCGCACACTGCCAGAAGTGCTTTTAGGACTGCCATAAGGCAGGTAACACTGGCAAAACACTAGTTCCACCAGCGCTACAAGCCCATAGAATTGGGCTGTCCGACTGCAATCCTATACAGACCTGAGAATAAGTCCCATTGAACTCAGTGGGGTTTAATTATGAGTAGACATGCACAGGAGTGCGCTCTTAAACCCCTTTGCATAAAATCTTTATCATTAAAAGATTTGAATGATAAAGTATGTTGGTATTTTTTGAACATTCTATATATGCTGACTGTCTATTAAAAATGTTTACAATAGCCATTTGGAAAGTGTCTCCTTTTGCTGCTGATTGCATCTTTTTTGGTTTGGAATTCTATAACATCCATTTGCAGTACGGCTGAACAGCAGTTGGTCAACATGGTGGTGGTGATAATTTCATATTAGTCCTCATTACAATGGAATGGTTCTAAAATCTAAAAGCATCTTTTAAACATTTAGATATTCAGAGTTCAGAATTAACATATTGCCCGGAAACTCTGTCGGTTAAAGGCTTTATTTTAAAGATAAAACACAATGTTAAGAAACTAAGTTTCGCCACAGACATTTGTGGCATCCTAATACTTCTGAGGATGCCACAAATGTCTGTGGCAAAACTTAAAGTTTCTTAACATCTTGTTTTATCTTTGAAATAATGCCTTTAAATAGGCTTACCAGATCTCCAACCGGGACAGAGTGCTAGACCTTTAGGAGAAGGAATGTGGGCAGGTGTAGCTTGTTAAACCTTAGAGCACAATCCTAGGCATGTCTACTCAGAAGCAAGCTCCACTGAACACAATGGGGCTTGCTTCTGAGTAGACATGCCTAGGATTGTGCTCTAATGTTTAACAAGCGACACCTGCCCACATTCCTTCTCCTAAAGGTCTAGCACTCTGTCCCGGTTGGAAATCTGGTAAGCCTACCTTTAAACGACAGAGTTTCCCGGCAATGTGTTAATTCTGAACTCTGAAATCTGGACACATCGTGACAACTTGCGAACGTATTTACATTTAGATATTATTTTGCTTTTTAATATTCCACATTTCATATCTTTTCATTTCTTGAAAACAAACATTGTATGATGAATCTGCAACTCAGCTACAAAACACCTATGAGCTCTATTTATTAGACTTGTTAAATGGCAACATATTTTAGTACCATGTACTAAGAGCTAGGTCATATAAATATATTTTTTAATGTGTGGGAGTCAATGGAAATTGAATTATTCAGGACATGTTGAAATCTCTTGTGAAGTATGTCCAAATTGCAACCTACTACATCCTCATTCAACACGTATTTCATGATTTTCCAGGATATCATGAGTCACAATCTGGAGATACCTTGAATGGACATGTCTTGAACCCCTGCAAAAGATTATATGTGATTATATCAACACACAAATATGAAACAGTCCTTGACAGGCATGCTGGAGACATCAATATGTGACTGAATATATGTTTTGTTGTATGGGCATTTTTAATCTATGTTTGCATAGTGGACTGTACTTACAGTATAATTCATTCTCTGCTAGTGGAATGCTGAAATGTACATTATATATGTTTGGAAATGGAGGACCCTAATCCAGCATGTATGAGCCAAAGTTTCTTTTCACAAATCAATTGATAACATCAGTGGGCAGGATGACATGGCAGGGGGGAAGGCTAGCTTTCAAACGGATGAAGTATAAAAAAAAACATTATGCTAATTATATAATGTATAATGATATAAAAATTAGGCTTTTCTAGTGCAGGGCTGGAGGCTGCTGGAGATCTCCTCAAGGTAAGGAGACAATCACCCCCTTACCCCATGTCGAGCCCCAGCAGCTTCTATGGGGCTACTTGGATGTGTGACAGCTAAATGGCCGGCGCAAATCTGAGCAGCTCCATGTCAGGCTTTCAAGCCCAGGAAAGGGAATAGAATTCAGCGGAGGTTTCCCCACCGCCCGGCACAGAACTCACCTGCCTCGGCAGGCACTGCTCCTGTGCCGGTGGAGGCCTGCCAGCGCTGGCCTCTCCGCTGGCAGGACTGGCCTCCATGCCAACACAATGTGCTTTACGGCACATTTGCGACAGCGCAGAGCCTAGTACTGCCGGTGGAGGACAGCTTAGGATTGGGCTGTAGGTCACATTGATGCTTCTTCTAGGTTTGTGTTAAAGAGTACACAGTGACTTTTTTAAATACCAAGCTGCCGTTCTACCCCCGTTTTAAGACTCTGTTTCGTTGGGATGGGGAGGTGAAGAGATATAAGAATTATATAACTGAAGAACTTAAATATATCCAGGCCCAATTACCTGTCCTCTGGGGCACAATGTTCCACACATTAAACTTCAGCCAAATCACACAATAACCTTCCATATATACAGCACACTGCCTCCTCCATATAGACATATACACTGCTGCTACCATCACCTATAGATTAACTCAATTTTCCTGACACAAGAAAAGAACAGGAGTGAATGCAGAAGACGCCCAACACCTCTTGAGAATTAAAAATCCACATGTTGCCGGGAAACTCCGTCGTTATAGATATAAAAATCAATTTATTTCAAAAATAAATTTCACAGATGTTAAAACATACTTTTGACGTTTCGCACACGTAACATTCGTGGCATCATCAGAAATCCCCTATATGAAATCATATCATGAAATCATCAGAAATCCCCTGATGATGCCACGAATGTTACGTGTGCGAAACATCAAAAGTATGTTTTAATATCTGTGAAATTTAGTTTTGAAATAAATTGATTTTTATATCTATAACGACGGAGTTTCCCGGCAACATGTGGATTTTTAATTCAAGGATATGGTCGTGTCATGAAAATCTACAAAAATACCTCTTGAGAAGTTTAATAAAATAATATAAATGGCACAAGCAAGTGTACTGTGCAAAAGATTGCAACAATCCCCACCAACTGAGAACAATCAAACACTTTGGCTGGCTAAAAAAACACTTGGAATGAGATCACACAGTACTTCAGTTACAAAAGTCATTTTCTTTTAAATTTGGGATGCTTCCAAAAATACCTTAGACAATTGAATAAGTAATTATATAATTTAAACACATTCCTGTTTACTCCAAACTATAATAAATATGCACAACCGTTCAAAGAATTAATGAGCTATTACATTAGCCTTCAAATCAATCATGGGAAAGTACACTTCCAAACAGCACAGTTAAACAGTGTGACTGGAAAATTTATTGGACAACACTTTCGCTGTGTCAGGTAAGAAGTAATTAATAAAGCCAAGGAGCCAAAAGTGATGCAAGTTACATGGCTCCACTGAGCAGCAAAATCTATCATTTGCTGGCATGCTCCAAATTATCCTCAGTTGTCACTAGCTGAAATCTACCTTCAATTCTTCAGAAAAAAATAACTACCTCCCACCAACCTCCCATGTTTAATAAGCAAATGGGAATATTTAATTAGGGCAGAAGTTTAAATTGCTATACTGTATACCATATGTAGAATAACTTTTTGTTGTATTCATTTAATTCATATATTTACGCACCTTTATTTATGGTTACAGCAATACCCTGACTTTCATCCACTTGACTTTCATCACTTTTCTCATTCAGCCATTTTCAATTACAGGGGCCCTTGCTATCCGCAGATTCACAATCCGCAGTTTCACGTGGTTCTCCGCAGTCCCCCACAAGCGCCCCCCCAGCATTATTTATTTTTGTTGTGTGTCATGTGTGTCTTGCTTTAATCAAACGCTATAAGCAGTAGCTTGCTGCTTATAGCAGAGAAGCAGACAAGTCGACTGAGTGCTAGAGAGGTTCAGCCAAAGATTAACAAGAAGCAGGAACTGGAATTGCTTCCTGTTAAACTTCGGCTGAGCCGCTCTAGCACTCAGTTGGCTTCTCTTCCATAAGTAGGCTTACCATAGTCCTGGCCGAGACAATCCCGGTTCAGGAGCCCAAATCCCGGGCTCCCTGTCAGTCTCTTCTTTGTCCCGGCCAGCTGGGACTTGCCCACGATGCAGCGCTAATGCGCTGCGTCTTCTTCCAGTCTCGCGCACCTGCGCGAGGCCGGAAGCACTTTGAAAACGTCCAAGTTCACTCGAAAGTTTTCAAGCCCTTCCAACCTCATTGCATATTCGCATGAGGCTAGAAGCTCTCTGAAATGGGCCGAGTTCACTAGGGCCATTTCGGAGATATTCCAGCCTTGCGCGAATACACGATGAGGCTGGAAGGGCTTGGAAAGTGTCCTCCGAGTGCTTCTAGCCTCGTGTGAGTAGACCCCGTCCCCGGTGACATCCTGGTGACAACCCCATCCCCCATCCCCGGTGACAACCCCGGACCCCTTCCCTGGTGACATCGCTGCCACACACACACCCTGCGTCTGGGGAAATCTGGTAAGCCTAGCCATAAGCAGCATGCTGTTACTGCTGATAGGATTTGGTAAAATCAAGACACACAACAAAGGTAATGGCCGGGGACACGGGGGCGCTAGCGGGGGGCACAGAGGCCACAGGGAAAGCGTTCCCCTTATCCGTGGTTTTCAGTATCCACAGGGGGGCCAAGAACCTATCTCCTGCCAGCGCCTTACTGTATAACCACATTTCAAATACGAGTTCAGGTGGTACGTTCAACCTATCTGCCTCCTCACAATATGAATAATGAGTTCAGAGATTCACCCTTAATTTATTTTAAAGATTTTGATACCATCAACTAATCCACAGGTTCTGGCAATGGGCATACAAATGTAGTAATACGCAAAACATCACATAGATTCAGGAAAAAAAACTGAAATCATGTTTTTGCTAAAACCAAACTAAAGCCAACAGAATTAATCGAAATCACTAAGATTGTGCCAGTTTGCAACTAAAGATCTTCCTGATTAATGACATTTAGAAAATCTATAAAAAGATCATGAGGAATCCAACAAATGGACTTTCTTATGCAGGCCCTGCTCCCATAGCACTTCGGACAGCAAGAGGATCCTAAAGGGAAACTCTTTAGTTGGTCTCAAAGACCAGAAATGAATACGCAGGAGGAGACACTCATTCAGTTACTCTGGAAGCAGTCACTATTTAGGGCTGCAAAGGTCAAAACTGGTATTTTGTGAGCAACTGCACTTATAGCACTTTACAGATGGGGATTATATGGAACCTACAATATCCACTACATAAATGTCTAGCTGCTGCCGTTTTTGAGCTCTAACCTCTACCGTTATGCAAGCACACAAACAAATGCTGCCATGCAAGATGCTGCCACACAATTTATTATACATTGTTACATTTACACCCCACCTTTCCTATATCATGGAACTCAAAATCGCACTCATTGGGCTCATGTGGTCACCCATCCAGATGCTGACCAGAGGGACTTGCTTAGTTTAAACAAGGTGACAGGATCAGGTGCCCTCACTGCATGAAGTTTCCTGGTTGACCTTGGGCCAGTCACTATCACTCAGCCTAACCTACCTCACAGGGCTGTTGTGAGGACAAAAAGGAGGGAAGGAACTATGTACACTACCCTGAGTTCCTTGGAGGAAGAACAGGATAAAAATGTGAACAATAAATAAATAGATACAACAGCCAAAATGCAACAAGCTTCCAATGGTAGTTTCAGCATCAAATGTACACAAACATGATGAAATGCTTATGGACATTTTTCTTATAAAGCAAAATGGATTGAAAATGGGGGGTTTTTTTGATATTTATTTTGAATTACATACTGCATACCTTAAAAAATTTAAATCTGCAAAAGTCATCCCCCCAGCAGTACCAGTTTTCCAAAATAATATTTCTGAACATTAATTAAAGCTATCCTCAAGAGTGCATTCCTCAGTGCAATGTATCAAAATGAAATGGGGAAATTGTTGAGTACTTCTTTCCCTCCTGTTCCACAGAGACCACTTTCACTTTGCCAAGTAATATAATTAAGAGAGCAAAGGCCTTTGTTCAAGGATGTCAGCATGTTCTTATAAGCTACTTACCAACGTCGTAAAGATGTAATGATAGTATTCCGTCATCATTCCCATTGCTAAGGCCTAAATAAAAACGCACACAATATTATATGTTTAATATTACATAACATTGCTTTTAATATCTCTACAGTTACACATAACACTGCTTTTAATCACACCTATATGAAAAATGAAACACTCCCAGAAGAATACTATTGAGATGAAATTATAGGGCCGAAAACATACTAAAATTAGGTCAGGCAAATCATTCCTTAGCAGTTAAGAGCAGATTACTGGCTATTAAAGGAATTTATGAACCAAATCTGCTGATAGAAAGATTATTAGTAGACTGTTTAGGGCTGCAAATGTGAAAGAAGCTTATAGTGTTACATATTAATAGGAGCATTTCTACTGCCAACCAAAAATCTGAAGAAGGTTCCATTAATTGTATTTATGATATGTCTTCACTGGAAAAGATGTTCTAATGAGAAAAATGCCATGTTACTCCAAGTGTACAATATTATTCAATCAAATTTTTTTAAAAAAATGCTGGCAGATAGTTTTGAGCACTTCACCCTCCAAAAACATAGTGATAGCTCTGAGCACTGCAAGCACATTTCTTAACATTAATGGAGCATATCAAACAGCAGGACGATATTCAAGGAATACTATCCAACTAACAAGTACCATTTTCCATCTTCCTAAATGGCATATCAACTTCAACTGTGCATTTTAGATGTTTCATAAACATTTCTTAGGTTAATAAGGGGCTGAGTCTAATGTTGCTCTCACTCTAAACTAGCTTCTTTTGCTTTCCATAATGGTGTCAGAGAGCCAAATCAGACTGGCTACATGGCATCACTGTTATTAGGAAGAAGAGGGTGTATTTTGAAATAAAAAATAGAGTCAGAACTGAATCCATCGAAAGCTGTAAAAAGGCTCTCAGTATAGCATGCTATCACCTAAATGCCAGGTACATGGAGAGTGTGCTGCCTGAATACATGCCCTTCTCTCTGCTATGCCCTCTACCCACAGGACAGGAAATATTCAGAAAATACAACCCTCTCCACTGTCTTGGCTCAGTCATATGAATAAATTCGATCTATACCAGTTGTGTTGCTAGCATCGGCCGGATTTGGGGAGGGGGGGGGTGATGACATGTTTCACATCATTGCCCTGCCCCCTACACTCCCGGAAGGCTTCTTTTCAAGCCTTCCAGGATACAGAGCAGGAGTGGCCCCAAAAACACACCGGTTTCGGCGCGTTTATGTTCCGCTGCAAAAAAAAAAAAAAAAGCAGCCGTGGAGCATGAAAATCCCACCGTGGTTCCTCCTTACGAGGAGACCACGGTTGTCACCCGGGGACATTGCATCCCACCGCCCCCCCTTAGTGACGCCACTGACCTATACTACTATCCAAGTATACTAACATTTTCCCATACAACAAAAGTCACCTGCCACTAAATCCGAGTGTCAAAGAGCAAAACAAGCAGAACAAACAAGGAGTCCAATGTGAATCTTATAGCCTGGCTTTTTAAGGAGGGGTGGGGTGCCTTTGTGAACAATTCAGCATTTAGTACTGCTGCGGAGATTGCTCCACAATTCCAACAATTGCGGAGATTGCTCCACAATTCCAACACACAACGGCAAACAACATATACCTCAGAAGTGGGGAAATGCAATCTCATTCCACTTTCCACCCAAACTCCAGAGTGGATTCTGAGGTGGTCTAGTGTGGATGGACTGACCTGCTCTAGGCAGTCACCTTTCTGCCCTCAGACTCCAACAGGGAGAAAGTAGGGTGCTTTGACTTGCTCCTCATGTTAGAAGCCTCAGGTATGTAACTGGGGCCAAGGATGACTGGAGCCTCATAAGTGCCCACGCCTTTTGCCTCCCCCTCCCCACATCAGAACCTAGAACAGCTCGCAACGCCAAGCTATGTGACTTCACATGCTCCATTGCAGAGGGGTAGCGATGTTGTCACTCCTCCAACTCCACAGAGGCCTTGGGGAGTGCAACATGATGATCTAGACATACTAAATTTGGGGCTCTCTCTCAAAGACAACTCGCACCTGAAGATGCCTGAAAACAAGCAGGAGTATTGTAATGCAGCTATCTTTATGGGAAGGCCTGTGAACTCTAAAGCAACTTTCAGATTCCTGGCAGATATGAATCTTCTTTTCCAGACAATTGGGCCTATCACAATACCCTTAATTACAGCATATACCAGGGGTGGCCAAACCTGCTTAATGTAGGAGCCACATGCAATAAACCGCAATATTTAAGAAGCATTTAAATTCTTAAATATATTTACTCGCCATGAACACTGAACTTATGTTTTAATCCAATGGACTCTAAAATTTATACCTGGTCAATAATTATAAAGTTTGAAAATTTCTTATTTCCCTTTTATATTAATTGTGATGCAAAAAGGAGCTCAGCCAACATCTTTCCGAGAGCCGCACATTATACGATATGTCAAAGAGCCGCATGTGGCTCAGGAGCCGCAGTTTGGCCACCCCTGGCATATACTGTATTAACATAGATTCAAAATATGAGATTCAAAATATGCCATTTTTTTCAAACTCAGAGAGAAAAACAAATCTCATCAGTTAAAAAAATCTAAAGGAGGGGTTCTTTGGGGGACTGTACCCATGAACTAAGGTGTCTTGGGCATCACTATGGAAGCAGAACATTCTAAAAAATGATTCAAATAAAAAAGGGGCACTCTGAAGATATACCGTAATTCTTTAACAGTACAGGTGGGCCCCCATATCCGCTGGGGATATGTACCAGGCCCCTCCGTGGATACTTGAAACCGTGGATAAGAACGAACACCCCCTCCATGGTTTCCTGAGGGGCCCCCCACCCTGCCTCCCCTGCAGGCAGGCATGCTTGCACCCCGCCCAGCTCTTATTTTTCTTTCAGCAAGCTTTGTTTCTTCCTTAAAACAAACAGAGAAGCCGCCTCCATTGCAGGCAAGTAGAACGAGACTAAGTCCTAGAGAGGCTCTGCAAGGTTTCTGTTAACCTTGCAGAGCCTCTCTAGTACTTAGTCTCGTTCTACTTGCCTGTAATAAGCAGCCAGAGGCTGCTTCTCCTGTTTGTTTAAGGAAGAAACGAAGCTTACTGGGAAAAAAGTAAAAGCCTGGGGGGGTCCCCACGATCCGTGGATAACTGAAACCGTGGATAGCAAATCAGTGGATATGGGGGCCCACCTGTACTGTCTAACCAGTGTTCTTATTTGGAATATGGAAGTAATAGTTTGAGAATCTGTTTTGTACATCATTACATCGAACAAATCATGTCTGTTAAGAAGGCAGATGGGAACAAATTAATTCAACAAAGAAAACTTTACTACATATAAAAGGGAAGGGTGATAATGGAAGGTTTGTTCTAATCCCTATACAACAACCATCTATTTTGAGGCTATTAAAAAGCACATTTGCAGTTCACCTACAAGTGACTGCATTGCAGTATAAATAATGCAACTTGGTTGGTGGCCTTACTTATTGTTCAGATTGCTAGGTCTTAAGCTGGCACTAATAAAATAAGCATATTCTTTCTCCTCACACATTTTAAGACATATGAATACTCAAATGAAGTAAGCAATTTTAGGCTATGATCCAATGAAGTTGTATGCGTGCGCAGTGGGGACAAAGGGACCCCGCAAGAGAACAATGCAGACAGTGGGAGCTTTCCTTGGAAGTTGTCAGCACCACTTCTTAACTACTTGAAGAGACAAGTTACCTTTTTAAAAAGAAAGGAGGGTTGGCCTTGGGGGAGGGGGGCATCTGTTTTTATTTGCCCACCTCCACCACTCCTCCCTGGAGTTGAAAAGGAAAAGGGAAACAGAATGGTAGAGTCAGCGTGGAGGTGAGGTGAAGTGCTTAGCCTTCCACTGTCCCACCTCCACATGTGATCATCTGCTTCGCTTCCCCTTTTCCTTTTCAAAGCAAAAGCTTCAAGGAAAGGCTGTATGCATCATCCCACTGTAAGCTATAAACTACTCCTCTGAAGGAGAGACTACCACGCAAGAGCTCAGTGTCTGTACAAGTGAATCATCATCGTAAAACAGAGATACTACGTGTGTTGTGCAAGCTTGTAAAGCTGGATAAACAATGAATGTGTTGCTCTACTTTGAAGTGTCTGGCAAACAGCAGTTCACTCTCTTCGAAGAATCACGTTAAACACTACCCTCTTCCAACAAGATTACTGACTTCCAGGCCAGATCCTTGATTTAATAATCCATGAGCAGGCGAGGCTGGGACCAGGGACATGGGGTGGCCCAAATATCCTTTAGACGTAAGGTTTTGGAAAGTACATGGTTCCCTCAGTCGATGTACACTCCACAACGCTCTCTTTGCATGCACTTTTGTAATGGTTGTAATACGTTTCCAGCTGTCCTCACTTGTTTATTTCATGCTTGTTTTAGCAATGATCATGGGGTCCCTCGTAACCAGGTTTACGAACGTATATGTATGTGTGTGGACCTCAGTAACCTGTGTACTGGTTAAGGCCGAGTGCATTCTTCAACAGGATTTTGATTTGCACAGCATGTTTTCCGGGAAACCAGTATAATATCTGTCGGACATTAGCAATGGCAAAATGCACAGCATTTAGGAAACAAGGTGATTACCTGTTTTAAAATGCCTGCTGCCATCTCATGACTACAGTCAAAGATGACGTGGAATTCCTTGCCTCTTTTCATCTCCTTGAGCAAGGGCTTTGCATCCTTCGTATCAGCTGGTAACTGGCGGATTTTTAGACGCAGGTTGTACCGTGATGGAGCCTTAATAAGCTCCTGTAATCGAATGAGACCTTTTCAGAAAAAGAGACAAAAGGTACACCAAAAGATACATTATTGAAATGAGAATATGACCTTGCAGAAGCAACTGGCTTATCATGACCTTTCAGTTTTTTCTTTTTTCAAAGTGTCCTTTCCTTTTTATACATTCAGTATTATATGCATATGGAAATTCATGTTTAAAAATTATTTCTGGATTCTAAGCACTTTATCACAGATTCCACCACACACGCTCACAGCATGCGCGCGCGCGCGCACACACACGCGCGCGCGCGCACACACACACACACACACACACACACACACACACACACACACACACACACACACACACAGAGCTAATATTAATAGACGGTAAACAGCCTGAACTATAATAACCTTCTGAGACACAGAAAAGTCTTCCTTACCTACAAATTATGGCATTTTCAAACAAGATGTAGCATTGCTCTGATTCACTTACAGCAAGATGCAACACCAAGAACAAAATCCTTCTCTATTATCAGGCGGCGGATCGAGCATTCCACCCCCCGTAGTAGTTGCAAACGTGCCGTAAAGCACATTTGTAACTACCCCGTATTTATCGGCGTATAATACGCACCGGTGTATAAGACGCACCTTCCTTTTGGCCCTGGGTTTCAAGAAAAAAAAGATTTAAAGCATTTTTGGGCCACTTGGCCACTTACTGCTTGGCTGCTTAATTAGCTAATTTACATAAATTGCACAAAAATACCAGAATCTCTTTTAAAACACACAGCAATAAGACACATGAACAAAATGCACCAGAACATAAATCCCAAGTACAAAAAAAACCCCAGACTCAACTCTTTTTCCCCCAACCCACCCATGCACAGTTTCCAAAGTAAAACACATTTACCCCAAGTACAAAACCCCCAGACTCAACTCTTTTCCCCCACCCCACCCATGCACAGTTTCCAAAGTAAAAAACATAAAAGTACAAAAAAAAAAACCCAGACTCAACTCTTACCCCACCCCACCTATGCACAGTTTCCCAAGCCTCCCAACTAGGCCCAGTTCAGAAGCTTACCCATGCTGCATTCATTCAGCATCGAGGAAAGCTGGGAAGACCACGCCCGCTGCAGCTCAGCTGAACTGAACTGAGGAGCACAGCGCCCTCTGCTGGCTGCTGAGAAGCTCAACTCATGCACGTGCATAAATTAAACCCGACAAACAGCTGTAGATCGGATAGATTAGTCAGGGAAGAAAGCACAAGGGAGCTCTCCGGCTCTGGAAAAAAACCCGGTAAGCCCAAAAATGCTTTAAAACGGGCGGGCGGGGGGGGGAAGGGATTTTTTAGTATTGGCGTATAAGACGCACCCTACTATTTTGGGTCACAAATTTAGACAAAAAAGTGCATCTTATACGCCAATAAATACGGTACTTTAGAGCCGCCGGACCCAGGTAAGTTTGAATCCAGTGGGCGGGAGGGAGGGTTGGCGGATCCGGGAGGGTGCCCATAGGCCCAGCTGCCCCGGGCAGGGGCATGGCTCCCGCCATATTCTAGTCCCTGCGGGGCAGCTGGGCCATTACACAGCCTCCTCCGACTTCCACCAGCAAAACAGCTGACGGAAATCCAAGGAGGCCTATCGACCATAGCCGCTGTTACACTTGGGAAAGGTGACAAACGTCCCCTTCCCCGAGTAGACTTTCCACCGTGGGCTGCCTGCTGCAGGCTGCCCGCGGCGGAGATCAGGATTGGGCTGTAATACAGGTTGATTACCCCTTACCCAGAAATCTGAAATCCAGACTATTCCAAAATCCAGACATTTTGGGGGCTATGACTTAACAAAAAAAAAAACCTTGTTCCAGCAACTAGCTGACATTATGGACGGCATGCTGGGGAACAAAATTATTAAAAATATTGTATACAATTACATTCAGGCTATGTGTATATGAGACAAAAGAATGTTGTGTTTAGACTTGGGTCCCATCCCCAAGATATCTCATTATATTTATGCAAATATTCCAAAACCCAGACAAATCCAAAATACAGACTTCCAGTCCAAGTAGTCCGGGTAAGGGACACTCAACCTGTAGTGCGTAATCACTGGTCTATCAGGTTTACATGAAGATTCCTTTTATTTGACCGGCATGGAACATCCTCACATACCGTATTTATTGGCATATAAGACGCACTTTTTTGTCTACATTTGTGACCCAAAATAGTAGGGTGCGTTTTATACGCCAATACTAAAAAAATCCCTTTTCCCCCCCTTGCCCGTTTTAAAGCATTTTTGGGCTTACCACGTTTTTCCGGAGCCAGAGAGCTCCCTTGTGCTTTCTTCCCTAACTAATCTATCCGATCTACAGCTGTTTGTCGGGTTTAATTTATGCACGTGCATGAGTTGAGCTTCTCAGCAGCCAGCAGAGGGCACTGTGCTCAGTTCAGTTCAGCTGAGCTGCCGAGGGCCTGCTCTTGAATGCAGCATGGGTAAGCTTCTGAACTGGGCCTAGTTGGGAGGCTTTGGAAACTGCATAGGTGGGGTGGGGTAAGAGTTGAGTCTGGGTTTTTTTGTGTGTGTGTACTTTTATGTTTTTTACTTTGGAAACTATGCATGGGTGGGGTGGGGGAAAAGAGTTGAGTCTGGGTTTTTTTTACTTGGGGTAAATGTTTTTTACTTTGGAAACTGTGCATGGGTGGGTTGGGGGAAAAAGAGTTGAGTCTGGGGTTTTTTTTGTACTTGGGTGTACGGTACCTTGGGTCGGTGAGGAAGGGGGAGGGATCCTGAAGTCCTCTTCGCTTTCTGAGCTGTCTTGCGTAGTCCTATAGGCTGCGGGCAACCTTACCCCAGTTGGCTTGGGAGTTCCTACGCGTCGGGCCCCAGCCGCCAGCGAGGGGCGGATGGCCCACCGGGCTTGTGGTGTAGAGGCAGCAGCCCCTTCCTCAGGAGGGTCGACCTCCAGTGCTGTCTCCTGCTCCTCCCTGGAAGGAGTGGGCTAGCCTCAGCGCGTGCCTCAGAGAAGGGTCAGGGTGGGGGCTGTTTGGCCCTGTTCCACCTCTGCCCGGCCTCACTGGAGCTTCTCTCTGTTCCTCTGGTCCTCAGCAGGGTCACGACCAGTCTCCCGCTCCTCCGCCGCCTCATCATCGGCTTGCTTCGGCCTTAAATACCCTTATTCCTTCCGCCCCCTCCTGTCTGCCCTCGTGCCTGTTATCACCTTGTCCCCTCCTGGGTCCTAGCGCCCGCTCTGCTCCCTCTGCGCACTGGCCCGTCTCCTTTCCCTGTTTAATCCTGATCCCCCTGGTTCCCCACAGTAGCGTGGCGGCGCCGATCAGGTGCCCCCTGGCTGGCAGGCCCCCGATCGCGGCCCGCAGGCCCCGATCGGGGGTCAGCCACCCCATATCCTCCTCTGCTCGTCGTCTCCCCTTGGCTGGGTTCCCTTGCCTTTCCGCGGCCTCGGAGCAGGGGGGTGGGGCTTCCGCTCCACCCTGTTGTCTCGCGTCGGTGTGCTTCCCGGCCTGGCGCTCCCGTGGGGTGCTAGCGGGGGTGCCCCAGCGTCTCCGTCTGATGCTCCCTCGCCGTGGTTCGCGTCCTCAGCGGCAGCGCCTGGGGCTGGTCGTGGCTGAGTTGTCCCCTGGTCTGGTGAGTGGATCGACTGGGGGATGTACGGGCGGACGGGCTGGCCCGGACATTGGGATTTATGTTCTGGTGCATTTTGTTCATGTGTCTTATTGCTGTGTGTTTTAAAAGAGATCCTGGTATTTTTGTGCAATTTATGTAAATTAGCTAATTAAGCAGCCAAGCAGTAAGTGGCCAAGTGGCCCAAAAATGCTTTAAATCTTTTTTTTTCTTGAAACCCAGGGCCAAAAGGAAGGTGCGTCTTATACGCCGGTGCGTTTTATACGCCGATAAATACGGTAATATGCACCAATATTCTGAAGCAGTTTTGTCTCCTTAATCACATAATTAGGGTTGCTTCATTTGTTTCAGTAATTCATTCATTACATTTTGCATGACCAGCAGTGCAATAGGCTGTATTAGGTGAAATTTACCATGTGGATTGACCCTCCTAAGAGGAGAGCTTCCACACCAATAGCTCCTAAGAAGGAGTGAGGCAGTCCAAGAAACCCCTGCCAGGCAGAAGCATTTCAGGTGCTAATGTAACCATGCTGTAGTTGTTGCTGCTGCTACTACTATTATGAATTCAATAACTCCTAGAAAAACATGCTTGTGAGGTACTGTAGCAACAGCATAGCAAAATGGAACACAGTCAATTCTCATTATCCGCCAGGGTGAGGTTCCTGAAAAAATCAGCGGATATGGAAACTGTGGTTATGGGGTTAGATTCCTGCAGACTCTCTATGCTATACACACCAGTGGTTCCCAAACTTCCCCCGCTCGTAAGTGTGTGAGGGGGCGACAGCAGCGGTGACGCTCCCAGGATTGCGCCATCGTCGAGAAAAATAAGGGGGACTCCACTCACCTGGGGGTTGCGCCGGGCCTCCGTAGGGTGCGGGGAGCCCGTGACCCCCTCTGTGAGCCCCCCTGTGCCTCACAACGGCCCCCTGGAGTGATCACGACCCACTTCCGTTTTTCGGCAATCGCTCAAATGAGCCGTTCTGAGGCACGGAGAGACCCACAGAGGGGGACGCAGGCTCCCCGCATCCTCCGAAGACCTGGCATAACCACCAGATAAGTGGAGACCCCATTATTTTTTTTGGCGGCAGTGCAATCCTGGGAGTGTGGTCACCGCAGGTCACCAATTCCCTTAAGGGTGTAGCGACCTATTCTTCCCAACTGGGATTTGCAACACCCCAGTTTGGGAACTGCTGCTATACACTATATAGGTATAAAATACAGGATATAAAAAGTGCAGCTTTGACATTTTCAGCGGTTCCAAAATTTGCAGCCCACCCCAGTTGTGGTGCCGTAAAGCATTCTGGGGCACTACCTGGCCACTGCAAGGCATTCTGGGGTACTGTCAGTACTTGACCAGCTGCAGAATAGCTTCAGAATGGCTGCAGATAACTTCAAACTGGCCACAGATAGCTTCAAAACGACCACCACAGATTCAGAATGGCCCTGTGAATAGCTTGAAAATGGAGGCAAATACCTTCAGAATGGCCACAGATGCCATAGACAGCTTAAAAATGGCCATGGATAGCCGAGAATGGACAGCGAATGATGCAAGTTAAGTCACACTCTTGCTCCCTGCAGATAAGCAAATCTGGGGGAATGGAGTGCGTAGGAAACGGGAATTGACTGTACATATCTACTCTTGTTGCAATCTTCCCAATTATTTTTCCAAGTAATATAAATGCATTATTACTATTTATTACATTCATGAACAGAGCAATCCTTTAGTTTACACTTGCCCAAGAGATGACATAGCAACCCCTGATCTTTGATCAGTAACATCATCATGTTGACAATGACAGAGTTTGAAGTTGGCTTCTAAAACCAATAGTTCACTATGGTGCAAAGTTATATTCTAGGGCAGTGGTTTTTTGTTCCCCCCCCCCCCCCAGGTTCATCACCTTAACACTGAATAGAAATTTCAGGAAATCTATGTGGAAGTCCAAAACAGGCTATTCTTCCTAAAAACATCCAAATCAAGGTGATTGGTTGTAATGTACTTCAAGTAGTTAACAAAATGCAAATACATTTTTTTCTTAAATGTAGGAAATTTGGCATTAAAATTCTTAATTTTATATGAAGTTCTGTTTACTATAAAAATTCTATCTTCTCAGAAAAGCCTAAAATATTAGGAAACAAGTTGCAAGATGTTGTTAGAGTGATTACTATGTGTCACGGAGATTGTTTGGCATTATATTGCTAAAAGCAAGCTGATAGGACAGCCTTAACCATACAATGTTCACAATCAACAGAAACATATATTTTAAGTCCATATCTACCCTGTAGTTCAGATGTTTATTAAGGTAAAATTACCACTTTGAAATTACAGTGGTGATATGCCCAACTCAAAATTCAATACTATAATCATAATCTCTGTAAAATATTAAGGGAGTACATTAATGACAGTCAAAGTTCATGTTTCTGCCTAGAGAGAGAGCATCTGCTCTTGAGACATGTGTTTTTGAGTCTATACATACCAGCCATAAAATGCTAAAGCTGAGAACTTGTTGCATAGGTTTTGGTTTAAAAACAGCAGCACATTTATTTATGCATAGGTTCATACTCAGTGAATTTTGCCCTCCCGCTAGGGAGGTGCTCCAGGATGGCTTACAAAACACACCAATTAAAACTAAAAGCATAAAAACAAAGACAATCAAAACAATAGTAAAAACAACAACAAGAAGAAGAACAGGAGAAGAGTGTGCAGGAAAAAAAAAACACAGCAGGAATCAAACCAAAAGTCAAACAGAGCGGAACAGCATTTAGTCTGTGCCAAACTCACCGCCACGGGAGAATGTTCTAGGTAAGTAAGGTGCTACCACGGAGAAGGACCTTTCATGCATCACCACCAAACGGACTTCCACTGGCAGTGGCACATGCAAAACAGCTCTCTCATAAGATCTTAAGGGGCTGGCTGAACTATGTGGGGAAAGACAGGCCTTCAGATACTCTGGTCCCACATTGTTTAGGGTTGTAAAGACTAAAACCAACACCTTGAGTTGCACCTGGAAACACACGGGTAACCAGTGCAGATGACAAAGCACAAACATAGCATGATCTATATCTAGGCTTACCAGAGTCCCGGAATCGAGGCGTGCATCGGCCTAGAGAGGACCCGAGCCGCTCCCAAATGTGCACCGCAGCAGCCCAACAGCGGTCGCGTCGTTGACTAGAAGTTCCGGAAGCCATAACCCCATTTGGCTGCCACGGTGCACACTTGGGAGCAGCTTGGGTCCTCTCTAGGCCAATGCACGCCTCAATTCCGGGACTCTGGTAAGCCTATCTATATTGTATGCCTCTTGTCGGTTAGCAATTGTGCAGCAGCATTTTGCACTAGCTGAAGTTTCCAAATGGCCTTGAAGGACAACCCATGGAGAGTGAGATAGGACCACATGAGATAGGAACGATGCATGGAGAAACATGGCACCACCATATCCCAAAAAAGAATTTGATCCCGTTTTGTTTAAATGCGTATTTTTCGAAAGTAACTTCTGCCCCCCCCACCCCCAAAAAGGTTTGAAAAGTTTAGTTGAAAAGCTAAGGTTGGCAAATGGAAGAAAGAAGTGGATCTACTTTTTGGAAAAATAAGTAAGCAACCTGACAATTTTAAAATACTGAAAACTATGTTTAGATCATGCCTTAAAGGGAAAAAAACTGATTTTAAATTAGAATAGCTCCACAGACATTTCACTGCAGAGGTCTTTAGAGGGAGGAAATGCATGGAGAAGTATAACTCAGGAAATCAGTAATGGGAATTCAGTCCTTGGCATCTGAAAGCACTTTAGCATATTTGCTGTGAAGTAATTTGAGGTTTCAGTCCAGCTCCCAGTAGAAAAAAGGTCACACCACAGTAAACCTGGTGCTAGCTATCATCACTCTTTTACTACACATGCAAATTCTGTAATCAACATAAATCTGAGGCTTAATCCTACCACAATCTATGCAGGCCCAGGAAAATGCTGAGCTCTTCTACCTGAACACAAAGGTACTGTTGTCAGTGGCTCAAATAGGGCCCACTTTTGTGGATATATAACACTTCTTGCTTGCCAGTATGATTCACTATCTAGAGCAGGTGTTCTCAACCTGTGGTACGCATACCATCAGTGGTACTTCGGCTGACCAGTGGTGGTACGTCGACCACCAGGCCACCGGAACCACGCTCAGACGGAGTTCAGTAAAGCACCAGAAAGAGGCTCAGCTGGCGAGCAGAAGTGAAGCATGCGTGTTTTTCTTGCTGAGAAAGGCCCTCCCACCTGCCCTGATCCTCTTACCGACCCTTTACTGAGCTCCGCTGAGTCCAAAACCCGGAAGTACATGGTGGTGATAAACTTCCGGTGCTATGCAGAGCAATCCCAGTGGTGGTATGTGGCAGGGGAGGGGTTGAGAACCCCTGATCTAGAGCAAGGCTTCTGTGGGTCGATGCAAACATGGGTGATGCTGAGGTACGTCACCAGTTGGGACCCACCCGCCCACCCTGCCTCTAAATTGGAGCCAAACGGAAGCAACCGGAAGCTGCTACATGGTCGTGACGCACCTCGTCCTACTGCTCCCACATTGTGCCAGGCCCGGGACGGCTTCCACAGGCCTCTGGAAGTGACTTCTGGTCACTTCTGGTTTTGCTGACGTGACTTCCGGAGGCTGTCCCGGCCCCGGCGCTACATGGGAGCAGCAGGACAGCGTGTGTCACAATGAGGAAGCAGCAGGACAAGGTGGATCACGGCGGCAGTGACATTGAGAATCGCTGATCTAGAGGTGGTGGTGGTACCGTGTCCTTGGGGGTCTGAGACAAAGACGTCCACAGCTCCTCATGGCATCCCCCACCTGCGCCATGATGGTGTTTTGGGTGCTACTGCTACTGGTAAATATTGAAGGATTCAGGATCAACCCAGTCAGACTGGCCCTCGGATGGGAGTGGGTCCTCAACCGGTGCGCTCTACTTGGCCATCCCTTGACATTGCCACTAGCTAGAGGATCTGATTTACACCTCTACAAGTTGGCTTCAGACTTCAGTGGTGCTAGTGAGTAGATATGAAATAGTATTTGCGTAGTATTGTTTCAGTGTGCAAGGCACTTCACATGTATCATTATAGTATATAAACATTCTAAATAATAACAATATCTTCACGTGATATGAACAATAGCCATATGAAGTAAATAACATTATTATCCTTAAATTATCCTTAAATATTCCCTGCTAACACGGCAAAGAGGCACTTTTCCAAGTGGTGTTCCTCTTATATTCAGCAGGGGGAGAGTAACTGTCCCTTTTCACCCCAGCACAGTGTATTTTCTGGTGGCTGTTTCTGGTGTTTTTCTGCATCTTTTTAAATTGTGACCCCTTTGGGGACAGGTAGTTATTTAATTATTTGATTTTGTCCGTAAACCACTTTGTGAACTTTTTTTTATTAAAAAGCAGTATATAAATACTAATTGCAGCTGGGGAACTGATGCAACCTAAATGAGCTCATGCCAGAAGCAAGATTTGAACTACAAAACCCTGATTTGCAGGGCAGCTGAGTCGCAAACTATACAATAACAGCTGTCCAAACCGTCCCTTGGACTCAGTGACCCATTTCATAGGGTTTCTGTGTAAGTAAAGGACACAGAATCTCAAGCATGTTCTGCACTTTTAAAGAGTTTTATAAATTATACATACAGAATAAAAGCTGCCTTGTACGAAGTCAACTATTGGTTCATCTCATCTGGTATTGTCTCCGACTGGCAGCAGTTCTTCAATGTTACAGAGACAAGCTACATATTACATGAATTGCACCACTGTTTTCTCATTCTTTAGTAAATATCAACTGGTGCAGGGGAGGAACTGGTCAGGAATGGGACTATAACATGGGGACTTCATAGTGAGTACAATGTGGAGACCATAACATGGGGAATGCTCTTTGCCCTAAACGTGGTCCCACAGGCGCCAAAGGAAGCATCCTTTCCAAACATGGGAAAAGGAGACATATCTGCATTGGGACTGCAGTGGGTATAAATGGTTAAAGTCTGTCTCCCCCACTACACGTCAAGTCTCAATTCTGGTTTCCCCCTGCCCACCCCAAGGCTGCCCTTTACCAAATGAAAAAGAAACACATTAGGGCCAATGATAGCATTAACACAACATGTAGTTTGGCCCTCGAGCATAGGTTTCTCCCATCACCTCTTACCTGACCCTTTCAACAAGATATGCCAGTTCAACCTGGGACTTTTTGCATGCAAAACATATGTTCTGCCACTGATGGCACAATCCTATTGTGCCTTTGCGCCAGTGGAACACATGCACCGCCAGCAGAGAGTGTTGCAAAACTGCTGAAAAGCAGTTTGCAACAGCGTGCCTGACAGATAAATAGACAGACCTTTTTTAAAAGCAGGTTAGAAATAACTCTTACATGGGGAAGGAATGCATTTCACCATATGTGTCTTTTCTGTCTCTTTAAACACTCTGTTCCTCTTCTTTAGGAGCAACTGGGCTTGGAGCCCTACAGCTCAATGGCTAGAAAAATGTGCGAGTAGAAGCTCTTTTCAGAAGCTGCCATCAATTTGACTTTAAGGAGAAATAGGAGGAGTGGATTGCAAGCACTCCAGCTGGCAGCTTCTTCGAAAGAGATCAATCACTTCACCTCTTCTTCATGCTCTACTTCCACCAGCCCTGAGAAACAAGCTTCCCAAATTTGCTCCAAATACCCAGGTCTCCTGTACAGCAACCTTACATGCCACAGCCATGCCATGCCACCTGGCCCACCTATTAAGCTATTTATCATTCCCATTAATTCAGGACAAGAATATTTCACACACTTCAACTGGCTGAAATATAGTCACATTTTTCAGCTCATTCAAAAGCCGCTTCTGCACTAGTCCATTAAAAATTCGGTTCTTGTTTACTTGCAAAACAACAAAATGTCATGAACTTAACTGCCATTCCTTATGCAGTGTAGATTACACTACTTTGAGGGCAGCTTTAATTTTTGTCAAATTTGTGCATAGACACATATACACCCTCCTTAGATACTGCTAACTTTGCAGGGGAACCCTTAAAGGACATACTGTAAATGACTGTAAAACAGGTGGCCATCTGAAAAGTGACCGGACAAGTTGTAATGGTGAATGAGTGGACATGTGCAATACCAGATTTATCTTTAGAAAAAAAGGAAATACAAAGTGAAGATACAGGAAGAGGTGGATTAATAAACAGTAACATCTTCAGCACATAAAAAATTAAAGGCTGTAGTAGTAGGCTTACCACATCCAAAGGGGGACAGGGTGCCTACGCCTTTAACCATTGTAAAAAGAGGGAATTTGGGCAGGTGCAGCTCATAACGGAAGGGTGCAACAAGCTGCACCTGCCCAAATTCCCTCTTTTTACAATGGTTAAAGGTGTAGGCACCCTGTCCCCCTTTGGATATGGTAAGCCTATGTAGTAGAGAAATCTCTGACAAAAGGACCCATAATAGGCAAAAGGTTTGGGGTATTACAGAAATCAATGGCAACTGGATACATAAGACACTCATGTGTCTGCTTTCCACACATCCAAAGGTGAAGTTCCTGCATCTTCCATGCAAAAGGAAGCACAAACAGAACCTATATCAAGAACTCGCTATCACTGCTCCCTGATTTCCAAAACCACCAGCCCCTTCCCCTTGAAAGACATGGCAACAGATGAAACGAAATACACACAAGAAAAGGCACTTGTTTCATGTATAAAATGATAAAGCAGTAAAGATTCATAAGAAAAGCTAGAAGTAATGATTCATTTTCAAAAGATTTCTTAAAAGAAGGAGAGACTAGGAATAATAAACAGCACTTGATAAAATGTTCTAACATTACCAGACAAGTAGAAGAAAAAAGTGGGAGATGAGATCCTGGTTGAAAGAAGAAAGCAAGGAATATGAAAAGCAAAAAGCATGAACAAAAACGTAAGAGTAAAAGGAAAAAGTCAAGTTCCAGTAAATGCAAACTCCTGAATGTAAGGAGGAGTAATTTGAACTGAATATGATAAAATATGAGGAGTCATTGGAGAGAAAATACAGAGGAGAGATGTTCTCGCATAACATCAGGCATGAAAAATTACACAAGCAGCAGTGTTCTCAATGAAAACTAATGAAGTAAGATGATATGACGGGAAACGTACAAACATAAGAAGCTGCCTCACGCAGAGTCACGGCCATTATCCTATCGAGCCCCGTGCTGTCTACCCTGGCTGATAGTGGCTCTCCTAGATCCCAGACCGCTGCTCTTGCCTGCACTACTGTCTGAGAGTATTTTAAGTGGAGATGCCAGGGACTGAACCCGAGGTCTTCTGCATGAAAAGTATGTGCAAGTGCTCTGCCACTAAGAAACACTGCCCCAAAATTTACAAAGCACATTTCAGCAGCCCCTGTGCGATAGGACAATGATGTGGACCAATGTCCTGTGACAAAAGACAAAAGTAGTGACAAAAGAATAAGACTGATTTAACTATATGATACATATAACGCATAGTTTGAGCCACCAAGTGTCCAGGTTCGCCCACTGAGTACAGCAACTTTGGACACCGTGGCACCTTGCCCTGCACCATGGGATCATGCACCACAAGCACCACCGCTCTGGCCATTGGGGCGATTCCAATACCAACAATTATGTTATCACCGGGAGTGTCAGAGACTTTGGAGGCGGGGAAGGGACGGACTGGCCAGCTGAGGGCAGGGCTCAGAGCCAGGATGAGTGGGTGGGTTCAAAACCAGGAGAGACAGAGCCAGACGAAGCAAAGGAAAAGGAAGGCGTGAAGCAGACAGGTCAGGTGGAGAGGAGTAGAAGTGACTAAGATAAGGGACAAAAATGTATGCCAAGGGGAAAAGGATACAAGGACCGAAGGAAGGAGGAGAAAGAAGGGTTGAGGGGAGCAACGGGGGTGAAGAGACTGAGTTCTAAGGAAGAAAGAAGAAGGGAACTGAATGGGGAGAAGAAGAGGGGACAAGGACAAGGAGAGTGACAGGAGAGAATGGAACAGAGGCAGAGGGTGAAGGAACAGAGCGGAGTCAAGGGCCCCCCAAGGGGGTGATGGCAATCAAAAGGGCCAGTGGGGCAAGAACCCCATCTCAGTTCCTCAGCGACTTAACAAAGGCCCTGCCCCTATTTTTCCAAGGTTGCTTGGCGTGCCCCGCTGTATTAAAAGCAGCTGAGAGATTTCACTGCTTAAACACAACGGAAATGGAGCACAATCTGGAACAGGACACAAGGTCTACTCTATATAACCTACTAGCAGTATTCACTACAATCTATGAACATTACACAAAGCCAGCAATACACAATTCTTCTTGGGGGGGGGGGGGATCATGACGGTAGCCATATCCTGTTCCAATTTACATGGTGTAATCGACACAGTATTGCCAGCAGCAGCACCACATTTATATGCTTGTGAGTTCCTCGACTTACATCATTTTTGCTAGCTTTTCTACTAATGTATGTTAGTGTACTGGTCTGTGAAGAGGGAGACAAAAGAATAATGGCTAGCTATATTCAACACTAAGTAGGTATTAACTGCATGCTACATATCAGCCAGCAAAAAAAAATGATCACTTATAGCTCATCATTACATGATGTTTCATGAAATTTTCACAATTCTTGACTATCAATGGATGATCCGTGTAATTTTAGAGGTGTCTCAATGGGTTCTATTTCGCAGTCATCATCCATATATAAAAAGACCTCAAGGGGATTTTTTTAAAAGCCTCTGAGGGAACATCTAACAGCACTAAGCAATGGTTGAAAAATATGGTGTGCTTTCAAGCTTTTAGCAGTGCACTGAAAGTTAGAATAGAAAGAAGAAACAGAAGGGGGAAAATATCACAAAAGAAGACAAAAAGTTGACAGAAGTGAATGAGGAATGACATATTTACACATGAGCCTTCAGCACTGTTTATACTGCTAACAAGATCAAGGACCAAGATTCAGGTTTAGAACTCACACACGTGATCAGCACAGGGAGAGGATTAGAATGAGAACTTCACAGGAAAGGAAAGCAATTGCATCAGGAAGTGATGAGAATCAAAAGGTTGTCTGTGCATGACCCAGAGAATATATATTACAAGAAAGTTCATGACTCAGCTAATCTCTAGACTTTTACATTTAAAGGAGGGATCCAAGAATCAAATCCCATAAAACAAGGTAAGAAGAATATCCACAGCAAAGAGCTGACTCAAGGCATTTAACACAAGTTTCTAGGCAAGGAGATCAGATTGTTACTGGGTCTGTTTTCCAAGGTGAAGTGTCACATCTTTGTGTTTCAGACAACTTAAGTGTCTAACAGCCTGAATAGGGTTTGTGTTAAAGACACTCAGCAGCTGCCATTTCATCTAGTTTTCTTCTCTAAGGGAATAAAATCATGGCTCCTACGATTGGTTGCACTTCCAGTCTTTAGAGAAACAAATACGCATTTAACTTTTTCCCCAGTAATATTAAAAAGTATATTGATGTTGCCTGAGTTCTAGTTGTTGAATAATAGCACTGTACTGATTACTGTGCTTAATATTTTTCTAAGTTCCATGATTTTATGCACAACCTCCAAAAGCCTGTGAAGATGCTACAGTAAAACAGGCCTTGACAATGAAATATATGAGAGCTGTTAACAGAATATATGTTGTGAAAACTGTTCCCTAAACTGCCAAATATGGAGGATGAGAATTTATTACTATGCAGCAAAAAGTGGAACAGAATCCCAATGAGAACATTCTGAGGCGTAGAAGTTGATGGAGGGGAAACGATGATCTTCAAAATGGCTGACATCCATGTGAGGAATTGTTTAAGGCTTGCAGAGAGCGACTGACCAAAATGATCTGTTACTGTGACTAAGAAATAAAAACTCTCTAGGTTTCACTTTCCAGATTTTATGTCAAAGAAGTGAGAGAAAGCACCTAAAATAACCCTCACCTCAGCAAAGCTACAAGATAATTTATGGCTACAGTTAACTAAATGTTGAACATCATTTAAATGCATGATGAAAAACTGGCAGGTGGAATTTCGACCATGTGGCAATATGCCGAACACATTTAATTAACTTGCAACATATTATTAGATTTATTTACACAATCATTTTAAAAACCACTTTGCAGTATTCCACTTGTTTCTGTTCATAACATACCTAGGAGGCAAGTGGCTGACGTACATGGAAATATAGGGTATCTGAAAATGGAATTGCCAAAGGAAATATCTCCTCCATTCATAGCTATCATTCACATTTAAGTTGATTCCATTGTTAGATGGGAACCTATGGAATGACCAGTCCAGAGCAGAGAACTCAAAAAAATGTGGTATTGTGATTCATTCCTCAAGCACCTTAGACAATAGCTAAGGCAGAGGAAGTTTTAAGAAGTGGATGTCTTGAGGGCCCTGAAATCCTCTAGCCTTCTTTAATCAAGGGAGAATAGTTTGCAGGCAACTGTATGACACCCAAATCTGTTCCCAAGGACAATGATTCAATTTCTTGAATTCTCAATACATCCACAATTCCAATCCCCTAACTCTCTAACAATCTTCCAGCTGAAAAGATGGAAGGCCTCAGGCATGATCCAATGAGAAATGATGCCTGAAGCCTTGTGGTAATTCTGCTCCCCCCCCCCCGTGCTGCTGTCACCCTTCATCTCCTCTGCTTCAGTTTGTAAGTAGAGAAGGAGTGATGGTGGTGGCAGAAGCCACCACCACCACCACCACCACCACCACCGCCCGTCCACCCACCGCCTCCTCCACAAGCAAGGAGGAGTAAAGAAGAAGACAACAACTAGGAGAGCACCCATTACCCTCTTAGCTCACCCACAACTGAGAAGATGGCAGCAGTGATAGTTCTCTTCCAGATCAGGATTGTAGCCAGACCTACCTACCTACCAACCCCTCCCACATCGTGCCCGTTTCTTCCTCCTTACTCTGCCTCTCTGTTTTGAAATAGTACAACAGAATGGGGCAGGCAGAACAAGGAAGCCAGGAGAAGCGTAAGTGGAGCAGTGTTTCTCCTGGAATCCTTGTTCTGCCCAGCACTGAGCTCTATTTCAAAACATGGAGTAGGGGAGCAAAGGGGAAGAGGTAATGGGTCAAATGGAGCTAGATAAGGCAGCTGCAGAGGTGGCCAATGGCTGCAGGGTTCCGACTGTGGCCATCCACTGCCTGAGGCAGACTGCCTCACTGCACCTCATGGCTGGGCCAACTTTAGAAAGTGTTTTGGGAGGTTAATGAGTGACATGGCATGCAAGGTTTCCCATAGCTCCCCAAATCACCTTGTTAGTTCAACAACTGTGAACTCACCTATCACTTCGGTGATGACCCTTGTTTTGAGTTCTCCATAAGTTGCAGAAGGGAGGGGAGGCTTCCCTTCTGGCCCTCTTCCCACTCACAGAAGGAGAGCACAAAATGTGTGCTGCCTGAGCACAAACACAACTGGAAAGGAAACAAAGCTGAGCTCACCCTTCCAGTCCTCTGCAGCATGTAGAGAATCTGGGAAAGGGCATTTGTTTCACCTCCAAAACAGCAAGAAGTTGTAAAATGCCTTCACTGCTTACTTCTTCCCTAAAGCCTCCACAGACTTTGTGGGAGAGGCAAAGCAGACTCAGGCAGCTTCATACGTTATATACAAAGCTTCTCATGGAATTAATCAAGACTTCACCCAAGCACATTGTGCATGATGCCCTGTGGAGAACAGAACATTTTGGTTCGGGGTGGGGAACAGAACATTTTGTTTGGCGTGGGAATTTCGCAGAAGGCAGAAACACCACAAGTCTCTCATGTCAATTTTGCCACATGTAAAAATTCAACTCACAAAGTCACAAGACAGCCCCATTCTCTTGGCTTTTAAGCCAACAAAGATGCAACTAGAGCCTGAACAATACTGATGATAGGGGTTGAAAAAATACCAAATGTGTAAGCATAAGTCAAATTAATGATCACAATCATGAAAGATTCTTAATGCAAAGACGTTAAAGCCATCAGAGCAATAATTAAAATATAAATTCTCTCTGCTTTTTTAGCAGGGAAAAACAAATACTGTTAAAACAATACTGAACTAACAGAACAATAGCATTCAATTAAAGGAAAGCACCATGCAGTAATTAGTTTTAGCACATAATTACTAATTGTGGTTGTCCTTGGACTTGCTGCATAGGTCACTTAAACTACTCTGAACTGAGGGAACAAACAAGAACAATGTGAAGCCACACAGAATCAATAACCTCGTGCTTCACAAAATGGATTGGAAAGTATTATTTAGTAATAGCATTTTTTACATTTCTTTTTGAAAACACGCATTTTTTTAAAGGACAATTCATGCAACATAGTTTTTTCATGAAGGCAGTCATGACCTCTCCCAGGTATACCGGTACATTCATGTCGCAAAATGTAGTGTGTCAACATGCAGTTTATGCACTTATGGCCCAAACTTATGCGGCGTTGCCACTGCCGGAACTAACATTCCAATAGTAGAATGCGCTTTCTGGCTGTCACAATGGCGATCCAAAAGCATCCAAAATGGCGATCCAAAAGCATGCATAGCCACGCAATTCCGGACGGCCACCGGAGATGTCATGGAGGCCTCACACATGGCGGCAGGAAGAAGACCTGCCAACAGTAGTGAGTCGGCAGGGCAGGGGCATAAACAGAACGGGGGGAGGGCCAGTGCGTGTTGGAGGCGGGTGGGGGTGGCACCTGGCATGGGCAACTTGCACTAGATGCTATCCCCTCCTTCGCCAGGTGACACGCCTGCTGTATCTCTTCAGACTTGTGCCAGCTACAGAGCTGGCACTGGTTCGTGGTGACCTGTTGGAGGTTGTGGAGCTTACAGAGGAGTAATGGAAATTGTTTCCCCTTTCCCCTCCCAAGCCATCACCACCGCCCGCATGCGTGGTGTTTCCGCGCATGATTACACCACCACCGCATGCGCAGCTGCATGCAATGGCAGGGGAAAGCATAGGATTGGGCTGTTAGAAAGCAACAGTGACAACATTTTACCCTCTCCACCCATTCCTGTTTACTGTTATGGCAGAAGAGGAAGAGATACAGACAGCTAAAGCACAAATATTTTTGTGCTTTAGCTGTCTATATCTCTTCCTCTTCTGCCATAACAATAAACAGGAATGGGTGGAGAGGGTAAAATGTTGTGTTATCACTGTTGCTTTCTAACAGCCCAATCCTATGCTTTTCCCTGCCATTCCATGCAGCTGCGCAAATATATATAATTGCAGTATATAATTGTGACAATTTTTGCAAAATATTACTGCAATGTATAAACTCAACGCACTTACAGTGCAATCCTACCCAGCTCCTCCACCGGTGCAGCAGACGGGGAAGGGCAGAATGGGAGCTCCCGGAACGGAAAGGGGATTCAAATCCCCTCCAAAGGGGATACAAAATGGATTTAAATACCCCCTCCCCTCCAAAGCCTCCTGCCCTGCCCTGCCCTCCCCCACTGGCTGCACCGGTGGAGGAGCTGGGTAGGATTGTGCTGTTAATTTCTGTAATCACTTCTGTCCACCTTTGGTTTCACTCAGTGATACAGAGTTTTTGTGGTGCGTAAATCTTTCACCTACAACCTCAAGAAATGCTAATAGGAGAGAAAAAAGCTTCTGCTTATAGCAAACTATTTGCATAAGTCATTAAATGTCACTGAACTATGCAACCAAAAGATACTAGCAAGAAATGGTTTATGCAAATAGGAACTGAAGATATTGCTTTACTTGTTACTCACAGAGGCTTTGACTTGAAATCCTGCTTCAAAAAAAAAAAAAACTTTGGTGTCTACTAAAGTACCCTTTAGAATGGGACTGATCTTCGTGACTTAGAGAAGATGAGCCCATTGCTGTATTTTTTAGAAATCTGGAAAAAAGATGTATGCAATTTCCTGTCTATGGATTTTTATTTTTTTAAGACCTCAGGAGGAATACAGCAAGAGATCAGGACTTGCCATTTACTTTATGTGCCATAAAAGAGACAGATTTAATTAAAATATATTCTGCCAGTGCATATCGGCAATGGAAAAATACATTACTAAATAACCATAAGACAAGTCTAGATGTACTTATTTAGAATCTTCAGAAAAATGAATGTAGTTTCCATAGATAGAACAATGCTGTTCCTGAATAAGGAAATATACAAAGAGAGTCATTTATTAACAGCTCAAACTTCTAGCAATTGTAGCTTTTACTGACTTACGGACCAACCCTATCCCGGTCCGGCACACGCAGTGCAGGGCCGCCAGCACAGCATCTGTTGCATCTTGCACAAAGACAGGAGACCAGGCTGGCCTGGAGAGGAAATAAAGAGTTTACTTACTTACCTGCTGGTCCCCTATGGGACTCCTCAAAGCTACGCCAGCTCTTTTTCTGGAATAGCTCTGGGGAGCGTGGGGGCTTATCCAGGCTGGGATGGAGATTTTGGATATAGCGGACGCTGGTGCCACCATGATCCACTCCGTCCCATCCCTGATCTGCCCCCATACCAACTCCTCCAGCAGCAGAAGCCCGGTGGCGGCCAGTCTGCATGGCACCACAGGCAGCATGAGGCCTTCTGACCTCTGCACCAGCGGCAGTGCTCCACAGATATACCAGCATACCACGAGGATAGAATTGGGCCATAACAGTACCATCCTACAATTCCGCTATGCCAGCATATCTCTATGTATGCTGGTGCAATGCACTGGCATGGAAGTCTACCCACCGACAGATGTGACATTGATAGGCTAAAAGGGAGAGGACATTCCCTTTTGGTTTTGTGGTGTTTTTTTGGGGGGGGGGGGGATAGCAGAAAAAAAATCCTGACGGTAAGGACGGTTCGGCAGTGGAACAGATTTTCAAGGGAGGCGGCATAGGAAAGAGTAACACTATAAGGAACAATAGGGAAGGACAAGATACTGGAAAAATCTCATCTCCCGCTAGCCCCCCACTCCACCCATTTTAGTACAACAGAGCATAGCATATAGACAACATGGGGGAGCCAATCACAGCACACTAACCCAAACCCCTGCCAGGGAGACTGCAGCTCAGATGAAAAAACACACTCATGGTGCTATACCTCTCTGGTCTCTCAAAGTGGTGGTTTGGTGATGGGAGTCCATGGTGAAAGGGCACATGGTGTGAAATGGAAGCACTTTGCACATGACTCCATGGGCTCCATGGGGGGGTGGAGCCCTATGGTCATGAGACCCCTGTTCTCTGCTATCATATTATATGGCAGACAGCTGCAGGAGGACGTGGAAGTCAGCATACTGACTGCCATGCCAGCAGTTGCCAGCAATAAGGCATAGGGCATGGGGTGTGGAAGAAACCCTGCACTGCAAAAGACAGGGATGATCCTGGGGGACATTCAAGATATCTGTATTGTTTTCCCCATATGTATTTGTATTAATATTTTCAGTGTTCCACTCTTTAAGGGTATACTAATCGACTCTGCCCACTGTTTGGGTCATACCCTTTTTATTAAGAAAATCCAACCTATAGGATTGTCGACGGACCTTTTGGGTTCAGTCACTCCGAGCACAGCCATCAGGATTCTTCTGAACAGACTCCCAGACGTTGAGAGGCAGGAACTTTTTGCTGTAGCTGCTAAAATCTGCTTGCCTCTATTTCCATCTCCCCTGCATTTTTGGTAAGCTCCCATTGTATCTCTCTTGGATGGATAACACCCAGGCAAGGCGTGCATTCACCCTGGCCAGGTGTAATGCCTTGCCGTCTAGTTTGATGGAGCTCAGATTCGCTCAATCCTCTGAACTACAGGGATGCTGCCCATGCAATCAGACGGATATAGAATCTCTACCGCATGGGCTACTACACTGCATATGGTACGATGACCTTCGGCAAGACATTCTCAACTCTCTGCTGTTAAACATGCAGGGGGAGCCCGACTCAGATATCATCCGGTTCTTATTTTCATCCTCCACCAAACCAACCATCAATCTGTTAGCAAATTTTCTCCTATTGATTATGCAACGGAGAGTTGCCATGGTGGTTGCCTCTACTGAACCTACTGTATAATGGCTGTTAATGATTATTTTGAATAGGATCTTGTTTATTCCTTTGTGTTTATCTAATATTTATAATTGTATGTACGGTATGTATGATTGTGTCTATGTCAATAAAGGTTTCTGACTGACTGACTGTATTAGTCTTTCACTTTTTATTCCTAAGTAAGATGATTCAGCACAAACACACTCATATTCTGGAGATAACAGAACTACACCACGTAACTTCATCAAACAAAGCCTATCAATGTTAATATAGGTACGATGCCTCTCGACTGGAAAACAACCATAGTAGAGGGGGAAAGTGCAAATGACAAGTGCAAACAAAAAGCAAACATCCATTAGTAGACAACTCTATTAAGGGAGGGATCAAGCATTATCTGCTATCAGTCCTAAATAGCTCACAAAACTGGGAAGGTGTACCAGGCAGGAAAGAAGAGTGAGATAAGATTCAATGAACATCTTAAGAAGCACACTGCACTAAGGCTTTGACTTGTATTAGATAAACAAGGAAGGATGACAAAACAAACACATAATGGCCACAATCCAATACCAATCCAGTGGATTAAAGCAAGCTTAACCCTGTGCTGATAGTGGCCAATATCTGTTTTGAAGTTTTCATTCATGGTGTATTTCCTGCATTTAAACTCATTTTAAAGCTTTGGGACACCCCAGGGATAACAACAACAATAAAAGTCAGTCCGCATGTTTGTATTTATCACCTTCAGATCTGTTGAGGACCATTTGATTTTTGCTTCAAAAGTTCCTGGGCCTTTATCGGAACCCATTTTCATCTCCAAGAAAGCATTGAAAATAAGAGCTTTCCTTAAGGATCTGTTTGTAGAGCATGATTGCACCCAGAAATTGCCCTGTTCTCAGGCAGGAATATGAGTTTCCCCCTTGATCCTGCTCCTCTTGGTACCAATAACAAGCATGAGTAAGCCCATAGTTGAGCTACCCCCAAAAAGGTTTATGGACCATTACTAAAAGGGGTAGAACAGCTGACTAGCTAAGCGACTCCACCCTACCATTTCAAACATAAGCCTGAAGCTTCTCCTTCATTCCCTGCAGATCTACCCATGAATAAGCACCCCAGGCTTTTCTTGCCAGCAGAGACAATGTTTCTGAGTAATCTGTTCAGACATTATACAAAGCATCACCAGGAAGTAAGCTCCCCTCTATATTAACGTCTCATTTTTTTTTGGGGGGGGGGAGAGTTGATAAACACCATGGTTTCAATATGCTCATTAAAAATGAAACAGTTATGTACAAGAGATAAAATCCCTTTGTTATTATAACTATAGTTTATCACTTTCTTAACAGGGTCTTGTGCTGTGCTTTAAATAAGTAACCCGTAAATCAGGTGTTATTAATTATTTATACTGCATCCTTAAAGAACACAGCACTTTATAACTGCCCAGGTCTGTGTCATGCTTACAACTACCATAAATTGTTTATTACAAATTGCTTCCTCTAAAGCATTTATAAAACAACTTTTAATATATGGCCTGTAAATTGTGCTAGCAAACTAACAGTCCAATCCTGCCTAAGATGCGGTGGCCAGCCTAAAGGACCAGCCACTGTATCCTAGGCAGAATGCAGGCCGTGCCAGCGTAGCCCAGGCTCACCACAGGGGAAGGGGACAGCACCTAGCAACCAATCCCCACTTCCAGCTCATCTCATCCTGAAACAAACCACCAATGTGGCTTACTGGCTATTTTCTCTACCCTAGGTACTCACACTAGTCTAGGATCTTGGTTCTTAAACCCACATCTAGCCAGGCAGATGGGAAATCCACACTGGTGTATCCAACAAACTGGATGAGAGACCAGGGCAAATGCACAAAGAGAGAGTGTGACCTCGCTTTTTATAACTTGTGGGCATGAGTCAAGTTTTACCTGTGGGAATAGAAACTGAGTAGTCAATTTAACTCTTGACTTTCCTGCTTTGGGCAGTCATGTGGACTACATGGCCCAATGTGGTCCAATGACCAGTGGCGTCGCTGGAGGTGGGGCAGAACGCTAAGTTCCGCACTGCACTGACCTCACCGGCATGAGGCAGCCCCACCCCTCGCCTTCGGAGCCATTCAGTGGGGTGAAGGCAACGAAGGCAACGCGCAGGAATCTCCTGCACGTTGCCTTCGCCCCACTGAATGGCTCCGAAGGCGAGGGGCAGGGCCGCCTCATGCCGGTGAGTAACGGCGGTCAGCACAGTGCGGAACTTAGCATTCCGCTCCAGCAACGCCACTGCCAACGACAAGTTCTTTGTGATTGGTCAGTCGGGAAAGAAAATGTAAGGCAAACAATAAGCAGTAGAACAGTAATAGCTTGGACTGATTCAGGAGCCCCTTACGGATGCTGAGTTCCATACAAGAGCCTCCTAGGTGACAGGAAGGTCCAAAACAGGTGAAAAAAATAGGCAAGAAAGGGAGAAAACTAGGGAAAACTAGAAAACTCTGTAACTTTTAATGGGGTTTTTAGGGTCACTGCCTATTAGGACATCCCTAGATTACTCAACTCAGAGTTTTAACAGGTGCATTGAAGCCAGATTCATAATTTTGCAGGACCCCCAAACACTTGAGGTCCGATGCCAAAGCCCTCTATTATTTTAGGGTCACTGCCTATTAGCTGTGATCCCTGCCAAACTGCCAAAACCTAGGACATCTAACAGCTGCCTCCCTTCCTGAGCCAGTCATGTAATTAAAAACAAAACACACATCTTCTGAAGATAAATTCCATATCCAAAATCCTCATCTTGAGGATGTCAGCGGGGGGAGGGGAGATTTTTTTTAATTTACTAACTTTGTGCTAACAATCATCTTGCAAGTAATTAAAGGTTGGGAAGAGATCCTCCTAGATTAGGATTCCAACAATACAGAAAAAGTGGGTTATTGCAATTGGCTACTTGACCAGGGCACAGCTGCTACACATCCCAGGTTAACAGCAAATTGAATCATTGCTTTATAATACAGTATAGGATTCTATTCTGATGGAATATTTATACTGTATTGAAACTTGTGTTTCATTGTTCATATGAAAGCTTATCTGTACATGTAACATGTTTTAAAACTGAACCGTCTGTTAAAATAACATATTTAGCATAATATATATTGAAATTTCAACTTTATATAAAATCTTATAATATACTGTCAGAGGAAAGGGGACCTCTGCTTTTCACCTGGCATTACAAGACTGCTCTGGGAGGAACCCAAGTGCAAAATGCTACGGGAATTGAGTAAAGCTACATAGCTTGGGCAGGCAAAAACATAACACTCAATTTGGTCACGGGTAAGTATGATGGTGTAGTGGTTTGGGAGTCGGACTTAGACCTGGAAGATCCAGGTTCAAATCCCCGCTCAGCCACGAAGCTTCCTGGGTGACCTTGGGCCAGTCACTATCTCTCAGCCCCACCTACCTCACAGGTTTGTTGTGAGGACAAAAAAAAAAGGAGGGGAGGAAATATGTACACCACTCTGAGCTCCTTGGAGGAAGGGCGGTATAAAAAATATGAAAAATAAATAAATAAATAAACTGAACATTCAATGCCCCACATCTATACCGTCATATTAGTGACTTAAAGATTCATGATTCAAATCTCCATATACACACACACGGAACTCTCAAGAGAAGACTTTAGTTACTGACAGACACACAGGGCCATCCAATTCCCAACCTCCAAGTCAATGAGAAACGGCATACAGGTGCTGCAAGCAAGCCTCAGCTCTTCCTGCTCTGCAAGAATCCGAATGTCTTTAGTTTTTCAAAACATGTTGTAGAGAAAAGTTGTCAGGGCCAGTCTGCTTATAACCTTTATGAAAACTTGCAAGTTTAAAACAACAAATCTCTTTACAAAATGTAAACTACATACTTTACAGAACAGCAGCCTTCACTATACAAAAATACCCAGTACACTTCCTGATTTGTTTTCTAGCTGAAGCAGCAAAAGGAGACTGTTCTCATGAAATTTTCAGATGTTTTTCTTGAGTCAAGATGCCTAGATAAATACTTGGCTAAACCTTCGGCTTTTAATGCATTGATCTGAAATTCTCTTCTTCCATTTTATGTCAGTATAAATCAAACACATATAAACACTTTATGCATTATAAAAGATTTGTACGCAGTTCAAATAAATGCATTCTCTTTTTTGCATCCTTCACCACAACATTTAGCTAACTGGTCAGGTACATTAAAATGCTATTAATTGTCCATTTCAGGGTGACATATACACGTTACGTACAGCCACAAATACAACTGCACAGAGATCCACAGTCATGCTTACCTGTGCTGTCATCATAAACAACTGTGACAGTTTTCCACTTGAAGAACTGCACAAGGTCAAGGATGGCACGGCTAAGTGAAGAGAAATCTGGATAAAGACTGACATAGAATGAATCTTTGTTGTCCGAAACCTGATGCTTCCAACGCGTCTGTATATGCGGAACCCCCAAGGCATTGCAGATGGATTGCACTGCATTCGCCGAAGAGCTATGTGAAGGTCCAAAGATAGCTGCTACTCCAAGAGAGAGCTGATCACAAGCTGAAAAGGAAGAAAGACAAGATCAACAATGTGCACACGCAGAGAGAAGACAGCATTAGTTTTCCAGAAAACTGGAAGCTTGCTAAACAAGTTGTTTTGATGCAACTCGCCCTACAAAAAGAATAGTCATTCATGAGAAAATCATTTATTTTAAATAATCTGTTTTTGAAATAAGTATGTGCACTTGGCGTGAACCGCCAATGCCGACAGAACTCTGTTCAAATGCTGTTGAAGTATTCTAAATGGCTACAAAGGAGGCACAGATTCCACCACAATCTTGGCAAATGTATCTTGGCCAGAGTCAAAGCTTTAAAAGGTTGCAATCCTACACACACTTTCCTGAGAGTAAGTTCCACTGAACATAATGGAACTTACTTCTGAGTAAACCTGAACATGGATAGTGCTGCACACCCCCTTTCCTGAATTGTCAATATTTGTTGGCATTTTTGGTGCAACTCACATGAAATTTCATTATAGTAAAATGGCTTGCTTAATGACACTTGGTCTACAATCCTATACACACTATCCTGGAAGCAACCCCCATTGAACACAGTGGGACTCAGTTCTGAGTAGACATGCATAGGATTCTGCTGGCAGCTTCACTGTCAGCTGCCTGAGTTCCAAGATCCAGACAGTAAGCTCTCAGCTTTGGGTTGACATTATCTTTGTAAAGTTTTAGCCTTTTTTCAGCTAACCAAAAAAGATAGCCTTGGGCCATCAGATTCATAAGCTGCTGTTTGCATTTTGTTACTACCAGGCTTTGTGTCCTATAAGAACTAACTGGCACCACCCGATTCTGAAAATTTGCACCAGCTTATCTGCCTGGCCCTGGAGCATAAATTTTCCTGCCACATAAAAACATGTTTTTTGACAATCCATCAGTGTTCCTGTTAGCACAGCTCACACTGTGTATCTGTTCGCCCAGTCTGCATCTATTACTACTACAGGGACGTTAGGAGGACTAAGGAGTTGTTCCACACTCTGAAAAGTCCAAAATCAGACCAAAAGAGCATCAGAATAGACACTCATAGAAGTATGTAGATATACGGGATTAAAAGCCATGACTAAAAGAGTAAAAATGCTTTAAAGTGCTTTATATAAAAACCCACTAAAAATTCCTTTTAAAAAAAATTAAAACATTAAAAACGAGGGAAACTACGTTTCTTCCGAATCTGTATCGGATTTCCTCAGGTTGACAGCGCAGAAAACTGCAGGAGATGGTAACAACCTGCACTGTCAACCTGAGGAAATCCGATACAGATTCAGAAGAAATGTCGTTGCCCTTGTTTTTAATGTTTTTAAGTGTTTTAAAAGGAACTTTTAGTGGGTTTTTATATAAAGCATCTTTAAGCATCTTTACTCATTTAGTCATGCCTTTTAATCCTGTGTATCTACATACTTCTATGATTACTGCGGATCATGAAAATCTTCGATCAGAATAAACATTGTTTTTCTGCAATTGTCTAGAAGCAAATAAAATGGAGGATCCATACAGCTCTTTAAATATAGCACCGCTTTATCTGTGCCCTTCTTCATGGTCAAGATCTTCCTATGTTTACTCACAAGTCATTCCTGTTCATCAGTAAAGGTCTCTGGCAAGTTCAACTAAAAGTATTTTCTTGATTGCAAGTTTAGTTTATTTTTTTATTTCCGATTTCTGTTTATGATTATTCCTTTTATAGCAAAATAATGCTATTTCACCATCAAAAGAAAAAAGAAGAAATCAGTACAGTAATTAGAGTCCACGCCGCTCCGGCTGCCGCCTCAGCACCCAGCGGCAAGGGCCTCTTCCCACCTGCAGAACTCCAAGATGGCACCGCTCTGGAAAAAAAGGCACGCGGTGAGGCTGCTTTCCTGTCCGGCGTGACCGAGACTGGGAAGCGCACGAGGCTCTGCCTTTCGTCTCCGGCCTGCTGAGAAACGGGGGGAGGAGAAAGGCCAAGCGAGGGGAAATTCCAGGTAAAGAAAGAAACAAAAGGAACGAGAAGGAGACAACAAAAGGAGAAAAAGGAAGCAAAAAAGCCTGAGGCAAGCTTAGCTGGCTAAATTGACCTGCCTGCTAGAAGGCAGGGCCGGAACGGGAAACGGGGAGCCCCTCCCACAGGGAGGAGACGTTAAAGCCGACCCCTTCACAAGTCAGGAATGCCCTCTTCCTCAATCCAGAGAATAATGCTATTTCACCATCAAAAGAAAAAAGAAGAAATCAGTACAGTAATTAGAGTCCTGCTCCCAACCACATCCCTGCAGAAACAGCAAACTGGCACTGAGGAAATTAAGAGAAACTATGCTAGGGTTAGTTAGGCTATTCATCACTAATCCTCCAGCTGGGATCAACAGGAAGCAATAAAGCAGGCTGAACTTGCAAGGAATATGAATGGGATGGGTGTTTAAAAAACTAGTAATATATATCCACACTGTACAAAGAAATTGCCAGAAAATTCTAACACAACATGGGAGAAAAACAAAAAAACATACTTTGCAACAAATTTAACAATGGAATTGGCTGGATGTTTTGTAAAAACAAGGGACAAAAGCATAACGTTTCCAAGAAAAAGAGCTAGTGTAGAAGCACCTAAAGTCTAAATGTGCTGCAATAGAAAGAAAAGGGGAGGGTGCAACTATGGTTTGCTAAGGCAAATGAATTCAAGTTAATTGCTTTCTGTCTTGGTAAGCAGTGCAGAGCAAACCACCATGAGGATAGCCACATTGACATTTAAAGCCATTACACATTTCTGCAGGAAGCACATTATTCCAGTGCTCTTTACACAATTTTTAATATATCCCTCCTTTCCTTATAAGAAGAAATTAAGATCAGAGCTGGTATTTTAGGTTATCCTTCCTCTTAAGTTCCTTGTTAACCACACAGTCCCTGTACTCTGGAAGCAATCTGCCACAAGAAACAGTATCATATTAAAGTAGCCACTGTCATTTGGTTGCAAGGACTGAATGGAGCATTTTTTCCTGGTTTTTTTTTTAATGAATGTAATCAATAAAGTAGTAATATGCATTCTCCTTTATCACACACACACACACACACACACACACACACACCCCTGCTCTGTTATTTTAGTTCCTTTTCCACAATGAAAACAGAAAATTAATTAAGTGCTAAACCAAAAGGGGTGCTGACAAATTATGGCAGTAAAAATCAGCAGTATGGCAGTAAAATCAGGGATACTGTGGAGCTGCAATGTCTATTTTGCAAACTGCAATGGTGCCACAATTTCTTGGAATAAAGGACACCATTCTCTGCCTATGCCTGGTTTCAACTACTAAAGTTTTAGTATTCTCAAATTTAATCTTGTGGCCTGTATCTATGGCATGCTGCGCTATGGCTGATTGATTCCGGTGCCCCAGTCTACAAGAACTTCTATGTTCTCCAATCCTAGTACTAATGGAGCGTTTGGTCATGCCCACATATGCTTTGCCGCACTCACAAGGAACTCTATAAACTCCTGGATTTGACAAGGGTCAAATCCAGAGAATGGTGCGTAAAGCTATAGAAATAAGTAAATTTAAACAAGGGGATTTGATGAACAGAAAGCAGGAATTATCTTTTATAGACAAGGTTTCGGCTCCAGCACTTAACAAAAAGACTGTGAAATCCGGCAACAAAAAGGTCATTACAGGGGGAAAAAAACACCAGGGGGCGCTGCGGGTCATTAGTTACTAATTGACTTTTACTGGGCTAGAAATCTCTTTATATCCCTCACTGCTGCTTGTCTCACTGTAACATCCAGCAGCTTGGGGGTTGCTTTCATCTCCTGAAGAAGTTCCAGTACTGGAATGAAGCACTGAGATTTTTATTTCTGTTTTTAAACTGATTGTTATGTTTGGAAAGGTTTTAAGCTTTTTATTATATGTGGAATCTGTTTTTTGTGGAAAGTTTATGTTCTTAAAGACACGGAGCATTTTACTCTCCAACAGACGTTTTTAATCAGCTTTTAACGTTTTAGGACATTTCTGGGCTCCATCAGTTGTTTTTAAACTTAAATATATTTTTATTTTCTACATGGCTTTTAATCCCATGTCAATCCAATCTTTGTCTGTAATTGCTGGCCATGGAAGTTTGAGATTGTATTTTGGATATGAAATACCTTGGTTTTGACCTGGGATTCTTCCATATGTTGCTTTTAAAAGTTCAACTGTTGGATATGAAATACCTTGGTTTTGACCTGGGATTCTTCCATATGTTGCTTTTAAAAGTTCAACTGTTATTTCCCTTACAGGCATCCAATCCACAGCTAAACTTCCTGTAATGGCACCACGTCTGTGGCAATCCAAGTATTTTAACATAACAGGTTGATACAACACTTTCAAGGTGATGTTTACATGTTCACAAAAGGGAGAATCATGAGCCATCACAGTACCTGAAAATATACATCTGGCTGTTAAGGCTCTTATCACAATAAACACACCATTTTATTTGAACCTTTCATTCCTGACTTCTTATCTCTTATAGAAAAAGCTGGCAAACACATAGTTATTCTGAATTCATGAAGCGGCATAAATGAGTCTTATGAAAGCAGACAAGGTCGTAGGCAACAGTAGGACTGGCTATTCCTTCTGAATAAAAGGAGAGTTGCACTCAGGAGGGATCCATGAGGTCCTTACAGAAGCAAAACTCTTCTTCCATTCATGGAGGGAGCTTCCAAAGCAATTGCCAGTATGGCAAACATTTGGATACAAGCCAGAATGTGAGGCTTGTGCTGGGGCACCTGGGTGCAATTACCTGTTGAGCCATAAACCTCCCTGGTGGCAATTATGTCCAAATCCATCACTCTCAGGCTCAATTCTCCCTTCCTCAAATAAGAGCAGCTTTCCTGATAGAGTTGCTGTCATTATTAAATAAATAATTACTATTCAGCAATCTTTGCAAAAAAAAATTGGAAATTGTATAGATGAATGCCAAAAGTTTACAACTCTTGATCATGCTGGACTTTCTGCCCCCTGGCAGGGCCATTTAGTTACTGGTAAAGTTTCTATGCACTTTTGTATTAAAACATACACAAAGTAGTGTACAAAGTTCTGCATACACTGGAAAATGTTCACCAGGATCTCACTAGTTATACCTCTGTAAACCAAGTCTTTGCCTAATTGCAACAGAAATCAGCGAGGTCCTTTGATTTTTACAGGAGAAGCATATAGGGTCACAATGAGGAAGACGATTGAGGTGAGGCAATACTTGACATACTGATCTGGTGCTGTTTTCAGAAAACTTACCTTTCTTAGAAGCTTCAAAACTGTCATAGAGATTTATCTTCTGGGTGTCATATGTTAACGTAGTGTTTGGCAACAGAGTTCTGTTTCTATTGATTGTATTCACAGCAAATCTGAAGGCTAGTTCCTCTGCTCCCATTGCTCCTGTTGGGCCAGATTCCACACATTCAAAAATACCCCCTGGAACAAGAGGGGGAAGAAAGAGAAGCCAGTTAATGTCTAAAATCATCAAGTCAACAACAAACATTACACATAATGGATAACAAGACTGCAGAAGCAACCTAGAGTCTATGCAGGGGCCCTGGCCAAGCCTTCAGTCAGCTTAAAGTTGTCTCTTGATTCTTAGAGAAGGGGGCACTAAGTCAAGGGGGACCACAGCTCGTGAGGAGCCCATACCTGTCAAGCAAACCTCCTCCCACATTTTGATTGATTGATTTGTAAGCAGGTTGACTATGGAGCTTGCCCAGTGCCCCAATGCAGTCAAATAGGCATGCTGGTTCCTCCCGCCATCATAATTAGGGAATGAGGGAGGGAAAATACCTGAGTACAAAATTGGGCATGGAAGATCTTGGTGGCCCACCTCTTTCTGGTTTTGTAACTTTTTCTTAGCTGAACTGCCTGTATTATTCAGAGATCTAGTTTGTGCCAAGGCTGTTGTATAGGACAGTATAGAATCGACATTCAGAAACTAGTAACTTAAACAGAACGACAAAAGAGCAAAGCAAACAGGCAATAATGAGCACTTCAAAAGTTCCTTATCGGTCTCCTAATTAGTATATTATCAAATCCCCAAAGAGATTTAGCTTCACAGACTAACTCCTTATTTTATCCTTCATCTCATGACTAAATAGAAGAGGGTTTTGTTTTGTTTTTCCTGCTGCTGAGCCTATAAAAATGCAGCCCTTGGGAAATGGATGCTCAAATAATATTAACACAGAGGCATTACATATGGAGAAAGTGACAAATGGCTGCCTAAAATGGTACCAATTTAAATCTTACAAAGATTTGACAATTAGGAGAACATGCTGACTATATGTAGATAGGAACAGAAATTCAGCCAGTGAGAAAGAATCCTCTATGAATAACAATGAGATACACAATATTACAGGGATCAGAAGAGTAAGAAATAGGCGAGCCTAGATAATAGTCAGCTGGCTTTAAGCAAAAAGGGGATAGGGAAGTTGATTAACCAAATAATAGCAAAAGTGTTACAGGATTCGGTAATGGCTAACAGTTGGGCTAACTTTTGTCTAGAACAGGGGTTCTCAACCCCTTCCTGGCCGAGTACCAACTCTGGCACCATTCTCCTGCTGTGTACCACCAGAAATGAATGACAGTGACATCATCACCAGTTACTTCCGGGTTTTCAGAGGCCAGAAAACACAGGTAGGAGGCTCTGGGCAGGTGGGAAGGCCCTTCTCAGCTTTCCTGAGAGGCAGGAGCCTCTAGAGAGCAAAAATGCACTGCCAAAAGCACCACGTCAGAGCAGGGTTCTGGTGGTCCGACTGTCTGAGTACCACCAGCAGTTGGTCAAAGTACCACTGGTGGTACTAGTACCACTGGTTGAGAACCCCTGGTCTAGCAGATTACTGGCCAACAGCTCAGGAATCTTGATAATGTGTCTGAATGACCCTGAAATATTAAGTATCAAAAGCTGGCAAAATTGCATATACGGTTATCTGAAGGGAGGGGAGAGGATGAGAGTGTATGTTTGCTCACTCCTCTCTCCCTTTGTGTAATCAGTGTAACAACAGACAGGCAGTTTTCAAGCTGCTTCTAGATGAGAGAGACACTGGGATAGAGAAAACGAGGGAGAACAAGTCATGAGTTGAAGTACTGTACATTAGAGTGCAGTAATCTCTCTCTGGCAAGCCAATAACCACATTGTTTGTAAACAGTGCTCTGCAATCTGCCTGGAGGTACCACAGCAAGGCCCCTTGACTTGCCAGTGCCCAGGCAGCCTGACCCTCTAACACAGTGATGGTGAACCATTTGGGCTTGGTGTGTCAACATTTCTGAAAATGACTAACTTGACTCTGATGGTGTGCGTGTGCGCGTGCGCCGCCCCCCCCCCGAACTTTTAACAGTACTTTGACTATTGCTACTTTTAATAGTAATTTTGAATTGAACTGAAAACAACTATAGAACACATTGCATTTTATTTAACATCAATTAGTGACTTTTTTGTTGCCGAGTTTTAGTAATTTGAAAGAGGTCTACCAAAATCCCTGCCCTAAATGTTCAAGACAAGCCTGTTAAACTTTTGCAAAAATGTAAGGTGTGTCAGGGCCCTGGGGGAGACACTGGTGTGTCACCCAAAATGACCTCGCGTGTCATAGTCAAAGTACTATTAAAAGGGGGACCACACACACACACACACACACACACACACACACACACCATCAGAGTCAAGTTAGGCATTTTCAGAAATGTTGACAAACCAAGCCCAAATGGTTCACCATCACTGACCTATTGTAACATCTTCATTCTACTTAAAATACAAACAGCAACAATGCTGTTAAGAAATCCATTTGCATACTGTCATGTATTAGAGGTACCACCAAGCAACACAAAGGTGGTTAATCGTTTCCTGTAGAATTCCCAAAGCGCTGCTCATAGTTTCAACATCTTAAAACGGTTGTTGGCTACAGAGATCGCATTTGACACAATAGTTCGCACTGGAGATAGACCTGAACTCTGGTAAAAGAGTAATGTCCTGTAATGGGTTGTATACAGCCAATCATACATGGCTGGGTAAAACTCCACAAAGAATCTGGTGCACTTTGGTCCCTTTAAAAGTTGGAGGTTAGGTCAATTCAGGTATATACAGGTGCACCTATCCAACAGAACCTACTACAGGTGTTTTGGTGTTTTCTTTTTTGTCCTGCAGAGCAAGCCCAACTCTTCGGGAACTCTCCCTTTCCAACACATTCAACTCACAGGCCTATTAGTGATGCGCTAGGGATGGGATAATTCCAAGCAGGATCGATATGCAAGTAACCTGCTCAAATTACAGGGAACAGGATCAAAGCAGAAAGAGTCAACCTCATGCAACCTCCCACCCTTCAAACATTACTGTCAAATGTGCAGAGAAACCTTGAGGGTTTCTAAGCCCTTAACTGTAACATTCAAGGGGCAAAATTGATTTTTGAGTCAAGTACTTTGGAGCTCATCCAACCCGCACATTGATTTCAATCATCTGCATGAACATTTATTCATCTAAATGTTAATTGGCTTTTTAAATGGAGATCTACTTTTATAAGAAGTGCTGCAAGCCTGCTCCAGAGATTGAGAGGGATGGCAAAGTCGTAAGCTCAGGCCAATCGGAGCTGTGCACTGTCAATCCTTGCCAGAAACTGACATGACAGAGCTGTTTTCTGGACAGGAAATTGTATCTGTATACATACACTCCCTGAAAATCAGAGAAAATATTTTTGACATTCTAGTTTTCTATGTACAGGGTGGGGTTTGGTTTTAAGGGTTTTTGGAAGGAGGACCATTCACAAACTTGCAGTCCTTTATCTGAAGGTGGAAATGGTAAGTTATCCGTTGATTCTGCTGGTTGCATAAACTGGGCCTAAATGACTGACAGCGCAATCCTAACCAACTTTTCAGCGCCGGTGCAGCCACAATGCAGCCCCGAGGTAAGGGAACAAATGTTCCCTCACCTTGAAGAGGCCTCTGTGACTGCCCCCGCACCGCAAATTGCAGTGTGCACCCTGTTGGCACAGATGCATCGACACTGGAAAGTGGGTTAGGACTGCGCTCTGAATGAGGGAAGTACAAAGCTGACAGAACTGGTGCTATGCTTACCACATCCTGTAAGCTCAGGCTTACCATATCGCCGACCGGGACGTTCCGTTTTGCCCTTAAGGGAGGCGGGGGGAGGGGCGATAGAAGCCGGAGCTTCTATCGCCTCCCTTAAGGGCGCCTCCCTTAAGGGCAAAACGGAACATCCCGGTCGGCGATATGGTAAGCCTGTGTAAGCTTCCTTCTTACAAAATGGAAAGGGAAACAAAAGCCATAACACACCACACCACCAGCTTCCAAAAGATGGTCATGAGTTACGTTGCTCCACCCAGACTTAACAGTGGTTCTCCCTACCACTATTGCCTATTCACAATAGCTTTATTAATAATCCAAGGCAGGCACAGAACACATGCTCTCATATAAATGGACAGGGAAGTAATAAATCTTGCAATTCCAAAGGAGACAGGCTGCCAAACCATTGCCTATCTCTGTCTAGCAGCTTGAGCAAGGCAGATGTGCAACTTGTCCAATTTCCAGTACAGCTTTGGACCTGAAATTAAACCCCACCAAATTGGCACCAGCTCACTGAAGTGAGTCCTTCATGCAAAAACAGAAACAATTCCAAGTACTAAAACACTTGAATTGTGGCATGAGGGTTTCTTCTTTGTATTCAAATCTCTTAATATGATGCACGACATAAACAGACATGTACTTGCGATCAAAATCATTCAAGGATTTTAGTCTCTGAATCTGTTACTTAAACATTGGCCCCATGCTCATGTATCTAACAAAACGCAGCCAGTAACAGCTGTATCAGGAACGTGGTCCAAGGTTTGCTATCATGGTGGAAGCTGTTAAACAAAAGCTCTCCAAACTCATGCCAGAAAGCACTTGTGCTTTAACATTCATCAGATGCTTCACAGGAAGAAAACAAACTTCAACAGAACTGCCATATTTATGGGCAGCGCTCCCCAAGTAATATTTCCTGGAATAGGAAAAGCACAAGAGCTCTGCTTTATATATTCACATCCATGTAACGAACCACTGTCATACAGTTAATATGCTGGATGCAATCCACTGGGAAGTCCTCCCAAGGCAAGCCAAACTGATATGAACAGTATACCTACCACATAGTATCCTATGGCCTTTCTGAATGCATGAAGAAGCTCAGCCTGGCCCCAACTATAGAATGAGCAGCTCCAAGGAACTTGCTTGCTCCTTCCTAGATCTGCTCTAACTGCGCAGGTCTTCCTAGGTCTGCCCTAACCTGGGACTGCAAGAGTGAGCTGGAAGAAACTCTAGCTTCTGCCACTGAGGAAGGTCCATAGCTCAGTGGAAGAACATTTGCTGTATACACAGAAGAGGCTCAGGTTCAACCCCTGGCATCTCCAGCTAGGACTGGGGAAGTTCCTATCCAAAATCCTGGAGAGTCACTGCCAGTCAGTGCATTTCTGAGTCATTCCCTCCCCTAAATTTCTTGCCTTATATGCGAGTATATACGGTATGTCTGAATTCACAAACCATTGACAAACAGTCAAAGCTATTGGTCTGCCTCAAGAAATGGCTGCACCAGGGCAACAGGAGTGAATATATGACCCTATGAAGTAGAGTCCTGGACACAGGTAGACAAGCAGGAATCAACAATTGTTTGTTTGTTTGTTTTATGCCTGGAAGTGTTAGATTCCATGGTTAGATAACCATGGTTAGAACAAGCCATAGTTTCGTGTGATTTCTGAACATGTCTATATCCATTGACTGACTATGGCTAGTGCCATTCCACAAACTAATAATAAGCACAGAAGGGGCATATATTGGCATGTAGAACGCAGTCATCCAGCTCTGCTCTACCTGCCCATGGTAGGATATTACTTGGGCTGAGATAGCATAACATCAACACTGTCATTTCTTAAGCAGACTAACAGGATTGTTTCTTGGATAAATCTAGTAAAACAGACTCAGATGGCTTGTGAAACCATTCCATGAAGGACAAAGGAAAGGAGGAGAGGAAAAGAACCCATGACATGGTCCATCAGCAAATTGTATGTACGTGAAACATTGTTAGGATGTTTTTTCTTACCAAAAAAAAACACCCCGGAGCAATTGTAGTGCACAGTTATAAAAATACTTCAGTCTAGCCAGCAGCTGGGCAGAAGAACATTAGATATGCACACCACATTCTGATCACTACGTTCTGCCCTCTCTTGCAGATGGGAAACATGAGCAAGATGGGTTCATAAAACCTGTAAGCTGCAGCAGACCACTTGAAGAGTCACACTCCAATGAATTTCAAATGATGCTGGATGTAATCGAGATGGTGATAGTTACCCAATACAAATGTTTAAGCATATCTCCGAAGTTCCTAATGGATTTTAATGAAATGGCTGGAGTATTCTATTTCTATCTAAACCACAACTTTTGAAAAATTACATCTGTAGATGTGAAACAGAAGGCCACATCACTACAGATTACAACATCACAACAAACCAACTGGATTGGTGTCTCATAAATTATGCTTTTTCACTGTATCTAAAATATATCTCGTCTTATGCAAACAGGCACACAGACACACTCTCTGAAAACCAAGCTGTCATTTTATTGTTAATTTAACCATGGCAAAAACAGACCGAGGGCCAGAAGAGTACATACCTTTACTGAGAGCAAGACATTCCCAAATTCACATCATTTGATGTGCTAAAAGAGAAAATATTTGCATTTCTCTAACAAAGATTATTTCCTGCCCCTCCCCACATGCCTGTCCTGGAATGAGTGATATGCAAATATTTTCTCAGAAATATGGAACATGTGTGCATAATCAAACAGTCTGCAGACAGGAAAATATCCTAATTCTAGACAGCCATATATACGAAAGTGAAAACTGTGGGTATCATGTACAAAAAGGACATATTTGTTCAAACCCTGCTGGAACAACACAATGTCTTCCCCACCCCAAGGACATAAATAAGAGCTTTTTGGTCGATTTTGGCTTTTTGGTTCACTTGCCGCCACCACCGCACCCCTCCTTGTTTAAAGGCAACAAGAAAAATATTGACATTAGTTGGGTTTTTATATATAAGTATATTTGTCTGCTAGATTAAAGTCCAGTGTCAGATGGCAAAACTGAACTCTTCTACCGAGCGAGTATAAATATATTGCAACCATAATTTTAAAAGAAATATGGCTTTCACCACATTAAGAGTCCCTGTGCATGCTCCAAGCAATATAAAGGGGCCTCAGGGCAAATAAGAATTAGGCAATAAACATTTCTGAACATTACTCGTAATCTAAACAAGACTAATATCTATGGTTTGAAGGATAAAAAAAGGCGGGGGGAATGAACATGGCGATAGAGTACTGCAGTAAGCGTACAAAGTACCACTGCAGATTTCCAGGGCTGCTGCATTTGCCATCCAACACTTCTTTCAGCCAGGCTATTATCTGCCCATGACCACAGGAAGAAGACATAGGAACCATCAACACACTTATGTGCATTATGCATCATAGGTTACTCTGCATCATACTTCCTTTCTACTTCTCCTGTCTGCACAGAGCAATTTGTTTGGATGGCAGGCTTAATGCTACTCATTAAATTGCCTGCTCTTCTGAATGGCAGCAACTGTCTCCTGAATATACATGCAGAAACAGTCCTGTTTTGCAAGTATTAAAAATCATAATTTTATATTAGATTTGCTATTTGTTACAACACATTATTTCTGTGGCACCCCTCCCTCTCTCTCTCTCTCTCTCTCTCTCTCTCTCTCTCCCTCTCTCTCCCTCTCATATATCATTTTAGTTTAGCAAAAACAAGATGGAAAGCACTTCAGTATAAGTATCCCAACAGCACAGCTATACACAGTGGTCCAGTTCTAAGAAGCTAAACTATGGTTTATTGTTCATGCACAAGACATGGCAAACCCTAGTTTGATATGCTGGTTTGTTCTAACTCTAGTTAGACAACAAACAACGAACAGCAGTTCCCTGCGTTTGTACATAAATGAAACTGTGCTGTGTTTTAAAATGAATGGAAAAAAAAATCACTCTCCTCCTTCCACAGGTGGAGGATGGAGATAGAAGGGAAGCACATGAGCTCAAAGATGAAGAGCAAACTATGGTTTAGAATCTAAACTTCAGATTATCATCTGAACACCACCACTGTTTTGCTACCATACCATCATCATTCCCAACATAGGGACTGGGTCTATTTAAAGGAGGCACCTTCTATGCTGTATCAGCTTCTTCCCTGTCCCACTGCAGCAGCAGGTAATGATATGAAGTGGGCGTGGGGAAACTTGCAATGTAATTGTGCGACATGATAAATTGTCCAAGATGTTACTGCACGGATGGGAAGGAGCCACCCTGGGAATTCCATTTTTTGTAGCATCCCAGTGGCTTATATACTGTATAATGCAGTGTTTCTCAAACTGTGGGTCGGGACCCACTTGGTGGGTCACGACCTGATTTCTGGTGGGTCCCAGGTGATGGAAAGATCAGATAAGTAATTGCCACAAGTCCCGAGGCTATTCAAAATTAGATAGCTACTAGTTGCCCTTCAAGGAGCTAAGCTCCTGCAGTTTGCAAGATAGCTGCTAATTACCCTGCAAGCAGCTGAGCTCTTTACTTGTAAATAAATAAATGTATTTATTTCTTGATCACCTTTTTTTAAGTCTCGTAAAGCTAGGTGGGTCCCGATAGAGTCTAATTTTAAAAAGTGGGTCCTGGTGTTAACGTTTGAGAACCACTGATATAATGTATAATCCGCATCCCTAAAAACTTTGCATGACAGCTTTTTTTGCACAAACTCTGTAAAGCTGAGGTCCATTTCTGTAAAACAAAGCCCTGTGTTCCCCGTTTAGCAAGAGAAGAATAATCAGGACAACTGACCAACAAAACATCATACAAAAGTAAACAAAATATTATGTCTACCTGCCTACGGTATTTCTAAGCACTTGCTGCAGATGTTGGTTAGCCAGAGCCATTAATGCTTAAACAGAAAACAGGATTTTGATTACCAGTCCATTATGATCGGTTGGGGAGCCCTTAAGCATCCAACTTCTCTGTCAGCACAGCATTTTTCCCCATCAGTGGTAAAGAGCGAATTTCAAAGCAGACTCTGCTGAACCACTTAACTTGGCAATCTTTTCTTTTCAAGCCATAATGGTCTTTGATATGCTTGCAAAGGGGTAGCTGGTTATGTTTCCTTGATAGTCCATTTCTCTAAGTATCCATTTCTAGGCCCACAGAGGCTTCTCTAATGCTAATGAGGCTTTTTTTGCTATGCAGCCACAGAGTGGTATTTACATTCATGCAAATGGGAGTAATATCATCCCACACTTAAAAGACAAACAGGACAATCACTCAAAGCAAATATCTCCACACAGCCACAGCGGTGCAGACTAGTGGATGCTTAAAGGTGGACATTACAACTAAAGACATGGCAGACATTTATCAGACACAACTGAGGTAGTTTCAATTTAAGTTTCAAGTCAAGAACACTTTATAGACCCATGATTTGTACCTGTTAAAATGTTCACGTTTCAAATTGATATATGTTTCCACATATGTATAGGCTTACCAGTGTCCCGGAATCAACGCTGACTTTGGCCTAGAGCGGACCCAAACCGCTCCCAAGGGTGCACCGCGGCTGCCCAATGGGGTTCCGGCTTCTGTCGTGTTGTTGACTGAAAGTCGGAAACCCATTGGGCAGTCGCAGTGCACCCTTGGGAGCGGCTCAGGTCTGCTCTAGGCCAAAGTCAGGGTTGATTCCATCTCACCCCCTCTCGGATCAAATCTGCCCACCCTCCACCCCTGTCACTGCCCTGTTAGCCACTACACTACAGCTAGCCTAGACTACCATCTCTTTTTTTGTTGTTTCATATCAGTTTAAGAGAAGCACAGTGTGCAATAAACAGCGTTGAAACTGTATTCTGATGCACGTATTTCTTTAAAAGTTTGCATTTTAACTGGCATCATCACTGACACATTAACAATTACAAGAATCGCCCATATGCTACAAGACACACAGAATGGAGCATTCTTCTACCCTGAAACAAAAGAAATATTTTCCCAACGTGTTTCTAAACAATGACAAAAATGAAGCACACCCTATACATAGTAGGTCATAAGATGTGCTTTGGTGTACAATACTGTCGCTTTGTTTGCAGGGCGCAGCGTACATGGAGAATAACTGCTATGCTGAATCCTGGGTATCTTTCTTTTATTAAAACAATCTTTCTTCCTAAATGAAAAGAACTGAAGGCTGTAACATCTAATGAGCAATCATTCTTTGGCTTAATAAAAGCATTTCTTGGATCCCTGGCGTGCAGAAGGATCGTCTAATTGTTTCTTTATTTGGAAGATATGGCCCTCTGATACATGGTAGGAGTATTATTCTTCCATAACAATACAGGTGGAAAGAGCAAGCACTGTGCACAACACAACCATATGTCAAGTGGTCAAAAAAATAAGGCTGCAATCCTACATGAACTTACTTAGGATTGCTTCTTCTGATTATCACACACATAGGATTGTAGGGGGCCGCAACAAAAAAAAGGTTGGGAACCACTGCTTTAAATCCTAGAGAGGCTTTTTTCTTGTTGTTCCTCACTGTTCAAAAGGTACTATTATCCTGTATCTATACTCAAGAGTGGTCTTTATCTCAAGCCGCCTTGGGCATTTGCCTCGGCATAGGATAAGGCGGGATATAAATTTTTTAAATAAATAAATAAATAAAATAAGTCAAAATTGCCCAAATTACTAAAATACTCACTGTCATCTTTTTTTTCTTTATTAAAATATATTGTCATTTGAGTCAGTTTTTGTGCCTCCTAAGGAGTTTGACTAAGATATGATATTCTGTTCAGAGTTACGCAGATTTAGAAATTGCTTTAAATAATTTAAATGTAAGCAGTCGCTAATGTACAATATTACACTTTCAGTCTGCATGGAAGAAGTGAGACTTCAAAAGCAAATGAATCGCATGAGATGCATATACATGCTTTCGACCCTAAAAACAGATTTTCACGCTTTTCCCCAAGAGGAGAAGTTAATTAGAACCTAATTATCATATTAGTGGTTATTACTGTATAATAATTATATATCAGCTGCTAAACATCTTAACCATTAGACTCTTAATGAATGGAAATCTCTGTATTTAAATAGGAATTGGACAGAACCTAAACACTGCATATGACCAGGGATTTATTCTGGAGATGCTCAACTCTGAACAAGCATCACAGATGGTCTCTAGTTTTCATTTCCAACAAAGCCCCAATTCATACATTAAGCTGGGGGAGGGGTGATGAAATAACGTGGTAAACAAATGGTACTAACCTGTCCGTTTTTATCACACAGAGAACTTCCAGGACAAACTGTACCCATAAATGCCTAATTCACACAGTTTTTCCCAAAGTAGTACTGGGACGAATATGAAACCAATCCCACAGAGAATCAGACAGGCTACAGGCCTGTGAGATGACACAGCATGTCTTGGCTCAGCGCAACCTTCACACAGGCAAAGCAGCACCAGAACAGCCACTGATGGCCCTGGCAAGGACGTCATTGCCAGAGGCACCACCATTTGGGTGAAATGGAGAACTCCTTGGCTGCTCATGAAGAAAGTTGGGAGCTGGTATCAGCCCTCAAAACAGACCTGACAAAAGAAGGGGAGGGGGAAGGAGAAGGACAGGGACAGGGATGTGGATCAGGTCTCTGACTCCAAGTCTCGAGTCAAGTCCCAAGTCTTTGCCCCCAAGTCTCGAGTCTTTGGTTTTGAGTTGCGAGTCCCTATCTATTTAATGGGGAAAACGGGTTTGAACCTGAATAAAATTCAATTTGTCGTAAAAGGCTCCAAGTCTCGAGTCGAGTCTTTCAAGTCTTTTACAATCGCCGAGTCAAGTCTGAGTCAAATCGGCTCAGACTTGAGTCTGACTTGAGTCCAAGTCAATAGACTCAAGTCTACATCACTGGACGGAATAAGGGAAAAGAGATGGAGAGCAAAGGGGAAGGAGAGGAAGGAGCTTGAAAGGGGACAGATCTGGAGAGAGTAAAAGAGACTCAAGCTACAGGTCTAAATAGATGAGAGAGGAAAAAAACTAGAGAGGCGGAGAAAAGGGAGGACAGAAAGCCCAATGAATGGGAGGCACTTCAGATTGCCCAGGGGTCTCTGAAGGTAGGACAGACTACTTCCTTCATGACCAAAGAGAAGTGAAGCCCACTACACCTCTGCCAGAGCCAGTTGGGCAGCCCAATCCTACGTAACTCCCCACGTGGAGATGCAGCGGCGCCAACTCTGTTTCTGCTGCATCCCACAGGGAAATTTCGGCTTGTTGAGGCCTCCTCGGGGTAAGGGAACGTTTGTTCCCTTGCCCCGGGTAAACACCAGCAGCCTCCATGGGTCAATTTTCTTTTCTGTGTACACCCTTCATGACCAAAGAGAAGTGTGCCATGCTGTATCTTTGTTTTCCAGAGCGATGAAACCACAGGTCAATCAAATGCTTAATTTTACCAGCTGCTTTTCAGACTTGATAAATGTTTAGATGCTTTATTGTGTGGATATAGTTTCTGTATTTTATCTTTTTTTTTCAAATCTCCTTGTGATGCGACTGTCAGGAAAGGTAGGATATACATCTCTATAATTAATTAATAAATAGATAATATCTGTAAGGACTGCAACAATATAACCAGGCTTGATGTGGGCATCACTCAAATCAGCACAACTACAATATCAACAAATGCAACCAATGTATCCAAGAACTTGCAGTCCAGGTTAGAAAAACCCATCACCAGCAGAGAGAGCACTTAACATTTGAGGCCACGAAGCATCTTTCAGCGACAGTGTGGGCTCACACTTCTGCACTGTCCAATTAGTTAACTTCTCCCAAAGTGAAATAAAATGGTGATCCAAGACTGACAACATCTTTCAATACACATTATGTCTAATGCATAACAGATCAGGAGCAAAAACAAAAGCCTGTGCCTCAGCCGTTTCTGTTTCATGTACATGGCAGTCAAATGGGCTTTTGTTTCTCTCTATCTGGATCATTTCACACTCTGCAGACAGACAAAAATGTCAATAAATATTTCTTGACGACAAAGGACAGGATAAAGATATGTTATTAAAATTCATCAAGAAAGGAAAAGGTCACAGACTAAATTATATTTTCTATTTGGGGAATGACAAAACCTATCCACCATCTGCCAAAATGGCTAACACGTATAATTTAATATATCTGAATATGGTTTGTCAGCTTCCCTTTTCTCCCCTAGTTTGTAATTCTAAACCATGGGTGGGGAACGTCCAGTCCCCGGGCCGTTTACGGCCCCCCAAGCAATTTGATCCGGCCCCCGGAGAGGTAGCTGCGAACCCATTTGGTCAGGCCCCTTGGCAGTGAGGGAGAGACCACAACAAACGCCGCTTGAGCTCATCAGCGGGAAATTGGAGCCCGGCGTCTGTCCCTCGGCTCTTATCAGCGAGGGCTCTGGGTTTCTTGCCTCGTGCAGGGGGGCTGGACCATTGCCTGAGCTGCGATGCGACTGCATTCCATTTAGCAGGGAACGGTGCTAAAGATTGGGGCTACAGCTCCTGCTTCCAATGGCTATGGATCCTTCTACCCTGCAGGTTTGTCAGAGGTGCTTCAGGTTGTCCCACTCCCTCTTCCCCGGGGATGCATTTTCTCCTTTCTCTGATGGTTTTTGCTTTCCTTCTGCGCCTTCCCACCTTTGGGAAGAGTTCCAAAACAACGCATTTGGGGCTAGAGAAGTGTTCGCTACCAACATGCTGCTCCTCCCTCGCTCTTAACATTTTTTGTTGTAAAGCAGATTGCTCTGAGGAGCTGCATTATTGCAAGGACAGTCTCATAGAAAGGTGGCGAAAGGCTCTGGGCTTCTCAGCCTGTGTTATTTGCATAAACAAAGAGATTACAGTGGTCCTTCTTTCCCTGGGGCCCTTATCTTATCTGCTTTCAATTCGGGAACAGAATAGGGCTTTATTATGTGAAAACTTTCATGGCCAGCAGCAATAAACATAGTATTGGGTTTTACAGGTTTAAAAGCCACGTATACAAAAATATGTCATTTTAAGATCCTATGATTAGGAATGATTAAAATATTTAAAAGCTCAGTCAGCCCACATATAAAAATACAAAAGTCTTTTGGAGACTTTTGTATTTTTATATGTGGGCTGACTGAGTTTAATATTTCAATCATTCCTACTCATAGGATCTTAAAATGACATTTTTGTATACATGGCTTTTAAACCTGTAAAACCCTCTGTGAATAGGGCTTTCTTTCTGGTTGATTCAGGGCAGCTCTTCACGTTCCAACTGCTGTGGAAAACCCCAGTGTTTCCGCAGTGAATGTATAAATAAATAAATAATTTCGGCCGGCAACACACAAAAAGGAATGGCCCTCGAATAATGTTGTAAAAATTAAAATGGCCCTCGGCAGAAAAAAGGTTCCCCACCCCTGTTCTAAACTAAAAAGTTTTACGTTTACCAAAAGATTAAATACTTCCCAATTTTTAGTTAGAAATGAGTTCATAGTCCGTCTGATGTACTTTGTGGAAGGTAACATGGAAGGATTAATACTGAAACAGACGTTTTTTGAAAAGGCAGGTAACGGAAAGGGAGGCGAAGGAATGTGTCCCCTGCCTTTTCACAGAAGTGAGGTCATGAGAAGTCTAGTTCCATGGATTAAATCCAGAGGAGGTCCAGTTCCATGGATCCACTGTGCTACAGCTACACTGGTGTTGTGCTAGGACAGTGGTGAACTCGGTGCTGTGAGGGCGGGACGCGAAGCATTGGCCAATCAGAATCAAGTCTGAAAAGACTTGATTCTGATTGGCTGAAAGACCAAGAGGAGAGACAACAGAGAGAGCCAGGAGAGACGACGGAGAGCGCAATTCCAAGGTCAGTGTAAACAGGCAGAAGCCCCCCGCAAAGCAAAGGCAGGCTTCGCACGCACCACGCCACACTGTGCTGCGGGCGGAGTGTCACAGCCTTAACACAGCATTTATACACTGATGTCCATGTGAGAGAAAGCAGTGTTATGTAAGGGAACAGGCCCAATGCACAAGGAACAACAGAAGCTATATCAAGGAGCTCACAGAAAGCATCACCAGGAGCTACCTGGAAGCTCTACAGAAAACAGGAGTGGAAACAAGAATAAGAGGGTAAAAATCACTGATGTGATCGCTCCAAGGAGATGCTCACCTTTTGAGTAGTCTGCCAGGAAGCACAACTTGAGATGTAGGAAGAAAGGTGGCAAGCCAGACAAGAACCCAAATCTCCCATTCCACTGAGTAACTCCCTAGCACCGGAAAAAGATATATGATGGGCCTTAGTAGATTCCCAGTGGCCCAGCCCATGTGCCCCTTTACTCCCTCAACCCCATACAGGAAAGCCATAGGGATCAAGAGTTTCACATGGAGTTATGTTCCAGGAGAACACCACAGATTTAGCATACATGAGATCCTAGGTACAATACCCCTGCTAACTGGACTAAGAGTGAAACAAACAGGATGAAACCATTATATGAACTGAGTTTTCAAGAGCATGTGATTTATATTCACCATGGTTTGGATACAGGCATATGTAGCAAAACAACAACAACCTATCACTAACAATAAAAAAGGAGCAATGAAAGGAGGGTACGGTCAATGCTCACATTTACACTTCACAATCCATAGTTTGCAGGAAGTCACTGTGCACTACATCTGCAAAGGGCCTGGGAGAATGCAAGCACAGAGTTGTCCACCATCTGTTTCTATGAGAGACCAGAATGGCTGCCTTTGTGCATACAAGCACTGCAATTAAATGTAATTCATAATCAAAGCTGCTGTTCTCCAGGGTCCTATATACTGTATACCTGTGTATGTCATTCTAGTTTTGCATTGCATGTATTTTTATAGTCTTCTGCAACAGCATAGCAACCACGAGTTCCAATATTATAGTTCATATTTTTAAATAGAATTGATAAAATGTGTTCAGTCACAAAACTCAGCTTCTTTGAAAACATTTACAAAAGGACAGCCTGAGACATGGGATGAGCACGTAAATCTGTTTTATCCTTGTAAGAGTACTTTGCTTTTAAAGTTGTTAGAATTATATCAATTATATCACCCTAATTATAACAAATTTTGTAAAAGAATCTGAACACATTAGCCTCACTATAAAAATAAATGTACAATAAGCTCTCCAAAATGATGTTTTTTTTTCCCCAATCGTAGCAAGAAGGCTTACTCTAAACAAGAAAAGAGAAAAAAACATACACCTGACAGAGGTGAAAACAATTGCCTGACTTCAAGGGTGTTGAGATTGCTCTGTGGTATTTATAGTTATCGAGATAATTTAAACTAGATTTAAACAAAGTCATCTTAAGTTACAAGCCAATACTTATTAGCAGCCACCCTTAAGAGAGAAGCAGGTTTTCTGATGCAGGATATCGATTTCCTCAACTACTACTCAACCCCAGCCCTGTGTCTCGATAATGCAATTCCAAACTGGAATGAGACAGAGCTATAGAACGCCTGCTCTGAACAAGCATTGGCAGGTTGCTTGATATGCTGCTCATGATTTGGAAAAAATGAAGTGTGACATTTTGTGCATTAAGGCTGGCTCCACCTTTTCCTGAGTAATTAAAACAACAATCTTGTTTTTACTCCACACTAGGAAAGGTTACTAGTTAACAAAGAAAAGAAAGGAAAAAAATACTTACCGGGGCTTCGGGGAGGCCTGCGCGCCCCTCTGCAGGCCTCCCTGATCTTCATTTCGGCAAAAAAACTGCCATTTTCGGCCATTTCCGGTTTTCACGAAAACCGGAAATGACCGAAAATAGCCATTTAACGCCGAAATGAAGATCAGGGAGGCCTGCAAAGGGCCGCGCAGGCCTTCCCGAAGCCCCGGTAAGTATTTTTTCCTTTGGGGGGGATTTGCTCCATAAGACGCAGGCTTTTTCCCCCTATTTTTTTTTGGGGGGGGAGTGCGTCTTATGGAGCGAAAAATACGGTATATGATTTATATGTATTTTGTATTTTATTGTTGTAAGCCGCTTTGGGTCACCCCTATGGGGGGAGAAAACGGGATAAAAGTCCAATAAATAAATAAATAAACACCATTTCCATCACCTCATTCTGCTACATGCTTAGACCAGGCCCAAGGTATTTGAAGCAGGGCCTTTACCAGGTGATTTAAACACAGAGATAGTTCATTTGAAAGCAGACTTCTCATTAAATATCTTGGAAATATGGTCAGAAATGGGAATAAAATACAGTATGTGCATTTTTAAACATTTTTACTTTTGGTCTGCAATCCTGGTCACAGTCCATGTCAATTATACTTTACAGAAACTGTTTGTGCTTCCTTCTTAAATTCTTTCCCTCCTATTCCAATTTCAACACGTGTGCTAAACTTTCATATGTAGCTGTTTGAAGCATTTCAGCTTTACTACACCAGTACATGAAAAATCAAATCAAAGCAAAACATTATCTCTAGCAGAAAGTCTTATTATGTCACTGAGAAAAATAGCACATCTCTTTCATTCTGATCCCTGACAACCCACATTGGCTCTTCATTAGTTTTGGCTGCTCTGCTGTTGTTTTAGCTCCATTTCTGAGTACTATGTGACAGTAAGACAAGAGAGCATAGCTTGAATCAAAGAGGACAACCCACGAGAGAATGACCACTGTGTTCTGTCCCCAACAGCAAGTTCTTGCTTGGAGCTTGTCAACCAAGGGAATAAAAGGTGTATCAGACCACATGCGTCTTGCTTCGTCGCGCCCTGGAATAGATTCTGACTGGCCCGAGGCATTGCTCTGCGTCCCGCCCCCACAACACCGGACGTGGCCTCTCATTGGCTGAAGGTCGTTCTGGTGCGTTCCAAGTTGAATAAATCGAGCTTTGGCCAATGAGAGGCTGTGTTTGGCATTGTGCGGACGAGACGCAGAGAAATGCCTTGGGACAATCAGAATCTACTCCGGGATGCGACGAAGCAAGACGCCTGCAGTGTGAGGCCAGTACTGATGGACAAAAGAAGAAGAAAAAATACTTGTGTACAAGAGAAAATGTCTATTTGTGTATGAAAAATTACACATACCTACAAAATGCAGGGGGGAGAGATATAACACTGCATTTTAGGCTCACTTTGCCGGTCAACAGGATACATTTCCCTCTGAAATGGCCTCAGCCTTTGGGCGGCCTCTAATGTCATCAGCATCACCACGTGCTAAAGGTGACAATTATTAATTATACCGTGCCATCTTTCTGCATGGCAGTTATGTAGAATAGAGGTTTCCGCCATTTGTAGAATGTCATATTACTATCATACTTGAAGGTATCTTTGAACTATCATGGCATATGAAAAAAAACGTTACGTTTTGTTTATCTTGCAGTTTTGATTTCATATTATGTTTCAAAATAAGAGTGCTGTGAAATCCGGCAATGTTTGAGCAAGGTCAAGCACCTTGGCTGTGGTTTGAATTCTGCATGCAACGTAAGAGCTTACATGCTTATTGTACATCTGCTCTTTTTCTTTTTTTCTTTTTCTTTTTTGCGCGCCTCCCAGGTCTTTTCTTGTAAGCCAGTAGGGTAATGAAATTTACAAATCTAGCGCTTGACTGTGGATTGATCTAGCCTTATTGCCTGCTAAAGAGAACAGCTGGCAGGTAGAATGTTAGAACAGGGGAAAAATGTAAGTGTGTGTATGTGTATCCAAATCCATGGTATATCTAACACTTCAGACCTTTTCATGCCAAATGTAGCTGGGACCAAGGCCAGCTTTAAGCCAATTGAACCAATTGCTACCAATTTGGCCCCGTGCCTACGGGGGCCCCACGCTAGGGTAATCTAGTCTTTTATACTAAAATGTGCTTAGATCCATTTGGTCCATTAATGTTGTTGTTGTTCAGTCGTTAAGTCGTGTCCGACCCTTCGTGATCCCATGAACCATATCCCGCCAGGCCTTCCTGTCCTCCACTATCTTCCTGAGTTCGCTCATTTTCATGTTCGTTGCATCGGTAATGCTGTCTAACCATCTCATCCTTGGCCTTCCCCTTCTCCTTTTGCCTTCAATTTTTCCCAGCATCAGAGTCTTCTCCAGAGAGTCCTCTCTTCGCATTAGGTGGCCAAAATATTTGTGTTTCAGCCTTAGTATCTGTCCTTCCAGGGAGCAGTCAGGGTTGATTTCATTTAGGATTGACTGATTTGATCTCCTAGCAGTCCAAGGGACTCTCAGGAGTCTTCTCCAGCACCACAGTTCAAAAGCATCTATTCTTCGGCGCTCAGCCTTCCTTATGGTCCAACTCTCGCAGCCATACATTGCTACTGGGAACACCATCGCCCTGACTATGCAAACTTTTGTTGGCATGGTGATATCTCTGCTTTTTATTATGCTGTCTAAGTTTGCCATAGCTTTCCTTCCAAGGAGTAAGCGTCTTTTAATTTCATGGCTGCTGTCTCTGTCTGCAGTGGTCTTGGAGCCCAGAAAAGTAAAATCTGTTACTGCTTCCATTTCTGCCCCTTCTATTTGCCAGGAATTGATGTACCCAGATGCCATGATCTTAGTTTTATTAATGTTGAGGTTCAAGCCAACTTTTGCACTCTCCTCTTTCACCCTCATCAAGAGGCTCTTTAGTCCTTCCTCACTTTCTGCCATTAGGGTGGTATCGTCTGCATATCTGAGGTTGTTGATATTTCTCCCGGCAATCTTGATTCCGGCTTGCGATTCATTCAGCCCTGCATTTCTCATAATGTACTCTGCATATACGTTAAATAGGCAGGGTGACAATATACAGCCTTGCCATACTCCCTTCCCAATTTTGAACCAGTCGGTTGTTCCATGGCCGGTCCGAACTGTTGCTTCTTGACCCGCATACAGGTTTCTCAGGAGACAGGTAAGGTGGTCTGGTACCCCCATCTCTAAGAATTTGCCACAGTTTGTTGGGATCCACACAATCAAAGGCTTTTGCGTAGTCAATGAAGCAGAAGTAGGTTTGTTTTTGAACTCTCGGGCTTTCTCCATGATCCAGCGCATGTTGGCAATTTGATCTCTAGTTCCTCTGCCTCTTCGAAACCCAGCTTGTACGTCCGGTAGTTCTTGCTCCACGTACTGCTGAAGCCTAGCTTGTAGGATTTTGAGCATAACCTTGCTAGCATGTGAAATGAGTGCAATTGTACGGTAGTTTGAACACTCTTTGGCACTGCCCTTCTTTGGAATTGGAACGTAAACTGACCTTTTCCAATCCTTTGGCCACTGCTGAGTTTTCCAAATTTGTTGGCATATTGAGTGCAGTACTTTCACAGCATCATCATTTAGGATTTTAAGTAGCTCAGCTGGGATATTATCATCTCCGCTAGCTTTGTTGTTAGTGATGCTACCTAAGGCCCACTTGACTTCACTCTCTAGGATGTCCGGCTCTGGGTCAGTGACTACACCAGCGTGGTCATCAGGAACATTCAGATCTTTCTTGTATAGTTCTTCTGTGTATTCTTGCCATCTCTTCTTAATCTCTTCTGCTTCTGTTAGGTCTCTGCCTTTTTTGTCCTTTATCATGCCCATCTTTGCACAAAACGTTCCCTTGATATCTCCAGTTTTCTTGAAGAGATCTCTAGTCCTCCCCATTCTGTTGTTTTCCTCGATTTCCTTGCATTGTTCATTTAAGAAGGCCTTCTTATCTCTCCTTGCTATTCTCTGGAAATCTGCATTCAGTTGTTTATATCTTTCCCTTTCACCTTTGCTTTTCGCATTCCTTATTTCCACAGCTATTTGTAAAGCCTCATCTGACAGCCACTTTGCTTTCTTGCATTTCTTTTTCTTTGGGATGGTTTTAGTTGCTGCCTCCTGTACAATGTTACGAACTTCCGTCCATAGTTCTTCAGGCACTCTGTCTACCAGGTCTAATGCCCTAAATCTATTCTTCACCTCCACTGTATACTCATAAGGGATATGGTTTAGGTCATATCTGACTGGTCTAGTGGTGTTCCCTACATTCTTCAGTTTAAGCCTGAATTTTGCAATAAGAAGCTCATGATCTGAGCCACAGTCAGCTCCAGGTCTTGTTTTTACTGACTGTATAGAGCTTCTCCATCTTTGGCTGCAAAGCACATAATCTATCTGGTTTTGGTATTGACCATCTGGTGATGTCCATGTGTAGAGTCGCCTCTTGTGTTGTTGGAAAAGAGTGTTTGCTATGACCAGCGTGTTCTCTTGACAGAACTCCGTTAGCCTTTGCCCTGCTTCATTTTGCGCTCCAAGGCCAAACTTGCCTGTTGTTCCGTTTATTTCTTGATTTCCTACTTTAGCATTCCAGTCTCCTATGATGTAAAGGACATCTTTTTTGGGTGCTAGTTCTAGAAGGTGTTGTAGGTCTTCACAGAACCGGTCAACTTCATCTTCTTCGGCATCAGTGGTTGGGGCATACACTTGGATTACTGTAATGTTGAATGGTTTGCCTTGGATTCGAACTGAAATCATTCTGTCGTTTTTGAGGTTGCACCCCAGTACTGCCTTTCCCACTCTTTTATTGACTATGAGGGCTACTCCATTTCTTCTAAGGGATTCATGCCCACAGTAGTAGATATGATGGTCACCTGACTTAAATTCGCCCATGCCTGTCCATTTTAGTTTGCTGATTCCCAAGATGTCAATGTTCAATCTTATCATCTCATTTTTGACCACATCCAGCTTGCCTTGATTCATAGACCTCACACTCCATGTTCCTAAGCAGTATTGCTCCTTGCAGCATTGGATTTTCCTTTCAACCTCAGACACATCCACAGCTGGACGTCCTATTGGCTTTGGCCCAGCCGCTTCACTCTTTCTGGGTCTACTTGGAATAGTCCTCCGCTCTTCCTCAGTAGCATATTGGACACCTTCCGACCTGAGGGGCTCATCTTCCGGCGTCATATCTTTTAGCCTTTTGGTACTGTTCATGGGATTTTCTTGGCAAGGTTACTGGAGTGGGTTGCCATTTCCTTCTCCAGTGGATCACTTTTAGTCAGAACTCTCTGCTACGACCTGTCCGTCTTGGGTGTCCCTGCACGGCATAGCTCATGGCTTCATTGAGTTACGTAAGCCCCTTCGCCACGACAAGGCAATGATCCATGAAGGAGGGTCCATTAATACATTTTTTGCGGGGCCCCAGGTTCACAGCCAAGGTCTGTAGAATCTTAGCGATATAAATAAAATTTATTATAGACTTTATATCTCTATGGTAGAATGGAAAGCAACCAAAATGTATGCTTAAAAAGTGCATGTCGTCCATTAATACACAACATATGATGAACCAAGGTCTGTCTGGGGCAGGTGGTGAAAGACCAATATGGCATGCAGATGCTGTCAGGCAATTTCCAAACGTTTCACCTCCCTGTACTGACTTTGCCAGCTATAGGTCTTTGTATATCAAGAACTTGTACAGATTCTTTTTGCCATGTTTCATTAAAAAAAAACTTATTTTCTGCCATATACAGTACTGATTTATCAGTGGAAGCTTGGCTGGCTTACAACGCAATCTGATGCATGTCTCCTCAGAAGCAGGTCTCACTGAATTCAGTGGGGCTTACTCTCAGCTAAGTGTGTATGGGATTGCAGCCTTATGTATTTTGCAAGCATGAGGTTTTCTAGATCTCAGCATCTAATGAATGCCTTTGCATAATTCTCAGACACCTTGATTTTCAAAAGTATCACGAGGGATTCTTCTAATTTTCAGTAAGTTTTTCAATTAGCTTACATGTTTTGATGACCATAGTTTTAAGAATCAACACCCTCAGATAGAAGTCAAATTAAAGCATCTGAAGAATCAGATACTCAACCCCTTTTCCCATTTTTCCCCTACATACAGTATATGTACTGGAAAGACATGCACACATCCATACATTCAAGAAACCACAACTAGTAGCAAACTCTCAGCGCATACACATGAGGCAAGATAAACATGTGAGTGAGCTTCACACACACCCAATAGTGTATGGAGATAAACACTTTTTCACTGCACACATACAAGAAAAATGTAATGTTTGACACTGAAGTGACCTTACGTGCATGGTAAGATGATCAAGGAGAATGGTTTCTGCTCTTGTCAGGCCTGCATATTCTGTGCCTCTCCTCAATCCTTATTACCTATGTAAAGTGTTACAGTGAATACGTTTCCAATATACCCATGCCTTTTAATGGTTGTGTTTGCCTCCAACACAGTCTTAAACAGCCTTAGTTATAGATTTTAAGAAAGTCAATGAACCATGTAATTAGAAGTTCAGTGGTGTTTTCTTTAAACTTACAATTTACCAATTATTTTATAAGAATCTGTCCCTAGCATATATTTGGCTTAATAAAGCTCTGCAGAGCAGATACTGTTAAGTCCTACCGCATACAAAGAGTTGGAATTTGCGTTGAAATTTGTAAAATGTATGTGTGCAAATTATAACATATTGTACATCACTAAGCTGAATCCTATGCAAGATGAACTGAGATGAAGATCACTAAGATGAACCCTATGCAAAATAGTGCATGTTTGGATTCTGCACTCCCACTTTGCAGGCACCCAATTGGTAGACACATATTTGAAAGTTTTCGGAACACCATAAGTGCTTTGGAATAGCCCAAATAGGTCTTTTCCAGCTATGTTGGCTTTTGAAAGACCTGTTTCCCAGGCATTCATGGAATCTCCCTTGCCTGACAAGAAGGCTTTCAGAGATGCAAGTGCTTAGCCAGACAGTTTTCTTGATCATAAAAGGAATATACCCTTAGTCTGTAAAAATGCCAGCATATGACCAAAGTAGTAGAGGCAGAATTACTGGAACCAACATGAGTCAGAAGGTTCACAGAGGACTTGATGACATCTTCAGAAAGCCAAACTTAGGATTGCCATGTTAAAGGCACCCCCAAACCTGATGCAGGCGGTGGGGCCTGGTGATGTCACAGGCAAGGCCTGGTGACATCATATAGTCATGTACCATTGAATGGACAAAACAAAAAAATCTGGTGTCAGGATGCAGCCCGAGAGCAAAGAGAAAAAAGGAAAAAAATGGAGAAAAGTCCCACTTTATTTTAAAGATTTATACCAGCTTTTCCAGTGGAAAAATTGTAATATTTTGTTTTTCATGCTGATGAGTGGAATATGTTTTAAAGTGGTGTTTTAAAATAACATTGTTACAGCTAATTACCTGTGGCGATATCACTTCCTCCTCCAGTACTTCTAGGACTGTCAGTTGGAGGAGGTGGGATTACGTGACAGCAGTATACACTAAATTTTGAATGAAAGGGAGCAAAGAGGCAGCCAAAGTGGCCCTCCAAGAGTGTCACACAAGATAATAGAATTGGAAGTGACCCACAAGGTCATCTAGTTCAACCCCCTGCCTGTAGCAGGAGATCCTCCTCAAGCATCTCCAGCAGGTGCCTATTGAGTATCTACTTGAAGATCCTACTACTTTAACCTCATTGACCAATTCCTCCCTATTGGTTAAGATCACGTCAAGGATGATCCCCCTCCCCTCGTTCCTTTCTCTACTTTCTGGCAGATCAAGTTATCCTCCAGGCACAACAGGAATTTATTGGAGCTCCCATGCTTGGCTGAGTTAGTCTCCAGCTGGAGAGCCTGAGACGGTCTAACAAAACCAGAGTCTCAGGCCAAAAACGTGAGAGCTGGCAACCCTACACACTCAAGGAGTAATCAGAATATAGAACTGTATTAAGGGGTTACCTTTGTGGGGTTATCAGAGACCCCATAGAAATGGCTTAGTCATATGGCCTAGTCCAGTGGTGGCCAACCTTTCAACTTGAATGCTCCTGGCCCTTTAAATGGTTGTATTAGTTGAGGGCATTTCAGCAGGTGCAGCTGCTTTAGCATCATCATCAGCAGTTGCAGCTGCCAAGATTCTGTCTTTTACACAATTCTTAAGAACACAGAAGCCCTAATGGTGAAAGGTTGGCCACCCCTGGCCTAGTCATACTACTACTTATTTTCTCCCTTGTACAAATTTCTCAGTTCATTCATATAAACTCCATTTTCATCCGACAACTGTGGCAGATTCAAAATGTTGGTGTTCTCATTCAAACTGCCTCAAATATTTCAGAGCCAAAGAAAAATTAATGAAGGGGGAAAAAGTATAAAAATAAATTCTAGCCTGAATGTGAACACAGGAAATTGCATTCTCAACCCAGAAACACACACTTTGAGGCCTATTAAATAAATTATGGAACAAAGTTCCTATCAGCTGAATCATTTAAAATTGCAACATAATTGTAAGTTTGATGTAGGTAACAATTTTCCACTGTCAAATTCTTTACTGCTTTGATTTCTATTATTGTGCCACGTTCAATTAATGCAACACAGTCATTTTCTAAGATTAGACATTTCACATTTGATTTTATTACTTGCAACAAGTCAATACCAGTTGGGCAGCCTGATCCTGCCTAAGATGCGGCTGCTGGCCTAAAGGGCCGGTCGCTGCATCCTAGGCAGAATGTGGGCCACGCTGGTGCAGCCCAGGCTCACCTCGGGAGAAGTGAGGTTTTACATCAGAGAGTCAACACCCCAGATTCTATTTACAACAGTGGCAGGAGCCTCAAGTAGTGAACTGGTGTAGGCTGCAGCCTCTATAGCTCTCTACCTTCATCCACGTCTTTGCATCATCTCCACTTCCGCTGCTGCGTCTCTTCTCACTACTCCCCTTAAGGGAGTAGAGACCCATTTTTCCCAGCTAGGGTATCACGATGCCCCAGTTTGGGAACCTCTGGATTATTAGTATCATCATCATCATCATCATCAACACCCTTCCTCCGGTGTAACTGCCAGGGCCCAGATGGGCCTCCTCGGATGTGCGCCAGCTTTGAAGTAGAGAAAGGAACGAGGCCAGGTAAGGCCGGCCCAGCCCGGGAGGGGGATAGGGATATGGCAGGTCATGCCACCGATATCCCCGCCCCCCCTCCTGCCACCCTGGCCCACCCTCCTGCCACCCAGCACGGGCCTTACCTGTGTCGGCCGGCACGGGTTGAGATAGGCCGCAAAGTGAGTGGTGCTGGTCTCCGCGCTAGCGCGGTTTACTCCAAAGGGGCCACAAAAGCGCTTTATGGCACTTTTGTGACTCCTTGGGCCGATGGCACGTGTGCTCCGCCGGCCCATAATTAATCGGGATCGCACCCTTAGTAAAATAGTTTGTTACTAGAAATACGAGGAGGAACAGAGCTTGCTTCATCTCACCACCACTGCTTGTACATGCTTTCTGCATTATACAACTAATATACTTCATAGGAGCAGAAACTGGAAAAAGGAAGCCAGATATGAGAATGATCAAGGCCCATGACTTTGAATGTTGTACTTCATTCCCAATTAACCACTCAGATCATTACCTTATATCACACACACACACACACACACACACACACACACACACACACACACACACACACACACACACACAAAGAGAATAGTGACTAGACCTCCAATGAGAGAAACACGCAGTTAGCAGATTGCTGCTAACAAAAGATCCCCCTTTGTCATTACAACTGTAGGACTAACTTCAATTTATATCCAGCTAGCTGTGTGCAGCACTGGTATCATACCTCCCACTCCTCCTAGAGCAACAAACCATGATGGAAGCTCACCTCCTTGAAACTTAGCATTATAATGCATTGCTATAAACAGAGAGGGAGTCCCTGGCTTCCATACTTGTTGAGCCCTTTGGACCTGAGTGGGAGGCTATGAACAGTGTAATAGAAGCAGAGCAGCACTCAAAGAGCATTCAGCGTTTTAATTTTATCTACCTCATGGAAACCTATTTAAAGCCTTAACGTCACATTTTCCAGTGACCCTTTTGTAAGGTTGCTTATAGCACTGCTAGCATGGGGAACACTTTACAAGTCATCTTGTCTCATTCTCCATCATGGTAACAAGCCAATACAAAATGACCTTTCTTTCAAGTTTTACATCAGAGAGCCAACACACCAGATTCTATTTAGAACAGTGGCAGGACAGGAGCCTCAAGTTATGGACTGGTGTAGGCTGCAGCCTCTATAGCTCTCTACCTCCATCCACCTCTTTGCATCATCTCCACTTCTGCTGCTGATTCTCTTCTTCCTGTGCTCGCTCAATTAAAAACAGGAAAGGGGACTAGAGAGATAGAGCAAGTGTGGAAGAGAAGAAAGCGTGGGCTAGAGCAGTCTTTTGTCCTTCGCTAATTGGTCTACTTTGCTTCCGCTGCTTTCCACACACCCCGGAGGACCAGCACACCCCTCAGGGACGTCAGAAAAAGTTCATTTTCCCGTGGCAGCGGCACAATCCCAGAAGCGCCGTCGCGGTCACCACAGGTCACTACTCCCCTTAAGGGAGTAGAGACATTTTTCCCAGCTGGGCGTCACGATGCCCCAGTTTGGGAACCTCTGGATTATCATCATCAACAACAACAACCAGTATTTATATACTGCCTTTTCTTTGGTCATTGGATTTCTCCTCTATTGACTATAATTCAAATGCCTACACAGGCAGGCTTTCTAAACCCCAAAGGATTTTTACAATACACTATGTCTTGCATAGAACCCTTCATTCTAGGTGGTTTCCTTCACAGTCCAGCCTCTTTCTGGCGTCCATCTCATCACGCTGCAACTGACAAGCAACCTTGACTCCCACTCAAAGTGCAGCTGCAGCTTCTCTCCCTCACAGAGTCTCTGCAGCTTATCAGTGGCGTGCCGACAGCCCTTCGACAAACACGGATACTTGTGGCTGTCCCCAACGGATGTCCTTCAGATCTTCAGGCATATGAGACGGCCACTCTACGAACTGAGTCAGACCTCCTGCCCTTGGTTATGTAAAATTATTGGTTACTCCTTGTATTTATGCAGCCCTTCCAAGGAACAGCTCAAACAAGACATCAGCTACAAGAAAGGCTTCCTCCAATGCTTTGAATTGTTCTAGCTGGGTAGAACATGATGACACTTTCATTATCTTAACTCCTTGCTCTTGGCCCCAATTATAGATTCTGTGTTTCTAATGCTGCGGTCTGCTTTAATTGTGTTGTTTTTTTATTGCTACCACACTGATATTTTATTGTTTGTTTGTTTTACATGCTGTTTTTACATGAGTTTATTGTAAGTCCCTGTAATCAATGGAGCATATGCCCATTAAATGATGTATACAGGATTGAAGTCTTAGGAAACCATTTTAAGGGGGGGGGGAGAGGTAGTGCATACATGTCTAAAATGATAAATACATGTCATGTACCAGATAGATACATGAACTGTACATGAGTCATCTCATGAAGTGAAAACATAAGGAACAAGCTGGAATTTAACTAGGTAGTACGCTGGCTAACAAAGCCCTAGGATCCCGTGGCTAGTCTATGCCATTGCTAACATAGGGGCCACCTCTTGTGAGCAGCAGCAGGAAAAGCCTTGCAAGTGTCAATTTCCAAATGCTCCAACCAGCACAGGGTTGGTCAAGTGTACCTGTAAAAAACATTGCATTCACTGTAGGCTGAATAGGTTTTTCCTGAGGCTGCCTTCGAAATGGTTGCGAAATTATTGCAAGGAAAGGCACTCAATAAACCACAGTCTCATACACTGAGACAGCCTCACCAGATACTTACTATAGGTCTATTATTATTATTATTATTATTAACAAAAAGTTGACAAAGCGGTTTACAGACAAAATCAAATGATGAAATGGCTCCCTGTCCCAAAAGGGCTCACAATCTTTAAAAAAGATGCAAAAGAACACCAGCAAACAGCCACCAGAAAAGACACTGTGCTGGGGTGAAAGGGGGGGCAGTTACTCTCCCCCTGCTAAATATAAGAGGAGCACCAATTGAAAAAAGTGCCTCTTGCCCAGTTAGCAGGGGACTAGGCTAACAAAGCAGGTCCATCTTAAATAACCATTGTGTATCTGTGACAACCAATACAAAATACCATGCAGATACATTAACGGCAAAGGGGCAACTGGTCCAAGCAGCAAGAATCAGTGTTCTACCTTCAGTGCCACAGTGGAATAGCTTTCTTCTTTATTCTCTTAGATTCAGAAGACAGAACAGTGATTTTCTGGAGCAGAAGACACACTCCAAAATAATTGTAGATTACATTTGCAATAATTGTTGAGCCACCAAGAGGCAAAACATTAAACAGAAGACATGATAATGAACCAAATAGTAGATTCTCATTGTCAAAACGTTTGTAGCTGTGCCAAGACAGACAAAGCGAGACATTCCGAAGATGCACAATTTCCTACACAGACAATTACTGAGCTAATGAGGGTCAGCAAAAGCTCATATTGAACAATGCCTTTATCCACCAAAGAGTAAGCGGTCACCAGTGAATACAGTTTTCAAGTCAGTGAGAAAACAAAACATCTGCCATAAGTTCCATTCAACGCATTTCAATGGGGAGGGGGAGTAAGACTTAAGAGCTGCATTCTCAAATTTAACAGAACAACAAAGCAGCCTTTAAAAAAATAAGATTGTATATTTCATCAGCTGCTGCTAAACTCGACATTGTAACACAAAGGAATTTTTGCAATGGCAATAAAGTCTCTGGCATCAATGGGCTACTAATCTCAAAAGTTGATAGGGTGCACAAAAGGGACCCTGGCAACTATTGCCTGAACTGTTGAGATTCTATGGAGAAGTAGGGCAAGCAGAACAGTCTAAGAAAACTGAAAACAGAAGCTTCAGAAGACAGCAGCGTTGGGCCTAGGAAAGGAAGGTTAGAAAGAGCAATGGTCCAGATGAATGAGAAAAGAAGCCCAGAGAGAGGTCTAAAAATGAGAGAGAGAGAGAGAGAGAGATACATGTGAATCAGGAGCTGAAGGCAGCAGATGTTTACCTATTGGTATGAAGTAGCTGCCAACTCCTTGGCGCAGGCCACTAAAGAAATTGCAGCAAGTGAATCAGACAATGATACGAAACCGTCCTCGCACACGCATGTGCCTTTTGTTAAAGTCAAGTGACCTTTGCTAAGCAAAGATCTGTCTAACAATAAATACAACAGAAAATAGCTGTATTTCCTTTGCCTTCCTAAAAATGTTTCTAAAGTGTTCATTGCTATGTCCCAACTCTTGTGCTTATGCGCCTGCCTGCTTGTTCACAATGAAAGATGTTATTCAGGGAGAAAATTACCTTTTATTCAAGTTCTCTGTAGAAACAATCTTCTGGTCATGTCAAGAACTCCTATCATCTTGTCTCTTATTGATCAGGGACTATTTATATAGGTCATGTTCCTATGCAGTTCATTTTCCAGCTTCAAACTACAAGTAATGCATCTTGAGAAAGGAACATGTTAAATATGACTTGTAATCTAATGCTAGTGTAGACTTTTTCCACCCATTTGTTATGCCCTTCTAGCTAACCAGTAATTGCTTCTAGAAATCAAATGAGCAAGATTTGCTACCGCTATTCAATGTTCTGTGATTGCAAAGGAGAGAAGAGGAAAAAAAACAAACAAAAAAGTATAAGGGTGCATTCTTCAAGCCACTTACTTCACTTGGATTCAATGGTATTACTTTGGAGTACATAATTATTACTGCTTAAATGTTAATGGTATAAATAATTTACTCTAGCAATTAGTTACTCTAATTATAATTAGCTAATTTCCTTTTTTGCTGACACGCCTATGGAGCAGTATGCATTACAAGAATGTGTAATCTGTCTTGGACAAACAGAAGTCAGCTCAACAAAAGATACTGCCTTATTTATGGTCTCCTCTTTTATTTGACTGCAGGCAGCAAATGCCCTTATTAGTGACACCTATTATTTGTTCTGCCCAACATCACAAGAAAAGCTTCGGGAACAGTTGTCTCTACAGTACAGTCAAAAAAGGAAGGAAAGCTTTGTACACAACTCTGAACTTAAAAAAAAAAAAAGCTACTTTGGTACACTGAGAACAACCTCACATATTATGTGATTGTAAATGTACATTTGCCATGGCATGTATGTGTGGTATGGGGCTGTAGCCAATTATAGCACCTGGCATGTATCTATCAGGATGTGGTGGCGCAAATAAGGCATCTGCCGCATCCTGTGCAGGATCAGGCCTGTGCCGGCACAGCCGGAGGCCTCCTCGGGGTAAAGGGACATTCTTTCCCTTACCCCGAGTAGAGCTCCAGCCGCCCCAATGGTTCTACTTAAATGTATGTCAGCTATTTTGCTGGCGCACATTTGAGCTGGCTGTGTCAGTCCCAAGAAGGGAGACAGGATTCGGTGGAGCGCACCAACAATCCCTCCCCCTCCTGGGCCCGGCAGGCCCAGAAACGCCCCCTCCCTGCCCTCCACTGCATCGCGGGAACTCACCTCTCCTTCGCGACAACGATCCATCCCACAGCACCGGAGGAGCAGCAGCCTCTCCTCCGGCACCGCTTACTCGTTGACTCTCTTCACTCCAACATAGAGTCTTTTCTAGTGGCTGTTTGCTGGTGGTGCTTTGCACTTTTTTATTGGGGAAGATTGTGAATTATTATTATATATAATAAAATATTATATAATTATTATTCCCGGGTTAGCCATCCACGTTGAGACAAGTCCGCAGATGGGGAAAAAAGAGTATACCTGTATAAATATTCTTAATAAAACAACAATAATAATCCTGTGGGCCCAATCCTAACCAACGTTCCAGCACCAATGCAGCCGCAAGGTAAGGGAACAAAAGTTTCCATTCCTTGAGGAGGCCTCCTTGGCAGCACCGCCCATCTCAGGGTGCAGCACACGCCTTACTGGCATGGCTGTATCAGTGCTGGAAAGCTGGATAGGACTGGGCCCTGAGTGAGTTACGATCTGCCTTTCAGCTTGAACTGTGCTTCAGTGTTGTAGTGTAAATCCCCATGCATGCCTCTCTCTTCACTTTCTATGCCAAATAAGCTGTTTTAAGAATTGCCTTATACACGAAATCATTTCAAAATTGACTATCATTGGTCTTTCACCGTCCCTTAAAAATGTATTTGTTAAAAAAGATGTATACCCTGCCTTTTCTCCCTCTAGGGGGACTCAAGGCAGCTTAGAGAAACAACCAATACAGCAACAATGAAGCGTAAAAAGCTGTAGAACAATGCAACGAAGGATTAAATAAAATAAGCAGAGGGATTAAGAAAAATCAAGAGAACGCTGCTGAGAAAGCCAGATCTTCAATCTCTGGTAAAACACTGGCACAAAGGGGGGACAGACAAAGATTAGGTGGCTGAGAATTCTACAAGGTGGAGGCCAGCACGGCCAAGTTCCTCTCATGCATCACACTAAAAAGCAATCATTACTGTGCATTCATCTATTTACCCTGCAGGAGAACAGTGAAGTTTCCTTATATCTGATGTAAAGAGCTATACAGTACTGTACATGAGCAAGACTTTATTGAGTATTAAATATTAATACAGTAATTCCAGTTACTGACTCAAATTTACTGTTAAATCCCATGCAGTCTTACACTCTCATGGGAAATTAATAATTCCTGCCTGACACTACACATTTGCAAGTCTTTGGAGGACCTTATTTAGCACAAATGGAAAAGTTAAGCCAAAAAGTTGGACTCTCTCACATTGTCTCTTAAGCAATGGACGGAAGTAGGTACCATTGTACTGTAGGTGCACAGTCACTCACTAGTTACCAAGGTCTGCTCCTGACCCTACCCATCTTTCATTTCAATTACTGTAGTAACCTAGGCAGTAGGATTTCAGTTTTTGGGCTGATTTGCGTCTGCATTTTCATTACATGATGATTTGCATGTGTGAGTGAGCCAACATAGGTAAAACACCATACAGATAGAATTTTCATACAACATCTCTCTCTCTCTCTCTCTCTCTCTCTCTCCCTCCCTCCCCTCCCATTCCCCCTCCCCTTCCCCCTCTCTCCATAGATAAGTATGTATATTTAATGTACAGTGGATGGATGTAAATCTGTTAACAGTTTCCAAAGAGGTTACAAACTCCAGTTAAACAGTAAAATATAAAAATAACTAGGTACATATCAAACAGCACAAAGAGACATCAATAAAAACTTCGCAGCTAGTTAATACTAAAAATGCAGAGACATAGCCTGGCTGCCTGGCATCAAAAAGACAGTAATGTTGGCATCAGGCAAAACTCCCTGGGAAAGAACTGTATACAGTGTACCAAGGGTTCTCAACCTTTAGAGGCCAGGGTATCCCCTATCATGGTCCAATTTTCTGAAGTACTCCCTGCTAATTAACTGCTAGTTAATTGGATTAATCAATTAATTAATTAGGTAATTAATCATTAAATAAAAAGTACTAAAAAGTGTGTATGTGTGTGAGAGAGAGACACATGCAAGGATCTCTTTTTTTCTCTAAGTCACACTTCCCAAAATCACCTCCTTTCCCCCACCCCACCAAAGTACATTTTCCAAAGTACAAAAATAAGCCCAAAACCAAAATCAGAGAGACAGAAGGGCTCCGAAAAGAATTAAAATTTAAAATTCATGTTAATTAACTGCTGATGGGGCAGATAAGGGGCAGGGCTTGGTGTACCCCCAAACAAGAGGTCCGTGTACCCCTAGGGGTACCCGTATAACAGGTTGAGAACCCCTGCAGTATACAATGTATAGGGATGTATGGGTGCATACACACACACACACACACACACACACACACACACACACACACACACTTTTATACTATCCAGCATTCCACAGATGAGAACAAAGACACTGAACAGAGGCAGCTGCGATGTTTGCACAGAGCCTCCTGGTCGCGTCCAGCGCCTGGGGACTTTGCGCAAACATCGCAGAAGCTGCGATGTTTGCAGAGAGATTCCTGGTCACGTGCAGCGCCTGGGAGGCTCGCGTCTTCGAGCTGCTGACTAGGGGACACGGTAAGAAGATTGGAGCTGCGAAAAAAAAACCAGGTAAGTTGTTTAAGCAAGTACTTTTTTACACTTTTATTAAACTTCGTTCCATAAGACGCACAGACATTTCCCCCTGGTTTTTTCGGGGGGGGGGGAGTCCGTCTTATGGAGCGAAAAATACGGTATACAGCAACATCCTCTTCTTCTTATGAAGAATCACACCATGAATTATTACACCCATCCATACAATTATAGAATCACTAAACGTTCTTCTCTGCCTTTTGCAATATAGCCTGCCCTAAACAAGCTAGGACACTCTCCGATTTAGGGCCCAATTCTATGGTCACTCAATGCTGCCAGAACTCACATTCCGGCAGTGCAGGGCACTTCCCACCAGCGCGAAAGCCAGGCTACTGCCACAAATGCACAGCAGCAATGTGCATGCAGCAGAAGCTCCAGAGGACTCTGTTGGAGCCAGTAAGTTGGCGGCAGAGGTGTGCCATGAGTGGGGAAGGGAAGGGCAGGTGGAGGATCCTGGCAGCAGTAACTTGTGCCAGGATCCTAGCCAGTGTTCCCTCTAAGGTGCATGGTGGCACAGTCATGTGACCACACAATCCCCAACCAAGCTCTGTACAATGCGGAGCTTGGCAACCTGGAAGTTTGGCGAAGATGTCATTGTCGAACGTCCGGAGGCAGCATCGCAACTTGTAGCGATGCTGTGCAGCTGCTGAAGTAGTTTGCGCACCCGTGTGGACCCCTTAGAGGTAACATCCTGTCCCCTCTTTTTGACCCCCCCCCCCGTCTTTTCTCCTTGGTGTCAGCAAAATAGGTGGCATGCGTCCAAGGAGACCCATAGGTGATCAAGCAGCCTACCAGGGGCAAATAAAAGAATACGTTACCTCTTACAGGCTGTTCAATGCCCCCCCCCACAGCATGCCACACAGCCTTTATTGACACAGCTGCATGCTATAACCTGGCAGGGGATAGGACCGGGCAATTAAAGACACACACCACAACTGTTCCATAACTGGTTATCAATTGGTTCAAAACATTGCACTAGACAAATCATGGGTGTGATTTTTAAGGATACTCAAAATCACTCCCAAAGGCAGAAAAGGGACAACATACAGAGACGTTTACCAAGATAGGTATAAAAAAAATTGGGATTGTCCTTGGCATAAAAAGATGGTTTTGAACTATGTAGAACGTATAGGGTTTAGGGTGGTGGTGGTGGTAATCCTATGATGTATTCTCAGCAAGGACGTAGCAGCATACTCTGCTTATTCTGTATAGCACATCTTGGGGAGGGGGAAATCCCCTTGTCTCCTTGACAACAAGTAATCATCTATGTGTAGAGAAGGAGATAAGTAGCTGCTAATGCAACATCAGTGACTCAATCAATATGTACGTCTGCTGCATACAGTATCCAAATGTGAATACTTTTTCATAAACAACATTTTAGATTTACTTGCAAAAACCACAGAAAAGGGGAAAGTACAGGCAGACAACGGCAATATTCAATAATGAGCAACACCCTCAGTACACAAGCTCATATCAGCAATGAACCTATGGTCCACAGCTAATATGCATATTGAAAATGTGTGCTTAATAAACAAACATGCTTGAATACAGAAAGGTGGGGTGGGCTAGTACATGTGTAGGGACAAAGAGGGTAGTGATCAAGGTCTGTTGAGTTAAATCTTAGCCGGAGGGGGGGGGGGAGACACGGAGGCAGGCAGAAGTACACCCCATCTGTTGTTTGCAGACAACATTTGTCAAAATGAGACAGATTCCCTGCTTTGAATTATAAATATACTGTATACCAATCAACACATAGTCATACTATGATATGGCACTGGCAATAAATTTTCAGAGTGTAAATAATCAGTCACCTGCTGGAAGGGTGGTGACAGGGATCAGCCAGATTGGCAGTGGCCAAGAACCTATATCCAATTGGAGAGTCCACCAGGGCAAGCCAACTCCTGAACTCTCAAGTACTGGTGGTAGTGTCCAATGCATCATTGGGGGTGGGGGCAATCATGGGGGAACCATTGCAGGTTCAAGGTTCTGGTAGTGCCAGATTGCAGGTTCTCCAGCAATCTGGCACTACCACTGATCTGATGACCAAGTCAAGAATTATTAACAGCCCAAACCTATGCTTCTTTACTTGGAAGTAAGCTCCACTGAGCTCAGCAGAACTTACTTCCAAGTAACAGCGCAATCCTACCCAGCTCCTCCACTGGTGTAGCCAGTGGTAGAGGGCAGAAAAAAGGGCATTTCCCTTTTTTGAAGGGAAAGGGGATTTAAATCCCCTTCCTTTTCCCTTCCAAAGCCTCCCATTTTGCCCTCCACCACTGGCTGCACCAGTGGAGGAGCTGAGTAGGATTGGGCTGCCCATGCGTATATAGGAATGAAGCCTGGGCTAGTTAGTGCAAGGCCTATCCTGAAATAAAAATGTGGTTAAGAGATCACTCTCTGGTCATCCATTCTAACATACGTGATGGTTTGCTTGAGCTCTCTGGCACCATTCACTCTGCTGGCATCTGCTCTCTAGCTGCGTGTGTTTCTCTCCAGCCTGTGCCAAATTTATCTGTGGTGGCATGATGCATGTGGATACTCTCTCCTTTTGTGGGGGGATGATCTGGATGGCAGCTGGCCTCTTGTTTCTCAATAAGTAGTCACTAATTTTATTAATTAAATCATAAATTCCTGTTAAAACGCTCATGGTGGTATTCAAAACAAGCAAAATTAAAAACCTCAGAGAATAAAAACAGAACAGCAGCATAGACATTAACCCCCATTTTTAAAAATGGTACAAGATAATTAAAAGGGTTTCCACTTTAGCACTGGGAGTGCTAGTAAATAAGGCCTACATAGGATTGGGCTGTAAATGTTGGCAATATGAAGGGGAAGAACAAATTTCACTGTCCAGAAATAAGACTCAGGCCAGAGTGGTGCAAAGGGTCAAGTGTCAGACTTACTGTGGAGACCTAGATTCAAATCTACACACACACACACACACACACACACACACACACACACACACACACACACACCATCCTATTGGGAGGAAGAAAAGGTACAAATAGGATAAAATGAAGGCTTAAATGCTCTAGAGCTGATCCAGTTTGTCTCTTATGCCCACTCTTAGGTGCAACAATTCTTCTACAAGAGCTACCAACAGGGATGGATACTTAGCCATAGGAAACTACTGTGTGGGAGTAGTGGGGGATGCTATAGTCAACTAGATTATGTCCTTAGTGCCTGCACGTGTGAGCACGAGCGCGTGCGCGCGCGCGCGCACACACACACACACACACAAAGCCTAATTGAAAACTAAATGTAACAGCAAAGAAACTAACACAGCATTTTGTTATAGGTAATGAAACTCCAGTCTAAGCTATGGAAGTGCAGTCATTTTCTACTTTTCAGCACTCCTGCCCCTTCACCTTCATAGCCATTACCCAAGGAAGCACAACTTTCAAATCACCAACCAAAAAAGAGAGAGATACTAACTTCAAATGAAGTTCTGCAACTGGAGCCCTTTCAAGGTCTCAGAAGAAGGCATTTGCACTTGACTACTAATTTATTTAAATTGAATGCCGCACAGGTGCTCTCAGGCACCTAACAGTCACATCTTACGATGCTGCTGATAGCTGTCTGGCTGCTTCTCATTTCAGAAGAAATAATCAGAGTTGGAAAAGAATGAAATTAGGCTGCAATCGGAGACTGCATTTCATTTTCATGCAGCAAAATCAGGCAGTTATACGCCATTATTTGACAAGTCCCATATTGCGAACACACTGGAATGAAATTATTCGAGCTGAAGCCCAGAATTCTACAACTCCTGTTCATCTCTAACCACGATTTACAGTTTTCTGGGTATTTTTCTCCATTTTGTCACATGGTTTCAATAACATGTTTTAATGCTGCTTTTATTTTGCTATACTACAGTGCAGAGTCCATTTGCTTCTAGCTCTATCTATAGAAACGTTATAGGGCTGTTGTAGTATGCGATTCCCCACTCTCCCATCTAACCTTGCAGAAAATGTAGAGCAGTCTGCTACCAGGGTGAAGCTATTTCAGCTTTAAGACATGAGCAATATGTTAATGATGTAGCATAGAGCCTGGCAAAATAATGTCAACTTAATCTGCAATCTGCGCAGCAAAAATGAAATGTCAGCCAATTCCACCAAATGGCAAATGATTTTTATTATTCAAGGAGATGCGTTATAAATCTGTTAGCTCAGGCAAGACAAAACAAAAATAGAAAATTAAAAGACTTGGGAGGAAGGACGGGGCTGAAATCAATACAACTGCAAACTTTTACATTTCTTCAAATACAAGTAGAGTTTAGTTGGCAGTTATTAGTTTTCACAAAGCTCTCCCACCCCCCTTCCAGTTGATATGCTTGATTGATCTAACAGGTAGAAAGGTATAAAAATCAATATTGTTTTAATGTCCAAAAATAAAATCACTTTTAAAGAAAAAAGTGTTTGTTTATCCTCTTGTACAACTACATCACCAAAACGGCACACTATACGGAATCAAGATCTATAAGTATTTTGCTAAGGTGCTAAATAAATGTCTAACATTACTAAAATCGATGGACCATGTCCTGAATGGTCTCAGGCAGCCTGGCTATTCCTGGATCAAGTCCAGTTCCATTTTTAAAAGACAAGCCAAAGGAAGTCCATCTCATATTCACCAGCAATTGTGGAGATGGGGAAGCAATTCAAACATGAGGCAGGCAGGCAGGCAGGCACGCACGCACGCACGCACGCACGCACGCACACTTACTTAAAAGGAAATTTGAGACAATTGTGTATGAGTACGCACACCAATGAGTACACCACCAATGTAACCAGCAGTGCAGCGAGGAGGTGCCAGAACAGAAAGGGGATTCAAATCCCCTCCAAAAGGGGGATTCAAAGGGGCTTTAAATCTCCCCTTCCCTCCAAAACCTCCACCCTACCTTCCCCTGCTGGTTACACCGATGGAGTAAGTTGGATAGGATTGCGCTGTTACACAGCACTGGACAGGGTGTTGTTTTCATGGATAATTCCTCAACATGGACCTTTCTACCACTTGCAACCTGATGTGGTACAGACTGAAAAGCATTACCACATAATTTCAGCCGATTGTGTATAGTGGGCCACAGTTCATCAGAATATTGGCCATTCCAGCCTTTTTCAGGATACCTTTGTTGATTTGCATGCTCCTCGCTACGAACTAACCCTAAAGAGGATGATGATCAGTGCTTGAAAGTAATGTATCTGGTCAGAGTTATGCTGAGGTGTATACAGGGAAAGCAGAAAATGAAGGATAGCAGAAAATGAAGGATAGCAACGGGGCAATCATATGATCAGGAGCTCACATAAAGTAAGCTACTACAGCTCTTTCAAGGGTCATAAGAATTAGGTTCTCTTTCTGAAGAAGAAAAAGCATCTCTTCATACTGAATTTATCTGAACACAGGTATTAAGGTATTAATTCTTCAGTAAGCCCTTCAGACCTATCAAAAAGATTTCACTGCAGTTCAGGGCTGACATCAAGGGCTGACCAAATCAGGCCCACATCAGGACAACCAAGGGCCCACGTCAATCAGAAGGCCCTCCAAACTAGGCCGACTCCTAAACCTTCAATACTGATGGGCAGAGGAAGTGTCCAATGAGCCATCAGGGGTAGGCATGGGGTTCCATGGGAAGGGAGACTGCTATGGCTCATACGACAAAATGGAAATTGAGAAGAAATACTTTTAGGAGCATATGTTAAATTCAGCATATTTTTTTCAAGGCGAGAACCTCCCCAGTTGTTCAGAGCTACCAATAATTTTCTACCAAATTTCTTATTCCACAATAAATCACTAACAGAAAAAGTCAACAGTAAATGGGTCACTTCAGAAATTTTAGGCTTTTCAGTTGCTTAAGAATTTAATTATAACTGACTGACTGAAGAGTTTAATTACAAACCCAGCTGAGATTCTTCAGAAGCTCTCAGGTGAAATAAAACACTGCATTTTTTATGCCACATCGTACAGCATGAGTAATTTCAGAAGGAAGATCAAAGAGACAGAACATACCTGTGTAATCATGGTGTAGACGTTTTTTTATGGTCATATAATACATCAAACACATTTTGCTTGTCCAGATCTATATCACTTGAAACATTCAGAGGCTTTTTTATTGAAGTGACCGAAGTTTCATATAAAAGATCAGTGTTTTATTATGCCTATCACAACACAGGTGCACAGGCCCCATCCACCTTACCAAGCCTTCTTCTCATGCCTCTTGTGACTGAAATAATGACATCCTAAATTTGTACCATTTCTGGAGTAACGCCTGTGTGGATCATGAGTGTCATTAAGTATTAGGTGTCCTGGCAAAGAGCACAAAAGGCCACAGGGCAAAAAGGTACAGACCAACAACATCTGGAAGACGACACAATGTATAGGTAGGTAAAGGTAAAAGGTATCCCCTGCTCGAAAGCCAGTCATGTCCAACTCCAGGGTGCGGTGCTTATCTCCGTTTCTAAGACGCTTCCGTGGTAATGTGGCCAGCATGACTAACAGAACGCTGTTACCTTCCTGCCGCAGCGATACCTATTTATCTACTTGCAATTACTTGCTTTCGAACTGCTAGTTTGGCAGGAGCTGGGACAGGAGACGGGAGCTCACTCCGTCACGCGGTACTTGGGTCTTGAACTGCTGCCCTACTGACTTTTTGGCAGAGGAGATGCTGTGCCCCCACGTAGGAGGGGCCGCTGACGCTACGCCCCCACGTGACGCCGGGCATGATGTCACGCGGCTCTGACCACGCCCCCGCACCGTTTTCCAGGCCATTTCAGAGCCGTTCGGCACCAGGGCGGGCGGGAGGGCCCAACCCCCGCTCGACGGAGGCAGTGATGGACGTCCAGGCAAGTCCTACACCTTGGGGCCCACCGCCCCCCTGCCCCAACCCCCGCGACGATTCTGCTTTCTGGTTTGCAGTTCAGCGTCTTAACCACTAAGCCACCGCAGTCCCAATGGATAGAAATCAGGGAAAATATTGTGGTCATGGGCAACTTCAGTGACTGTTACATAGACTGGGTAAATTCTTGTTCAGGCAGTAACACAAAAGAGAAAAATGTCTAGATACACTAAGAGCCCAATCCTATCCTTTCTCCCACCATAGCATGCAGTCGCACCAAAATAGGATGGGGAGGGGAAATGGAAAATATTTTCCCTTACCCTTCCGTAAGCCTCCCAATTGCCAATGGGCCTCCTTGGACCTGCACCAGCTTTTTAGGTGGCGCAAATCCAGTTTGAGGCCAGATTGTGGCGGCAAACAGGCTGAGGCGGTTCAGTTTTCTGTTTGAAAAGCAGAGCGGCTTTTGCACCATTGGCCAGGGACTTATGGTGGCAGGTCACAAGATCTGCCGCTGTAAGACCCAGATATGATTGGGCCATAAGTCACTTACTCATGAGCAGTCCTAATTTCAATAAGGCAACTCATGAGTGGTTAATTTATTCACAACTGAAGGTAGTTGGAATACAAACTGGTCTCATTTCCATTATTTTTTCTCTATTAAAAGACATCTGAAGGAAGTTTACAGATTGGGGATCTTGTGTTACTGTAGGCTTCTAATGCAGTAGGGAGAAACGCTTATAAACCCTTGGTGGTATCCTGATGGGTCCCATGCTGTTTCAAAACCTTTTCTGATTACTCGATTAGTAATACTTCCTGCTACATGGAGAACCGCAACAGCTACGAATCCAATAACCAGGAGAGGGCAGGTGTGCATCTTGTTTTATAGGCGACAGATCCAAATAGTTAAATACAAAGGAATTTGCTTCAAGAATACAGTACTCCCCCCCATATCCGCTGGGGATATGTTCCAGGCCGCTCCGTGGATACTTGAAACTGTGGATAGGAGTGAACACCCCCTCCATGGTTTCCTGAGGGCCCCCCACCCTGCCTCCCCTGTGGGCAGGCATGTGCACACACACCCCCGCTCTTATTTTTCTTTCAGCAAGCTTTGTTTCTTCCTTAAAACAAACAGAGAAGCAGCCTCCATTGCAGGCAAGTAGAACGAGACTAAGCCCTAGAGAGGCTCTGCAAGGTTTCTGTTAACCTTGCAGAGCCTCTCTAGGACTTAGTCTCGTTCTACTTGCCTGCAATAAGCAGCCTGGCTGCTTCTCCTGTTTGTTTAAGGAAGAAACAAAGCTTACTGGGAAAAAAGTAAAAGCCTGGGGGGGGGGGGCTCCCTGCGATCCGTTTATAACTGAAACCGTGGATAGCGAATCCGTGGATATGGGGGGCCACCTGTACATTACTGTCAAGGAGACAGGAGTGTTACCACAATCAACTTTGCCCCTACGAGTCAACACTGCTGCAAAAGGTGAGATGCAATATTATACAGGCCAAGACTATGCTGTGCAAGGAATAATGTGAGAAGACAATACATCAGAACATGAAATTTCAAAGATGAATCATGCTCACAATTAAATACAGTATAAGCAGCTAAGGCAACCTATGAGGATTTTGATATGTAAACCTTGAAACTATTCTGAAGAAATCACCCTGTATGTGTAAGATTTAAAAAAAAACCAGTCACATGCTATAAGCAACACAGAGGGTTATCTGTTTCCATGTTGAAATTCATAGAACACAGTGGGCTAGTTCAGACAATATTTATAACCCTGATCTAGCCTCATGTGGCAAAAGATGTGTGCACTCACAAGAACACATATCCTGGGTCCTCCCTTCCTGTCTAAGAATTCAGGGCATTTTCTGTAATCGCAGTGGGGCAGTTGATACAACAGCCCTCTACGACTGCTGATAAACCTACTTTAAGATTTGCTTATTAGTAAGATATGCTTACTTTAAGATATGTTTATTATGTACAATGGCTGTTGTATCTTTGAAAGCTATCCAGGTGTTCCATTGTCTCTTCTTGGGCGCTTATTTTTGTTTTTAAAAAAGCAGAGACACTGAGATCCTTTGCCAATTTGCAGATTTCTCAGCTATACAATAGCTGTACACAATTTGCATAAAATTACCCAGAGCTTAAAGGGTCCTGAACTGAAGGCATTATTAGATATGTTGCACTTTAACTGAACTATTGTTTTTTGAACATAAAATTATCTTGAAATACGGAAAAACTAGAGTGTTGCCAGGATAACTTGACATATAGATCTCAAAATCATGTAAATTAAAAATTACAGTATTTCCATGGTTTTCGTATTCCGCCATTGTATTTTCAAAATGCTTCTATAGCCACAGAGGTCAGAAATGTTACATGTGCACGCGCACACACGCACACGCACACGCCATTCAAAACCAGAGTTCAAGTAGTGTGCAGAAGTGACTTTGCAGCTCTAGCTGCCCAGATCTGCTATTTGCAATTTTATTTTAGAAGCTTGGAAAAGGTGCAGAAGAGAGCAACCAAAATGATTAGTGGGTTACAGCACCTCCCTTACAAGGAAAGGCGACAGTGTTTAGGGCTCTTCAGTCTACTCTAGAAAGAAGGCACGTGAGGGGGGACATGACTGACAGCCCAATCCTATCCATTCCCCTGCCAATGCAGTAGCACCCAAATGACGACCACTCTATCCTATGGTGGGGGGGCAATTGTGAAGGTCTCCCCCGAGTAACGGAACAATCGTTCCCTTACCCAGCGGTAAGTCTCCATGGTGCAGGGGGTCTACTCAGACCTGTGTTAGCTAAATAGCTGGCGCAGGTCCACGTGGACCTCGCCAGGGTCCAGGAAGGGGGATAGGATATTGTATGAGCCAGCGCCATCCATCCCCTCCCAGACCTGATCCGCCCATTCTCCACCACTGTCACCACCCTCCTTCAGCCCGTTCTGCCCTCCTGCCACCCCTACTGCTTCCCCCACCATCTTACCTCCTCCGGTGAGCGTCAGGGGATCTGCTGGAACCAGCAGGAAGGCATAGGCATTCCCACCATCACTCCCGGCAGTGCACTGTATAGCACACTGACAGAGCGTCTTTTGCGACTGGCGCTGACTGCTTTATGGCAGTCAGTGCAGGATGGCACGCAACATCAGAAGGCAAGGATAGGATTGGGCCCGGAGACATTTAAAATTACGCATGGGGTGGATAGAGTAGATAGAGGAAAATTCGTTTCCCTCTCATTTATTTTATTTATTTTTCACATTTTTATACCACCCTTCCTCCTTCAAGGAGCTCAGAGTGGTGTACATATTTCCTCCCCTCCTTTTTGTCCTCACAACAACCCTGTGAGGTAGGTGGAGCTGAGAGATAGTGACTGGCCCAAGGTCACCCATGAAGCTTCATGGCTGAGTGGGTATTTGAACCTGGATCTTCCAGGTCTAAGTCCGACTCCCAAACCACTACACCATCCTGCCCTGTGACATCATGTGTCATGTGACATCATGCTCATGTGACATCATGCTCATGTGACATCAGAACCAAGGGACATCCACTAAAATTGAGCAGCATTATGCCAATGAAGGTAGTTGATTGATTGAAAATTGAGCAGCGTGAGAGTTAGAACAGACAAAAGAAAATATTTCTTTACCCAGCGAGTAATTAAGCTGTGGAACTCCTTACCATTGAGAAGGCCCTCTTGCATATCACTGTCAAATGGGCCTCAAAACATGGCACTCAAAAAAGCCTCCCTCCCAGATCTTACAGGATGGGGGTTCCTCCCGTGGAGGAAGATGGTTCTAAAATGTTCACTGCTCAAGGGTTACAACTATCAGCACACACAAGATCTAAGAACAGATTAGGGTGCATGTTGGTGGGAAAGGATGCAAATAAGCATTATTATTAATATTATCATAATCAACTAGTACACTGATAAGGGAATGCCATGGCAGCTGAGTCCCAACCAACCACCACCTCACTTTCCTGCTGAGAGGAAAAGCAATGCCCTCTGAGTTCTTTCTATCCCTACCAACTAGATTACCATGGAAATAGTACTGGCCCTTGGGTACAAGATTGAGAAGCATCAACATCAACACCTCTCTCCTCCACCCACCCTCTGGGGAAAAGATGAAGGGAAATGCACTCTTAGGTTATATTTTCCATTGAGACAGCTCAGGAAGGAAAATAAGCCACTGCTCTCGTCACGTCTTTTCCAGGGAGGGATGCATGTTCTGCCCTTACTTATAAAATTATATAAAATCACCAAGACTTGCAATCTAATAAGTCATGAAGTTAGGGGAAGGAGGAGTGTGACACAAAGTGAGGGGAGGGAGAAAGGGAATCAAAAAGGAAAAACCCAAATGAATTAAGTCTTTAATCACTGCTTAAATTCAATTACGTGCAGGGAAATTAAAACAAGTGCCTCAGAATATAATGATACCAGAATGCATTAAGTAAAAACATGTTAATTAAAAAAGGACCCCAAAGTAAATACTGTATCATAATCCATGTTTATATCATTCATGATGTTTTTGGTTAAAAATATGCTTAACATGTTATTGAAGAACACAATAGTAGAAAAAATTTATACATGCAAGCTTTGATCAACCCTAGCAAAGAAAATATAAAAATCTTACTAGTGTTCAAATAAGGAGGGTAGCACAGTCCATTGTGTGTCAGGGGCCAGTTACTATTTTTTTCAGAAGTACCCTGCAACTCACTACACATACACACACACCTGATAAACAATTCATGGGTATGCATGCCAAAGGCACAAATCCCTAGATAAGAAGAAAAAAATGCAGCCACTTGGATCCACTATTCATAACATTTGAAAAAGGCCCACCTGGGGAGGGGGAGGGGGAAAGTGACTTTACATTTGAATTCCCAAGTGACAATATAGTGAAAGGGCTTCTATATTTCAAAGTGTAAAGCATAAGATCCACATGGGACAACATGGAATGTTATCAACAGGGGTCCACAAATCTTGACTCGGGTTGGTAGGCTCCGCTTTCTGCTCCAAAGGCAAAGCAAGTGATCCCTCCCTTTTATACCCAGGAAAAGGTTTATTATGTGTTTGACAGGGAAGGAGTGGCAAGCAGGGTGTGTGGAGTAACCCCTGAATATTTATATACTGTATATCATAGGTGGCCAACCCACGTCAAGTCTTTTGAAGTGGCACACACTGCTGTTCCTGTTCGAGACGAGCGCTGAAGTCCCTCTCTTTATCAACCCCAGTGCGCCTTTCCAAGCCTGTGGCACTAGAGGAGGTCTCTGCACCCCACTGAGCCTTATTCTTGCGCTGTCACTGTGCTTTAAATATTTTCATTACCTTAGATTTATTTATGTATTTATTTATTTGCGCACGCTCAAGGCTATCTACATAACATGTGGCACATGGCGTGCCACGGTTTGGCCACCATTGCTGTATCTTCTTGTTAGTCTTACAACCACTCTATAAAGGTAAGTATTTTTACCACATACAGCAGCTGAGAGGGGGTGACTTTCCTAACCCTAGTGAGTTCACGACAGAGGCAAGAGTCAAACCAGGGAAGTCCAAATTCGCAGTAAAGTCTCTCAGCTGCTGTGCTACACCAGCTGTCCTAAGATACAGTCCGGTGTCATTTTAAAAGAGCCATTTTTGCCTCCCTGAGTTACCAGCAGTGTTTTGTGTTTTTTTAATGTCTTAAGCCTCTGGAGGAGTACAGTGAAGGTTTTCCCTGCTGGTTTCCAGAATTAAATTTTTGGTTGCCACTGGCAACTGTATTTGTGGACCCCTAGCTATAAAACTGCAGCTGGCTTCTGTTCCAATAAGAAGAAAGTGCTAGTACCGTAAATGCTGTGATTGGACCTTTTTGTTCAAGAACCACAAAAAAAATCTGAAAGAAAAAAGGATGAATTATGATATAACAGCATAGGCGACTCCTTAACAACATTTTCAACTACCTACAGCAAATACAACATTTCCCAGAAATGTTATTGCTGCCAGGAACAGATATTGGGGGGGGAAGGGGGAAAATGGATCAGCAGCTGTAGACTTTTACTCTCACCACTTTTCAGTTCGTGGTAGATTTTGCATTCAGTCAAGAAGTCTGTAAAATGTAAACAATTTTGCAGATATATTTCATGGAAAATATAACCTACTCTAGGTACTCAGGAACATTCAGGTAACCATGTTGCATGGGCAATACCAAGCTACAAACGCTCTGCTTACATTTCGTGATATAACATAATGATTTGTTAATTTTCCTGCAAACTTGAGTTAGTGGAAAAACCCTTTGTATTGCCTAGATAGGATGACACATTTTTGTCTATGTGTGAATTCTCTTTATGCATTTACCTGTTCTCTACCAATGATCTATATTCCTCCCATCCCTAGTTCACCCCATTCATACTTCATGTTCTCACACAGACAGAGAACTAAAGAACTGGCTGACTACATCCATTACAAATTCATCTGCATTATATCTGCCTAAACAACAGTACTAGAGTTCAATAATCCACACAAATTCTTGGAATCCTCAGAGCCTCCTGTCTATGTTTGATGCTCTCGGAGACCTGCCCCTCCCCTGTCCACTTCTAATCTCTCCCCTCCAAGCCCTCTTCTTCAAGTATTGCAATGGCGTCACGCAGGGGGGCAGGGGCGGACTGCACCGGGTGACACACTGGGAGGCGGTGACACATGGCCTGGCCAAGCTACGGGGTCTGAGTGCATTCTTCGCCTTGTGCAGGCGTGTGAGGCTGAGACGCTGAGCTCAGAAACCTCCGGGCCAAACCAAAGATTCCCAAGTGGAGTCTCAGCCTCGCGCTCCTGTGAGTGGTGAAGAATACACAAACACTTGGTTGCTCTCGCCCACTCTGGAAAGTAACTGGTGGTGACGCTATGACATCATCATGTCACCACCAATTACTTCTGGCTCTGCGCCGTGGGGAGGTGATGCAAAAGGCCCTGCACCAGGTGTGAAAACAGTAAGTGACACTACAGATATATTGTCTCCCCCACCATTCACAATGCCATCATCCACCCTGGATGACGAACAGGATCGAAGTCTTGGTCTCATCTTAGATTCCTCTCTCTCCCCTTTGTTCCCCATATCCGATGTTTCACAAAATAGTCACTTCTCTGGACAAGATTGCAAAAATAAGTCCTTTTCTCTCTGTCCCCTCAGTGTAAACACTAATGCACGCCCTGGTCATCTCTTGCCTTGACTAGGGCAATCTTCTCCCTTCTGGTATTCCATTCTCTCCACTCACCCTCCCCACCTCTGGCCCAGCATTCTGCTGCTGAAATCATTCACTCACTGATCTGATTGCATCATGAAAGCCCTGCACAGATTTTTGCTCCCAGATCCAATACAAGTTCCTTGCCTTACCATCAAGTCTTTTATGTTCTTGCTCCTCCTCACCTCTCTAGTCCCTGCCCATGACCTTTCCAGGTCTCTCATATATATTGTGAGTCCTTCCAGACAGGGACCTGCCTTCTCTTTTATTGTAAAGTGGCATGCATATATAGATAGTTCTATACAAACAATAAATAGCAATTATCAGAACATTTTCCTAGATGGTTAATTTATAGTGCACCTCCACCTATTTCTTGGTTGCACACAGTCTACACATCTTTCCTCAAGATTACACTTCTTTGGTAGCAATACCATATTTTCTCAGCACCCAAAATAATAATTTCTTGCTAGAAAAAAAAGTCATTCTTCTCCAAGGCAACATAATCAGTTCTATTGCATTTAGTAAAGCATGTCACGAGCCCCTACTGGCTATGACGACGGTGATGGTGCTTAGTATGTACAGTAGTTTAGAACGTTCAAATTGCTGCACATAAGTAACCATGGTGTGTTATAATTATTGCAACTACATTGTAATATTAATGCGGGATCCTGAAGGTAAGAAAATGTGGCTTGTCCTTTAGCAAGTTCACAATAAAAAGTGAGATACAGACTAGATTCCTCCTATTTGTAGGTCGACCTCTTCACTACTGCACTACACAAACTCTCATTTGTCTATGTACAATGCAACACATCTAAATCCAGTTCCCTTTCCCATGCCATGCTGTGACCCATTCTTTGGTTGGAGAGTTTTAGTTACATTTTTTTAAATCATCTGGAGGCTAAGTGTACAGTGATCCATCAGCAGGAGGTGAGACTCATGCCAAAGGATCTGAAGGCAAAGTCTTGAAAAAACCCATCAGCTGTTATCTCTGCAGTGAAGTCCTCTCAATAGCAACAGGCAAGGGATTCCTCCAGAATTTGCACTAGGGTTGCTTCCAAAGTAAAACTGGGAAAGTTTCATGGCACTGTCTGGACAACGCCCATTTACTTTCAGCTCTTGCACTTTCCTCTTCTACACTTGGGTACACTCATTTAGTCTTTCATAAAAATCTTAACCGCAAGGTTTTCTATCTTACAGCAATGCTATCCACTTCTGGAGCATGTCCAACCCCTCAAGCTATTGCATTGGACAGAGGCATCATACTATAAGGAGTTGTGGGAGCACCCCACAAAGGATAAAAGGCAGCTGGTCACTTAGCTCGATTGTGTGGAAAAGCCCCTTGAAGGTCTCTCTTCAGAGTCATCAAACTGCATTTTAGATTAAACTTGCCCTAGGCTGGAATCTCATTGCGAAACTACAAGCAATTCATCAGAACTACACAGATTTGTTGACAAAACAGCAGCATCAGGATAAAAGATGAGTATGGTAGAAGGTAAAAGGTATTCCCACACAAGATGTTCAAGCACATCAGGATTGCAGCCCCAGCATATTAAAGAAACTATTTTAGTGGTAGTCCTATACTGTACTGCACATTAGTGTATTGTTTTCAACAAGAGCAGTCAACCTGGAATAAATCTGGCACCCATAGAACAGAAGCTCTCATAAATACCCTGCAATCTCCTCTGAAAGTGAGTTTGTACTACTCCAGGACGTTCTGCATTTCTGGGTCAGTATGGTACACACGCACACATGCGTGCGTGCACACACACACACACACACACACACACACACACACACACACGGGGAGAAAACAGAAAACAATAAGGGAACAAATCTGTAAATCAGGAAGCAAATTAAAGAGATTGTAAGTGCAGAGACACTGCAAGGTGCTGCAAAATACCAGAAGCAGTATCTGAAAACAGCTGGAAATTGTGGCTGTTCTTTGGTGAAGGAGCAGCTCCTTTCCAGATACTACCACAAAATTGTTGGTGCAGGTGAGCTGCCCACCAACCCATCTGTATAATCTGAAAACCTCATCAACTATTTGCCTGCGCCTCATGCAGTGCTAAAGAACTGTGTCACAGTTAAAGGATTAGAAGCCACGCCTAGATATGTAGAGGCTGGAAGGTCTTGAGAAGATTTCCTGTGAAGCAAAGACTAGGTTTGACTGGTCTGATTATGCCTAAAGTAGTTTTGTATCTGAAGCCAAAAAGGTCTGGACCTAACAAGTTTGAAAGAGAATATAGTTTAACATATTAAAATATGTGAAGACAGGCTATTAAAGTGCAAAAATACCCTGAAGAGAATACTAAATTTAAGAGGAAACTGGCAGATCGTTTAAAGCCTGAGAAGGTTGTGTATTCCAAATGAACCAAATGAAACGGAGTCTGAAGACCTAGGAAGACTGAAATTCACATCTTTCAATTTACTCTGCGACCATACTCTTGTCCCTTCTCATCAGTTCTACACACAATTCCCAGCTGCTTACCAAGCAGAGCATATATGCAATGAATTATCCATGTGAGAGTAACCAACCATATAATCCATATGCACAGCCAGGTAGAAAACGGAGGCCTGAAGATGCAACAGCAGCAAGAATCCATTTAACAGCCAGGCAGCATCTCCAGAAAAAAAGGAAAAGAGTAAGGAGCACTTTCAAATAAAACTTGCACACGTGGTGCAGAGATGAGTTTTCCTTCTCCCTCTCCCCCCAGATTTTGACCTAGATCTGCCACTGGTTGTACACCAAGTATGTGTTTAGCACCTGTCACCTTTCATTCCTATGGATCCCAAAGCACTTCACCATCTCCATATTGCTGTGAACTGTCACACTTCCACATTAGCTACAGACTGAGAAAAAGAAGGCCAAAAAAATCCTAAGCAAAACCTTTAATAAATCTCATATTACAAATGGCTCAAATTTTGTTGACTAAGGTGGACCATCCTGTATTTAGAACATAATAGGCATCATTACACAGACACACACAGACACACAAAATCTACTGGTCATGAAACCAGTTCTTATTTATACTTACTCAATAATACCAAAACAATCAATCCAATAATTGCAAAGCATCCTGAGCATATTTATTTTGAGTAAATCACACTGGGAAATCATATGACTCTTTGTCATCGTTTGTCTACAAATGTACACAGTTACAAAATTGCTTTCAATGGAACTTAATTCCAAATAGTGTGCTTTAGCTCACTTACTTAAATAAGTATACTTCTTAAGGCTTCAATTCTATACACACTCTCCTGGGAGTAAGTTCCAATGAACACGATGGGGCTTAATTCTGAGTAGACATGAACAGGATTGCACTGTAAGAAAACTTACAGCGCAATCCTATCCAACTTACACCACTGGTGTAACGAGTGGGGGAGGGCAGGGAGGGAGGCTTTGGAGGGGAGGGGAGATTTAAATCCCCTTCGAATCCCCCTTTAGAGGGGATTTGAATCCCGTTTCTGTTCTGGGGCCTTTCATTCTCGCTGTACAAGGTGATGCAAGTTGAGTAGGATTGCACTGTTAATCATGATCCATATAATCAACTATAAAAATCAATAGAGTTTATCTATTACCCACTTACGTGGTGCTTTTACTTACTATCCTGTCAATTTCATTTGATTATACAACTTTACAAAACCTCTTTTTCACTCCACGTTGCTGTTATTCAGTCATAGGAACGCGGGAAGCTGCCTTCTCCAGAGCCAGACTTTTGGTCCATATAACTCATTTTATGAGGGCACTGACTGGCAGCACTTCTCCAGGGTTTCAGATGGGAAAACCCCTTAGAAAAGCTAAGGATTGAATCCAAGACCAACTCCAAGCAGATACTCTTATCACTGAGCTACAGCCCTTTCCATAGTTTTGCAGGTAGTTTAATACTGTAAATAAGTTCCTTCATCCAGATACCACTAAATCTGTCAGTCAGCACTGACAGCACTGATAGTGACTCAGTTTCAGACATCATGCCAAACCATGGTTTCTAAAACCACACCATGGTTTTAGCTTCCAATTGTGCAATTTGAATCAGTTCAGGTCCCGTACTCTGCTTATGTTCAAATCATTCTGGAAACATGGCTGGCGGGAAGAGAAAGAAGGCTCCACCTGCCTCAAGATCCTATTCTACCCTGGAATTTAACACAGATGCCCTTCAGATGTCACAGACCATGACTCCACAGAACCCTAAGGGCTTTGTTTGGATCACAATATGTTCTGAGAGGAGAAGAGGTCAGAAATTATTTCACAAATGTTGGGATGCAGATTTTGAAGCCACCATTGAACTGAAATCTAGCAAAACAAGTGATAAATGAGAAAATAAATCATCAAAACAATCTTTCTAAGACCATATTCAGTGTATTTATTTATGCCACAGGGTCTAGTGCTAGCATGAGATTGCTACTTTAAAGAGGATAAAAATATTGCAGCCAGAAGGAATGAGATTTCTGTATAAAACTAGAACATAGTATACTTATGCCAACAAAAGTACTCGCACAGTGAATCTCATTAACACTGGCAAGATATGCAGCTGAATTGACAAAGCATGAAAGACTGGAATCAGCATCAAGTAGTTTATTCTTAATGGATTTGGCATGTTCTTCTATGAGAAAGAAACTGTGTGTGCTCTGCTGACATCAATCTAATTAATTTCTAATCAGGAGTCATGCCAATTGTTTGACACAAGTTAGGGCCAAAGCCAGCTGTTTGGAGATGTTTACACAGCCACATATAACTATTTCTTATATCCCCTGGTAGATGAACAGCACATTTTGCTTTATCGGGGCTTGGAGACACGAACTTCTCTTCAGCAGTCTTTCCAATAAGGTCAAGAAAACATGGTGACAATTGTAGACCTATGCCCAGGTGGATCTATGTAATCCCCACTGAAATTAATGGATAAAGGTGTTTGTTTTTGTTGAATACAAGAGGATTACAGTCTAAATCTTACTGAACACAATGGGCTTACTTCTGAGTAAAACACCATTTTCAAACACCTCTATTAAAGGAGCTTGAGATCAGATAAATAAGGCACAGAATTACAGCCCTATCATTGTGTCTCAGGTATGAGCATATCCTCGTTTCACCTGCACCCCATATGCATAACACATAGAACACAAGATTTCCTTTCAAGTTTGATATACCAACAAAGCTCTCTTATAAGACTTCACAGATAGATTATCGCATTTCCTGAGACACTTTTGGCATTTCTTACTAGGATGAACATTTTTATATGCAAACATAAACTAGCATCCAGTTGCATCACCGTTTTACATCTTTGATTTCCTTCTTCCCATTATTATCTGAACCATTGGTTAGTCAACCATGTTAGCTGTTTGCTTCTCTACTATATCTGACGGATTTATTTGTGTCAGTCATTTGTAGAAGAACATGAAAAGAGATGATTAAATTTTATCCAAAAGACTTAAAAAGGAAAAAAATATAACGTTCAGATACATTAGAAAACCTGAGCATTCACAAAGTGACTAGATCTAAGCAGTCTTCATCTTTTTACTAAGGAAAGCATACGTTCTGCTTTTATGCCACAGATGTGCCATTAAAAATTACAGTTATCACAGTGCTAGTTTTCTCTCTAAATGCTAATATACATTTTCAGAAGCACATTTTTTGTAACGGTTATTGTTCTGGAATTCATGCTCCAATTCTCTTTACCAGGGCAAGTCACATTTTTGGTATCTGCCCACTGTCTCTCTTTTGCCTCTTTAAATTTTTGTTAATGTGAACACATACAGCATTTTTTTTTTCAGGTTTGAGACACTTTCGTCAGGTCTCTAGATCTCTGAAGTGGAATTGATGTTATATCCTAGCAGAATGCACCCAAAAGTAAATTCCTACAAGCGAATGATCCACAGCTCAGTGCTAGAGCAGATATTTTGAATGTAGGTGGTCCCAGGTTCAATCTCATCTCCAGATATGGTTAGGGAATAAACCTGTCAAAGAAAAGGGAAGAGAGCAAGTCCCGCAAGAAAGCAAGCTGACCAAGAGGAGTAGCACCTAGTGGTTAGCGCACCTGCACCCCTTCCTACTCCCCACTTTCCCTTTACTAGATCAGCAGTCGAATGAGAGAGAACATTGGTAGTTTGTATCAGCTGCCACCATTTCAGGTACAGAAACTGGGCAGAAGAGGGTCGGGTATGAAAAAAATCCTCCCAGGAGAGCACTAAAAATAAAACCCACAGTAGCCTCTGCAAGGCGAGAAGATAAGACAATCCACTTAATTACCCATGAACACAGACTAAGCAGGCAAAATGTAACTAGTTTATTAAACGTTAAATGCAAAAGGAAAAAATATGGGGGGGGGGAGGCGAGTAGTAAAGGTACAAACAGGCCTGAGTGGGAAATGCCTGAGCTTGGCTGGAAAGTAGAAAGAAAAGGGTGATCAAATGATGCAGAAACCAGTCATGCCCAGCAGATGGAACTGGGATGGTACTCAAAGAACTCAGCCCACAGACATCCCCCCTTCCCTCCAATGAGGCACTAAACCAAGGAAGATTGCAGGCTGGCTGGAGTCAGTTAACAACTAGGAAACCAAAGCTAGCCATCTAGCTCAGGGTGGTCCAACGTTTCATACCTCGAGGGCCGCATGCGAACTTCGACATGAAAACCGGGGGCCGCACAATAAATTAAATTATTAATTAATTAATAATAATGATCGATGCATGCCCCGCCCCGCTGTCTAGCATGCCCCGCCCACGCTCCCCTGAAGATCAAAAAGGCGGTCGGCTCCCGACCGCCTTTCCAATCATCAGGGGAGCGTGGGTGACTGCAGGGGAGAGGAGCTCCAAGAGCAGCCGGGGGCCACAGCAGAGGCCTTTGGGGGTCGCATGCGGCCCGCGGGCCACGCGTTGGACCACCATGGGCTTAAGCTACTTTACATTGCTCAAGGAAGTCCCAGTTTTTACACTTGCAGGTAAGCAAGTGTGTGCTCCTCTGAAATCCCAACAAATGGGTCACTCAAGAGACTGGCAGAGAATGAGTCTCCTGTGTGTTGGCGAATATATTACCTTGCTGGAATGATGGCATCGAGATATCTCATTGGAGGAGTGGAACCCAACTGGCTTCTATATCCCACCCCTTGGACCTTGAAAGACCCTGAATCCACATCCAGCACATGGTTGCGTGGGAATGGCAGTTTTCAAATAGACAAAGATTGCTTGCAGAGGAATATCCCAGCAGCTTTCAGCTACTAAACTTGTACAGGAGTTTCTGGGGCGTTAAAACTGTCCAAAAATATTAAAGTGTTAAAAATGTCCAAGAAAAATAGGGGAGAAACAGGGCATTCATCACAATACCTATCTGAAATGTGGAGAGGCACTAAGAGTCAGAGTAGATAATACTGACCTAGACAGACCAATAGCCTGACTCATATGTTCATGCTCCTCTGAGGCTCCCAGAAATCCACTCCTGAGTATTGAAGGACCTTCCAGAACAGAAAACTAACTCAGGATACAACCTCCTTGTGTGTTTTTTTCCTTCAGGGAATTGTAATGGCCAGTTTATTAACTCACTTGCTTCAAAACAGGCTGATTCAGAATGAAATGATATAAATAAAAGACAGACTTCTGAAAAATGCTGTCACTTGTGTATCTGTGGAGAAGGAAGAAGAGGTAGAGAGCAACTCCTCCAAATGTATATGTGCAGCCTAACAATTTTCTCTGGTTTTGTTCTTTGATTGATGCGGGGCCTTTTAAAAAAATACACAATTCTGGTATAGTATATACTTTGAGGGTCCCCCCACACCAGACACTCTCCTGCACTCTATCTCTAGACCCATGTGGTTCCCAGGGCATCCATGCACAGAGCAATCCCCTTATGAAGAGGGAGGGAGATCATGTACTGGATAGGTAGAAGATCCTTCAGTACAAGGGGCAGAGAAGTGTTCTCAAGCAGTGGTCCTTTGTGAAACAATTAGAATACCGTTCTCACATGTGAACTGTTCGAGAGTATGGCAATTTGTCCTTTCTGTTGTATCACTGACCGTTCAATTCTGCACATGTTGATGAAAGGTTAGTTGTAACTAAATCTTATGGAAAGGAAAGGAATGGGACTTAAGTCATTCCTAAATGTTTTCAGGTTGTTAGTGTGACAGTATATTCCTAGATCTCAATGAATTTTGCAAAGATTGCTAGCGTTCTTCTATTTTCAGCAATATGCCCTGCCTTATTTTATGCACTGTTTTTACCCATAGGCACCACAAGTAAGAAAAGGAAAAGGTGCCAAAACACACCTTCCTCAATAGTTCTTGAGGAATAGTTTAGAACATCCTCAATACTTGAAATTCCTCTATCTTTTTTTGCTTTCATCTTTTTAAACAGTATGTCAAGAAGTAGAATAGTTGAGCCATTCACAAGAAGGAGAAACATTCAGCCATGCTCATTTAGAATTTCAAAAAGGCAGAGAGTTAGTTCTCTGACTTTTAAAGTCATTTTGTTTGCTATACAGCGTACCGCACCATTGTACCACTGAAGCTGCAAGCAGTATTCCTGATGTGTGTTATAAAATGAATGCTACATTTTGCCACATTTAATAGAACCGCATAACACTGTTACGCTGTATACATAACCACAAAAGCGATCCTGACACACATCAGCTGTAAAAACCCTCACATTTACAACAGAAAGTAATGGTATGGTATGTACACCAGCCAACAGTGCCAATAAGAAACTGCCTGTAAGAATGTGTCAGGTCAAATAGCACCAGTCTGTATTTCAGGCAGTATAATGCCAGTAATCATTCCAATTCTGCTATTGGAGCCAGGATTTTCATTCTCTTTTTCGAGCAAAGCAAATGAGATATGCCTTACAATGTTCAAAGATAGAATTTCAGGTACATTTAAGTGGAACAACGATATCCCCGAGGCAGGCAATTCAAAACAAGTTTCTCTGTCTCTAAGGGAGGTACTTCCCCCCCTCCACCTTTCTAGTCATAAACCACCAGCAGGATCAAGAGAAGACAGACATTAAGAAGAGGCTCACAGTGGCGTGAATGTGCTCTGAGCTCTCTTTTTAATGTACATATGACTGTAACATATCAGCAAATTGAAAGCTTAAATATGCTGCAGCCGCTGTTACTTACAGAAGGTTCCTCTCCTCCTGTCGGGGAACTAAACTTCCAGCGGGAAATCACCCGCGACGGACTGCCGCTATCTCACGCGCTTTCCAGTAGAGTGCTTTCTTTCCCAGTAACAGCAGGGAGAGGTGGTAATGATGGCAGTGTGAGGCAAGCAAGTAACTAGGGAACAAAAGCACCCACGTATCTTGACTCTAATTTGCTCCCTATTGCTTATAAGAACGTTTCAGAGGAGCTAACGGGGAACATCTCAGGGACATTTTTCCGAGTTGCAGCCATTCGCGCCACAACCCGGGAAAAAACCCCTTTAGCAGCTTGCCCTTATGAGCTGCGGATCGCAGCAGCTGACAAGGGACAGCGTCTCACGTACCCCCGGCCTGCGGTCTGCGTACCCCTAGGGTACGCAATATTTACTAGAGTAAGTCCTGCACACAAAATTCAGATTAGTATTCAACAGGGAGCTGTCTTCTGCATATCTTTCAGCTGGCTGAGAAACACAAATGCAGCATGTCACATTCAGAGACAACGTATGGATTTGTGAGTCTCCTGCACAGTTTTTTTTTTTTTTTTTTACAGATGTAGCAGATACCTTACTCTCAACCACTTATAGCATTTACACTCAAACGAAACAACAGACGGGAAGGTTATTCCTATTGAAAAAGCTATGTGGTCTGATATTTTATACCTTTAGGTCAATACAGTTGGCTGTGAGCAGCTCTTGAAATACTGTATAATTCTGGATTTTTCAAGTACTAAGAAGATATAAGGCAGGATTGTGTGGCATTTGGTACTATATGACACTAACAGCACAATCCTATGCATGCTTATTCAGAAGTCCCACAGTGTCCTGTGGGATTTAATTCAAAGTACGTGTGTATAAAATTGCAGTGTAAGAGTTAGACATATGACACAGCCAAGGTCATTTGGTCAAAATCCAAATTTGACACACTTCATTTTCATTTCACTAAGAGACATGCTACATGTCAAACAATGCTGCTGCCCCTTCCCTCAAAAATCAGGAAGATTTTGAAAAGTGCTGAGCTCTGTTGCACATTGTGTACATTGTGATGGACAGCGGGTCCCAACAGGGTATAAAGAAACAATGCAAAATGTAGATTTAGTGCTGGATGCAGCACTAGCTCTCAGCCATAAATATGCTGATTCTCAGCATGTTTAATTGGAAGAAAATTCTATTGATTTCAGTGGGACTTCCAAGCAAGTAGGCCAAGGCTGCCATCGTAAACACATTTGAATCCCCGGGGATTGTGATGCATTATGTCCCAAAGCCACTAAACCCTAGGACAGGGGTGGGGAATCTGTGGACTTAAAGCCACATGTGGCCTTTTGGGATACCAGCTGTGGCATTTTGCATATTTGTCCACAAATACTAAATATGTCTTTTATTTCATGACATAACACCAAGCTTAGGGTATTTTTTCAATACCGTACAGTAACTTATTTATTCTTTCCTATCAGAGGCAACTCGGCAAATAGAGAAGTGGCAACCACTCAGTGACTCATGTCATAGACCCAAGAGTTTCTTAGAGAAAGAACTGTAAATGTGTTAAATAAAAATGCATGCCTTTTCTAAGGAAAATATTAATTAATATATAAGTAAAATAAATAAAATATATACTAAAATGTAACCTTCCAATATATAAAGGTTCCCCACCCCTGCCCTAGGAAAAATGACATTCAATAACTTTTGACTCCCTTAATGAAACAAATCAGATTTTATTTAATATATGACATTTTAAAATATAATTTTCAGGCACGCATACTTCATACCTTTCAGACTATAAAACGGTGAAGTAACTGCTCTCTCTCTCACTCACTCACTCACTCACTCACTCACTCAAGGTTAACAGCGTAATCCTGTCTAACATCGGAGTGGTGCGCCTGCCACTGCGCCACTCTAGGGTGCCATAAGGCACGATTTTTACACCTGGGGAGTAAACTGCGCCGGCAGCAAGGCCAGCGCTGCTCCAACCGACCCGGGTCCCATCCCTGCGCCGTGCCAACAAGGTTAGTCCCCGCCAGTCGGCGGACGGATACGGGGAGGTTCTTGCTTCTCTGGTTTTCATTTAAGAGTCCATTTCACCTTATCATATTTTCCAGTCCCTTGTGTTGACATACCACTCTCCAATAAGTGTGGTCTTACCTCGAAACGTGGGCTAACAGGGCTTGCTGGAACTGACTGGAATAAGATGAGGAATGTTCAGGAATGCATGCCAACGCCATCTATGGATCCAGGCATACTTCTGGAAGTTCTTAAGTGTAATGCTCTTAAGTAGGGCAGCTTCTGTATTTTAAGCAATTGTAGACAGTTCAGCCCTCTTATACAGATGTTGATTAGTTCCTACAAGGTTTGCATTTGGACTGTTCATCACCATAAAGACATTTACTTTTCTATCTCTTCTTCAGCATCAAAATGTCCATTTTAAAATTATGCCAAAAGTATGGCAAATGTGTTCAATGACACTAAAACAACTTCGACAGATATAAAGTTAGGAAACTAAGGTTCCATTGGAGTTTTTAAGAACTGCCTAGCTCGATTAGACCAAGCTTCATCTAGTCCACCATGCTATTTCCCACAGTAAAGAGACAGATGTCTCTGGGTGGTCACAAGCAGATCACAAGATGTCACCACCTCCCCCTCCAAGTATCTGTTATTCAGAAGTTTTCCTCCTTCTGTAGATCTGGGCCACTACATTTTGCCTCTCTCTCTTTTCTGAAAACTACCAAGTTACATTGTAGCATTCAAGGCATATGGTGTATTATGATATCAGGAGCAGATTCTGAAGGTGAAGAAATACAGTTGATATAAAGATGGTAAAAAGATTTAACAAGCCAAAGCCAAATAAATAATATTTCAACAAAATTATTATAGTGCATTGCTCAGGCAGAGAGATAATCATGATGTATAGTATTTATGTCTATACAGAGAAAAAGTACACTGTTCAGAAAGATAAAACACCAGCAGTCCGAATTATTAAGGGTAGTTTTTATTTATGCAGTATCACCACTAAAGTCAAGCCAGAGTACAGTACAACCCTAGAAAATTTTCCTTAATGGTAGTTGTGTCAGCCCTATATCATATGGAGTAATATATTAAATATGTGTATCTGAGTGTGTGCCAAGTATATTTCTCTCATCACTAAATAACCACAGGCTACCACACACATTTATGGCTAGAATACACGATACCAAGGCTTAAGTACAGGACTCATTACATGTGAATTTCAATATAGACAATACTTGCATCACATGTGAAGTAGCTGTAGCTGGAGAAGCTGGAGTGTAATACCAGTCTGGCATAAAACAAAGTGTGTGTGATTTCAAGGTGCTTCCCAAACTGGATTTAAGTGCTTCCCAAACTGGAAGGCGCAGCTCCCAGGGGAGCCGCGGAAACCAGCCAGGGGAACTGCGGAGTGTCATGGAATCCTCTCAGAAAACAGTGCAATGCCAATTGGCAGGCATCAACATCATGTAATGGGGAGCCACGGCTAATGGTCACCAATGGTCAAGGGAACCACAGGTCAAAAAAGTTTGGGAAACACTGCCCTAGCATATATTTATTTTGTTTTTCTGTTTATTTTGCTCTTCTGTGTAGCTGAGAGATGGAATACTGTTCCAGGGGGCAGTTTGTGATAACCAGACCCACCAACTTTGCTTTGTATGTCTTTTTCTATGCCAAAGAAAAGTTGACAGCTGATAATAGATTTTTTGAGCACACACAAAATGCTAGCATAGGAGCAACATGTCTCTAATATAATGCTCTTCAAAGTAAGTAGACCGAGGGCCCAATCCTATCCAACCTTTCAGCGCTGATGCAGCTGCAATGTGGCTCCAAGGGAAGGGAACAAATGTTCACTTACCTTGAGGAGGCCACTGTGGAGCCCCCCCCCCCCTTGCAAGATGCAGCACATGCCCCATTGGTACGGCTACATCGGCACTGGAAAGTTGGATAGGATTGGTCTCTAAATTATAAAGAAGCATTAACACTGAAAAGTCACAGAAGGCCTGTGCAGCCAACTCAATTCATGGGGGAAAAGATGTAGGAATTTTACTGCAACACCACTGAGTTCAGCACTACATAAGAAAAGAAAAGTTGGTTTTGTTCCCATCACATGGTTATATTTTGGATAGCCATTGACACTTTTCTTCCATTACAAGGCTACGTGTTTTCATCAGAAACATGAAACCTGCCCATAATTCTGAAAGCTATACTGAACTGGACAAAGTACAATTCTGTCCAATGATAGATAGCAGAGATAGCATATCAAAATCACTGTGCAGTTCTAGAAAAAGAGCAAAGGTAAGACAACTGAAGTCTCAGCCTCCATTCACACTCTTTTTTTAAAAAAAAACACAGGCCAGTATTCTAGTCTTTCACTACTAATTCTCCATTCTTCATCCTATTTAAATGTGCAGTCTACACATATAAGGCAAGCAGCAAATTAGTTCTGAACATAGAATGTGCTTGGACAATTAGTTAGAACTGCAGTATTATAAAATTACTGATGTCATTGGAAACTGTGTTTGTAGGGAGAGAGGGAAAGACTTGAATTCTACATTTGCAAAATTAAAGCATTCGGTTTGGGATATTCTTGTTTTTCCCCTCCAATAGAAAAAAGATCCATCATGAAAAACTTCATATTGGTACAATTTGAACCACTGTCTATAAGACTGAAATTTGCTGTGCAAGTACAAAGCAGAAGGTGACAACATCTGAACATAAATCTAGGAACTTTCATGGAATTTCAGCAAAGTAAATAATGATCACAACTAATTATTCTCCTAGAAGAAAACTGTTCCAAATTGGATTCTAACTTCCATACACGACCACTTGTCTCCATGAATTGTTACAAATATTCCCAATAAAGATTTGCTTTCTACTTCATTGTTTTAATAGTTTAATACTTTATTTACGGCCCAATCCTAACTCCCCGCGTGGCAATGTGGTGGCGGCGGCACAGCCTCCACTGTATCCCGCAGAGTAGTTTTGGCTACTGGAGGTCTTCTTGGGGTAAGGGAACAATAGCAGCTGCTATTGGACAACTCAGACCTGCGCCAGCGATCCATATTGATCCATGAAAGCAGATCAGGTCCGGGAAGGGGGTTAGGATTCTGCGGGCGTTGTTGCCACTGAACCCCGCCCCATCCCAGACACGATCCATCCCATTGACTTCCTGTTCTGCCCTTCCCCCCACCCCCATTCTGCCCTACCCCACTCCTTCCCGCATCCCACCATCTTACCTGCCTCAGCAGGTTCTCCAGGATCCACTGACACTTGCAGGAAGACTCAGGCCTTCCCGGTGGCGCTCCGACAGCCAGCACTTTACGGCTGCTTTGCAGAAGCCAGCGCCAGCAGAACATGCATTCCACCAGTGGGGCAGCCCAATAGGATTGGACTGCCCGACTAACTACAACTGCAATTTGATTGTCAAATTGCTTAGTTCTTTTCAAAGAGGCTTCAGCAGATACAGCTCTGGATGACAAGGCTACATAAGAGCCAAATTACACTGTACATGCCCATGAATGTAACTGCTGCCACACAGTCCTTTTTGAAGGGTGAAAAAGCTGTTTGTAATGGGGGCAACTGGTAACAGAGAAGCAGCCAGGGGAGAGAGAGGATTAGCTCTTTGTCAGCAGTTTCCCTGCTCCAAAAATAAAAGCCACTGTGAATGCAGTCTGTGGGATTTCAAATGCATGTTTATAAAATGATCAGCTTCCAATTTTCATTACTACAAAATTATGACAACTTGCACTAAAATTAGTGTAATGTAATGTGTTGTACATGGGGCTGCCCAAGACAACCATCTGGAAGCTTCAACACACCTTGTGCTAGTCAGCAGACATCCAGCAGCATTCTGCATTAGATGGACACGTTAGATGAATTACGTTTCAAAGTGCAATTGAAGGTGCTGGTTCTGCCCTTTAAAGTCCTTTAAGACTTGGGACCAGAATCTTTGAAGGACAGCCTCCCACATATGAAACTGCCTGCTCCTTGAGGTCAAGTGAAACGGCCTTCGTGCATGTCCCACGGCAGGGAGACTCATATCTAGTGGTGATGCATGAGGCGGCCTTCTCTACGGTGGCACCCAATCTGTGCAACTCCCTGCTCCAAGACATAAGAATGTTTCTGTCTTTGCTACTGCTGCAGCAACACCTAAAAGCTTTTGTCTCATTCAACTTTCAAGGCCTAATTTTTGTCACTGGTTAAGTGTGAGCTACTGTATTTTGCTTGGGAATAGGTACTGCTTGTCATTGGGGGTTCTGGTGTTATTTTATTGTATTGCTTTTAAAAATGTTAGCCACCTTGACTGCCTCCCCATTCAGAAGACAAGATATCATATGTTGTTGTTGTTAATAATAATATGTTGTTAATAATAATAATATGTTGCTGTTAATAATAATAATAATAATATGTTGTTGTTGTTGTTAATAATAATAATGATGGTGATGGTGATGATTTCCTCTTCCTATCATTTTAGCAACATTGTCCACACCAGGGGAACACTACATTTTAGCGTTTAGTGTTTCCCTGTAAGTAAGTTTATGTTCATACACTGTATGCAATAGTACTGTAATAGTAATAGTACCCTGAAGTAGAGTAACAACTTTACCCATGTTTTGTTTCAACTAAGTTTCTTATTTGTGGGTGTGTGTTTTTTAATTTTACACACACATTTTAGTAATTTGAAGTTCCTTCTTATAGAAGCTTCATGCTGGGTTGATGATTTATGTTACACAGCCTTTTTTTCTCATCCAAGTCTCTCAATAAGGATCTTTCCAAAAAGCCCAAATGATATTCCTTTTCACCTCACTGAGTTATGTTATCTCATAAGCAGCTGCATTTTTGCTCATGATTTTGTCTATTCAGACTGTGGAGCACTATGACTCCACATAGGTCAATATCATACAACAAATGGGCTTCTGAATCTCATATAACCTGCCAGGAAATGTTCTGCAGCTCACTAGGGACTCGATAAACCCAGTCTTTGTAGTCCAATTAGAATCACCAACAGCCTACTTCAAAGAGCAATAAAAAACCCAGGGAGAGTGGAAGAGGCCAAACAACTGGGCAACTAAAAACTGGGCAGGCAGGCAGGCACACACCATGAACCTAGAAGGGATTCTTTGTGATTGAACTAAACATATACAAAGCCTTCATATAAATTGTGCATATTATACACAGGTGAACAATACCAAGAGGATTAATTGTGAAAGCCAGCAAGATCTCCCCTTCTCCTATCACAATCACATGCATGCATTTTCCAGCTACCATATAACATTGTGCATGAAGTGGGAAGAACATAGAGCCCAGAACTTTCTCCCTTAGCCCAGTGTGTTCAGCAACATACATTGAACTGGTGCATACCTGTTGCTTTAAATTAAAAAAAAAATGGAAACATGTTTGTTAGACTGAACAAACTAGAGTCAATAATGGGTCATTTGTTTGCGATATTCAGACATGATATCTGCATGTCATTTCAGACACGAGAGCAAGTCCTCAAGAAGACAGTCAAACTGTTTCATGTTTACAGAGAATGCATGGTATTCATAAGAAAGTTCATGGTCTTCCTGTAAGCAGGTTTCTGTGCATACAGAACTGGTCACAATGGGAAAAGCATGGCAGTAGAAATCACATGGGCAGTTCAGTTTGAGACTCTAACATCTGAAGCAAGAATATGTCTCTTTAGAAAGGATGGATAAAGAATGCAATGCAGCTTTTACGTGTGAAACTGAAAGTAGCCAAACTGTTCTTTTCATGGATTTCTCTTTCAACCACACACGCAGCACAGAGGTGGCTGAACTCTGAAAGAGACATGCAGACACCACCAATGAAGAAATCAGTGATCCAAGAATCTGTCACACTCCTTTATGGCTCTCAAGTTAACACTGACGCGACTTCCCAGTTTGATGATCTGGCTTCCTTTTTAGCAAGCTCTTTTATCTCAATGTCAAGACTCCTCTTTGATCAAAACTTTTCAGTGTGAAAGCCTATCAAAACCTAAGTACAATATCCATGGCACCACTACCACTACCACCACCACCCTCACCTACCTTGGCACATCTACCTTTGAAGAAGCTCTACATGAGCATGAACATGTCCGTTACAAATTATAAACTAGGATCAGTCAGGCACCAAGCTGCTAGCCCACACTTAAATTTGATTGCTGACACAGCAATCCATTGAACTTGCTGCAAAGGTGAAAGGGAAATAAGCAGTATCAAATGCTTCTGTTACCACGCTGGAAAACACCTCGCATGACTTTATTCGGCATTATTCCACTGGTGTATCAATCAGACTTGACCATTACAATTTACGATGTATGTGTAAAGGTTACTGATCCATAGACCAGCCAATATGTATTGGCTTCAAATCATTCAGCTAAAGATCAGTACATAGGAACACAGGAAGGTATCAAATAAGGCCATTTGTCCATCTAGCTCATCTACCTGTCAACACTGACTGGCAGCGACTCTCAGGGGTTTCAGACAGGAGCCTTTCCCAGCCCTACCTGGAGACGCCAGGAGTTGAACAGAGACCCTCTGTATGAAAAACATGTGCTGTAGTACTGAGTACAAGCCACGCAGAAAATCTTTGCTCTTGACGAACATGTGTTCCACTAAGAACTTCTGTGCAAGTTCCTTTCAAATTAATTGAAGCAACAGAAGAGTACAGTACCGTACCTCTCTTTTCCAGCCATTTCAATAGGTCTTGTATCCAAGATCATCCCAGTGTGTTGTGCCCTAAATCTCTTGCTTCAGCTAAAATCCATATTTATTTTCATTTAATAAAATATTGTAAAAAGTTACTGTGTTCACACACACACACACACACACACACACACACACACACACACACACACACACACACACACACACACACACACACACTTATTTCCACTGTATTCCATAGACAGCAAAAACTCCTGAATTAAAACATAATTTTAACAGCTTTTGGAAGCTCCCTGCTCAGTAAGATACTGTAGCATTATTTTGAACCTAGCTTTTCTCTCCAGAAAATTGTAGAACTGACCTTGGCATAAAAATGACTTTGATTTTGCTTGTGGGTCTGTTCTGAGCACCCTGCAAAGCACAACTAAAATTCAAGAAAATGGTTTCATGCTCCCAGAACTCCTCAGGTCTTTGCCCTTGGTCCAGTCAATAAACTCAGGAAACACTCATGTTGATGCTGTAAGCAAGCCAAGGAAAACAAGGAGTATGCAATTCTTTCTCTTTCTCTGCATGGCATCTGTCTAACTGAATCATCAACACTGCCAAATCAGGTATCCTTCCTTCCAGTTACAATCCAGGGTCAGTACCAACTGTGCAGTCCATACAAAAGGGTCACGTTTTAGGGAAGTGGAGGATTCACCATCCATAAGGAGCATGTTTCTCTAATACCTGAAGACTATCACTGGCTTCCAGTTTGTTTTCAGGTGCAATTCAAAGAGCCACGCAAGCCTGTCCATCATCTGAAATGATGATCTTCTCTGGATGTCCCTGCCTTCCGGAGGTTAGGTAAGTATCTAATGGTAAGTGGCACTTTTCAATAGTGGCACGCCAACTAAGAACTCCTTCCCCAAACACATTTACTCAACAGCCTCATTATATATTTTAGTCCTGAGATAAGTATATTTCGTTTGGCAAACATCTTAACTAGATGTATTTGCGTTGCAGTATCTCACTGTTGTTTTTATAGTGTTGATTAATTTTGTTTTTGGTTTTAATTGTTACTGAGTTGTTTCATTTGTGTGCCTTGATAGCACAAAAGGTGAGCGATACATTTTTTAAAACAAACAGATGGCAGCAGAAGCACACATGCAGAAGAAAAGCCAAGAGAACTGCCCAACAACCTCTTGGACTGCCTGGAACCATTCTTGGAGACTTGGTCCCTTCTTTGGACATGAGGAAAGGCCCAGACAATGGCAATAAGAGCCGATATTTATACATTTATGGCACTGTGTGCTGCACCATCTTGAAACAGCTGTATTTTGAAATAAAAATACTGTGAAATTCTCAGTTAAAGACAAGAGAGAGCTTGGCAGCACCCTAAAACACTGACTGACTTATTTCAGAATGAAATACAAGAAATACTATGGGTGAAATGTATGAAATACAAGTAATACTATGCGCTGGATCATGGAGAAAGCACGAGAGTTCCAAAAAAACACCTACTTCTGCTTCATTGACTACGCAAAAGCCTTTGATTGTGTGGATCACAACAAGCTGTGGCAAGTTCTTAAAGAGATGGGGATACCAGACCACCTTACCTGTCTACTGAGAAACCTGTATGCGGGTCAAGAAGCAACAGTTCGAACCGGCCATGGAACAACTGATTGGTTCAAAATTGGGAAGGGAGTACGGCAAGGCTGTATATTGTCACCCTGCCTATTTAACTTATATGCAGAGTACATTATGAGAAATGCAGGGCTGAATGAATCGCAAGCCGGAATCAAGATTGCCGGGAGAAACATCAACAACCTCAGATATGCAGACGATACCACTCTAATGGCAGAAAGTGAAGAAGAACTAAAGAGCCTCTTGATGAGAGTGAAAGAGGAGAGTGCAAAAGTTGGCTTGAAACTCAACATTAATAAAACTAAGATCATGGCATCTGGTCCCATCAATTCCTGGCAAATAGAAGGGGCAGAAATGGAAGCAGTAACAGATTTTACTTTTTTGGGTTCCAAGATCACTGCAGACGGAGACAGCAGCCATGAAATTAAAAGACGCTTACTCCTTGGAAGGAAAGCTATGGCAAATTTAGATAGCATAATAAAAAGCAGAGATATCACCATACCAACAAAAGTTCGTATAGTCAGGGCGATGGTGTTCCCAGTAGCAATGTATGGTTGCGAGAGCTGGACCATAAGGAAGGCTGAGCGCCGAAGAATAGATGCTTTTGAACTGTGGTGCTGGAGAAGACTCCTGAGAGTCCCTTGGACTGCTAGGAGATCAAATCAGTCAATCCTAAATGAAATCAACCCTGACTGTTCCCTGGAAGGACAGGTACTAAGGCTGAAACTCAAATATTTTGGCCACCTAATGCGAAGAGAGGACTCTCTGGAGAAGACTCTGATGCTGGGAAAGACTGAAGGCAAAAGGAGAAGGGGAAGGCCAAGGATGAGATGGTTAGACAGCATCACCGATGCAACGAACATGAAAATGAGCGAACTCAGGAAGATAGTGGAGGATAGGAAGGCCTGGCGGGATATGGTTCATGGGATCACGAAGGGTCGGACACGACTTAACGACTGAACAACAACAACAACTATGGGTGACTACTCTTACAAGAAGCCAAATGCATGAGATTCAGCTAGATCTCATGTACCGGTATTTGGCTTCACAAAAACAGTCAGCCACTGCCTCTCTCACATTTCATGGCATAGGCTGACAGATAACTATTGTTCTTCCTCAATGCTTCAATAACTCAGCACAGCCAGAGGCATTCCTTTAACTATTGTTGCTGCTGTCATCATACCTTGGCCAATGACTTTACTCCCTCCACCTATGAGTTCACATGTCACAACTTTTTTTTCTGTTTGTCAATATGTGGGGGGTGTCACTGAGGATTTCACTTGAGAGAGGCACTTGATGAAGCAGACTCTTCATCCAAAAAATCCCTATGCTGAAATACATTGGTTAGTCCTTAAAGGTGCTACAAAACTGTTTTTTCCATACATTCATAAAAAACATGGTTTGATTGTTTTTAAGAAATGTACAATTTATTACCTTTCGCCAGAGCAATGGAAGTCCAGGTGAGGCTACAGCAGCAGTTCTACTCCCTGCAACTCAATACTGGGAGTACAGTCAAGTAAAAGATATGGTTTAATTTGAAAACCACTATTAAATAGTATACCATCTAACCAAAGTTTAACCATGTTAAACCCTGCTGATTTCTCTGTTAAGATGTACGGTAAGCACATTCTTAGCTCGCTCGCTCACTCTCTCCTTGAAATCAATAGGACTTGCATGTGCTTGACTTTGTCTGGATGGTGCTCATGGTATTTAAAGTACATGATAAATTGATTGGGTGACAGTGTTAGTCGACTTCATAATAACTATATATACTTAAATAAAATCCGTATTGCCAGAATCATCGTTTTGTTGCACTGCAAATGAGAGTGAGCGGGTACGACTCCTACAGCCTACCTGAGCAAAATAAATACTATTGTGGTTGCTACCAAAGTTACGACACTATCCTAATAAAACAAAAGGTTAGAAGCCAATGCTGGAAATTTCCCTTGTGTAAGCCATAACAAAATGCTATTGGTGGCCCCTTTGTTCCTTATTACAGGTAATCAAAAGTGATTTATCTGTAGGTCACAGCTGTGCTTTTGGAAAGTTGGTGCTGTACTTCCAGCTCTGCTTTCAATTTCTTTTTATCTCATGCTGTTAAGAAAGAGTTGACTCTGCTTAGGTTCTTTCACCTGACTTTAGATGGAGGTAAAATTACTATGATAAAATGCTGGTGCAGGCTACTACTATTTTTAAGAATAATAAATCATCATTTGTATAGGGCTTTCTGAGTGAGCAAAGTATTGTATTACCTTGACGTAATCCTTACAACATCCTTGCAAGGTTAGTATTATAATCCCCATAATGCAGCTAGGGAGCATAAGCAGAGAGAGAGTTGTAGCTTAAGGTCATCTAGTGAGTTTGTAGCAGAGTTGAGAGTCGTACTGGGAAAATTCTGATCTATAGAGAGAGGGGGAGGGGCAAACATATGTTCAAGGTAATGTCTAGTTTGACCTTAAGAGGTTGAGCTGTCGATCAGAATGTTCACAGTTTGACTGGAAATATATAGCACGGGGGCCATGTTAATGCCACAAAACCATGGCTGAGGTAGAGGGGGTTTTAACACATAGTTCTTGTCACCATTCCTGTCCGATCATGTGCCTCCCCCTCCTGCCATGCAGTATTCACAGTTTCTTTTTTTAAGCTTCTGTCTGGGGTAGGACTTGCCCCTCCAGCGACTGCCACAGCAAGGACAATGGTAGTGGCGTCGGCGGACCAGTGCTTTCCAAGATGAGATAAGCAAGGACAAAACAGATAGGTAGCCATGGAAGGAAAGGCAAACAATGCTTTCCTAGCTGGCTTCCACCAGTTAGCAAGGAATTATAACAAGCTATGTACTCAACTCCAGGTGTCCAATAAGACCTTATAAGTAGGCTTACCAGACGTCCCGGTCTGCCCGGGACAGTCCCGGCATTTGGGGGTCCATCACGGGCAGGGTCCTGGGAGGCCACCGGCAGCCATGACAGAAAAAAAAATTTTTTTTCTGTCATAAGAAAATAAGTTTTCCCTGCACACTATATTATATTTCATACTGAGGTGTTATTTTTAGAACTGGCATGTTCAACCATTTGAGTAAACAACTTAAAAAAAATCTGAGAGGGCAGATCCGTGCACTTTAAGAGCAAGGAGAATTTAGGTTATGCAGTTATTAATAATGTATTCACTTAACTCTTGAAGAATGTGCTCATTTTGAACACAGATCTAAGGAAGAAATGAACTAGATTTTTCAATTTAGAGAGCTTGTAAGAACATTTCTCCAATTACTTAGACATTTTGGGTTTGTGAAATTTCCTATGACGAAAAAAAATCTATCATTAAGAATACTATTCAGACTACATACACTTAATATTTTTTTAATTTTAATTTTAATCAATGGCTGTAATATGTTAAATTTATATTTGTATCTGTTCTTTACTTTTATGCTGGTCAATGACTGTAATAAAGGATTGACTGACTGACTGACTACATACACTTAATATCCTCATGACATACTGTACGTATGAAGTATACTGATTTAGAATGCACAACATAAGAGATGTCTTGTTGCAAATAGAGTAAGTTCATTCCTATGAACCTTCCTTGATCAGCAAGTGACCGAGGAATCTGCACTGATCCCAGACAAACACAACATCACAGGTTTTAGATCTAAGGGAATCTTACACATTTTAGTATTGGATATTGGACATTAAATAAGGAAGGGATTTTTCAGAGACAGTTGAAGTTTCAGATGGTTACCAATAAATAGTTCACATAACCAATACAATAAAGTGTAGATTTACAATCATAGAAACATAGAGTTGGAAGTGACCCACAAGGTCATCTAGTCCAACTCCCTGCCTATAGCAGGAAATCCTCCTAGAGCATCTCCAGCAGGTGCCTGTCGAACCATTGCTTGAAAATCTCCAGTAAGAGAGAATCCACTACCTCCCTCGGCAATCTGTTCCACTGCTGAACCACCCATACCATCAAGAATTTCTTCCTGATATCCAACCAGAATCTCCTCTCTTGCAGTTTGTACCCATTTGATCTAGGTATTTGAAATAACATATTTTGAAATCAGAGGGATCCAATGGTTAATTCTCACAATTCATTTTTGCAACTGACAAAATATTTGTGATCTGCCAGTTCCAATCACAAGGAGTGCCTCCGCCCAGTTCTTGCCAGTTCTCCCTTCCCACCCCAGCCCCACATGTCATATCTTACTCCATTCTTAAAGGTCTCCCGATTCTCATAAACAGGTTTTGGGAAGCGACTGGAGCACTGGGGGAAGATCAGGAGGACCTCCTCCTTGTGCGAGTAGACTTCCACTTGCCCTTCTCTAGATCCAAGCCATTATGTTCTTCACACAAGCACATAAGATTTGTGTGCCACAAGACTGTAGCTGTTTCCATAGACAAAATGGTATTCTAGAAACCAGCTCTATGGAGATTGGTTTACATTGGCTACAAAGTCCTTTGTCTTTCATTACATGCTGTGGCCCGTACAAATCGAACAATGATTTCCTTATGAAGCCAGGAGGATAACAAGCCCCTCCATTCCAATCAAAGCACGAGTGAAATGCATTAAGCTTCCCAGATGCAACACAAATATCATAATAAGTTAGACACTATTACAGTCCTTTTATCCTCAAACCACCTCACTATTACCCTTCTCTTCACAGACTAAGTGACTGTGGGCCCAATCCTATCCAACTTTCCAGCACTAACGCAAACGTGCCAATGGGGCGTGTGCTGCATCCTGCAGTGGGGTGGGGAGTCACAGAAGCTCCTCAAGGTAAGAGAACATTTGTTCCCTTACTACCTGCTGCATTGCAGCTGCATCAGTGCTGGAAAGTTGGATAGGATTGGGCCCTGTGACAACATGGAATGTTCTTAAACCTTCTAGTTACTAAAGGGGAAGATGTCAACAACAGAGTCCTGACCGTCAATCTATGATGAGACTGAATGTGTCTTCCTGGCAGAGAAACCAGGAGAAAAAACTTTACACAGAAGGCCTAAAACCAGGAAGAGTTGTGTACTATTTTTCAGGAAGGGTGCAGAGAGGCTAGATGACTGAGATAATGTATGGGCAGAGGTCACAGAATGGAGAGGGCTCAAAATCTGAACACCAAATTTAATTACAATGCATATACAGTATAATGCATATACTGTATTGGTCTGAGTATAAGACTCACTTTTTTCTCCTAATTTAAGTTTTTAAACTAGGGGTGCGTCTTATAATCAGGCTGTTGCAATTTAATGCCAGTGATTTAATTAATTTTTTTTAATAGCACCAAACTTTAAGGGTGCGTCTTATAATCAGGTGCATCTTATACTCGGGACAATACGGTATATAAACAACAGTATTTATAGACCACTTTTCAAGGCCTGTAGAAGCCCTTTATCTGGCCCTTATGATAATTGGGATTTCCCAGCACCACCGTCAGCTGCTCTCAGCCGTTGAGCTGCGATGTGATACATTAGCAGAAGTGGCACTGCTGAAAGGGCAGCGCTGGGAGAGCCCAATTATCACATGGGCCACCCTTCCAGCTGCGCCACTTCTCTTGAGGTGCTGGGAGGGAGAGATAGAAACTTTGAAATGCATCGGCTGCTATTCTCTACAAGACAAAAAACAGGTCAGCCTCTGTTAACATAGTCATGGATGAAACATGAACATACACGCAGCGAATTAGATTCCAAGTTCAATACGTTTGGTGGTTAAAAAAAACCAAACTATTGCATGAAACACACCAAGTGTTAACAATGCATTTTTTTTTCTTTTTAGAAATTGCCTTACAGCATCAAGAGCTTTGTAAATATTTGTGTTTATTTAAGGCTGAATTGCCTTCCTCACCAGAACAGCAAGTGAGTGGCAAAATCTGGATGGGATTTTCTTGCAAGACTTCTGTGAGCCAGGCCAGGATTTCTGTGCACACTTCATTTCTTCTGCGTGCAATAGTACGGCATACGCCAAGGGTGGTTGTCACAGCTGACTGCTACGCAGCAGGCTGCAGGGGGATTAGCCAGTTCCTTAAGGACATGCTGCTTGGGTCTTACTGTTCGCCTGCTCATTTCTGAACCTTGTGGAGAAATTCTAGGCAGTTGGCAGTTCAGAGGGATACGAACCGCAGCAGCACAGGAAGCAGCTCATCCTTTAATATCAAATATGAATCAAACCAGGTTGTTGCTCAAACTCCACAAGCCAATTCACACGTGCACCAATCTAAATGAGAGATTGATGGCATTATTGGGTCTGCGAATGGGTCATATTGGTTATTTGTAGTCATTGGGTCATAACCACAAAAAATGGGTGTGAATTAGAGTACCGTACAGTATCGCTCTTCTGTTTCCCCACCCTGTCTTTGAATGCAAATTTTTATTTGGAGACACTTACTGTTTCCTTGCTTTGGCTTCAATCTCCAACCATTCCCTATAAAAAGGAGGCAGGAAGAGGCTGATGGCACATGGGTAAATTCTGTGCATTTAGACCCCCTTGGCCATAACTCCCCCTGAAACAGCCTCTTCTGGGATTCTCCTCTTGTTCCACCCCTACAGTCAGCTTCTTCACCAAGATTGTTATGTGCTTGGAATCCCGTTCTGTCGTGCCTGCTCATAATCCTGCTGAGAGTTATCTCCTTTGTCTATCTAGCTTTTAGCCTATATCCCATCTTGCCACCAACAGTATATGCAACTCACCACACACAATCCCCAACACTGCAACCGAGTTACCGGTACATAAGACCATAAGAAGAGCCCTGCTGGATCAGGCCAAGGGTCATCTAGTGCAGCTTCCTAGATCTCACAGTGGCCCACACCAGGTGCCTCAGTTGCTACTCTCTTGCATCTGGCATTCAGAGAGATGCTACCTCTAAGATCAGGATGTTGCATCATGGCTTGTAACCTGCCATGGCCTTTTCCTCCAAAAATCTGTCCAATCCATTTTAAAGGCATATGGGCCTTCAGGTGCCATCACCACATCCTGTGGTAAGGAGTTCCACAGATTAATTACTCTCTGGTAAAGAACAGTTTTCTTTTGTCTGCTCTAACTATCCTGCCACTCAATTTTAGTAGATGTCCCTTGGTTCTGGTGTTGTGCGAGAAGAAAATCCACTATCCACTCTATCACCCCATGCATAATTTTATATGTCTCAATCATGTCCCCCTCATGACACGCATCTTTGGAGTCTCAGTGGGACCCACCAGAAATCAGGTTGCGACCCACCAAGTGGGTCCCAACCCACAGTTTGAGAAAAGCTGATCTAGAAGGTTCCAAGAGCACAGTATAAAAGCAGGAGAGAGATTCTGCTCTGGGTCCCAGTTTTACACTGGTAAACCTAGAGAGCATAGATAGCAGTTGAACGGTCTTGTTCTCTGTTTTTCTAATAAACACCTTGTTGTGTTGACTATACTCTGGTTGTGTTGAGTATACTCTGTATACTTGGTATAAAGGTTTGTGCCTTTATCAATTAATTTCTATCCAACAATTTGTTCATGTATTCCTTTCATTTTTCCTGATTTTAAGAATAAGCACTATATACCACAATAGTATCCTCATCTGCCAAAGAATGACTGCAAGCCCAAGTACCGGTAACTCAACTCAGTTTGCCTCACAGAAACAAAACAAACAGACACAGAAAGGTGTCATTTTCTGCTTCAGTTTGGCAAGACTGGGCAAGCAGGCAACCCTTGCACGTGGAGTCAGATTTGTTTGGAATTTGCATGCTAAACCGCTTCGTTCCAATGCCTTGTCATTAAATGGGCCGTAAGGGAAAGAAACAAACAAAAATTGTCTGCCAGAGAGATGTCTTCCTAAAGATACTGGAGTAGTCTGCTGGGATACACATTTTTTCCTTTTAAAGCATCTTTTCTTGACAGCGCACATCTTACAATGCATAAGCATACCCAAAATATTAAAATACTGGATAAATCAAGCCGACATGCTTTGATCTTCTAGGAGGCTCAAGCTGAAAAAACTCATCTCATTTGATATAACAACTTCCTAAATGAAGCATAAGAGCCTGAAGATTCTAAATAGAAATAATCATTTTTCAGTAGCATGTCAACCCACTATTTTTTACACAGGATTGCGCTGACAGAGATGTTTCAAAAATAGCAATCATTTAAAAAATAGGAAACAACAGAACTAGAGCCTATAGCAGAAATTGCAGAAGATTATTGTGATCCCAAGGAGCTAGTGGTAGCACAGGCCTCTTTCAATCCTTCCGGAGCACTTAGGAGTTAACAGCCTGCTGTAGCATATCCTCATTAATTTGCAAAAACTTCTAAAGAGCACTGTTTATCCGATTCTTATCGGTTAACTTATCGGTTCACCGATTCTTATCGGTGAAACTTCTGAGCCTTGTTACGATATCTTAAAGGGACCCTGGAATATTTACACCGGGAGGCGCCGGCAGCCATGACAGAAAATGTTTTTTTTTAAAAAAAAAAAAACGGCCGCCATCATGTAAAAAACATGGCCACCACCATTTATCTCCCAGATTGCCGCGCACAAGCAGCCCGGGAGCCCTTGAGAACGAAGGTATTCCTTCGTTCTCAAGGGCTCCCGGGCGACTTGTGCGCGGCAATCCAGGCAATAAATGGTGGTGGCCATGTTTTTTACATGATGGCGGCTGTTTTTTTAAAAAAAATATTTTTTATGTCATGGCTGCCGGCGGCCTCCCAGGACCCTGCCCGTGATGGACCCCCAAATGCCGGGACTGTCCCGGGCAGACCGGGACGTCTGGTAAGCCTACTTATAAGGTCTTATTGGACACCTGGAGTTGAGTACATAGCTTGTTATAATTCCTTGCTAACTGGTGGAAGCCAGCTAGGAAAGCATTGTTTGCCTTTCCTTCCATGGCTACCTATCTGTTTTGTCCTTGCTTATCTCATCTTGGAAAGCACTGGACATTACTCCAAGGTCAAACACCTGTAACTAAGGAGCCCTAAGGAAATTCAAACTAAGTTTGAATCTCTACTTCAATCTCTAAATCTGTGCTTTATCACTAAAATGTTGTTAGTTTCCTACTAATCAATGGGGGTATAAATATATAAATAGCTATAATTAGGCATATATAAGCAAGCTCCAAACCTATTATCAGTGAGCATCAATGTCGGCCAATGCTGCAGAAGATGCTACAACACACATGCTACCCATCAGAGTTTGCCTGCTGTTGAATTCCTGGTGCTTCCAATGGCAGAAGGATTTTTAACACTGTTAATGCTGCTCATGTGTTATTTATCAGTAAAAGACACTTGCTTTACCCATTGCTGTGCTTATTGCTTCCGAATCCAAAAAGAACCATTGCCCTCTGGCAATACAGAGCCAAATAAGGCCTGGTTGAAAGTAAGAGAGAAGAGGAACAATATCAATCCATCCACATTTACAGCACAATTCTAACCAACTTTCCAGCGCCGGTGCAGCTGAAATGGAGCCCCGAGGTAAGGGAACAAATGTTCCCTCACCTTGAGGAGGGCTCCATGACTGCTCCTGCACTGCAAAATGCAATGTGAACCTTGTTGGCACGACGACACCAGTGCTGGAAAGTTGGTTAGGATTGCACTGTTAGTCTCCGTTCTCAATTTTTCTGCATGATTAATTTATCTTGTTTATCATTCTGACCATGTCACATACATAAAAAAAGGTAAAGGTGACCCCTGACAATTAAGTCCAGTCGTGTCCGACTCTAGGGTGTGGTGCTCATCCCCATTTCAAAGCCGAAGAGCCAGCGTTGTCCGAAGACGCCTCCGTGGTCATGTGGCCGGCATGACTCTCCTTGCGCGTAGCATGCGGCTGGAACACGGAGCGCTGTTTACCTTCCCGCAAGCGGTACCTATTTATCTACTCACATTAGCTTTGGAACTGCTAGGTTGGCAGGAGCTGGCCAAGCAACAAGAGCTCACCCCATCGCGGATTCGAACTGCTGACCTTTCGATCGACAACTCATGGTTCAGCAGTTTAACCCACTGCGCCACCCACTGGCCTGTCACATACATACATGCCCTTTATTATCCCCTTCGTTTGCTTCTGATATTAACTTTTATAAAAGTTACCTTCTCCTTTTTATCTGCAAGTCTTTATATGATCTTGCACCACTTTATCTCTTGGGGATTTCTTCTCCCTTCATTCTTCTAATATTAATTAAAGTGTCTATTCTTGTATTCTCTTTCATTTATGCACTTTCTTGCAGCAACACTTTCTTCATGTCAACAGTCATTTCTCTACCCGTCTCTTCTTTTAAAAATCATTTCCCCCTTTGATTATCCAATATATAATTGTTTCTGTATACGTATTCATATCTTCCTTTCTATTTCTGATTTTATTTTTCTTCATCCAGCATCAACACAACCTCTTCCTCACTTTCTATTTTCCTTTCGTCACTATTGTAAACCTGCAGGAACGGACTTCTGCAACGTTTATACATTGTACAGTGCTTAGTTACAGTTAAGTGCTCTAGGAAAAAAGATACAATGATGTGAAGGACAAAAAAGGGATTAACAATTAAAATAACATCCATGAGATCAAGTACACATCACAAACTTCTCTGAGACAAATTCCTAATAATGCACCCAATAAAGGCAAATTACTTGCATGAAACGCGCAAGACGTCAGCACAGTACTAATGGAGAAGATCAACAATTAATAATGACCTCCAAAGATGGGAGTCAAAGGAACTGCTGCATCAATAAGCAATTTAAGTCATTTTTTTCTTGTTTAACTCTCACGGATGGCAAGATCACAAGATTCTCAACACTTTCAGAGTTAATAACTACATACAGGTCATAAAAAATGCTTCAAGGTCCAAGGTGTGCAGGAGTCTTGCAAGCACAGCACAGGATATACAGTAATAGCTTTGCTTTGTTGAATGTTGAATGAATGAAAATATTCTTATTTTTATGAAAAATCATCTCAAATTCAGGGTCATTGGTTTCTTCCATCTTAAGTGACAAAGTGTGGAAGACATACAAGATCATTCCAGGAGGAACTGCCCCAAGGGGATAAAGGGGTGAACTCGGGGGGGGGGGCAAAGGCAGAAGGTCCACCATTGTTCTCCCCAGTCTGGCTTGGGTAACATCTTTTAGTGGATTTCTGGCCCATTCCAAGTGAGAATGACTGGGAATAGGTGCATGTGTTAGGGAATGGGTGCATGTCTTCCAGTAAATCAATAAAATGGCTCTCTCTTTATCGATGACTGGAACTGGCCTCCTTCTAACAGATGGGATAACACCCAGTACCCCTCTAGGGCGAGGCTCCCCCACAGAAATTGGCATCCAAAGCCCCTCGCAGTAGCCTCATTTCAGGCAGCAACCCAATTTTGTACTTTTAACACTACAATGCAATCCTTTTTATTCAGAAGTAAGTCTCACAGTATTCAGTGGTGCTTATTCTCAGGGAAAATGTGCACACAATTACAGCCCTAGAGTAGCATAGTGACTACTGAGACTGAGATATGGACCAGACTGAGATATGAACTTGCTTCAAATCTCACCTCTGTCAGGAACTCATGAGGTGGCATTCAGCACACCGTAGAACCCCAGGCTTAATCTTCAGTTTGAAATACGAGGATAACAACACTGTCCAATACAAAGGCAGTTGTACAGGGGCAACAGCTCAGCGGTAGAATGCATGTTCTACTTGCAGAATGCCCTGGGGAGAGTACCTGGGATCTCTGATTATAGGGTTCAAAAAGAACCTTGCCATAGGGCATTAAGAGTGAACACCTGTCAGAGTAGAAGATACCAGTCTGGAATGGAGAGACCAATGATCCGACTTCACAGAATGCAGCTTCATATAAGTCAATGTATATACAGTGCTGTGAATGCTAAAAAGCACTAAATAAACGCCAAGTATGATTATTTCAATTTCACTGCCACCCCATTGAAATTGGGCATTTGCCTTCGGCATAGGATAAGGCGGGGTATATTTTTTAAAAATAAATAAATAAATAAACTCTAGTGATGAACAATAGTTGGCTTCATATCTTTACACAGAAGCCAGTGTTCATGGTAAAACATTTGAAGGTTTCATGTGGAGTTCTCCAGTTCTACCCCCACTTCCCTGACATTTGCCCCTGTACCCAGTCTCTTGAAAAGTCTGTCCTGGTCCCAGGAAGGGAGAAGGAGATGGGGGAGAGTAGTAGGTACCAGAGCTGCTAGACCATTGGTGGCCAACCTTTTTATGACATGTGCCACTTTTAGTTTTTTTGTAACTTGGGCGTGCCACAAAAATAAATAAGTAAATAAATAAATAATAAATAACCGTGTTTTTATTTTATTAAATAACCATGTTTAAATAAAAACAGAATCACCTTCAGTTACTTAAGGTTTATTGTTATATCATTCTTAGAGCACGTAACAATGAACCATAAATGAGCCAGGATGGTGTAGTAGTCTAATGCAAGTACACACACACACTCTCTCTCTCTCTCTCTCTCTCCTCATGTGCTTCTGTAGTTTGCCCACACACACACACACACACACACACACACACACACACACACACACACTCACTCCTCATGTGCTTCTGTAGTTTGCCCTCTCTCTCTCCTCATGTGCTTCTGTAGTTTGCCCACACACACACTCTCTCTCTCCTCATGTGCTTCTGTAGTTTACCCACACACACACACACTCCTCATGTGCTTCTGTAGTTTGCGCTTCTGTAGTTTGCCCACACACACACACACTCCTCATGTGCTTCTGTAGTTTGCCCTCTCTCTCTCTCTCCTCATGTGCTTCTGTAGTTTGCCCACACCCACACCCACACACTCTCCTCATGTGCTTCTGTAGTTAGCCCTCTCTCTCTCTCCTCATGTGCTTCTGTAGTTTGCGCACACACACACACACACACTCCTCATGTGCTTCTGTAGTTTGCCCTCTCTCTCCTCATGTGCTTCTGTAGTTTGCCCACACACACACACTCTCTCTCTCCTCATGTGCTTCTGTAGTTTGCCCACACACACACACACACACACACACTCTCTCCTCATGTGCTTCTGTAGTTTGCCCACACACACACACTCTCTCTCCTCATGTGCTTCTGTAGTTTGCCCTCTCTCTCTCTCCTCATGTGCTTCTGTAGTTTGCCCACACACACACACACTCCTCATGTGCTTCTGTAGTTTGCCCTCTCTCTCTCTCCCCTCATGTGCTTCTGTAGTTTGCCCACACACACACACACACACACACACACACACACACACACACACACACACACTCCTCATGTGCTTCTGTAGTTTGCCCTCTCTCTCTCTCCTCATGTGCTTCTGTAGTTTGCCCACACACACACACACACACACACACACACACACACACACACACACACACACACACACACACACACACACACTCCTCATGTGCTTCTGTAGTTTGCCCTCTCTCTCTCTCTCTCCTCATGTGCTTCTGTAGTTTGCCCACACACACACACTCTCTCCTCATGTGCTTCTGTAGTTTGCCCACACTCTCTCTCTCTCTCTCTCTCTCTCTCTCTCTCTCTCTCTTCTGGGGCCTGGTGAGTTTCCTTCTGGGGATCTGGGTCTTTGGGGAGGGTTTTTTTTCTTTGTCCGGGACCGCTCGGGGCACATTGGGCAGAGGGTTGGGGGGGATCGTGGGCTTCCTTTCCACCCCCCTTTTTTCTTCCTACCCCTTTGTCGCTGTCTCCTTTCTTTCTTTGTTCCCTTCTTCCGTTCTTCTGCCTTCTCCCCTCTTTACTTTCCTGGGGGGTGGTCGGGCGGTCTGGTCGCCACTGTCCGCGGCTCGGGCGCTGGGGGGGAGGGGTGCGTCGGGACATGCGATGCACGGCTCGGCTTGCCTCGGGAGGGAGGGAGATGGGGGGGTTACCAGGAGGGAGGTTCGTCGCGGCTGGCTGCGGGGGGTGGGGTGGGAAGGGGATCGCGGAGCCGGCTCGTCGCTACTGCGGCAGCTCCCGGACGTGCTTCGAAGCCCTGCTGGGCCGTCAGGAGGGTTTGGGCAGGGGGAAGCTGAGGGTTAGGGGAGCAGGAGGGGGACCTTGCCGCTCCTTTGTCCATGCGGCGGTCCGCGCCAGGGCGGCCGGGCGAGTGAGGGCGGGATAGGGTGGGGGAGGGAGGAGAAGGAGGAGGCCCGCGCTGCTCGCGATTTTCCCATAGCGGCAGTTTACACGCCGCTGGGCCTCTGGGAGCGATATCTCTGGAGCTCCATGCAGTCCCTCTCTCCTCACAGCGCCTGCGTGGCCGTAGCCAATGCTGAAATACTTTGAAGCTGAGCTGCACGCTGGAAGGAGCACAGGGCAAGTTACATGCTGCAGCTAGCTACTTTCAGCCTCCGTTGAAGAGCCGGAAAATCTAGCAGGGAAGAAGAGAGGCGTGTGCGACCGCGTTCCACCCGACGGACCTTCCCGTGCCACTCTGTGGCACGCGTGCTGCGGGTTGGCCACCTCTGTGCTAGACAGTCTATTTCCCCACTCTGGTCTCTACTGCTCTCCTCCAAGACAAACTGAATCATACAGACTCCCTCTCCTGGACTGGACTGAGTACCTGACCTTCCACCTCACCCCAGCTACTGTATTCCTTTTGCTTCTGACCATCACTCTGACTTCCCAGAATTCAATCCCTACGGTATCGACTACGCCTTTGTTTCAGACCCTCCATGCTGCAAGTGATCCTTGCTTGCCCTGGTTCTAACCAAGGCATGGCACACACCCTCATTAGAAAATCTGCTGGGAGTCCGTAGGGGCATACAATTATGTTTTGAGAGTTCCTACATGCATGGTTTGGAGAGAGGAGCCTGTTCCCCCACTCTATACTTTCATGATTGCCTAACGAGAACTTCACATTATTTTTAAGAAATGCAGTTCATATCATTGCCTATGACCTTAGTTTGAATCAAACAGGCTTTCTTCTACATACGTCATCTGAAATATAGCTTCTTCTCCACAAGTCATTTAAATCCCATAAACCAGAGAAAGCAATATCTGCGAAAATTTAGATTCCAAAACAAAACAAATGGCCACAAGTGTTCTCTCATTGTGCCCAGACTGTTTGTGGACTAACAAATTAAGATGACACAAGCCATACAAAACATGAATTTCAGTTCTCATTTCGAATGGCTGCATAACCTTGAACATAATTGAGATAGAGCAGATGCTCCTAACTGCAAGGAAAAAGAGAGCTCTTCTCATCTTCACATAGAACTGCTTTTCCCCCCCTCTTCTCATCTCCTTCATTAGAGTGCTAACATTTTGATCATGAATAAGTCACATTCAATTATTCATTCTGCAGTCATTAACTATGCATCACATGTAGCCCAGGCACTTCGAATAATTACAAGCAAAAATGTTCTTTACAACCCATGTAGATTTCTTTGCAGTTTTTTTAAAGATCCAACTCTACTACACTTTGCCTCTCCAGGCATCCAACTAAATATTATGCAAGGTACAGAACATTAGTAAAGGCTAGATTTGTCAAAAATATTTCAGATTAGTTAAGACGACTACTTTTGCAGCTGGACTATTAGACCCATTTGTAGTTGTCAAAGAGAACTAGTAATGTCTTCAAGATTACAGAAATGCTTTATAGGAATATGTGTGTGTGTGTGTGTGTGTGTGTGTGTGTGCGCGCGAGTGTATTCTATACATCTGTAACTGCAACACTGAAAAATGCACCATGCTAATGAGGCCCGGCAACGTGATAAGCAAAAAACGAGTTCATTCCATCACCTATCTGAAGTTCTTTCTTCCTCTCAAAGTGCAAAATAATAATAATAATAATAATAATAATAATAATAATAATAAAAGACATTCTTCCTTCTGTTGTTCATTTAAACTTGGCATTTCCATGTGACATATGGCAACCTTGTCTCAGTGCTTTAGCTAAAGCCATTTTTATTAAGCCTAACAAGTGTGAATAGTGCTAATTTCTTGCACGACGCAAAATGAGCAAGAAAGCATAATGATTGGAGACCCCTACAGCATTACAGCCTGGCTTATTTTATAGTGAAAATATATTATTCTGTAGGAGCATGCTACATCACAAGCTAAAGGCTCATTTCCATTTTGTAGGACTCACAAAGAGGTTGTTTCATAAATCGACAGATGGCTGTCATTTTTTAGTTGCAAACATTCATATGTTATTGTTATTTACTTTCCTTATCCTTCCCACACACTTCTACCACAAAAAAGAAAAACCCGAAATAACGACCCATTAGGAGAATACGGGCACTAAAAAGTGCGACTCATTTCCAAACAAACATGCATAGCATTGTGCTATAAGAAACAGATGGGCAGCCCAATCCTGACTAAGATCCGGCCGGCGGCCCCTGGGCCGCACGCCGGATCCTGAGCATCGGCGGCAATGTTAGCGCCGGAGCGGAGGTCTCCTTGGGGAAGGAGACACTCATCTCCTTCCGAGTTTAACCGGGGGCCAAGTCCTATCGGCCTCCTCAGACTTCCGCCAGCTATTTTGCTGGCGGAAGTAGAGGAGGCCGTGTAAAGGCTCCAGTGCCCGGCGAAGGTCAGGATTCGGCCGAAGACCATTCCCCACCCCCTTCTGGGCTGCCTGGGCCAATAGCCACCCTCCCTGTCCCAGCGATCCCCCCCCTCCGCCCGCTGGATCCTAACCTACCAGGTCCGTCGGTGGTGGGGTCAGGTCCGTCGCCAGAGCTGGGGAGGCCAGTGTTGCGCCGGCCTTCCCTGCTCCCGAGGAGGCGCAAACATGCCTTACGGCATGTTTGCGACCTGTTCCGGCGCCAGTTTTCTTCAGGATTGAGCAGTCATACATTTGGTCCAGCAAGTACCCTGAACGTATTAATTGTCGGCACACACCCCAATAAAACATAAGACAAGCAGTTTCAGTGGGTCACAATTTATTAAATCATATACATAAAACGTGCAGCAGTTCTAACTGTATTACAACTCCAGCCCTTTCAATGCAGGTTCCATTCCTTAGGGAAGACAGGGTGGCTACTGTCTTTTCCTCCTATGGGATGCTCCTATCCTGTCTCTAAGCTGAAAATTGCCTTCAGTGATCAAAGTTTATCAATATCAGCCCCTCAAGGGAATAGAGGATGATCTGTATTGCACCACCCCTCCCCAAGCTAAGCAGACCTTTGTGTTAACTTTACAATCTATCGACAAGGAATTCTCAGCCAGCATCGCAGAGCCAAGCAAACTCTGGGGATGGGTTCTAGCCCTCCTTCGCCCATTTCCTCAGGAGACACCCCACACTTGCAAGGTGTCACCACCTGGCTAAGAAAAAGCACAGGACCCATTTTGTCAGTTGAAGTAGGGGGGAAAATCCTTAACCAGGCCAATCAAGCAAGAGAGCAAAACATTCCTACTCTGCCTCATACAAATGATCAGCTACTCCCAAAATGACCTCCTGGGAGGGGGCTGTTTGCAGGAGGAGGAGAAAACACTGAGGCAGCTGTTAAGGCTGCCCAGGCTCTGCCCCCATCACAGTGCCATCTGCGATATGCTGCCAACCTGTTGCTTGCCCTCACGCTGTGAGGGGTTGAGGCAAAATGCTGACCCCTGTGATTCCAAGGGGTCAACCCCATATTCAAAGAATAGACAAGTAGGACAGCATTGCAACTAAGTGCCCTTACCAACGTGCAACACTGGAGTTGGAGGCTTGCACGGCACCAGTGCAGCTCTGAGCTGACCTGCACCCACTCAAGTAAGTATGGTGTCATGTTTGTGCAACATAATTCAAATATGCAGGACCTTAAAAGGATCTTTGATGGAAACACAATGTGACAGGAAAGTGGTGACATTAATTGGATCTGCAGTGCCAGGATCAGGCCCTCCTCTTGCACTTGTGCAAAGCTGCACTTCAAAAATAAAGTGGCTCAATTCAGACTTGGAACAGGTTTAGTAATATGACCCAGTCATGGAAGTATTATAACGTGGGGGTTCCCATATTCCCTAGCCCAGGTTGGTGGAGTACCCACCCACCAACCCCCCGTTGCACTCTTACAGCCACCCCCAATGCGTTTCAGAGTCATCCGTTTCCATCCCCATAGGAGGGTCTGCTGACCTTGTCTGGAAAGCCTTCCCCTGTGTGCCTCAGTGCTGCTTTGAGAAAGGAGAGGGTTATACTGAACTCACTTCCTCTCCACAGGACAGCTTCCCTGGGTGGGTGGGTGGGTTGCTCTCTCTCTCTCTCTCTCTGGCTGTAGAGGCAGACGCTTTTGTATTGGAGCCTGCCATATGAGCATGTGCGACTTTGCCCCTTTCCAACCCAGAACCCACCTTCCAGCACTCTTGTTGCCAAAGCAACAAAGGAGTCTGCATTAGAAGCCTCGGAAGATGTATAAGTAGTTGCAGGATCTAACTGCAGTTTGTTCGTTAGCTGCAGCGATGGCTGTGGAATTGGCAGCAGCCTACTTGATTGGCAAGGTGACCATGGTAGTGGGTACAGCCAACATGAACAGGGGGTGACAGACACATAGTGGCAAGTGAAAGACCAGGGGAGGCAGGACTGTTCCTAACCATGTAAGAATAGGGGTCATTCTGGACTTGATATTGTGTGGCACTCAAGATCTGGTCAGGGATGTAAATGTTACCGAACCGTTGGGGAACAGTGACCATGCTGCGATCTGTTTCGCCATGCATGTTGGGGGGAGAGTGCCGAGCAAATCTGACACAAAAACCCGTGACTTCCGAAGGGCAGACTTCCCCAAAATGAGGAGACTAGTTAAAAAAAAGCTGAGAGGGAAGGTAAAAAGAGTCCAATCACTCCAGAGTGCATGGAGGCTGTTAAAACAACAGTAATAGTGGCCCAGCAGGAGTGTATCCCACAAAGGAACACAAACTGTGGCAAAAGAAATGTAAATAGATATACGAGAGGCCAAGAAAGACTTTGAGGAACGTATGGCAGGCAACATTAAAGGGAATAATAAAAGCTTCTTTAAATATGTTAGAAGCAGGAAACCTGCCAGGGAAATGGTTGGTCCGCTAGACGGTGAGGGAGAGAAAGGGGCGATAAAAGGAGACTTGGAGACTGCAGAGAAATTAAACAAATTCTTTGTCTTCACAGCAGAAGACCTCGACAAATACCACTGCATGAACGGCCTCCCCTGACTAAAGAATTAAGTCAAATAGAGGTTAAAAGAGAGGACGTCTCAGACTTAATTGACAAATTAAAGACCAATAAATCACCAGGCCCGGATGGCATCCACCCAAGAGTTCTGAAGGAACTCAAGAATGAAGTTGCTGATATCTTGACCAAAATATGCAATTTATCCCTTAAAACGGCCACTGTGCCAGAGGATTGGAGGATAGCTAATGTCACGCCAATCTTTAAAAACGGAAGGAGGGGGGACCCGGGAAACTATAGGCTGGTCAGCCTAACATTTGTTCCAGGGAAGATGGTGGAAAGTCTCATTAAGGATAAAATCTTAAAATACATAGAAGAACAGGCTTTGCTGAGGGAGAGTCAGCATGGCTTCTGCAAGGGGAAGTCTTGCCTCACAAACCTTTTAGAATTTTTTGAAAAGGTCAACAGGCATGTGGATGTGAGCGAACCCGTGGATATTATATATCTGGATTTTCAGAAGGCGTTTGACACGGTCCCTCATGAAAGGCTCCTGAGAGAACTCCACAGTCAGGGAATAAGGGGGCAGGTCCTCTTGTGGATTAGGAACTGGTTGAAGACCAGGAAACAGCGAGTGGGAGTCAATGGGCAAATTTCACAATGGCGAGAGGTGAAAAGCGGTGTGCCCCAAGGATCGGTCTTGGGACCGGTGCTTTTCAACTTATTCATAAATGACCTGGAGTCGGGGATAGGCAGTGAGGTGGCCAAGTTTGCAGATGACACTAAACGTCTCCGGGTGGTGAAGACCAGCAGGGATTGTGAAGAGCTCCAGAAGGATCTCTCCAAACTGGGAGAATGGGCAGCAAATTGGCAGATGTGCTTCAATGTAAGTAAGTGTAAAGTGATGCACATTGGGGCAAGAAATCAAAACTTCACATACATGTTAATGGGTTCTGAGCTGTCTGTGACGGATCAGGAGAGAGATCTTGGGGTGGTGGTGGACAGGTCGACGAAAGTGTCGACCCAGTGTGCAGTGGCTGTGAAGAAGGCCAATTCCATGCTCGGGATCATTAAAAAAGGGATTGAATAAAACGGCCAATATCATTATGCCCTTGTACAAATCAATGGTAAGGCCACATCTGGAGTATTGTGTCCAGTTCTAGTCACCACACCTCAAAAAGGATATAGTTGAGTTGGAAAAGGTGCGGAAAAGAGCGACCAGAATGATTCGTGGGCTGGAGCACCTCCCTTATGAGGAAAGGCTACTGCGTTTGAGGCTTTTCAGTCTGGAAAAAAGGCGCCTGAGGGGGACATGATTGAGACGTATAAAATTATGCATGGGATGGAGACAGTGGACGGAAGGAAATTCTTCTCCCTCTCGAACAACACCAGAACCAGGGGACATGCATTAAAATTGAGTGGAGGGAGAGTTAGAACGAACAACAGAAAAATATTTCTTCACCCAGCGTGTAATTCATCTGTGGAACTCCTTGCCTCACAGGATGTGGTGATGGCACCTGGCCTGGATGCCTTTAAAAGGGGTTTGGATAGATTCATGGAGGAAAAGACCATCACAGGGTACAAGCCATAAGCAACCTTCTGGTTTTAGAAGTAGGTTCTCTCTGTGCCAGGTGCAAGGGAGTGACAACAGGAAACAGGTTATCTTGTTGACTATGTCCTCTCGGAAGCATCTGGTGGGGCCACTGTGTGACACAGGAAGCTGGACTAGATGGGCCTTTGGCCTGATCCAGCAGGGCCCTTCTTATGTTCATTGGGTAGTGGGAAACAACAGAAGAGACTTAATCTGAAACATAACATTCAGCAACATTTATGGAACAGGGTAGAAAAACTTTAAAAATCCAAGAAAATAAAATAGAACTGAGCAATAAAATATTTATTAAACAAACCACAGTCAAAACGTATAAATATTTCATAGTTGAACGTAGCCTTGATTGGCTGAAAATAACTCTAAGGAGATTTTTGCTTCCATTACTTTAACTTCTATGAATGCTTGAATTCCCGCCAAATTGGTTACCCTTTAAAAAATTTAACCACAAGTCTCCCTAAGGAAGAGAGGGTCTCCAAGCTACCTAACCCAAAGACTGAAATATGCTATATTCTTTTCAACATTATATTGAGTTTCAAACAAATAACATGTTGTCCAAAGGGTGGAATAACATGTTCTATTAATGAGCCTACTATTTATTCAACACCATCACTAGAACGAAGGATTGAATATTTCCCAAGACGTCAGAGATAGTCCTCAGGCAGCCACTGCAAAGACATCAGATGACAGGATAAGGTCTGGGTGAGTGGTTCCCAAACCAGGAGTTGCGACCCAAATAGTGAAACCGTCATTAAGCGAGTCCTCAATGTAACGCAGTGGAGTTGTAATAAGGAATGAATGGAAACCACAGTGTACATTATGAATGTAACACAAAACACAACGAGATTTCTACCCGTCAGTGGAGGTAGAAACACATGCACAAACACAAGAGTTAAAGATGACAATTCTTTTTTGCATTTAAACTACAGTACCGTAGCTTTAATTCTTTGTTTACACTTCGGGAACCTCCGTCATATATGTGGATCGTCATTACGCAATCCGTCATTAAGGGACACACACCTGTACTGTGTTTTCCAAGGCAAGAGCAAAGTCGTACAGAGCGGGTGGGTGGGCAGGCACAAAGGCAGCCAGCACTTGCCACAGTCGGCTTTTGAAGTGGCTTTTTAAGGTAATCAAAACTGGAAAATGCTGGTAAGGGTTTCCTTCAGGCATTCCTTTGAAGAAGATGCCTTAAAGAGAATCCTCTCTTCCAGATATGCTTGGGGAGGGCAAAACTCCTTCAGGTCATGCGCAAAGAACAAAGAGCCAATATCATAAGCCTAAGGCAGGGGTCCTCAAACTACGGCCCGCAGGCCGAATTTGGACTGTCAAGGTCTTTTGTCCGGCCCACCGGCCAAGGCACCCTCCGAGGCCACCGCCAGCTCCGCGCATCACCCTCTGAGGCCAGGAGAAGACCTCAGCGTGTCCTCTTCGGCCGGCGGTTCAGCCTCTTCTGACGAGGGCCTCGGCGGCGTTTTCGCCAACGAAAAGGCATACCAGTGCCTCCTCTTTAGCCAACACAGTTATTCATAACATAAGAAAAGCCCTGCTGGATCAGGCCAAAGGCCCATCTAGTCCAGTTTCCTGTATCTCACAGTGGCTCCACCAGATGCCTCAGATAGCACACAAGAAAACAAGATATCTGTATCCTGTCACCACTCTCTTGCATCTGGCATTAAGGTATAGCCTATTACTAAGACCAGGAGGTTGCTTATCCCCATCGTAGCTTGTAACCTGTGATGGACTTTTCCTCCATAAATCTGTCCAATCCCCTAGGCCAGGTGCCATCACCACATCCTGTGGCAAGAAGTTCCACAGATTAATATTCATTAGGTTAGCATGACTGCAGACGACAGACAACCAGGCAACTGCAGAGAACATTCTGAAAATGTATAGAAGGCCTGTCTGGCAAAAAAAGTAGGGCACTACACGCCCATAAGACACTTCAAAAAAATGGTGAAACTAATACGTTTGAAAGCTTTCGAAGCAAATACTGTGCTCCATTGCACATGATTGCAACATTTTATATTAAACGGATATTGAAATATTAAACTACTAAAAGTGCCATTTCCAAGAATCCACATACACTCCTCAGCATAATAGAGTATGAAGATCTATCTTCATTTTCTCTTTGGGTGGCTATTTTAAAAGCCAAGATTACTTGCCACTCGTGTGCAATAATGTATTCAGCAAGGCACACTCCAAAAGAAAAATTAATCGAATGTGCTTACGGTGATAAAGTGCTAAAACAAATGTTATCAGTTTCATAAACTTCTGTTCAAGCAATGAATATACAAATATGATTTATTTAAACCATTCGTAGCTATAATCTGTCTTGTTTAGGGTTGCCAACCACCAGTATCTTCCAGCAAGAGCAATATGTCTTACTAGCTATAAGGAAGGCAGAAATTCAGCAGCTGAAGGGTTTCCCATGTTATCACCATGGTGGCAAGTAATGTCTATAGCAGTGTTTCTCAAACTGTGGGTCGCGACTTGATTTCTGGTGGGTCCCAGCTGATGGAAAGATCAGATAAGTAATTGCCACAAGCCCTGAGGCTATTCAAAAATCAGATAGCTGCTAATTACCCTGCAAACAGCTGAGCTCCTGCAGTTTGCAAGCTTGTGTAAATATAGGGAGATAAATGTTTGTGCGTCTTGTAAAACTAGGTGGGTCCCGATAGAGTGTCATTTTAAAAAGTGGGTCCTGGTGCTGAAAAGTTTGAGAATCACTGGTCTATCGCATTACTTTTATCTCATTACTAAAAGGAAGAACGCTTCTGCCAGGAATTAAGGCTACAAGCGTAGTCTCGTATCAAAAACAAACCCCATTGTTGCAAAGCAATCAAAATTATATAAACCTGCGCAAACGTCTAGGCTGTCCTTTCTCAGCTTATTCATTCCAAGTTGGAAATATATTCTCTAGACTAGAGAGATTATGAGAGACTCTCACTCAATAACAAAAGAGTTAGGGGAGGGGGAGCCAAACATAACAAATGCCAGCCAATTCCTATATTTCAAAGACAGTCCAGCTTCAATGCTTCTCTCCAAAGGAGATGAGCGCAGCCAATGCAAACTCTCCCACATCTCACCTATCTCCTCATTTAGACCAAAACATTCAGAAAAACCATGCATCTGCCATTCCTCAAGAAAACCCATGTGTGTGCGCGCGCATGCATGTGCAAATTAAGTTTCACACTTCAAAACAAATTAAAATTAAATCTTCCTAAGCAAGTGCTTTCAACATTTATAACAAGGTTCAAAACCAACAGAGAAGTGAAAAAATCCTCAACCTGATATGCATCCATAAGACTGGTCAGAAAAGAGATACGAGAACTTGGCACTGAGATGCATAAACACCAAAATGCTTGGTGAGGTTCTCCCACAAAATACCACACTTCTTTCATCCTTTTCCCCCTCAGCGCTGGAAGAAAGATTTCATCATTTTCAATCTCAGAAACAGCATCCTGCAATATTTGACTGAATGGGGAGGAAGGAGGGGGGGAATGTTATACAGCTGCTTCAAATGCTAGGATTACCTCCTAATTTATTGACACAACTAGGCCCAACATGTGCAGCCAGGAGAGAACATTCCAGACCATGTTCTTTCTGGTTGCCAGTTTGTGAGAGACCAGAAGAGAAGTAAGCACAATTGTATTTATGTTTATTCAGAAGTTCTCCTGTTTCCAATGGGGCTTACTGCTAGTTAAGCATGCAAACAACTGCTCCCTTCGTTCATGTTTTGTAAAGCATAACAGAACAAGGTCTGTCAACCATAAGCCTGCTAGTGCCACTACCCATCTTTATAGAGGGTGCCCAAAACAACAGCCTTGAGGCCCTTGAAGTTCTTAGTCCTCAAGGATTACACAAGACATCACAAGGAGTATAACCTGAATCTTCTTTCTTTCTGTTCCGAACTTTAGAAGGGTACCTGCTTTCTATTGTTTGCAAATCCAATGAAGAACTAGAAACCAGCATAAGCAAATCATTCAAAGCCTCACAGCCATTAGCTCTGTGTTATTCACTATTCTGTGGGCACACCCAGGAAACAGGAAATAAAACTAAGCTAGACTCTAGCCTTCCAAGAATAATAAGGCTGAAATCCTATACATACTTTCTTGAGAGGCCCATCGAACACAATGAGATCTACTTCTGAGCAGACATGCATAGGCTTGTACTGTAAGTTACATCAAACGGCAGTTTGGAGGAAACCTCTTTTTTGCATATATTTAGCAGGGGGAGAGTAACTGTCCCTTCTTCACCCCAGAATAGTGATTTTTTTTAGTGACTGTTTACGGGCGTTTCTTCCGTACCTTTGTAGATTGTGAACCTTTTTGCAACAGGGAACCATTTACTTTGCGTTTTAAACTGGTTTGTGATTTCTTTTGTTGAAAAGCAGTAAAATATTATTTTCAAAAAAATAGACCTTGATATGTTTGCTAATGAAAGAGATGCTGCATGTCAGGCTTCCAACAATAACTATTGTACAACTAACCAATAATTTAAATCTTTACATAACTGAGGTCTCTAAATTTCAGTACCTTTTTGGCTTTTTCTCTCCTCTCAAGTCCAACCACTCACCAAGGCTTCTGCACCAGGACTGAACTACAGGCCCTACACTTAACTTTTTGCCCGCCTCTTAAAAGTACAGTACAGAACAATTCTAAAGTGAAGTGGAAGCAGTTTTGGCATAGGTCTGGTTTTTGCAGAGCACAGACAAAGGCCTCAGGGTCATTTTTCAACCTGTACCCACTCACATTTAAATATACATGCTTCTTGCATGCACTTGTCGATTCTCATGTTAAGGACAGCAGACTAATAATGATAACACAGGCCTGTGAACATTTTACTTTCTTAAAAGTGAGGCCTATTCTTGGGTATATTTGGTAGGCTTGCCATCTGTCCTGGAAAAACCAAAACTGCCCTGGTTTCCGGAGCCCAGGCCCAGCTGCCAGGTCTGTCCTGGATTTCTGGGTCTTCTGAGTCTGTTTCTGGGTCATTTGGGTCTGTTTCTGGGTCATATGCGTAATTGGCTATGGTGTCCCCTACTGCTGGAAAATACCTCTCACCTTACCTAATTGTTCCCTTACTTTACCCAGATAGCCTGTGAAAAAGAAGATGCAGCATGTGGAAGCAGAGTAGGAGCTGCCAGGGGACATACCGGTACTCCAAATAGGTAAGTCATAAGATTTATCTAGAAGTACAAAGTTATATCATCGTATAGCTGTTTAGCTATCATGGCTTCCCTGGGAAATGTAGTAATGACAATGCTGAGAATTCTGTACAAAACCCAACTTCCACCCAGCACTACAGTTATATGAGCCACCTGGGGAATTAAGGAAATGATTATGAAGTCCATTTAGATCTGTGGAATAGATATGCCCCATTTCTGGAAAAGACATAAATTTATTTGAAGGTGAACTAGTCAAACACTTTCCAAACAGGCAAGAGTTCTTAGTAGGCAGAGGAAATTCCACCTTGAAAAGTATGCCCTATCCTTTTCTTGGCATGACCCTATTTGCCAACATAGATGTGAGGAACGCCAGAAGCAGAGAAAAAAGCTCTGTAAATAAACGCCTCATAGATGGATGTAAAATAAAAACCAGACAAGTCAACCTTGCAGCTTTGTGATGTTTTTAAGAGTTTAAAGGTGAAACAATTAATTTTCCTTTATAGCCCAAATACTGAAATGTAAAGATTTTAATTTAAGTTCGATAAAATGAAATGGTAGAATTTGGTCTGGTACACTTTTTTTTGGGGGGGGGGGGTATTTTCAGTTTGGTGATTGATCACCAAACTACTTTTCTCAAAGCCAGAGAAACTAAATAGGTTTCCTTGGAGCCAGGTTGATAAATACAATGTTCAACATAGCTAAGGGCACAAAAGGTCCTTTGAAAATGTCAAAAGAACAAAGTGTATACACAAAACTAATAATAGAACTGAGTTGCTCAGCTGTTATTTGAGTGCTGTGGGGATATTGTAAACAAATCAGAACAACTAGCCATACTCCTGCATGTGCAGAAGGTAATTAAAATGCTAAAATAATATAAAAGTAGCAAGACGTATGTGCTAGATTTTTCATTTGAGCTCTTCATGCATAAGGGTGACAAGCTAACACATTTATGAAAGGTGGTTCGCTCAAATACATTCCGCTGAAATTGGGTTCCTAGCAAAATAGGCCATTTTTAGTTACTAGGTATGTGTGTGCACGCACGCGCACGCACACACACACACACCTGAAAGCATTTGGCCTTAAGGCGGAGCCACACCGCACCCGGCTGGGCACGATTCGTGCCGGCACATTTCAAGACTAGCAGATGTGCCAGCACTCGACCAGACTCGACCCAGCCACACCGGATCACAGCTGTGTCGAGGTGCAGAGTATGTGCGGCAGCCGGCGCTGTTTGTGACAAGGAGAGGAGAACACGGGGAGGGACTAAAGAGGAGAGGCGCTTGCAAGACTGTGTGTGTGCGTATGTATGTGCTGTGTGACTATGGTTGTGCGGTGCCACCTCACTGTGAATGCATTGCAGAGCGGCTCTGCCAGCTTGGGAGGGGAGAGGCGAAGCAGGCAACGCAAGATCAGACTATGCCGGGAAGTTTAAAAATCATTTCAAGGAAAGGCAGATATCACAAGTGAATTGGGTGCAGAATTCCTGAAATCTGGCCCCTGATTGGTTGACGGGTTTGCTCCGCGTCCCACCCCTCAGACAAAAATGCTGCCTCTGATTGGCTGGTTGTTGGCTGAAGCGGCAAAAGTCGGCTCGGTCTCCACTTGACCTGTGATGGGACGCTACCAGCCAGCAGGCGAACACTGACAAGCATAATTAGGACTACACTGGACGCACGTGGACTCGGCTGGACACTCCGAGCCGAGTCTCGTCCGGTGTAGACCCGCCTTTAGGAGCATGCATAGTCAGGCATCACCTGTGGTAGATTTAAACATGAAAGCAGAAAACTCCTTAGGTCTGCAAGCAGTAGGGCCCAGAAGTTACGCATCTGTTTTGTGTGTGCCAGGGTGGTGTCAGAGGTTGGTGAGGTCAAGCACAGACTGACTTCTCACACCCATGAGAGAGCTTTCCTAGCCAGGCTGTCCCCCCTGAACTCCCAGTACCAATTCGCTGCCACAGATTTCTCCCAATTGCTGATTAGCTTTACATCTGAACCCAGCCATCCTCTCCTTCCCCTTCTGTGGAATGTGCATAGTGGTCCTTGTGGTGGGAATATTCTTTGCCAGCTTGAGTGTTCTGCTCAGTGACATTAAAGTGTCCCGCCTTTTTGCAAACTGGGAAAGGTCAGAATGGACCACTTTCCACTGAGGTGAATAATTTTGAACCCATTAACACCTATTTACTTTTCCTAGGGTGACATTAAGCTAATGCAACAGACCTACAATAGCAGAACCAAAAAAAAAAACACTCTTCCAAAGATGTAGTAGCTATAAAATAAATGCAGTTAGAGCAGAGAGAAGGAGAGATAATTATTTTTGCAGAACACCCAAATGCCTGGAGAAGCAAGAACTCTAGACAAGGTAATCAATTGAGCGAAACCTCAAGCCTGCCATAAATTGTGTGTCCTATAGCCTGCAGTAAATTACACTAACGCTTTTTGCTAAAGTGAGGCATCCAAGCTTTGGTTTAAATTAAATAAAACTGGCTATATTTTTATAGGTGAGCTCTTACCTTTTTTCTGCCCTCAGCAGTGTAATAGGAAGTTACACACATATAGTACATACGAAGAAAAGAGGTTGAATAGGCCACAAAGAAACCTCACTTTCTGTGCAAAAGAAAATCCATTTCTTATTTCAACAAGTGAGAATTGCCTAGAAACAGACTGAATAAATTGTGTCCAAATCAGACCACTTAAAGATACATTCCCCGCCTCAGGTGTCAGACTATTTCTTCCTCCACTCAGTCTGCTCAAGGACTCCATTAAGCACTGAAAAACTGTAAATTAGCGCAGCTTGTAACTAGCCTGGTCTTTCACATATATAACTTTTCCAAGTTGATGGGCACATCATTCTTTAAAATGAGCAATCAAATAACTTTAATAAGAGACAGTGGAACAAATTGTCTAATGCAGCAGAATCAGCATGATGAAGGATGGCCAATGAGCATCTGTAATTGCATATTATGCCCACTTTAAAAAAAATGCTCTCATAAAAAAGCACCATTCTTCTTTACGTCAACTTTGCAGTTTTTTTGAATGAAGTTACTAGAACTTTAAGTGCATCAATCATGTATGTTTGTGTGCATGAGATGGGTGCAATGCATTCTGAGTTCAAATTCTGTCTGCACAAAGTCCTTAGATTGTTGTCCTCTAAAAAGTACTTTACTGAGATTCTTTGTCAGGGTTGTGAATTGTTGAACACAAATACCTCTCTCTATGGGCAAATGTGCCACAGTAAACATGGTGCAAGTACAAGAAAAACATGGCAGAGCAAGGAAGGTGTATGTGGCAGGATATCTTCTCTAGAGCAAACTTGTACCAAATCAAGACTCCGCCAGCCATGCTCACAGTCCCTATGTGGGCGTAATATTACATCAGCTACAGATATGGTATAAATAAATATATCATCTCCCACTGGACCCAATGAAGAGCCAAAATGCCCCTTCTCTTTCCATTCCATCCACTCCAAAACAACTATGGTATTCCCAGTAATTGTGCAGCCTAACACAGTGTTTCTCCTTAACATTTCTCCAGAGCAAGGATGGGATTTCAGTGATGTCATGGCATGATACTGGCACGATGGGACTACAGGATTGCCCAATCTATTCCCAAACAGACCCTAGCCTTGCATAACAGTTGAGTGGCTCTGCTACTGTACATAGTACATGGCTACTGCTCGTTTGGATCACAGTAAGGACATCTAATGAGATACTAAAGGAAGGACAATAAACAGTGAAGCTGTAATCCATAAGGGAATACAAAATCGTGCTGTTACTATTGATGGTCTTCTTGAGTTTCTTTTAGCATTTTAGAGTATTTGCTTAACTGGCTTCCGGTAAGGAAAGAGAGGGTGCAGGAATTTATTATCACCGTCCCACACAATATGCAAGATGAAACTTGATTACACGTAAAGTGCTATTTTCATATTTTTTAATAAAAGTATTTTATACGCCAGGATGGTGTAGTGGTTTGGGAGTCGGACTTAGACCTGGAGGATCCAGGTTCAAATCCCCGCTCAGCCACGAAGCTTCCTGGGTGACCTTGGGCCAGTCACTATCTCTCAGCCCCACCTACTTCACAGGGTTGTTGTGAGGACAAAAAGGAGGGGAGGAAATATGTACACCACTCTGAGCTCCTTGGAGGAAGGGCGGTATAAAAATGTGAAAAATAAATAAATAAATATTTCAACACTGCAGTAACGTCAAAGTTTACTACCTCTGAGCTTGAGCTAGAATACACATTCTTCCATGCTTCCTACTCTGGAGTAAGTATTTGGTGAAACACAGTCTGGGTCATTCCAAAGACCCCTTTCAGTCAGAAAGTTTACATCATGTCAAACTTTACCCTAAAAGTCAAAATTCACCTGAAATGACCAAATGATAAGGCAAACATATTAAGACCAAGCCCCTTGAAAGGAACAAAAAAGAATCACAAAGTTTCACAACACCTTACATGTTTTTTTTTAAAAAAAAAACATCCTTTCTCAGCTTTATTTGCAAAAGTATCATCACCAATATATACCTCTACAAGACTTCTATTATTTCTGTAAACATATCTATCCTGAAGAGACAGGTCAAAGCCCTATCACCAGAACCAAGCTTAAAGTCACACCTCACTGCCTGCTCTCTGGCCTCCTGCCAATAGTTCTCTCAGCCTTTGACACAAAGTGCTGCTTTGGGGAGTGCCAACTCATCACAGTGGAAGTCAGAAGACCAGGGATGTGCCCAGATCTTGACATTCACCTTTCATTTTATAGTAAGTTGAGAGTGTGATACTGGCATCTATCCATATTAATCATTCGTAGGGGACGGGAGTGTTTTTGTTTGTTGTTTTCTTCTGGTTTGGTACATGCAAGTCCATGAAGGGTGAAATTATTTTAAAAAATAGAGAAGGGTTGATTAATAAGTAATTCATTTTGAAGTCGGGGAAAACAGTGGCGTCGCTGGAGGGTGTTCGGAGCTGTAAGTGGTGCACGACGCTGCAGTGCGCCATGTAAGCGGCCCCTCCCACCCACCGTTGGAGCCATTTGGGGCAAATGTCTCAAAATACAAAAAATAAATAAATAAGAACAGTAGCTTATCCAATTGACTCCATATACAACCAAATACTTTGTTCTTCCTTTCTTATGGGTGTGGTTTCTGAGTTTCTTCAAAGAGCATACAAATATATTGTTTAGATTTTATTATTATGAAATGTATTCAGTATTTGTCTTAAATGGTTCATAGGGCTCCCATGTTGAAAGACGCTTGTTGAGAATGCTGAGGGCGCTGAGACACCCTCTTCTGACACACATACTGTACAGACATATGGGAACCTCTTCACCATGGTGCAAGCCCACACCACAAGGAAATGTTATGAAAGCAGCAGCCAAGCAGGTGGGCCCAGTTCACATGGATCTTTCCCACCCAAATGGCACCTTCCTTCCCTTTGTGTATTCTCTATTGTCATTGAAATATGAAGCTCAGTTCAGACACTTGACAAGCCCTACCCAATTGCCTGCTAATCAGGAGAGGAGGGTCACATTCACATGTGTGAATGGTGCCTCTACTCAGGACCTGAACATGTGGTTGCACACAGTTTCAGTGGTTCAAAAAGGTACCTTGAAATTATACAAATTGCAGTGGTGATAGGCAAAAGACTCACACAGAGATGCTGCTTTATTCATTTACAGTGCAAGCCTATACATGTTTATTCATAAGCAAGTGCCACTATAGTTAGTAGTGGGGCTAACTCCCAAGTAAGTATGTATAGGATTACAGGCTCACAAGACTTTGTCGTCTGTACTTTGGCCCTTAAGGAGTTCTGGTGTATTATTATTTTTTAAAGGCATTTCTCACATCCTCATTTAACTCCAACTCTCAGCTGCCTTTAGTTCTTCATTGTCTTTGGCTTTTTATGCATACAAAGGGTCTCGCATCTGTACATTCACCCCGTTTAGTGCAGACTGCAGCTTTTGTAGCATGATTCATTGCAAAGTGTCACCAACCTTTCACGTGGAAAAGAAAGACAGAAAACTATCCATCTGTAGGACAAAACATGCTTAAAACAATAGGCTCAGATTGCTCCAGCTGGCTTGATTTGTAAAGGCAGAGTAACACTCCGCATGGATTTTAGAGAGAATGTTACCAGGGAATATTGATTCGCCTGCCTCTGAGTGACATATTGTGATTTCTGTTGCCTTGTTAATGTTAGTAGGCAATCAGATGTCACCACCTTGCTGGGAGTTTGTGAAGCTTTCAATCTATTTTTGCCTCCCTTCCTTCCTGAAACAAAAAAAGGTGTTATTTGTTCTTCTCCCCCCCCCCCACATAGGAGTATATTTAAAAATGTTAACAATAGTTCCGCTATTCATCATTTGTATGATAATGATTGACAGATATTCTACCCATAGAAAGTATACCATTATACATCAAAAAAGTTGCTAATATACATATGTTGAAAAAGAAAACAGTGTCACAAATGCTGGCTAATGTTTTTGTGGTGTAGCAAATACAGTATTATTTGATACAAATAAGAAGACTTGGACTGGAGAGATCTGGGTTCAAATCTTATGCATGAGGCTGACTTTGGGCCAGTCACTGTCTGTCAGGCTAACTTTCTATGCTTCTGTGAGCTACCTGGAAGAAGGATGGGAAACAAATCCATGCAGAAATAACGAAGGTCAGTCCCACATCATCATCAACTCCCTTGTATGACTTATAAAACAGTCGTCGTCCCCAGTCAAGGTATCCTTAAAGAATCCTTGCAACAGCTCCATAGTGGTGGATTGTTCCTGATGAGTCCTTGTGAGATTGTGGGCCCCTGACACATGCTCCTGCAAGATCTCACTACTAGTGCTGTTCAGGAGTGTGCCGCTCCTGAGTCTGAAAGACCCATAAATGATCATTTTAATATCTATTCTATTTAATAGTGTGATTTTTAAACAATGAGATTTTATTGCTAGTTGCCTAGAGTGGCAATTTATCCTCATTGAAAGCCCTTATACCAGTGATGGCAAAGCTTTTTGAGCCCAAGTGCCCAAACTGCAAACCAAAACGACTTATTTTTTTCAAAGTGCCAACACTGCAATTAAACCTGAATAACGAGGTTTTAGTTTAGAAAAAACAATTCGTACAGTTTTTCAAACTAATTAACAGCTTTTGTTTAAAAAGAAAAACACAATAACATTTTGTTATCCCTTCCCTCAGTTCTCTCCTTTTCTCTGTATCCCAGTTCTGTTCCTGCTTTTTTCTTCCTTTGGTGTCTGTGTGTGTGTGTGTGTCCTTTTTTTTAAACATACCTGGGCTTGCGGGGGATTCCGGGAGGCCTGCGCGACCCTCTGCAGGCCTCCCCGATCTTCAGATGGGAAATAAAGGCTATTTTCAGCCATTTCCGGTTTTCAGAAAAAATGGCCGAAAATAGCCTTTATCTCCGATCTGAAGATCGGGGAGGCCTACAGAGGGTCGCGCGGTTGTTAAGCAGCCCTAAGGCTTAACAACCACAACAAACAAAGTGATTCCCACTAGAAATTTCAGGAATTTAATTCTTTTTAGGAGCAAGGCTGTGATGCAAAGGGCGCTGATGACTTGAGAATGCGTTTTTAGGGACCATATAGAGGAGGAACTCAGTTTACTTCCACGTAAAAGCGTTGAGGATCAGGATGCCAGAGAACCCCGTTTGCAATTGCAATCCTCCCCGCCCTCCCCACATACACTTCTACATCTAGTTCATGTTCATTTGCGCTAGCTATGCAGAAGACAATCAAGAACAACAACAACAAAGTCAGCCATCCAGGCAGCTTTACCTAACATTTGCAAACTTCCCTCTAGCCACGCACCGTTTGCCTGGTTTTTTGTGGAGACGTGGCTCCCACTTGGAAACCTGAGCTGCCGCTTCCTCCTCTTGCTCCGCAGCAGCAGCAGACTGGATGGGTCGGAAACGTGCCTGGAGCGTAGGGGCGAGTTCCCCCCCCCCAGGCCCGAAGGAAACGTGCGCCAGTGACTTTCCCGTGCAACTTTCAACAGCGGCGGCTTGTTCTCGGGCGGCAGCAGGAGCAGCAGCGGTGGGGCAACGGCAGCCTCAGCCCCGGGGAGACGCTGCCACCGCTGCCTCGCTCAGCAGCGGCAACATCCTCCCGCTCGCTCGCTGGCAAATTAGATCCAGCCTTGACATTTTAAAGCTGCTTTTTCGCTGCCCGAGGCATCGTGCGCAAGGAGGGAGTTGGCGGCGCACAGCGCCACACTAGCCCCGCTCAGCAGCAGCCAAGATGAAGGGAAGGGAGGGGTGAGCCTAGTCCCCACTACCGTAAAGTTCAGAATAGCACCTCAGCAAATGCTGGGCACGAAATCCGACGCCGTGACTACAGTGTATGACTGTAGTCACGGCGTGCCCACAGAGACGGCTCGGCGTGCCGGCAGCGGCACACGTGCCACGCGTTCGCCATCACTGCCTTATACCTACCCTGTTAACCAGATGGACCTGTTAATTTTGTTGTCATTAACTTTGTATATACCAGTTTTCTTTAACACAACAGGCAGTGCAATCTTACGTACGGATCTGGCCAGCGGCCTGTAGCCACCCGTCAGGTCCTGAGCACCGGCGGCCAGGCTGCCACCAGGCCAGAGGTCTACTCGGGGAAGGGGACGCTCATCCCTTTCCCCAAGTGTAAATGGTGACCGGCCCAGTCAACCTCCTCGGATTTCCGCCAGCAAATGGGCCCCCTCCCCCGCCCTGCGAAACCCCCCCCCCCCGTCTGCCAGATCCTTACCTGGGTCCGGCGTCGGACGCTGGGGTGCTCCTTTGACAGAGCAGGGGAGGCCAGCCTCTGCCCCAGCCTTCCCTGCTTGAGAGGGAATATTGCAAACATGCTTTACGGCACATTTGCGACTACTTCCAGCTACGGAACGCTTGTTCCGTCGCCATTTAGTTACGAGGATTGCACCGCAAATCAGGAAAATATGATTATTTTCCCATGGAAGGATGTGCAATTGTTGTTATTCTGAAATCTCCATGCATTGACTCTCCAACTATTTTACAAGGAATGAGCAGGGAACACACATATAGCAGTTTGGAATTTTGTTGTTGGTAGAAAATGGAGTGGGTGATGCTTTGTTCTTGCAATTGTACCCCAGTGGTTATGTCCTATTGTTGCATAGTTTCTCATAGCAAGATAAATTGAGAATATGTTGTTTAATATAAAATCAGGGCTCTAGGAGTTATTTTTCCTTAAGCAAAATCTGAGAAACAAGATTTAGTTCGTGCATTACATACATTTTGTACCATCTATTCTGTATCTTTTCCATGAAGCGCCCACAAATTATTTCACTCCCCAGTTCCTTTGAACCCTCCACGATGCAACTTGGGCAGAAACTATACAAGTTATAGCCCCAAACCTTTACAACATTTGGTTTTTTTTTTAGGGTTGTTCCTTTATGTGTGTACCAGTGAAAAACTGCAGGACATTTTGCAGAGAAACATTTTGCAGTTCTGGTCACCGCATCTCAAAAAGGATATAGTGGAACTGGAAAAGGTGCAGAAGAGAGCGACAAATGATTAGTAGGCTGGGGCATCTCCCTTATAAGGAAAGGCTACAGCGCTTGGGGCTCTTCAGTCTAGAAAAAAGGCGGTTGAGGGGGGACATGATTGAGACGTATAAAATTATGCATGGGATGGAGACAGTGGATAGAGAGAAGTTCTTTTCCCTCTCACACAACACTAGAACTAGGGGACATCCACTCAAATTGAGTGGAGGGAGTATTAAAACAGAGAAAAGAAAATATTTCTTTACCCAGCGTGTAATTGGTTTGTGGAACTTCTTGCCACAGGAGGTGGTGATGGCACCTGGCCTGGATGCCTTTAAAAGGGGATTGGACAGATTTATGGAGGAAAAGTCCATCACAGCTTACAAGCCATGATGGGGATAAGCAACCTCCTGGTTGTAGGAGTAGATTTTCTTTGTGCCAGGTGCAAGGGAGTGGCGACTGGACACAGGTATCTTGTTGTCTTGTGTGCTCCCTGAGGCATCTGGTGGGGCCACTGTGTGATACAGGAAGCTTGACTAGATGGGCCTTTGGCCTGATCCAGCAGGGCTCTTCTTATATTCTTATGTTAACCTTTAACTCAAGGACCGGGGAGTTGTTGCCTACCAGAAAATCAGAGTTTCCAGGGGTGGGTCTAGTTTCCAGACAAGTTGACACAATGATGTGCCCTTCCTCATAGCCTAATAGTAAAATTGAGCAGAAATGTGAGTGCCCACAACTGTTTATCTTGTGCTTACTGTACAGCCATAAAATCAGAGAGAATATTTTGTTATAGCTCATGTCATTATGACAGTTGAAAACGAGACATGCACCATTATTTTATCTCTTCATATTGGCATAAATTGTGCATTTCAGAAATTTGTCTTTACACTACATTACTCACATTTCTGACCTCTGTGTGACTCACTGAAGGCCTACATTTCAAAATGCTTTCAGTGCAGAATGTTTGAGGCTTGCAGGCATTAGTAAAGAACACAGTTTGTAATGAATTATATAAACCTTGAAAACCTGCCAATTGAGGTTGGTGATGATATCTCTATGCTACATTATGTAAACTAGGAGATGGTGGGAAGAACAGCATATATCATATTGCAATGTATTTTCTGTTTAAAACATATGACATATCCTATTCCATTAACAGCGCAATCCTGTGTAACCTTGCACTGGTGTAACAGCAGATGCACCGGTGTAAGTGCAATTACACTGGCATAAGTGCAATTACACTGGTGCATCTACTGTTACACCGGTGCAAGGTTACACAGGATTGCACTGTAAAAAAAAAAAAAAAACCACTATCAGCACTAAAAAAACACACACTCTAGAATGTGCTCTAAAAAGGTACTGACTTATCCTGGATGTATTTTCTGCTTTTTATAGATTAGTTAGAGCTAACTTGTTGCATAGCTACAACCCAATCAGATGATTGCATTTCTCACATGCTCACAGGGTTACCAACCCTATGATTGATTCTTTGGTTGTCCAAATCCTGGAGACTTTAACAGCGCCTCTCTGGCTAAATGACATTACCAGCCCAATCCTGTGTAACTCTTGCACCAGTGTAACAGTAGATCCCCTGGTGTAAGTGCACTTATGCCAGTGTAACTTGCCATACGTTGACGGATGCAGGACGGACACTGGCATAACCCCCCTCGGACGCTGTGCAGCTGCAGTTCGGACACACGACGGATGCTTGTGCAACTCCACCGATGCAGGGGGCATTCTGGGGGCGTTCAAAAGTCCTCAGAATGCCCCCTGCACCAGCAGAGTTGTGCCAGCGTCCGTCCTGTGTCCGAACTGCACCTGCACGGCATCCGAGGGGGGTTATGCCAGTGTCCGTCCTGCATCCGTCAACGTATGGCAAGTTACACTGTCCGTCTTGCATCCTTGAACGTACGGCAAGTTACACTGGCATAAGTGCACTTACACCGGGGGGGTCTACTGTTACACCGGTGCAAGAGTTACACAGGATTGCGCTCTATATCATGTTGGGGGGAAAAGTCTCCAGAAATAGCTCCATTCACAGTTAGCAACCATACATGATCATCATCCCAGTCATAAGAGCAGAGCAACAGTGTGAAGCATACAGTCTTCATATTCAAGCATATATCACATGGGTTTTCTGTTCCTGAGCCATAGTTCACTCCTTTGTGCATTTCAGTTCTGCTGTTGAAGAGGGGCTGCTATGGCGACATCACACTCTTGTAATAACTCTGGTTTGTACCAAGAATTGACTCAGCAGAAGTTATATGTCTGTCTGTCTGATTTTCATGTTGGATTGCCAATTTATTTGCCCTGTCTCAGAAATTTCAGATTTTGGGATACATCTGATCAGACAATGTCACCTAACCTGCAAGGAATCACTGGGGGGGGGGGGAGCGAAAGAGAGGTTTGCCCCATCCCCTGTCAGCAAGAAAAGGTGGGAGAATGGCCCATGGATTGGCGCAAGAGCATGAGAGGGAGGTGCTGAGATAGACGTTACAAATATGTCACTCATTCATTCTCCAGTGCATTGTTGGAGTGGTGAAGCCCATGAACCCACCCATAGGAACATTCTGGGACTAGGTGGTCACTTTGGAGCCAAGCAGGAATTTTTTGCTCTTCACCTGATTGGCTCTTGGTTGAGGGTGTGGTGGCACAGTGTCACAGTTTACACGGTGTGAGAAAAGGGCGTAAGAATAGGCATTTGGTATGCACTCTGATGTAAGTGGAATTGTTCGGCGGGGGCAAGATAAATCTTCAGAGGCTGTTTGCCTCAGCGAAGCTGTTTGGGACCCCATTGAGCATAGTCAACCTCAAAGGCAGATTGGCTTGGGATGAGCAGTGCATCTCAAAGCTGGCTGGACTCCTGTAAGAGGATTGGCAGAGATAAACTAGGATCAAAGAAAGATAAACCGCAGCTTGGAGCCAAGGATGGTGAAACCTGTTAAAGACAGGGGAAGTTATGACAGCAGCATTCATAGGTAGGTGGGCACACTAAATGGATTTGGAGAGTGATTCTCTGTTGCAATAAGATACAGGGGATCTCCATTATAAGTCTCCCTGGTATATCTTTCCTGCATTTAAGTTCTGAACTTTTTGAGGAACTAGACATAAAAATTCCCCACATTTACATTCTTTACTGCCATGCACTGCCACTGTTCCTTCAAATGGCCCTGGGGGTCTGGGCTCTGCTGGCCAACAGAGGAAGATGTGAAAGAGGTGGGAGTGGTGCTGTATACCAAGGGGGAGAGGTAAGTCACCTCAACTTGTGCCCACTTCACCTATCTCCTACGGTGTCCAGTGCTGCTGCCATTTACTCCAATGGCTGCAGATGGGCTCCCAACATTCCCTCTGCTGGTCATTAGAGGATCGGGGCAGCACTAGCCACCAAGGGGGAGAAGTAGCCTTCCGCATCCTCCCTTCATGTGCTTCTGGATGAGAAGATGAAAGAGCCAGTATGGACTACATGGAGGTAGCAGGCTGGGAGAGGTGGCAGATGGGCCTGCGCCCCCACCAACTCACTGCCTCCCCCAACTCGCCACCTGATGCAAACTTTTCAACTTGCGTCATGGATAAGCCAACCTTGCAGGGAGTGTACTGGTTTATATGTGTTCCGGACTGCATGTCACTCCTTACTGTCCCTTTTCTTATGGGGAAAAATTCCCTTCTTTAAGTCCAATGTAGGGCATGGATGTACATACAGTCCCTATTAAACCCCTATTTACTTTGTTTCTTATGGGGGACAATTCCCTTTTATAAGTTGTTTTACTTTAAGTCCAAGCTTTCTGGTCCTAACCCCAATAAAGGAGACCCTCCCATAATGTTTTCAGTGAAGTTGTGGCCAATTTACATTCCAAATGCCTTGGCTCGTGACTTATTGGGGATATTTGAGCAATACTATTATCATCCTATGCGTAAATATATATATATATATACCATCAAAAAGTTGATATATATATCAACTTTTTGAGGACTTCGTTTTTGGATTATGACCATCAGGTTTTCTGGTTGCATTTCTTTTGGCAAGCAAAGCCTGTACAGCGACACTGAGTACTGATCATAGAGCAAGATATTATCGTTAGTTCTTTGAACTCAGGATATTGGATTTTACTGAGGCTGTGTCGGGTGGGCTGAAGAAGAGAGCCTTCAACTACTTTTTGTGGAAGAGTTCAAATCCATAACCCAACCACATTTAATTGATTACTACATGGATCAAACAAATTGGGTTTAACAGAGCAATGAAACATTAATGCTGACAATTTAAAAGTTTATGCCTCTGAGGTAATCTGTATGGAAACATAACTGACTTCACACATATATGACCTCAGGCTACGAAGATCAGCAATTCATATCCCATTCCCAAGCAACAGTGAAGGTAAGAACTTCCACACAAGGAAAGATGATGGATGTGTCTAATGTACTGACTCAAATTCTGCCCTCGGTGAAGGCATGGGGTTATGTAAGTGTAACTGATGACTGGATACAGCAGTGCAAATTTTAATCTCTGTCAGACTGCATGGTGAATGTTCCGCCCTAAGAAATGACATACCACCACCCTTGGTCTGCTTCAAAAAAAAGTCTTGATATAATTTGCTGCAGTATTACTATATTCCATTAGGTGATCTCACAAGAACACAGTATAAATTAAAGTGTTTTAGATGGCATGTTTGGGAATCCGCTACTGTTCCTGGAACTCTGCAAGGGTAAAAACTCTTCCAAAATAAGATTTTGCATTTTAAAAGACGTGCAATCTCATTTGATTGATTGGCTTAGTATTCAGCATCACAAATAGTGGCAAGTCACTATATTTAGCGGGGGGAAAGTAACTGCCCCCCTTTCACCCCAGCACAGTCTCTTTTCTGGTGACTATCTGCTGGTGGTGTTCTGATCTTTTGTAGATTATGAGCCCTTTTGGGATAGGGAGCCATTTCATCATCATCATGATTTTGTCTGTAAACCACTGTGTTTACTTTTTGTTGAAAAGTGGTATATAAATACTGTTAATAATAAAATAATAAACTCTGGATTCAGTAGCTAGCAGATGGAGTAGCACTAGACAGTTCTGCTCTCCTTACCAGTTAACATTCTCCCTATACCTTTCCTGTCTTTGCACTAGATGCAGAGGGATCTTAAAAGACCAATTACAAGGTGCCAACTAATGTTTTCTAAAATTCTGGCACATTAGGCTGAGTGCCCCTGAGCATGTGTAGAATTCCTTTTCCCTAGAAGGAAATTAGGTTGTTTTTTTTAAAGGACATAAGGATGAAATGCTTCCAAATATGTATAAAGTGTCTTTCCATGCTGAACAAAACCAACTCTTTTGTTTAATCTGTGTAAGAAAAGCGTCTGAGAATGAGCAGATTAACTTTCACACTTCTGAACAATTCCCACTTGTAGTGCAAAAACAGAGCTTCCCTTAACACAGGTGGAAAAGTACCAATTTGAATAACAGGGTTTCCCCACGTTGGTTACACACAGATTAAAGCTAGGACCACAAAACTGCAAGTGATGAAACATAACTCAAGCCCAATCCTAACCACGTTTCCAGCGCCGATGCAACCTTGCCAAAAAGGGTGTGTGCTGCATTCCGTAGTGTGTGTGTGGGGAGGAGTTACGGAGGCCTCCTCCAAGGTAAGGGAATATTTGTTCCCTTATCTTGGGGCTGTATTGGCTAAGTGGAGAAGATGCCATCCATGTGCCTACTTTAAAGACCTGTTCATTGAATAGTTAAGCCAGAATGACTGACCCTTGTAACGTCTTTCATTCAGTCTCTGAATAATTAAAGAGAGAGTATTGTAGCTGTCTTAATGAATCAAGGATGGCCTCTTGTGAAGTTTCTAACTCGACATAAGGAAGATTTTTATTCTAACATCTCACTAGAACTATGTTAAATATAGATGCATTGTGCTTTCTTTGATATATCAAAGTGAGTCATTCTAAAATTCTTATTTTCATTTTTCTCGTGTAAAACCCAAGGATCAATGTCTTATGCTGAAGACAGACAGGTGACAAATATGTTAAGATGCTGAGAATATTTGTCCCCCCCCCCTTCCAGGTTTCCAAGATAAGACTGTATTTCTAAGGCAGACAATTACAAACCCTAGAAATTCCAGTCACTTGGTGTTCAGGGGGGCTGACCCATCCATGATGCTGATCAGTTCAGACAGCAGAACACCCACCTCTGTCCACCACCCACTCCCCTTCTTGCTCCTCCTCGTCTTCCACTCCCTGGATTGGAAAAGGAAGTGAAAGAGGAATTGTGAAACAGAATAGTGGGTTTTAGAGCTAGAGGAGGCTGACATATCACCAGTGATCAGGGGCAGCATTTGTAACATCACCTCATGTGCCAGGAGGCCTTGGGCTGGCCCTGCTTGAGATACTAGGGTGCACATCTACACGAAGGTCTACTACCCCAAGAAAGAAAGTGCTGGGAGAGGATGAGCTCTTCCTCCTTCTGCACCTTTTCCTTGTGCTTGGATAACAATGCTAGCTTCAACTAGACATGTCTCATCTCAGTTTCAACAAGGAAAGGAAAGAGGGGGACTAACTTCACACTATTATCTCTGCAAGTCTAGATGTGGAGTTTAGAGGAATGCAAAGCCATATTTCTTCCATGTTGGAGGATGGCCCGACAGACAAAGTCCACCTAGTGACTTTCACTAAACAGTCTACAGGGCTGGCCTTAGCCTGATTCGACCAATTTGAACAAATTGGGTCCTGCACCAGGGGGCGCGCGCACTGTGACGGAGGGTGGGCTTCCCACAACCGGCACCTCCATGCAGAGGCTGGCACAGTGAGCAGAGCTCCATCTGGGCCCTCCTGCCTGCTCCTGTGTCCAACTGGCTCAAAAATCAGGCCTCCCAGAAGCAGGTGGTGGTGGCGTGATGACGCCATTGCCACCTACTTCTGGGAGGGCACACCTCATGTGAGGTGCCATCAGTCCCACTGTGACTTGTCCCAGTGAGTGAGGAGGCCCGCAGCAGGTAGGTCCCCCCACAAATGAATGCCTTACATTGGGCTCTGCGGCTCCTGAGGCCAGCCCTGGCCATTTACATTTGTTTGAAGTTAACATTCAATTTCCCTTCTTAATGTATCATTACTATTTTGGCTGGGGTGGATGACACGGTGAAAACTTCCCATGGTGATTTTAACAAGGATGGGGGAATACAGTGTCCAGCCACTGGAACCTCTGAGTTGCATGTTGAAATTAGGCCACCCTATTTTGTCTCTACCCAGATATCATATATATTGTTCTGAATGTACTTGGATATGCTGGCACATTCAGACAACCAGACATTGCACCAGAAGAACCATGTTTTGATGACTTTATCATGTCAGCCATCACACACGCGTGCACGCACACACAAAATAGTCGTCTGAATTGGCTCTTTTCAGCAGATGGCCATTGATACATATTGTTCACATCTGAATTTTTCTTAAAAAACAATAGAGTTGCTGTAGCCTCTCAAATCCCATTTTCCAAATACACTAAAAAAAAGTGTTACATTTTTTATGTTACATATAAATGTTACATTACATTTATAAATTTGTATGCTACACATCTTCCTAGGTGCTCAAAAAATGAGGTTCTCATTTTACCTTCATAACAAGCCTGTAAGGTAGGTTAAAGTGAGAGCTTAAGCCCAATCCTACCCTTCCCCCCCCTCCCCGCCATTGGAACTAGCATTCCAACAGTGGGGTGTGCTTTCCGGCAGTCACAAATGGCCTTCCAAAAATGTGTGGAGCCGTACATTTCCACGCAAGCGGTGAGGCCGGAGCGGCTCCACGGAGGCCCGCCGACAAAGGTAGGATCATGCAGGGAGCGGGAGGGAGGTGCGGAGCATGGAATGGGCAGGGTTTGGTAGATCAGGATGTGACAGGGTGGGGAGAAGGGTGGATCAGGCCTGGGAAGGGGGTGGGTTCAGCAGCAACAGTGGCCGTCAAATCCTGGCCCCCTTCCCAAGTTTGATCTGTCTTCACAGATCCACTTGGACATATGCCAGCTATATAGCTGGCACAGGTCCGAGTAGACCCACTAGGCCGGCAGGGGCCTTTCCCAGAGCAAGGGAACAAATGTTCCCTTGCCCCGAGGAGGACTCCAGACGCCAAAACTGCCCCGCAGAATGCAGCAGACACCACATTGTCGCCACTGCATTGTTGCATGGGGAGTTAGGTCGGATTGGGCTGCCCAAAATTACCCAGAAGCTATGAAATATATTTGTACCCAGGTCCCCCAGCCCATGTCCTCCATTACCATTGCTTTATCGGTACAAGAAGTTGCCCATCGCACATCAGCCAAGGGCCAATCCAGCTGCCTGAGTTATAATTTGCAACTGATTTCTCCCAACTCCTACTCCTAACTGAAAACCACATGCTTATACTACCTTTGTCATGCCTCAAGCAACAATTAAGACATAAAATAGATCTGTTCAAAGAGACCCATGCTTCAAAAGGACAGTGTGCCATAGCCAAGCCGTCACCTCCCTCACTTCCCTGAAGTTTTTCTTCTTTTAAAAAAGTTCCTTCTCTTAAAAGAGTTCCAGGAGTTCCTCTTCTTTTAAAAAAAAGGGGGGGGGGAGAGATGGATTTTATACAGCTTACCCCTGTGAGTGGAGTGAGAATATCTTGGGTTCTTATTCCTTTTAACATTGCTAACTGGAAGGACCCCAGTGCTGGCAAAGTACAACATTAGAAGCAATTAATACTTTGTGAGCCCTAAGAACTGGTCTGGAAACAACACTTGAGAATATGCAGGAGAAATAAAACAACACTCCAGAGTAAAAGAAACATTTACACTTTTCTGAATTTCCTGGACTTTTTTTCCCCTAACGCCTCCAGCTCTCATTTCCATAACCTCAGAGGAGAGACGAGGGAGAGCTGTTTATTAGAAGATAGCGTCATCTCTTTCATATTAGTCAGCGCTCGTGCCAGGTTGCTGAGAGCCCTGGGGCAAAACCCTGCATGCACCCCCACCCATTTTGTGAAGGCACACTGGGTGATACTGTTGCAACCAGCACTGAGGGTTCAAGGATTGGTCTGGCCGGTTGGGCCTCTAATGAACACGGCCCTTGGCTGATGCCCAACTTGGTCTGATAGCATCAAAAGCCGTGGTGTTGGTTCCTTCAAAATAAATCCCAGTGAGCAAACGTAAACGTGCAACAGCACTGGTCACGCTGTAAAATGTTAAAACTGGATTGGTAAAACACTGATGAATATCAATTTCACATGTTCATGCTAATAATTCTATCCTGGGCCACTGCAGATTTTATGTTACCCAAGCACTTATTGTAGCCTGGTGATCAGGAGAAGACTGCAGATTGGCACAACTCCTTAGTAAGGGAATTCCCAATGGAAACTAAGCCTAAATACACAGACCTGAACTGAATGTGGATTATTCCCCATTTAACTTTGCCTCTTTCTTTCTTCCATCCCTCCTTCCAAGGCCAGCCCTTCTTGGGGAGAGTGAGGTGGTCATTTTGGATGATGGGGCAGGGCACCTGTGCCACCTGGAGTATCCCATACAACTCACCCTACAGACATGGGGGGACAAACATGGGAACTTCTCCTTTACAGGCATGCCAGAACAGGCTTTTCCAAGCTGACTCCAGAGCACTGGTTAGTAGGAAGCAGCAGCCTGGTTGTCTTAGCAACAGGGACACTGTGCTGCCAGCTTCAGGGTCCAGATGTCTTGTTGCAAGAGAACAAGCAATGCTCTTCTAGCACATATGTGGTTTGCTGTGCTTCATATGGTAAGGAAGAGGAGAGGGCTGGTGAGGACGACCAGCTACCAGTCTCTTTCCCAGGAGAGGAGCAGACTGAGAGAGCCGGAGGGCAGGACGACGACTTGGGTAACTTCTCCCTGGTTGGAAACTACAAGAATGGGAGGCAGCCTGACTCAGGGCTGTCCAGGGACAACACATACAAACAGAAAGAGTAATAAGTATACTATAATAACAGTACAATGACATACAACAAATGTGCCACGGCAGTTTGCAACAGCACTAACAGTGCTGCTTTTAATTACTGTATATTGATTGTTATTGTTGTGTGGAATTGTGCTCTCTAATTTGGGATGGTGAGCTGCCTTGGGATTCAGTGTGGGTTGGAAATGTTTTACTAAGTTAATTGTGGTGCCAAAATGCTGGAGAAACAACTAGATGAACAGGTGACAGAGGTGTAAAGGGAGACAGAGGGGATCAGGAGATTGCAGAGAAGTGAAATGAATTCATTGCATTGGTTTTCACAATGTGGAAAACGTTGGACTCGTGCCCAAGCAATAGTTTTTCAGGGAGGACAGCTGAAGAACCAAGCCCAATAGAGCCAGTGAGAGATGAAGTACTAGGGCTAGTTGCTAAATTTAAAAAGTCTCCAATTCCAGATGGCAAACACCCAAGAACTATTGAAGAACTCCAAAATCCAATGTATTGCTTTCATGTCCAACTTGTGGCATCCCAAAAAAATGGCAGGCAATTGTTGAAATCAATATTCTGGACTAGATGAATCCAGTAGGACTCTTCATAGGTTCTAATTTTATATAGATCATTTTACTATAACCACAACAGCGACATTAAGAACTTTGAGGGGGGCCTTGATCTGTGTGTCAGCACTAACTGAGATTAGGTGGGCATGCACAGACAGAGTCTTCTCTGTGGTGGTTTCCCAGATGTGGAACTCCCAGCCACAGGTGGTACAGAAGACCTCCCCTATCAGCCTTTGAGAGCTCTTTGAAAACCCATTTGTTTTACCAAGCATTTGGACTTGAAGCAAAGAACGATTATTTCCTGTAAATGAATTATGATTTGTTGTCTCTGTCTCTGTTATTGTTAGTTTCAGTTTTAATGAATTGCTTTTTTATTGTTTCAAGTACATTTTGTTAGGCACCATGAGATGAAAGGCGGGAGAGAAATACAAATAATGAATGAATGAGAATGAATAGGCTTTGTCATATTAATATAAATTGCTGCTCCTGGGAGCTTGAAAAAGCTCCATGTTTTAAAAGAGTTCACCATAGCTATTGGAAGGCAAAGTCTTTTCAAAGACACCACATTCCTCTTGTCTGTTCTTCCTTTCTACAACCCTATATCCACAAGAAGAGGCTATCATCGCATCACGAAGATCAGCATGCGTTCCACAGTTCTTGCCTCCAGCCTGAAAGGCCTCAGGCAACAATAGTTGTCTAACTCTGTTTCAATCCGCTATGCATTTTAACAGGCAGGGCTTCCTGCTGACTCCCCCCCCCCCCATCCAGTGATTGAATGTACGGTATTTTTTGTCCATTATCTACTTATGTTCACTTAATTTTTTTTGTCCATTTTGTCCCTTTTTTCCTTCACCTTCTGACAGGTTCAAAAGGCACGTCTAAAGATATTTGCTTACAGCCTGGCATAAATAAATAACTTGGCAAGACTGTACTAAAAAAAGCAAGTGTTTTCCTAGCCTTTCCTCTTGTATGGGCATCAATTATTTCTGCACTGTTTTTCCATTCACATTCAACATTTCTATTGGTTCAGAAATGATTCCCTTTAAAGAATCCTTTATTGAAGGGGAATATTTAAATATATTGTTTATTCCTGCATTAAATCATTTTATGACCTCATTTTCTCAAAGGTTATTTGAACAGGTAACCACAGGTGATGACTTTAAGGCTCCAATCGTTAATCTACTTAATGTGGCATCATCATCATCATCATATGGAGCATTTATGTAACATACTGTATTGCAAGTGTTCACAGTACTTCGTATCTTACAATTTACAGCAATGCCACCGCTGAAGGGAGTGGTAGCCTACAAAAGCTCATGCCTCAGTACAATTGTTACGGTAGACTCAGAGGTACCCTTGGTTGTCTTTGCTACAAGAGAGATCTAATACCAAAGGAGAACTGATGTAGCATAGTGGCTGTGCAACTGACAGCCCAATCCTAACTAACTACCCTTCCTAGTTAGGAAGGTGCAATCCTTCCTAACTACCCAACTGCGGAGCATGCGCTCTGCAGGCGGAAGGTGCCATAAATGTGCCGTAAAGCTGGTTTTTGGCACCCTTAGAGTAAGGGCCACCAGTGCCTAGGCCAGCAGCCCTTACTCTGCCTCCGGACCAACCCTGCACCAGTGGCTGCAGGTAAGATTTGCACTGGCCGGTGCTGGGGTGAGGGGAGTGCAGGTTGGGAAGCTAGGGAGGGCGGCTGTTGATGGCTGCCAGGAAGGGGCAGGGGAAATCGGCGGTGAGCTCCGCCAATATCCCCGTTCCCTTCCCAACCTGGGCCGCCCTTGCCCCACTGCCCTGGATGTTCGTCGGCTCGAGAGCTGACATACGTCTGAGGAGGCCCATTGGGGCCGGGCAGCCCTGCACTAGGGGAAGGGGATGAACGTCCCCTTCCCCCAAGGAGACCCCGTGCCATGCTGGAGCAGCCTGGGAAGGACACAGGATCCTGCAGCCAGCCCAATGGGCTGGCTGCAGATTCTTACGCAGGTTTGGGCTGTAACTTTCTAGTGCCAATGCAGTCATGCCAATGGGGCATGCACTACATCCTGCAGTGGGAGGGTAGTCACGGGAGGCCTCCTCAAGGTAAGGGAGCATTTGCTCCTTTACCTGGGTGCTGTATTGCAACTCCATTGGTGCTGGAAGGTTGGTTAGGATTGGGCTGTGAGCTGATAATTAGGACATTCCTCTACCATGAATTTATTAGAGGTAACCTATCCCTGAATGCCAGATGCAAGCAAGTGACAACAGGATACAGATATCTTGTTACCTTGAATGCTCCCTGAGGCATCTGATGGGGCCACTGTGAGATACAGGAAGCTGGATTGGTATTGAAGACCTCTACAATGGTCTTCAATACCAAGTCTGAGATTGTCTCAGCTGATGCAGGGAGACTGTTTGTCAGCAGGGCGGTCAATATACCAACAGAAACTCTAATCTATCCCAATTGCTCAACATCAGACACAAAATTGTCCGTGCACACTTCCCTTTAAAGTGTAGTATGCAAGTAGGGTCCTGATCCTTTCCTAATTGCTGCTCATTAACTGAATTCATGTGTATTTTAGAAGGAAACATTAGAAGGAAGGAAAGGAGACAATTTTAGAAGGAAAGGAAACATTATTCAAAACAGGGTTCTAACATACATACTTCCCATCTCTCCCCATTTGGGTACATGTAATTAGTAAAGCATTATGCATCCAAGTTATAGATGGGCTCTTGACCTGATCCAACAGGGCTCTTACGTTCTTATGAACTCCTAAGGTGGTCTTAGGCAAGCCAGTCTCTCTGTGTCAGCTACAATATGGAGATGTGTCCTACCTTGCAAGATTGTTGTAAGGATTTCATCAAGATAATACACATGAAGCACAATCTACTCTCAAAAAATGATATTGCTATTATTACCTTTTGAAATAATTACTTACTCTTTGATTAATTTTGAATAATCTTTACAGCAGCACACATTCAACCATTTCCAACTCACAGTCTTGGTCATTATGTCAGACCATCCTTTATGAGTAGACACATCAATTTCAATGGGATTACTCCAGAAAGAATAGTCTAAATGTGGCAGATAAATTCTCTAAGAAACACTTTGCCAAAACTCATGAGATAAAGACTTTCAAATTATCTATGTAAGACTCTTTAAGAAGAGTGAATAGGTTTAACATAGGTTATCTGGCAATTACCTTTATTCTAATCATGCAATACTGAAGTGTTAGTGGTACTTAAGTACAATATCTGTGTGATGAAAAGACCTTATTTCCATGAGTAGTTTTTGAAAGTGACAAACGAATGAGAAGAACTTTATTTAAAATTACGTTCACCCACACACTGCAAGTTTAATGAATATAAAACAGGAAAACATATTACAGTACAAAGACTCTCTTCCCTTTCATACACACTCAATTTACACATTTGAGATTTCATATTTTAGACTCTACTGACTATCAAAATTTGGTCACTCTTTTCATTGCTGAAAACAGACAATGCATACGTAAAGAGTTTCTGATGAAAAGCTACGTTTTATCACTGGTATTAATAATGCAAATCATTTCTAGGTTTTTTTTATATACTTCAGTTCAGGTTCCTAGATTCTTGATCCTAAAGAACGATTGTGTGTGGGTGGGTGGCAGGCTATTAAATTGTTCAAAAGCTCACATCTATTTGAGTAGGTGGACTTTTAAATTTAGTTAAAATGAAATTCCTGGTATTCCCATTTGTGTTGATTGCAGTTTTTTTCCCCAGAAGGAAGAATTATAGATTAATGCAGCATATGTACACTGTGTGTTATATTGCTTTGTCTGATAGTATTTTAAGTAGTCATACAGAGACATTGATTTAGATTATGTGGGGTGGGGGAAAGAATCCTGTCCTACAGCCCAATCCCCCCCCACGGTCTTCAATACCAATGCAACCATGCCAAAAAGGTGTGCGCTGCATCCTGGGGGGGCGGGACAACGACAACCCAAAGGCAAATGGGAGGTAAGTAAAAATAATTTTTACTTACCTCCATGTAGCCCCTAAGGCCACCTATGGGTCTCCTCGGACATACGCCATCTATTTTGGCACCTCCTCACGGTTCCTCACCCTCCCTGCCCAGAATCACCCCATTCCTTCCACAACCCGCCCCCATCGCCAACTCACCAGTGCCAGTGGATGGTAGCCTCTCTGCTGGTGTGTGTGCACGGCTGCCAGGCATTGTGCTGGTGGCCTCATTGCACTCACTGGCGGAATGTGACTTCTGCCAGCATTCTCACACTTCTGCTGGCGGATAGGATTGGGCCACTAGTCTTTTCCCTACCTTGTTTGTTACTGGTGTTTTTTAAAAAAAAAAAAATTCAGTGGGTCTGAACATTGCTTCTTATATGACAATTTGCCCTTGGGTTCTGACACCTGTTTACAAAACATACATGTCTTGTATCGGAGGTGAAAAGAAGTGCCAGTCATACTAGATGCTAACTCTCCAAGGATGTTCAGGAATCAATTCAGATCCATTGGTCTGTGGGACAAGCCACAATAATGGGCCTCCTACTCCTGCAGAAGGAAGAGCATACAGTAAGTTAGTCATAGGTTGGGACAGCCCATGGTAGTCATAACATCATCCAGCTGCACCTGGCAAGGAGGCATGAATGTTGAGATCCCCAAGGACCTCTACAATGGTCTTCAATACCAAGTCTGAGATTGTCTCAGCTGATGCAGGGAGACTGTTTGTCAGCAGGGTGGTCAATATACCAACAGAATCTCTAATCTATCCCAATTGCTCAACATCCGACACAAAATTGTCCGTGCACACTTCCCTTTAAAGTGTAGTATGCAAGTAGGGTCCTGATCCTTTCCTAATTGCTGCTCATTAACTGAATTCATGTGTATTTTAGAAGGAAACATTAGAAGGAAGGAAAGGAGACAATTTTAGAAGGAAAGGAAACATTATTCAAAACAGGGTTCTAACATACATACTTCCCATCTCTCCCCATTTGGGTACATGTAATTAGTAAAGCATTATGCATCCAAGTTATAATAGATTTTATCTTGGGAATACTGTACATTGTTTTTAACAGAATCACTGAATTGTGTAGTCTGTGAGTGATGCTGGTTTGTCTCCTCTGAGATTTGACAGAGTAAACTTATTTCAAGCTGAAAAGCCCATTATTAGTTCATAGAGTTGATTCCTTGAAGAAAATTAAGGCATGAACAGTGCAAATTGAAGATTCTCTGCAGGCGGATAGCACCCTGCCGATCTTATATTGAACGCAAATGCAAACAGTAGGTGGCTGGCTTATCTCTTATCTCTCTATATGAAATGATCACCAAGCGTTAATATCATATTGTTCATCAAGCATTACAAAGAGGATGGCATATTGAAAGGTCATCTCTGTTTATCTTCAGTATGGGCTATTTAAATGGTACCCATCATTATAAAACAAATACAACAAAATTGGTATGGCATTGTAGGTTTGTTTTGCACTGTGGATCTATCTTAGAAATGGTTTTGAACCCATGGGGAGCTATGTATATTTCTTCGCAAAGCAGGACAGACCCATTTAAATTAATGGTGCCATTCATTTCCACACAGCTGAGAGTTCTCACCAAGCCACAGTCAAAGGATATAGTGACAAACTGTGGTCCAGCAAGAAGTGCATGCCAGTTTTATGCATGTACATAAGAACATAAGAAGAGCCCTGCTGGATCAGGCCAAAGGCCCATCTAGTCAAGCTTCCTGTATCACACAGTGGCCCCACCAGATACCTCAGGGAGCACAAGACAACAAGATACTTGTATCCTGTCGCCACTCCCTTGCACCTGGCACAAAGAAAACCTACTCCTACAACCAGGAGGTTGTTTATCCCCATCATGGCTTGTAAGCTGTGATGGACTTTTCCTCCATAAATCTGTCCAATCCCCTTTTAAAGGCATCCAGGCCAGGTGCCATCACCACATCCTGTGGCAAGGAGTTCCACAGATGAATTACACGCTGGGTAAAGAAATATTTTCTTTTCTCTGTTTTAATACTCCCTCCACTCAATTTGAGTGGATGTCCCCTAGTTCTAGTGTTGTGTGACAGGGAAAAGAACGTCTCTCTATCCACTGTCTCCATCCCATGCATAATTTTATACATCTCAATCATGTCCCCCCTCAGCCGCCTTTTTTCTAGACTGAAGAGCCCCAAACGCTGTAGCTTTTCCTCATAAGGGAGATGCCCCAGCCCACTAATCATTTTGGTCGCTCTCCTCTGCACCTTTTCCAGTTCCACTATATCCTTTTTGAGATGTGGCGACCAGAACTGGACGCAATACTCCAGATGCGGCCTTACCATCGATTTGTACAACGGCATAATAATATTGGCCGTTTTATTCTCAATCCCTTTTTTAATGATCCCAAGCATGGAATTGGCCTTCTTCACAGCCGCCGCACACTGGGTTGACACTTTCATCGACCTGTCCACCACTACCCCAAGATCTCTCTCCTGATCCGTCACAGACAGCTCAGAACCCATGAGCGTGTATGTGAAGTTTTGATTTCTTGCCCCAATGTGCATCACTTTACACTTACTTACATTGAAGCGCATCTGCCATTTTGCTGCCCATTCTCCCAGTTTGGAGAGATCCTTCTGGAGCGCTTCACAATCCCTGCTGGTCTTCACCACCTGGAAACGTTTAGTGTCATCCGCAAACTTGGCCACCTCGCTGCTTATCCCCAACTCCAGGTCATTTATGAACAAGTTGAAAAGCACCGGTCCCAAGACCGATCCTTGGGGCACACCGCTTTTCACCTCTTGCCATTGTGAAATTTGCCCATTGACTCCCACTCTCTGTTTCCTAGTCTTCAACCAGTTCCTAATCCATAGGAGGACCTGCCCCCTTATTCCCTAAGTATGGAGTTTTTTCAGGAGCCTTTCATGAGGGACCGTGTCAAACGCCTTCTGAAAATCCAGATATATAATATCCACAGGTTCTCTCACATCCACATGCCTGCTGACCTTTTCAAAGAATTCTAAAAGGTTTGTGAGGCAAGACGTACCCTTGTTGAATCCATGCTGAGTCTCCCTCAGCAAAACTTGTTCTTCTATATGTTTTAAGATTTTATCCTTGATGATGCTTTCCACCATCTTACCTGGAACAGATGTTAGGCTGACCGGCCTGTAGTTTCCCGGGTCCCCTCTCTTTCCTTTTTTAAAGATTGGCGTGACATTAGCTATCCTCCAATCCTCTGGCACAGTGGCCGTTTTAAGGGACAAGTTGCATATTTTTGTCAAGATATCAGCAACTTCATTCTTGAGTTCCTTCAGAACTCTTGGGTGAATGCCATCTGGGCCCGGTGACTTATTTATCTTTAATTTGTCAATTCCAAGTCCTCTTTTATCACCCCTTTCCCTCCCTCACCATCCAGCGGGCCAACCGCTTCTCTGGCAGGTTTCCTGCTTCTAACATATTTGAAGAAGCTTTTATTATTCCCTTTAATGTTTCTGGCCATACGCTCCCCGAAATCTTTCTTGGCCTCCCGTATCATCTTTATACATTTCTTTTGCCATTGTTTGTGTTCCTGTTTATTTTCCTCATTAGGGCAAAACTTCCATTTGCGAAAAAAAAGCTTCCTTGCCCTTTATAGCCTCTTTAACTGTGCTTGTTAGCCATGCCGGTACCCTCCTGGACTTAGTCGTACCATTGTTAACTGGGCTCTTTTCTCACTAGAAGCTGCCCATCCAAACTCTCAACCCACTTTTTACATCCCTGCCCCCACCACCAAGTATAAAAAGCAGTTTGTATTTCAGCAGATGGAGCTGTTTATTCCTTTCACTATTTTTCTTGGGCAGCCACAAACCAGTGAAAGCAAAATATTAGGATCTGAGCATGTACACACTCTGATCTTAATGTATGTTAACTTGGAAGTAAGAATGGGCAGGCAGTAGCAGAAGGCTACTTCTTTCGCCAGCACTGTTATACAAATCCCAGATGTCCTCTCCCCTCATGCAGCATTCAGGGCAGGGGCATCTAAGCATTGTAAAATGGCAGTGGAGGAAGAAGAAAACATTCTGTCGCTCGCTGCTGGTCCCCCACAATCACCTGGTGAGTGAGTAGCCACATGGACCCTGGCTTACCAGGCAGTGGGGGGGGGAGCAATGGCAGCAACTGACCTTTGCTGCCTCTGGAGTAGAACAGACATGGGAGCGGGCCCTTGAGTGAGCATGGCCCTTTCTCATGCTCCATCAGGCCCCATTAGAGGAGGAGCCATCCCTGGGTTTAAGGGATGCTGCACCTGAAGCAAACTCCTGAAGGAGAATCAGCCCCTTTTCAGCTACTCGGAAAGTCTGTAAGGAAAAGCATCGTTTTGAACTGCGGCTGACAAAAAGCAAGTTGTCAAGGCCCCCTAGTGAGTTCAAGGCTGCAACTGGATTTGAATGCAGAACTACCAGTTCCAGACCAAATGCTTTACCCACTGGGTCACAGTTGATCACAGACACATCAATGCGCACGTTTGTCAGCATGTCGCCTTTCAATAACATAATATTAAACTTAATAAAGTAGGCCTGGAAGCACTAATCAATGAACTGATGTGATTGATCAAATGAGTCATTAATCACAGCTTTCAAAATTGGATTTTATTTCAAATGTTAATCAAAGCTATCCCCCATGAAAAGTGATCATCAGTGAGGGCATTGTTTAAACTGTTTAGGTATATCACTTTCATCAGATAGAGACGATGTGCTTGGAATGAATTTCCAAGGAGTATAGGATTTTTTTCTGTGTTGCTCAGTGTAAGGATAATGACTATTAAATATTCCCAACGTATCTACTATATTGTACTGAAATGCTGTAGTCTTTGTTTTAATTAGTTGACTGAAAAACATTTAGTTGAACTAAAAAAAAATCATCTGAAAACATCATATGTAACTTTACTTCGACATAAATCCAGGTTTGTTCAAGCATGAAAAATTCTCATGTAAATGCAAAGGACTGCAACATTAATAAAAGAACTATCGTAGTAGTGAGTAACTTATCTTCATAAAAGGCTATAAAGTACATTTCATAAAAGGCTATACATATACATGTATATAAATATGTATACATATACAACTTGCCCATGTTCTCTGGTCTACAGGAATGTCAGACTAATATGGAGTACTTTCAGAAGCCCTAGGGAGAAGAGTGATGGAACATGATGTGGGGGGAAAGGAGGAGAAACTAGACATTTATACACTCTGCCTCTGAAAGACAGCGGTCCATTGAGTGTGATGGAAAGACAGCATCACTATTGCAATGCAATAACTCGTCCCTCTACATCTAGTTTCCAGTTTCTTGGAAAACATTCTGAGGGCAGAGATACAGTGTAAACTAGAGATGAGCTTCTTCATCCCAGGAGACAAGACCTATCCTCATCAAGCTGCTCAAGAGTCAGATCCTGCCCTTGTCATGACATCACCACACTATGATTGGGAAGATCATAGCTCCCTAAACTTAAGGACCTGGGAAGACAACTCAAAACCTTTGCATCCCAGAATCCTCTCTGGGGCATCCTCTCATTTGAAAGGAATATCTGTGCTGCTATATGCCTCCCAGTGGCTTTTCAAAAAAGGATGCTGCCAGCCATCGCCAATGGTCCCAGAGCACGGTCTGAGGGCACACGATACAGCCACCTTGCTGAAGTTAGTGAGATCTATGTTTGGTCAGTGTATGGATGGTTCATGGCTGATCACCTGGGAACTCTATGTATGTCATCTTGAGCTCCACAAAGGAAGAAAGACTTGGATATAAATGTAATAAATAATGACAGCATTCCTTCCAGAATGTCCTTCCCAATGCTAAATGAGAGAAGACCCCAGTGTTATTCTGCAGACCTCCCCCTGAACATCTTTGCAAGTTTAGGACTAAGGCTACTATCCTATGCACACTTACTTGGCAGGAAGCCTCATTAAACTCAGTTGGAGTTACTTTTGAGTAAGCATGCATTAAGATTGGTCTGTAAGCCACATACTAGAACTGTTTTATACTGAGAGAACCCCTTACTTAGCCAGGAAAAAAACATCTTCTGCCAAATTCATGTAGTCATGTAATACAGTACTGTACTAAATATTCCCAAAGGTTTTTACTTTGACAGTCTGCCTTTAGAAAAAGGTTGTAAATTGTGAGATTAAGACAGCATCTTTTATGAAATCCACATCCAGCTCACAGTATAAAATGCATTACCCTGGTAAAGGACAAAATAAAAGATAAAAAAAACAAATACCAACAGCCTATTGGTATTTGTTTTAATACTGGAAATACTGAGTTCTATATCTTATTAATTTTCCAATTAATCCCATTGCTATTTTTGTTCTTGCAGAGTTTTAGAAAACAAACAAAACCTGTGCTTTGAATATTGATCAAAATATGAAAATGGTTTCTACCTCCGACAAAGCATTTTTCCTAAATACATCTCTCTCATTACGGAATACCTTACCAAATGACATATATATGATCCAAAATAACTGAGCACATTTATATTGCACTGTTTCTCCAAATCATTCAGCATAGCACGCATGGGTTTATCCCATTTTATCCTTGAGACCTTCTTAGATTAGAAATAGAGATTTATAATATTTTTCATAGTGGTATTGATTATTTTTATTAAGAGTATTTATGTATCATTTTTCAACAAAGCAATTTACAAAGGTTTTTTTTCAAAATAAATGGTTCCCAGTTCCAAAAAGCTCACAGTCTAAAAAGATGCCGAAAAAAACACCAGGAAATAGCCACTAGAAAAGACACTGTTACTGGGGTGAAGAGAGACACTCTTCCTCTGCTATATACAGGAGTATGACTTTAAAAAGGGCCTCTTTGTCTAATTAGCAAAGGTATGTGAACAGAGGTTTCAAAACCACAGTTGGGGGGTCACCTGGGGTGGGGAGGCAGGCTTTAGCACTTAGCTCCTGCCGCAGTTCCCAGTCCAACAGCGCTCTCCCTGGTGCAGTATTTATAGTTAATGGCTTCTATTGGCTCTTTGTTGAAAAAGATTAAAAAACCAAGGGTCAAGAATCACAGATTTCTCTGTGTATGTCTAGTTATACCCTCACTTACAGGATTTGCTGGCACACAATGGGTGACAATGGCCACTAGCTTAGATAGCTTTAAATGGAGCTATAACAGAGGAATCAATTGATGGCTATTAGCCAAATGAAACTTCGGTGTGGAAAGGAACTAAATGAAGTTTCAGAACCAGTATACCTCAAAATACCATTTGGTAGGAGGCAAGCAGCACGGAAGGGCTGTTCCTTTCATGCCTTCAACGTGGTCTTCCAGGAAGCACCTGGCTAGCTACTATTGTTGGAAACAAAATATTGGATTAAATTGTCCTTTGGCTAGATCCAGGTCTCCTTGATCGAAGTCCCTCATCTGCCTAATAGATACATCTCATCTCAGAGATACTTTCATTGTAAAAGAATCTCTGAAAAAGTGTTGAAAAAGGATCACAAGGATTTGCTACATGTCTGAGATGTAGTACATCCCCTAGTACCATATTACACTGCTGGAAAACCTGTCCAGATGCACTGATTGGAACATGCCACCTTCCTCCTGCTGCCTAAAGAAATGAGAGAACTGCTACTAGAAAATGGAAGGCTGGCTGCCATATCATAACTCTTTTTTGGAGGATGAATAGGTGAAACCTACAAAGGAGCAACTGCTTCATTCTTAGAAGCGTGCAGGAACAGAAGAACTTTCCTCACAGTATTATAACTAAACACTCCCATTGGAATTCAAACATGCAATAGATTGTGGAAATAGAAAATTAACTGTCCATTTTTAGTATGCAATTGAATAAACGAGCAGTCCTCAAACTTTTCGGTCTCCTCCAGAGACCATTACACTAATAAAAGGAGTCTCAGGGAACCCCACCGGTGCATGCATGAAGCCTCGGGGAGCCCCAGAGCGCTGGGGGATGTGTGGAGTTGTGCAACGTTGAGCCTGCCACCAAATACTGGCAAAGAGCCAAAACAGGAGGGGAATGAGGAAGGAGAGCCATGAATAGGGCAGGCGGAAGGTACAGGCAAGGAAACAGGGCAGGGGGCAGTTTGCGGCCACTTATGGAGTTCTCATGGACCCCCTGAAGGGATCTCAGTGAGCCCCAGGGCTCCTAGGAGTACACTGAGAAATGCTGCCATAAACATTTCAATTTGTGACTACTAAAACAAAGAGGAAAGATTAAGGTAGAAAGTTCTGTTTTTCAGGTATAACCTAGGAAACATACAAAGAGAATTCTGTATGTAATGGTTGTGACAGAGATTCACCCACTTCAGTGGTAATATCTTTTCATGGTAAGCTGAAGTGTCAGTATCTGTTAAAGCTGATCTACACCCACTCCTGTTGTGTTGCGCTTGCATTGGGAGGCACATGAGCGTAGGGGACAGATCGCCCCTGCTCTGGGCTCCACCAGTTTCTTCTATGCGCTTGTCCCTCCTGATTGTCCCGCCTTGTAGTAAAGCTCAACGCTGATTGGCTGAAACACAAGTGCGCTCTGATTGGCTGAAAGCTTGCTGCCTCCCTGTGATAGGTCGATTGGGGGGAGCCTTGTAGAAAGCAGGTGATTCGAGAGACGAGAGAGAGGGGGGCAGAAAGGAGAGAAACAAAGCATCCCGCCCTCTCTAAATCATGAGCATGGTCCACGGCCGATTGCAATGGAACGCAGGAGAGCACAGCTCTCCCGTGTTCCATTGCGACCGGTTAAAAAGGCAGCCACACCACTCCGCACACACCGCATGCGCCCAGGACATGCCGGGAGAAGTGCGGTGTAGATCAGCCTTTATGCTACCATGAGCATGGAGGTTCAATACAACTTTCATAACTAACAGCCATTGATGACAACCCTACTTTCTATGAATTGCTCACATCCCCTTAGGTCTTCTACAGCCTTCCCTGTAAAACTGTGCAGTCACAAGGCTACACACTACAGCTCTAATTGAAGCCCTAAGGAGCTTCTGTCTCAGTGAGATGGAGCTCCACAGCTACCATAGGACTCTGCACACTCCAAGGAAAAATTAGAGAGAACATTGGACACCTCTGTAACTTCTGCCCTATGTTCAGCCACAAGCTCTAGCATCTAAGGTTTATCTTGGGTACTTTGGTGGCCTCCACAAGGAAGATTTATGGACAGCATTTTATACGCGAGTTGTATTGGAGTTTGTTTTGTCAGAGTCTGTTGGGATGCAGTGGATAAAGCTCAACACACAGTATAGTATGTACATTTTTTCAGGTTTTCTTTTGCGCAGCTAAGAAAACAGATAATGTGCTTTTGAAGCCAGTTCAAAAACGTTACAGTTCTATATTACAAGGCATTTGTTGCAACAATCTTTTTAAGGCCCTTAAACACCCCACCCCGCCCAAATTGGAATCTGAACTTAAGAAGAAGCAATTTTTCCCTGTATTTGTAGATCAAGATTTTCATTTCCTTTCCACAGATTTCATCATTCTTTATCACACGCCTTTTCAGGATTACTGTCAGCCTTAATATATATGCGTTGGCATAGATTGTAGGTATTCATTTTTATAGAATGTTATAGAATAACCTTGTAGAGGAATAGTGAAAAATTCTATTGGTCTGTAGAGAAGGATGCTATTTGTTTAAAATAAATTCATATAATTGTGTTTGGCTTTGATATGGAAAGTGTGTAGGAAGATTTATTTTTGTCATATAATTACATAGGCTTTGAAACGTTTTATCTTTCAGCATAGTTTTAGAATGAAATATAGTACTGAGTTTCGCAAGATGTCCAGGTGGAAAGTAACTGCTCAGGAAACAGTAAGCTGCAGATTGTCTAAAAACATACAGTACAGTAAGCAGCTCTTTTTTGTATTTTATAATATACTAAAGCCAGAAACCCTAAATCAGGGGTTCTCAACCAGTGGTAGTAGTACCACCGGTGGTACAGTGGTACTTTGGCCAACTGCTGATGGTACTCAGAACGCTGGACCACTAGAACCCTACTCTGACACAGAGCTTTTGGCGGCACGTTTTTGCTCCCGAGAGGCTCCTGCCATTGGACAAGTCTCTCAGGATTGCTGAGAAGGGTCTTCCCACCCACCCAGAGCCTCCTAACTGTGTGTTCTGGCCTCCGAAAACCTGAAAACCCAGAAGTAACTGGTGATGATGTCATCACCAGTCACTTCCAGTGGTAGGAGGAGAATGGCGCCAGAGGTGGTACTCGGCCGGGAAAGGGTTGAGAACCCCTGCCCTAAATGGTAACTCAATGTTCTTCTCAAATGGGCTCCTCTTTGCATCCCATTTTTGACTCTGAGCTCTGAATCTCATCCCAGGCATCTTTTATTCGTCCACCTATGAAAAAGTCTTTAAAGCTCCATATTCAGAGCAAGTTGTTTGGGCTGGACCAGGTCACTTAGGAAGTACTGTAGCCACTGAGGCAAACACTCTTGCAGAGATTTCTATAAAGAGGAAAAAATACCCCAAGACCATACTTTCCTGCTTCTTTCTTCGCCAACATCTTCCAATACCAATGACTCTTCCTAAAAAAAAAAGCTCCTCAGTTCTGGGAATCCTGCCTTTACCATTATGCCAACTCTAAGAACAGCAAGCTTCAGACTAGCAGTGTAGCAACACACTTGGCTACCTGTTCTCTCACTTGGGTCCTCCACTGGTTAATCTTAGTCCTCCCTCTATTTCAAAACAGGATAATTTCTTTGGCAGTGGGCAGTAAGACTCGTAACTGGTCCCTTGGCACAGACAGAGTTCACAGTGTCCTCCCAAAGCATATCTTTTGCCCATTGTAATGTCATTTTGTTTCTCACCAATAGATCAAAATTTTGTTGTTTAAAAGCAGTCAAAAATACATTCTTTGCCCTCTTCTTTTCAAAGGATGAAATATTTTGACACTTTTTTTTATCCTTCACATTGTATACAGGAGAAAGAAAATGGAAATATTTAACTGCAGCTGCAGCCATTTATCCTTAAGAAATATATGAAAGAAACAACACAACGCATTTTATACACACACCTAGTATCATATGGGGTATCATAGAACATAAAGGTAAAGGTGACCCCTGACAATTAAGTCCAATCGTGTCCGACTCTAGGGTGTGGTGCTCATCCCCATTTCAAAGCCGAAGAGCCAGCGTTGTCCGAAGACGCCTCCGTGGTCATGTGACCGGCATGACTCTCCTTGCCGCAGCGCGTAGCATGCGGCTGGAACACAGAGCGCTGTTTACCTTCCCGCAAGCGGTACCTATTTATCTACTCGCATTAACATGCTTTGGAACTGCTAGGTTGGCAGGAGCTGGCCAAGCAACGAGAGCTCACCCCGTCGCAGATTCGAACTGCTGACCTTTCGATCGACAGCTCATGGTTCAGCGGTTTAACCCACTGCGCCACCCGCTGGCCTTTCATAGAACATACAGAATTGTAAACAGTGGAACCACATTTAGTATTGGGGGATCAAAGAAGTTATAGCTTCCACCGGTGTGTTTGTGCTTCTTAAAGGACTTTGCATGTCTTGGAGAGAAAAGTGGCATCATGGTAACACTGAGCTTGGCCATCAGACCTCATTTCAGAGACATTTGAAATAGACCTTAAGGGAATAGATCAGAGCCTCTAACAAAATATAGACATCATCTGTGTGATGTTGGATCAGACACCAACACATCCATCAAATAAATGCAGCAATTCATTTCCCTTGAATGCCCTAGTTTTTTTTTTTTTTTACATTTCAGTTTTTAGTGCTAGCCTTTGAGAAAAACATCCCATATAGAGAGCTATGTAGGACTATTTTACAATCCAGTTTAAAACAATGCACATCCTGCAACTGTTCTGCAAGTTTCAATTTGCATGTTAATTTCATAAAAGCAGCTTGAAAGAATTGCCAAAGCATTTGTCTTAAGACACACTGGAAATTACAGAAGAACACACACTAATGAAAGTAAACAGCAGTCAGTTTACATCCTGCTTTTCTGACATTCTTTCTGCCTTTTTAAAGTGACCTTAGTTGTATAATTTCTTGGTTTTAAAAACATTCTGCCAAACGTTCCAAAGTGCTTAGAGGCATTTGTAATTCTCTAATTTCATACACCATAACCTAGAAGCAGAACAGATTCAAAATCTGCAATATGGAAAACAAACATGACTTGCATCAACCCTATTAAAAAGTCCTCTTAGACTTTCTGTTTGATTATTATCCCACAGTTCAGAGATATCAGGTCCTGTTTCATTGCTGCATATGATGGCCCTAGATTCTAGGGCCTAGAGTTTCCAAATCTGCAATCTTAAACTAAGTACACCTATTATGCATCAAATATTAATCTGTATGCAAATATGAATTTGCATGTTGCTTTATGACAATTCATTCCACCAAGCAAAGTACAGTACTTATAATTGATTAGGCACTTTGCAATATTTATTGTGCTATGCCTAAAACAAGCCAGAGACAGGACCCAAACTCTGCGTCTTCGAAATCCATTCCTCTAATTTCTAGACCTCATATCTTCCAAAGAATGAATGAAAGGACTTTTTAAAACAGCAACACCACACCAAGTATTTCGAAAAAGCAGGCTACAAGCCAAGTTGCTAAGAAATGAGAGATAACCTTGACTAACATGGTATGCTTTCAAGTAGACAAGATACAGCTGGAGCTAATTTGTGTTGCAAAGTACCCCTAGGAAATCTGGTGTTCAGTTTCAACGTGGGAATTTCTGCCAGCTGGCATAGCACGGCTCTTGAAACCAGGAGGAATGGTTGCTGAAGGATTCCCATATAAATGTGGATTTTGAGCGGCAATGTAAACGGCAAAGGCCCAGTTATATCAGAACAAGACAAGCTCCAGGGCACCTGGGTGTAAAGAAGGGAATGTAATTGTAAGTATGTTACATGGGAAAAGAGAGAGACACAGACTTCCGTAGCTACCTCTTTACTTTACTGGAAGGCATGAAAGAACTTTAGTAACCTCTTTCAAATACAGTGGACCCTTTCTATCCGCGGATCCAGGATCTGCAGATTTTACTTTCCACAGGTCCCGGATCCAAAGGGTCTGGATCCACAGGGTCCACTGTATTTGAAAGCGGTTACTAAGCTCCCCTCTTTTCTACCTTTAAGTGGACAAACCGCTCAGTTTTCAAGCCTCCGCAGGGCTCCTGCAAGCTTAACAACCCACTTCTGGGTCGCACAAAGGATCTTCTCTCCTTCCAGCCTTGCCCCAGGAGGATGCGTTCTGGGTTTTCTTCTTGCCCCTTGAGTAACCCCAGACAAACACACAAGATGGAATTTATAGATATGAATTGGGATGTGAAGTTGAGAGAAAAGTGATACAAGAATGGTATATCCTCAAGAAAAAGGTGTGCTGTTTCTTTTGGCTTTTGCTGTTTCTTAGAGCCCCACCTCTACGGACGCCACTGATTCTGCTTCACTGCATAGTGAATGTGTGAGCTTAGTAAACTGGAGAGGAAAGATGTCAGACAAAGTTAGCAAAAATAAAGGTATCACTATATCAACACCTGGGTTGATTCTGCTTAATTCCTTCCCCATCTAAATTTATGAAGTGCAAATTTCAGTGCCAGAAAATAGCTCAATAAAATATGCATGTATACATTTTATAAGTACACATGGAGTTCCTGCCATACACAAAATACTAAAAAATATGGAGATGTGCATCTCGTTTTGGCATTTTTTCTCTTCAGTCAAAATGTTTTAACTGCATACAGTACATGTAAATAAAGTATTCCTAGCATGCTGGTATGTGGCAAATTTCAAACAAACGGGACATTTTAATTCTAGTGCAGCTAATAAGACAATGAAACCCTTTCCTATTAAGTTAACAGGACTATCAATTTGGACTATATGCTTGATAGTTCAAATACATTTTTTGCCATATAACAGGTTTGCGAGTCTTAAATGGTTTCACATTTCTCCAAACCACACTAAGAGCATAACATGAATATTTTAAGCAGCTTAGCTTTGATTTAAATATATTTGCTCAGGATATGCTGGCAGCAACCCAAAATGTAATACCCTCAAAGCTGTCAATCCCAAACTCAATTTAAGAAAGCAGATAATATGGACTGGCAGCATTAAAGCAAATAAAGTCAATTAACGGAGGGTTTTTTTTTCTTAATTTGTTTTCTCTTGCTTGAAATTGCAAAGGGCAGATATAGCTGGAGGATTAATGAAGAAAGAAATTAATAGGAATGGAAAGGGGAAAAGAGAATAAGGCATTCAAAGAGCTGTTATTAGTTGGATCTTAATAGTAGGTTATAGCCTCCCATTAAAAGAGCATTTATTTGTTTTTGAAAGTCTTACCTGTTTCCTTAGACAGATAACCATTTTAAAACATCTTTTATTAATACTGTACACTAAAGCATCTCTCTCTCTCACACACACACACACACACACACACACACCCCTCTACTAGGAAGTCTGAGAGTTGAGAACTCAGTAGGTAGAAAGAAAGTTCAAGGAAGGAAAGGAGCAAGGGGATAAGAGTCAGGGTTCCAGAAGGAAGGGGATAGATCAGACAAGGAAAGAAGACAAATGAGAACTAGGAAGAGAAATTGAGGAGGCAGGAAGCAGAGATGACATGTGAAGACTGAGGAAAGGCAGCCAGAAAACCTTGGGAACATGAGGAGGGAGAGTAGAACAAAAGAATTGCAAAAGACAATGCAGAAGACACCTGGGGTGCTGGTCAGGTACAGTGCACCAGGGGATACATGCAGATTTTTTATTTATTTATTTATTTACAGGGACTTTTAGTCTGAGTTGGTTTTAATGGAAAAAGCTGCTATTTTGAACTGGGATTTTGTGCATTGTGTCATTTTAAATCATGTTTGTGTGTTCTAATTGTATCTTGTCTCATGAATTCTGTGATTATAAATAAATTAATATTGAGTTGAGAGAGAGAGAGAGAGCTGAGCAGTAGCGTAGTAACGCATGGGGCCCTGATGTACAGGGCCCCAGGCGCCGAGCTTCCGGGGGGCGCTCACCTCGGACTCGAAGCTGGAGCGCGGCGCCCGCCCGCAACTATAGCGGGCGGGCGGCGCTCCAGCTTTCGAGTCTGAGGTGAGCAACAGCGTCGTCCTCGTCGTCTAGGCAACGCGCAGCGCGCGCCCAGACCCTGTGGCTGCGGGCGCGCGCTGTGAACGTTTCCTAGACGACGAGGACGCTCTCCTTGGACTCAAAAGCTGGAGCGCCATAACGGGCGGGCGCCGCGCTCCAGCTTTCGAGCAACAGCCTCGTTTGACGTCACGTGCCAGCCCCCGCCCTCCTAGCCCCAGGCGGCGGGAGGGTTGAAGACGCCACTGGAGCTGAGTAAATGAAGAAGGCAAACTGGCGGAGAGTCTGGGCAGGGAAGAGAGAGCCAAAGCCAGAGACTGAACTAGCTTGGGAATTACTGTATATATAAAATGTATGTGAAGAAATACATTGGGAAACACTGGTCTGTCCATGTAGCTCTAGTTTCACTAGGTATCTTCAGATGAGCAAGAAGCATGAGAATTTCACATGCTGATTGTTAATAACTAAACCTTTCATTAGCTCACTTTAACTTTTTACTTTCCTTCCAGTAGTTAAGGCAGATATTATGACTCGCTTGCTGCTAGTTATCTGCAAGTTCTTTCCCCAGACATTGGGTAATCTACTGTTACATCACAGAATGTTCATGAGTCTTCAAGCTAGGGCTGTCTGCTGATCAAAGAAACCTTATCATCATCTTATCTTTATCTACCCAAATCCATCCAGGTTTAACCTATTACATTTTAATACATTTGCACATAACATTTTTGAATTTTTAAAAAATTGTGTTGGTTTTTTTTTTATAATTTCTGCTCAGAGTGCACCAGGCACCATCATAAAAGAAGCAGTACCGCCTGGGTGACAGCAGAGGTGTTTCTACGGTGGGGGCAGTACTGTAACTTGTTCCCCATCCATCCTAGTCCTCGTTTGCAACCAGGAACGAGGAGGCCCCGCCCCCTTACCGTTGGAGCCATTCCGTACGGTGAACGCAACGGGCCTCCTCGTTCCTGGTTGCAAACGGGGACTGGGACGGGGCGCAAGTTACAGTACCGCCCCCAACGTAGAAACGCCACTGGGTGATAGAGAAGGGGGAAACCTTCTTCTAAGAAACCACCTGCAAAAAAATTTAAGTATTTGGTTTAAAGATAATTAAACATATTTTTAAAATTTGCTGACCAATTAATGAGGCACACTTTTATAACTGATTAACAGTGGCTTAATTGATTAATCTAACCAATTAACCAAGTTAATATTCCAGCCCCAATTCACACTGCTCAGGAAAACAAGACTCATGGCGCAATCCTGTGCAAGTACGTGTGGCCAGCCTAAATGCCCAGGCCTCTCCATGCAGCAGATTGCGGCCCATGCTGGCACGGCACGGGTTCACCTCAAGCGAAGGGGACTGCCAGTACTGTTTGAAGCAGTAGTTTCAGCAGATCTAACTGCATTGCCATTGTAGTGGCACTGCAATCCCAGCCTAACATGTCCTGTGATTTATTTTTCACATTTTTATAGCACCAAGGAGCTCAAGGTGTATAGTTCCCTCCTTCTGTCCTCACAACAACCCTATGAGATAGGTAAGCTGAGAGATAGTGACTGGCCCAAGGTCACCCAGGAAGTTTCATGGCTGAGCAGGGATTTGAACCCGGATCTTCCAGATCTAAGTCCAACTCCAGAATCAGTACACCACCCTGTGACGTTCCTCTGACGTGGTTTATGACAAACCCAATTCTGGATGCTTGCCATTTGTGGTTTATTACTCAAATTTCTGTTTAAATGTGTGTCATCTATTTGCCTGATGTTCTAAATAACCTTTCTTCAGCCCAATCCTACCTAACTTCCCCTGCTCTGATGCAACCATACCAATGGAGTGTTCTCCTCCAAGTAAAGGAACATTTGTTCCCTTGCCCAGGGGTAAGCTCCTGTTGCCCCGTTGGGTCAATTCAGATCTGTGACAGATACTTTGCTGGTGCAAGTCCAAGTGGATCCAGGAAGATGGATCGAGGCTGGGAATGGGGATAGGATATTGGTGGCACTGCTGCCGCTGATACTGCCCCCTTCCCAGCCTCAAACCATCCCCCTCCCTTCCCCATCTCCTCCCACTTCTGCCCCTTCCCCTCCCCATTCCACACACCCTGCCTCCACTGCCAATGGACTTACCTTTCTGTGTCCAGTGGTAGGCCTCAAGTTCTGCCGCCATTTGCAGCAGCACTCCTAAAATGGCTGCCGGCGGCATGCTGTATGCACTGCCAAAAAAACATTTTACAACAGCAGAACTGTGTTCCTCTGTCGTAAATCCCTCCACATGCCAGTCTAATCCTGGATAGGATTTGGCCATTAAATTCATAATTTTATCAGCTTTTTAGGAAACAAGGCTAATGTACCAAAAAGGAGCATTATGACAGTAATAATACAAAGCAAGCCCTAGCCTCCAGAAAGTTATTGTAAAGTAATTTAGGGTAGTCCACTCTGCATTACGAAAACAAACATCGTTTTCCTAACATATACGGAAATGTGTACTTCTCAGTACAAAGGGACCATTTTTGTTTTATTTTATTCATTTGAACTACCTATATTTTGAGCCAAGCCTTTCAAAGTGGCTTACATAAAGATTTAAAGGAACAATCAACTAATAAAAGATACAATAAAGCAGAACAACTCCCTTCCATAAACAACAAAGCCAGTCAGCAAAGAAACTAAAGCCAGATAAAACACTCAATAAAATCTGAGCACATTAAAAGGCCTGGGAGAATGAAAAGGCCTGTGCTTGGCACTGGACAGATTTCAGGCTCAGTGCTTCAGTGAGCCTCCCTAAGAAGCAGGATCTAGACTGAGGGCACCACAACGGAGACGCTCAAATCAATCACAGGTCATCACCACCTGATCTCAGCTGGTGGTAGGACTCACTGAAGTGTTACTACCTGAGCAGGTTCAGCTGGGAAAAAGGTGTCTTAGTCTCATTTCGAGATTTAAAACCCATTAAGGCCTATGGATCAAACAAAACGAGAATCTTCCGGGGGGGGGGGGGTTGTAGATTCCTTTTCAGGGGACCTCAGGTGAGAGGTTGATGCCATCAGAAAAAAAAATCCAGGTGTTTCATATACCTAAAATATATGGTGCGTTTTGAAAGCTCTAGGGCTGTGATGGTAAACCTATGACACACGTGTCACTGGTGACAAGCAGGGTCATTTTGGGTGACACACCAGTGTTTCCTCCAGGGCCCCGACACACCTTACATTTTCACAAAAGTTTTACAGGCTTGTCTTGAACATTTAGGGCAGAGATATTGGCAGACCTCTTTCAAATTATTATCTAGTAAGTAAAACTAGTAACATTATTTAAATGTTAAATAAAATGCAATGTGTTCTATAGTTGTTTTCAGTTCAGTTCAATTCAAAATTACTATTAAAAGTAGCAATAGTCAAAGTACTATTAAAAGTTGGAGGGGGACGGGACACACCAGCATTTTCAAGTTAGTCAAGTTAGGCATTTTCAAAAATGTTGACACACCAAGCCCATCACACCATCACTGCTCTAGGGTTTTGAGGTGTCCCATTGACTTGACGGGTCCCACTGACCAGGTGCCAATGACTTGCATTGGAGCTGTCACATAATGTTGCTTTGACTTACTTTGGAACAGGGGTTCTCAACCCCTTCCCAACCGAATACCACCTCCGGCGCCACTCTCCTGCTGTGTACCACTGGAAGTGACTGGCAATGAGATTATTGCCAGTTACTTCCAGGTTTTCAGGTTTTTGGAGGCCAGAAAACACAGGTAGAAGGCTCTGGGTGGGTGGGAGGTCCCTTCTCAGCATTCCCAAGAGGCTCAGCCAATGGCAAGAGCCTTTCAGGAGTGAAAACACGCAGCCAAAAGCGCTGCTTCGGAGCGGGGTTCCGGTGGTTTGGTGGTCCAAGTACCACCAGCAGTCGGCCAAATTACCACTGGTGGTACTAAACACCACTGGTTGAGAACCCCTGCTTTGGAACATTACAATTGTACAAAAAAGGATTCACAGCACACACCTATACATGCCTACCCAGAAGGAGGTCCCATTGGTCAACAGAGCTTACTCCTTACTCTCAGGAAAGTCTATAGAATTGCAGCCTATTGGCTATAACCAGAAAAAAACAGGCCTAAATAATGACAGACAAGACAGATCCAACAGCAACAAGTTGCCCATCTCTCTTCTCCATCTCTTCCCATCAAACCCATCCTCAAGGGGACAAGGGACTTCTCACACATAAGAACATAAGAAGAGCCCTGCTGGATCAGGCCAAAGGCCCATCTAGTCCAGCTTCCTGTATCTCACAGTGGCCTCACCAGATGCCTCAGGGGGCAAACAAGACAACAAGATATCTGTTTCCTGCTGCCACTCCCCTGCACCTGGCACAGAAAAAACCTACTTCTAAAACCAGGAGGTTGCTTATGGCTTGTAACCTGTGATGATCTTTTCCTCCATGATTCTGTCCAACCCCCTTTTAAAGGCATCTAGGCCAGGTGCCATCACCACACACCTAGGTCAGCCAGATAGTTGTACACCTGCCGCCTGTCCCTTGTTTCCTTCCCTTGTGGATGTGGTTAAGGGCTTGTCTGGTTGCAATCCAGTTTCACTGAGGTAAATTCGGTTTTTGAGTCACATCAGCTGTGTAGGCCAAGGGATTTGTCCTGAGGCACCTCATCAGTTGGGTAGCTGCAGGCTGTCTACTCTAGTAGAATTTGGTCTGGGCGGGGTATAGGGGTGATACCCTGTCAGTAACAACAGAATACCAATAAACTGTCTCATTACCTTCCTGTTGACTAAGAATGCATGGTTGTTGTTCTCATGTGTGTACTGTACTTTGTGGAAAGTTGAACCAACATTCTGAGCATTTCCTCACCAATACATGGTGAGAAAACCTGTGTTGGAGAATATGCACCATATACAATTTCTAAAGCTTCCAGTGCCTTAGCTTCATTATTTTCAGGAAAAGACTTGAATGTGGCTTGATTTTTTTCCCATTTCAATGCTGACTTCTGTGTCTTTGAGATTCTAGTGTGTTAGGGAGAACAGGTGAGTACAGGTGTTTCTGTACCACTGAAAGATTTCAATTCCACTCAATGAGCAAGGATAGCTCCTGAACTTAAAAAAGATGCCAAAGTTCCTGCTTTTATTTCATTCTGTCATTTCATGACAGTGGCGAAAAAACCCCAAACCACTAACATCTGGCCCCTTTTCTATGTGATGACAAGGCTTTTGTTGTTGTTGTTCAGTCGTTAAGTCGTGTCCGACCCTTCGTGATCCCATGAACCATATCCTGCCAGGCCTTCCTGTCCTCCGCCATCTTCCTGAGTTCGCTCATTTTCATGTTCGCTGCATCGGTGATGCTGTCTAACCATCTCATCCTTTGCCTTCCCCTTCTCCTTTTGCCTTCAATCTTTCCCAGCATCAGAGTCTTCTCCAGAGAGTCCTCTCTTCGCATTAGGTGGCCAAAGTATTTGAGCTTCAGCCTCAGTACCTGTCCTTCCAGGGAACAGTCAGGGTTGATTTCATTTAGGATTGACTGGTTTGATCTCCTAGCAGTCCAAGGGACTCTCAGGAGTCTTCTCCAGCACCACAGTTCGAAAGCATCTATTCTTCGGCGCTCAGCCTTCCTTATGGTCCAACTCTCGCAACCATACATTGCTACTGGGAACACCATCTCCCTGACTATGCGAACTTTTGTTGGCATGGTGATATCTCTGCTTTTTATTATGCTGTCTAAGTTTGCCATAGCTTTCCTTCCAAGGAGTAAGCGTCTTTTAATTTCATGGCTGTTGTCTCCGTCTGCAGTGATCTTGGAGCCCAGAAAAGTAAAATCTGTTACTGGATGACAAGGCTAGACAGTCATAAAAACTGTACTTCACAAAAGGTTCATCTTTGAACTGTTAATGCTAAAAATCTCCGCTAAATTGAGTGCAGTGACAATTTTTTTTAATCCCTGTATTTCTCAGCGCAACACAAGAAGAGCCCCCCTGGACCAGACCAAAGACCCATCCAGTCCAGCCTCATGTATCCCACAGTGGCTCCACCAGATGCTTCCGAAAGCACACAGCCAACAAGATAACCTGTTTCCTGTTGTCACTCCCTTGCACCTGGCACAGAGAAAACCTATTTCTAAAGCCAGGAGGTTGCTTATGGCTTGTAACCTGTGATGGTCTTTTCCTCCATGAATCTATCCAAACCCCTTTTAAAGGCATCTAGGCCCGGTGCCATCACCACATCCTGTGGCAAGGAGTTCCACAGATGAATTACACGCTGCATGAAGAAATATTTTTCTGTTGTCCATTCTAACTCTCCCTCCACTCAATTTTAGTGCATGTCCCCTGGTTCTGATGTTGTGCGAGAGGGAGAAGAATGTCCCTCAATCCATTCTCTCTATCCCATGCATAATTTTATACGTCTCAATCATGTCCCCCCTCAGACCCCTTTTTTTCTAGACTGAAGAGCTCCAAACGCTGTAGCCTTTCCTCATAAGGGAGGTGCTCCAGCCCACGAATTATTTTGGTCGCTCTTTTCTGCACCTTTTCCAATTCAACTATATCCTTTTTGAGGTGTGGTGACCAGAACTGGACACAATACTCCTTACCATCTGGTCCCATCAATTCCTGGCAAATAGAAGGGGCAGAAATGGAAGCAGTAACAGATTTTACTTTTTGGGGTTCCAAGATCACTGCAGACGGAGACAGCAGCCATGAAATTAAAAGACGCTTACTCCTTGGAAGGAAAGCTATGGCAAACTTAAACAGCATAATAAAAAGCAGAGATATCACCATGCCAACAAAAGTTCGTATAGTCAGGGCAATGGTGTTCCCAGTAACAATGTATGGTTGCGAGAGTTGGACCATAAGGAAGGCTGAGCGCCGAAGAATAGATGCTTTCGAACTGTGGTGCTGGAGAAGACTCCTGAGAGTCCCCTGGACTGCTAGGAGATCAAATCAGTCAATCCTAAATGAAATCAACCCTGACTGTTCCCTGGAAGGACAGGTACTGAGGCTGAAGCTCAAATATTTTGGCCACCTAATGCGAAGAGAGGACTCTCTGGAGAAGACTCTGATGCTGGGAAAGATTGAAGGCAAAAGGAGAAGGGGAAGGCAAAGGATGAGATGGTTAGACAGCATCACCGATGCAACGAACATGAAAATGAGCGAACTCAGGAAGATAGTGGAGGACAGGAAGGCCTGGCGGGATGTGGTTCATGGGATCACGAAGGGTCGGACACGACTTAACGACTGAACAACAAAAATAATGATGTTGGCCGTTTTATTCTCAATTCCTTTTTTAATGATCCCGAGCATGGAATTGGCCTTCTTCACAGCCGCCGCACACTGGGTCGACACTTGCATCGACCTGTCCACCAGCACCCCAAGATCTCTCTTTGCAACAAAATGCAGCATTAATTTAAGCATTAAAGCAAACTTATATTAGGTGCAGACATGTAGCCAGTGAAGCTGTTTTAAGATCAGCAAGTTGTGTTCCATATGCTCAATCCCAGTTAGCAATTTCGTGGCTGTAAAGTACTAGCTGTACAGTACTTCCCTAATTTTCAAAGGCAGCCCCAGATACAACAGGCTGTAGTAATCCAGATGGGACATTTGTTTATCAACATCTGCATTACTTAGATATTTCAAGAAATGTCTTTTTCTTCTGAAGACCTTCAGCCACCCACATAAGATCCATTTGCTTCTGCAGAATGGCAGAACCTCAACATAAATTACATCTCGCATACTTGTCAGATCTTGAGCATTTTTATCTAATATTGGGCTACATATAACTTGCTGCTGTTAACAAATGAATTAGAAGATCTTTGTAAGTATAAAACACCACATCTTTCAAATCAGTATTTAACAAGATTAATTTGGAGCATGGGGACTATCTTGGCCTGTGATCTTTCTAATTGACTCAACTACTCTTTGCCAAAATTCTTGAATACATTTAGAAGAGCATTACATATACTTAAAAACGTTCTCTCCCAACCCTTTCCAACAAGCCCCATTACCCTTTCTACATATGTGTTAAATCTGCACAGGTGTTACATACCATCTGCTCAAAATCTTGTAATTAACTTCCCTGAAAGAAGCTCTAAGTAAATGGTTGTGTTTTTCTGCCACATTTCAGCCCAGTTGTCCTCAGTTAAATCATTTCCAAATCCTTCTCCGAGTCTCACACGCATGCTCTTTTCTTTTCTTTTTTTTTCATGTATCTATCATTAAACATTTGTACAATTCTGAAATCAAACCCTTGGAATCTATTTTAGTGCTGAAAATACTCAAATCTTGGGACCAAACTATATTATCATAAAATGATTCATAGTGTCATAGATTGAGCCCTGCACATCTGTATTTTAAAATGCATATAATAGAAGCAGAGTGAGGCCCTAATTCAGGCTGGGACCTCAGTGTGGAGGTAGGGAGTTTAACTCTTTGCCTCCACTGCAGTCCCATTCTGGACAGGTGCTATTTTCAAGCAGAAAACGTTCCTTTTCATGCCAGTGGGAGGTTTTTCCCTTGTAAAATAGCACCCAGGGCAGACTGGATTGGGACACAGCATTCATGGTGGTGGGGCTGCATGTCTTAAATTTTGGTCAAGCCAAGTCAACCTGGAGCTTGTAAATCAGACTCAAAGCAGGTTTTTTTCTGTTGCCTTCAATATCCCCTCTGCTCTCATAATCATTGCTATGAGTAAAAGCCTGGATAGGAGCTAATATGCTAATTTTCCCAAAGTGGTTGTAACTTCAAGATCACACAGGCAGCCCAATCCTATCCTCCCCCAGTGTAGTGTGGTCTGTGCGGCCCACGCTGAATCCGATCTGGGGAAGGCCCTGGATGGAGGTCTACTCAGAGTAAGGGGGCTTTTGCTCATATTGCTATTCCTTTGCCCCTTGTGCCATATTTATTTTGATTCCCACTCCTATTATATTGCAAACAATCCTAAATAAATTGCATATTGCAATTTGAATCCTTTGGATTATTTCTCTACTTTTCTCTTATAAATACCAGTTCCCCCAAATTGTGCCACAAACAAAGGTCAAAGGTCCTAGGATGTGCTTGTTTGGGTACATATGTAGCATTCCTAGTGTTCTGAAGCAAGGACAATAAGAACTTCAAGCCCCCTAATCTTGCTACTGTAGTCATAATCTGAATCATCAGGGCAGCAATATATACATTCATGCAGGCCCCAGTGGTCTTTGTTTGGTCCTTAGCCAAGTCTATTTAGACATCAGTTTAAAAGAAATGGAGATATTATGATAACTTATGAACAGCCCAATCCTATCCTGCATGCCAGCCCACAGCTTGCAGTGCTGCTGACGGAGTGCCCGCTGCGTGCTGTGGGCCGGCAGGAGACCAGACAGCCAAGGAGAGGTAAGTAAAAGCTTTTTTACTTACCTCTCTGTAAGGAAAGGATCACCTCAGCTGGTGTAAGTCCAAAGAGAGTCTGGAATTTGGTGGGAATGCTTTCTTCTCTTTGCACATTGATAACTGGCTTCCGGTTACACCACGTTCAAAGAGACATATTAAAAGAAGTTGGTTGCCTTGACCTGATAGGATATTTTTTTGAGGTCTGAATAGAGCATAAGGTATATTTTTTCCCTTTTTTTGAAAGTTCACAGGTTTTATGGTAATATCTGTTGGTTTCTGCTTGATTACTGAGATAGCGGTATATGAACTCTGCATGCTCTTTCCATGTCAGATTCTTTGAGAGGACAATCAGGAACCAATTCCGCTAGCCATTTCACTAAAATGCCAATTAAGCCTTTGTCTCCAGCTCCTTCACAAAGACCCCCTCAGGCAAAGGTTAGCAGACTTCACGGATCCTCCAATTTAATACACATTTCTTCTTCCATTTTAATTAAGCACATAATTGCTTTCTGGGTGTGCTGCCCTAATTCAAATGCAGCATTAGCTGGTTTATTAGATCAACTATTTTTTAATAAGTTGCTTCTGTATAGGCTTAAACTGTATAGGCCCACTTTTGTATCAACTCTTTTTTAAAGAAATGTCAATTACCAGGAGGTTGTTAGAGATGTTGTGCTGTCTTTTGACAGCTTTGGTTGCCTCCAAGGCACATCTGCTAACACTGCCACTTCAGGAAGATCCTCCTGTATCTCTTTGTGACTTTCAAAGCAGCTAAAGAGATTTCTTGACTTATATTATAGGAGCTCTTCTTCCCTGACCAGAGGTGTTTTCCTTAATGCGTAGGTTTTATTTCAGTTATCTGGAGACAGATGATCTCAGTCCTTATGATGCCATAATAGGGCTGTTTCCATGTTTTGCTGTACCCAGGTACAGAATGCCTGTCCCTGTGGACACATTTCTGTGTGTGTAGGAGAAAATGTCATTGAAAGTAGAGGGATTTACTTCTAAGTAAATGTATACACTTGTATGTAAAATGCTGGTGTAGTGGTGTGGCTAACAGCATAATCCTATGCATGTCTACTCTGGAGTAAGTCCTATTAATTGAATGAGTCTTAGTCCCAGGTGTGTATAGGATTGCAGCCTAACGGCGCAATCCTACAGTTTACCGGTGCCAGCGCTGTGGCCCGACACTGGCGTTGAGTGTTGCAAATGTGCTGTAAACCACGTTTGTGACAACTTGTGAGGTGGTGGCGCCGGCGAGAAGGCCTGTGCTGTCCTGTCACCAGAGCCAGCAACCAGTGCAGGGGAGCACGTAAGTATGCTGCCTGCAGGCGCGGGGCCTGGGGGAGGGCACTAGGAGGGTGGGAGAGGGCGTAACGGTGCGGGGGAAGGCAGGGGATAGGCAGGTCGGGCCTGGGAGAAGGGTGAGACCGGCATCCTCATCAGACACCATATCCTATCCTCCCTCCCAGTCCACAAGCCTTGACACAGGACTCCTCAGGTCTACACCAGCTAAATAGCTGGCACGGATCTGAGGTGACCAGTTATAGAGGCTGGGGGTAAAGGGACTAATGTCCCCTTACTTCTAGACCTCCAGCTGGCATCCTGGGCTCACATTCCCTCTGTGGCCAGGTTAGGAATGGGCTGCTCGAGATTGAACTCTGAATCAGGAATTTCTGAGTTTGAATCTTCCTTTTGCAATGAAATCACTAGGCAGCCTTATGGTAGACTCAGCAACCCTCCCCCCTCCCCTTCTTTGCAGTATGAGAACACTCACATATCTTACAGGATTGTTGCAATTCATGCGAAATGATAGAAAACAATATACAACTACAAGTATTATTGTATTCCACACATTCAGGCTAGTGTCTGCCTGCAGTGCTGATATAATAGCTCTCCAATGCTATATGATTTGTTAACAAGTGCGGTGGCATGTTAAATGTTATTTGGCTGGTTGTGGCATGAGCAATTTCATTAAAAATATTTTTGAAAAAACATTTGCTCATGTACACTAGAGAATAAATCAAATTAACAAAATGTGAATTAACTTTCATGGAAATATGCAACACATCCTGATTACTGGAGTACCTAAGCATAGCATGAGCATGATGCTTGCTGGGGCAGGAAGTCTTTTGATCAAGCTGTGAGAAGACTTACACCCATGTATACCAGCAAGTCATTTAGGCTAAGAATAGATTCAACCAACTGTTCATTTCTTCTGTCTAAGAAGCATGATAGATTGCGTAGTTTTACCACTTTTCCAAAAGATCCGTTACAAATGTGGTAAATCCACAAATGTAAATAACTCTGCTGCCAAATTATTTATTTTTTGCTACCTTGGATAAGGCAAGTTAATTCCATTCATTGTAAAATCCATTATGTAGGTGGCTGTGTTATGTGAGCTAGATGTTGGCAACTGGCTGTTTCAAGACTGGAATAGCAGCAAGAAAAGCCAAAAATGGTGAACAAATACTAACACATTTCCCAATGAAAACAAACCATTTGAATTATTTAGTTATTGCTTGGAGGCATTTCAATTTTTGATGCCTGGAATTCACTCAGCTTAAGAGTTGAGAAAACGTGTTATTTTAATATTACGCTCCCCTCACTTCCACAGGAGATGTTTGTGAAAAGTACTATTGAAAGGTTGGTTAGTATCTCAGCACCTTTCATTGATACAATGTTTTGTAAGTATCATTTTATTTCTAAGTAATATTATGATGCCAGCTGAAGGTCAATAGCCTTTAATTGTACCAGCACAGCGTGTTGTACTTCCTCTCAGTTGCATGACATGTTTCCTTCTGAAGAAGTGTTATAACATATGGAGGGTCCATATGCCTTTCTCCACATCCATATGCTTTGATTTGATTTATAGTCTTCATAATAACATTTGATTTTGGCACACATCTCTGTTTTTGAGGGAGATAAAGTCCATACACTATTCAATTTGCTTAACACAGGAGGGTTCCTTGTCACTCTTCCTATTTTACTGATATATATATATTTTCTACAAGGCAATGGAATCGCCGTTTTCTTTTGTCTGGAAATGAAGTATCAGCCATGATAAACATTGGATTAGCAATTTGATACCATCTGTTCAACCAACAGAATAAAAAATGAACCTGAAATCAGTAGGACTTGGGATCACTATTAGGAACTTAGCTGCCATTCATTTCAATGTGATTCAAGCATTTTCTATTTCCTTTATGTTGCACTGTATATGCAGCAGCAGTATACGCAGTTTAAGAAGGCCTTCTTAAATGAACAATGCAAAGAAATTGAGGAAAACAACAGAATGGGGAGGACTAGAGAACTCTTCAAGAAAATTGGAGATATCAAGGGAACGTTTTGTGCAAAGATGGGCATGATAAAGGACAAAAAAGGCAGGGTCCTAACAGAAGCAGAAGAGATGGCAAGAATACACAGAAGAACTATACAAGAAAGATCTGAATGTTCCTGATGACCACGCTGGTGTGGTCACTGACCCAGAGCCGGACATCCTAGAGAGTGAAGTCAAGTGGGCCTTAGGTAGCATTACTAACAACAAAGCTAGCGGAGATGATATTATCCCAGCTGAGCTACTTAAAATCCTAAATGATGATGCTGTGAAAGTGCTGCACTCAATATGCCAACAAATTTGGAAAACTCAGCAGTGGCCAAAGGATTGGAAAAGGTCAGTTTACGTTCCAATTCCAAAGAAGGGCAGTGCCAAAGAGTGTTCAAACTACCGCACAATTGCACTCATTTCACATGCTAGCAAGGTTATGCTCAAAATCCTACAAGCTAGGCTTCAGCAGTACGTGAACCGAGAACTACCGGAAGTACAAGCTGGGTTTCGAAGAGGCAGAGGAACTAGAGATCAAATTGCCAACATGCGCTGGATCATGGAGAAAGCACGAGAGTTCCAAAAAAACACCTACTTCTGCTTCATTGACTACGCAAAAGCCTTTGATTGTGTGGATCCCAACAAACTGTGGCAAATTCTTAAAGAGATGGGGGTACCAGACCACCTTACCTGTCTCCTGAGAAACCTGTATGCGGATCAAGAAGCAACAGTTCGAACCGGCCATGGAACAACTGATTGGTTCAAAATTGGGAAGGGAGTACGGCAAGGCTGTATATTGTCACCCTGCTTATTTAACTTATATGCAGAGTACATTATGAGAAATGCAGGGCTGAATGAATCGCAAGCCGGAATCAAGATTGCCGGGAGAAGTCGGCACGACTTAATGACTGAACAACAACAACAACAACAACATACGCAGCAGTGTTTAGATTAGAAATGTGATGAAGATCATCTAAGTGTCTAGATGTGTTGGGCTGTTAGATTAGGTTTGGTTTGCCAGATGTCGTTGAGGGTCACTGTATATAAATGTTTAGCATGTCCCTATATTGCACACATTGAAAATGCTTATGTGGTGCTTACATATGTTAAAACAGGTGGCCAATGCATGTACATAACACAAGGATCTCCTATGGTTATTGCTCTCTCCATATCAGATGACTTGGAACTTCCACATCGTATGTGGGAGTCTTTCAATTGCAGTCATAAAATTCTTCCTTGGAAACAATTTTCCACTATATATTTTTAAGTAATTGTGTTTAGGCTCCAGAGCTCTGATTCCTCCCCCTTTCCCCTCTCCCTGCCCCCAATACTATTAGCAAGACGATGAAATCTCAGGAGTAACGAATCTCCTATTACCCATGCATGCACAGTGTACCTCATTTATTTTTCTGACTCCACAATGCAAGGTGTAGAATAAATGTTTAACAGATTGGTATAGTATTTTAAAATATATAATTGTTTTCTCATTATATCAAGTATCTCTTGGCACTGTTTCTCAAGGAAGACGTTTGCTGTGCGTGTGCTGACCTTTCAGTTTGCTGCTCTTTACACTGCTAAATTCCTTTGAGGCAATGGCCCTGCTGAGTTAAATCTAGCAAAACAACATACACTATTCAGACAGAAACCTGGTAAGCTGCCATTCAAAAATTTAGACTGCCGAGTCGGTGAGGATGAAAATGACGCTTAACAGAATGCAGCGTATTTGGAAACAATAGGTAATTTGTAATTCTTAATGATTACATAGCTTGTAGCACAATCCTATCTGACTTACACCACCAGTGTAACCAGCGGTGCAACAAGAAAGGGAGATCCCCGAATGGAAAGGGGATTTAAATCCCCTCCAAGGATTTGTACAAATCGATGGTAAGGCCACATGTGGAGTATTGTGTCCAGTTCTGGTCACCACACCTCAAAAAGGATATAGTTGAATTGGAAAAGGTGCAGAAAAGAGCGACCAGATTGATTCGTGGGCTGGAGCACCTCCCTTATGAGGAAAGGCTACAGCGTCTGGGGCTTTTCAGCCTAGAAAAAAGGCGCCTGAGGGGGGACATGATTGAGACGTATAAAATTATGCATGGGATGGAGAGAGTGGATAGAGGGAAATTCTTCTCCCTCTCGCACAACACCAGAACCAGGGGACATGCACTAAAATTGAGTGGAGGGAGAGTTAGAACAGACAAAAGAAAATATTTCTTTACCCAGCGTGTAATTCATCTGTGGAACTCCTTGCCACAGGATGTGGTGATGGCACCTGGCCTAGATGCCTTTAAAAGGGGTTTGGACAGATTCATGGAGGAAAAGACCATCACAGGTTACAAGCCATAAGCAACCTCCTGGTTTTAGAAGTGGGTTTTGTCTGTGCCAGGTGCAAGGGAGTGTCAACGGGAAACAGGTTATCTTGTTGGCTGTGTGCTCCCTGAGGCATCTGGTGGGGCCACTGTGTGATACAGGAAGCTGGACTAGATGGGCTTTTGGCCTGATCCAGCAGGGCTGTTCTTATGGATTCAAAGGGGATGTGAATCTGCTTTCCTCCCGTTCTCTCTGCACCACTGGTTGCACCGGTGGTGTAAGTTGGGTAGGATTTCGCTGTTAGTCTGGAAAACACCTCCTTCAAACTTTTTTCTAAGGATCCTTGGAAGCTTAACAGGGGTTTCTTCAAGAGAAGATCTGTAATGGTGCAGAAGTATTCTTCAAATTGTCAGCTTGTCCATGAGTTTTCCCACAGAAGGTGGAGCTGTGGAAAAATGCAGCTGGGCATTCTCTAGGGTGCATTCTCAATTCACACAGGAAGGTATCAGGGCCCTCAAACAGAAGAAGCCAGAAGCTTGCTTGACTGTACTGAGAGAGTCCAAGGATGCTCGTAGTAGCTGTTTTTTCACCTTCTGAAGATGCCACAGATAGTAGTGGTGAAACGTTAACACTGTTTTAAATGTTTTACGTATTTTAAACTTTTAAGCAATGACGGACATCCTGGGATAATGCATGTTTTCAATTCAGAAATCTGGACCAGTCGTGAGAATGTGAGAGGTGTTAAATAACATTTATATGAGAGGTGTTTCCCATGATATTTGGGCCAGATAGCTGGCCCAAACTTCATGGGAGACACTTTTCCTTTGATCGTGGACTGAGGACACCTCTCCTGGAGGCTAAAACTCTTCATGTGCTACTTTTCTGAAACTCATTTCTCCAGTTCTCTCTGGGTTGTTTTTGTTTTTGTGTACAGAGAGAGAGAGAGAGAGAGAGAGAGAGAGAGAGAGAGAGAGAGCTGGAGCAATAACAACGCAATCTGACTTAACTTTTGTGCTGGTGTAACCAGCAGCACAGCGAGAACGGGAGGCCCCAGAACGGAAAAGGGATTCAAATCCCTGGCATAAAAGTTAAGTCGGATTGTGCTGTAAGTTTCAGAAAAGTAGCACATAAAGAGTTTTAGCATTCCTGTACAAACTCTTCTCAGAACCAAGCAACTCTCTTAACTTACAGTGCGCTTTATAAGACATCAACATTTCCTTAAATCCCTCCATGAAGATGCTGAATTAGGAAATCGTAGTGTTTTATTTTGTGCAACCACAGAATGAAGTTCCTTCAGGGCTTTGGGGCTTTTAGGAACCACAGTACAGCTGCATGATCAGATTGAGCAATAAAATTTCCCCCATGGAGGTAATGATGAAAGTGATCTATTGATGTGTCAGTGACCACTGACACTTTGCCTGTGACACGATCAAGCTCAATGCAGCAGAGAAGATTTGGCTAGAATATGAAACAACTCCCTTTTTCTGATGTTAAAACAGTACTGAAAATACAGAATAGTTCAGGCCCAGTCCAGCAATTGCTGACATGGATGGTCAGCTATAATGGCATCTTTCCAGAACATTGTAAGCCAAGATGTTGTTGGAACAAATTTCAATTGTCTAAGTGAGACTTAGAATACAATACTGTAGTTCCATTTGAGAAAAGCAGTGCAAGGATCTGAAAATGGAACAACCTCTCTTCTTCGTCTACACACACACACACACACGGTGCTGCAGACACACGTCCGGCTCTATTATGAGGCAGCTGCTTTCAGTAGAAGATCTTTTGTTCCACACACACCACTTTTACACACACACACACACACACACACACACACCACCACCACCACCACCTACCACTTTTCCGTTTGTGTGTGTGTGGGGAATAGGTGTTGGGCCAGCTGTGAACCTCAGTAGCCATGTAAGAGAACAGAGATAGCTAACCCAATTGGTTGGAAGGCCACACATCACTCAGAAGATGCTCAGTGACACACCCACATTTTTTCATTAAGATGCCTATTTCACCTCAATTTGATATCACACCATCCATTCCACCTCAATAAAATGCTAACTCCTGAATTTTAAAAATTCTGCAACGTTATATTTTTCATTTACATTAAAATGTCTTGTCAGAGGTGTCGTGGGGGGCGGTGGTAGGCGGTGGGCCCCCAGGCGGCGGGGTGACATGCGCCGGGGGTGCACTTGCCGCCAGATTCAGTGGCAATTCGGCAGCAGGGTGCCAAAAATCCCCCCCCCAGCGTTTTTCCGGACGCTTTCAGTGATGGAATTAGCCCGCCAGCCCACCCGCCCGGGCCGCTTTTGGCCTAAAAGCGGCTGAAAAAATGCCAGGTGTGTGTGCATTTTTGGCACGCTGCTGCCAAATTGCTGCCAAAAGGGGTGGAGCTTGTGACAGCACACCCTGGGGCGGGGCTTGTGAAGTCACAGGGGGTGTCACACCGATGCCCCCCCTGGGGGTTTAGTGATGCCACTGTGTCTTGTGTCTTGAGGGTGATCACCTCTGGAATTAACCCGAAAACATTAAGCCCAACTCCTGGCTCTAAGGCCAAATCAGAGCATCCACATATCTAGATGAGCACCTACTGGTTAATGAGTAACTATCTCTCTCCCCCCACAGAGAAACTTTCTATGCACCAACCAGTCTGGGAGAGCTAGATTCATGGATGTCCCAAGGGCTTCTGCAATGATAGAAGCTTCTGGAGCATGTTCCTGTTTTGTACAGGTAAACTGGAGTGCTGTCAGTCAGGTGCAGTGGCACACATGCTGCTTTTAACCTGGGTGGTACTGCTTCCTGAGTAATTTGCTCAAAAAGTGGCATTGTTGTCAGTAGGGTTCTGCATATCTCTAAATTAAAATTCTTTAATGGTGGTTGGATCATGACCTTTTAAGATGTGGATTCCAATGCTATGCATGTTTAAAAATGGTAAAGGTATCCCTTGACAATTAAATCCAGTCGTGCCCGACTCTAGGGAGCGGTGCTCATCTCCGTTTCAAAGCTGAAGAGCCAGCGCTGTCCGAAGAAGTTTCCATGGTCATGTGGCCGGCATGACTCAACACCGAGGCGCATGGAACGCTGTTACCGTCCCGCTGACACGGTACCTATTAATCTACTTGCAATTTCTTGCTTTCGAACTGCTAGGTTGGCAGGAGCCGTCGCATGGATTCGAACTGCAAACCTTTCAATCGACAGCTCATGGTTCAGTGGTTTAACGCACTGCGCCACCCGCTGGCTTTTACTCCTCCCTAGAAACCTCTGCATTATCCCAGGGATATCTGTCTATTGAGTGCTCAGGAGGACATCTCATTCTTTGGCCTGAAGAGGTGGGTCCTCCAAGTACAACTCTCACAGCTTGGAGAAGTTGACCACTGCTGGATTATTCTTCTATCACAGTAAATGTACATAATCCAGACCACTGTATACCAAAACTAGAAAGCAAAGAAAGAAACACACACACACACACACACACACACACACCCCTCTCTTTCCTAGCTGTATTCATTAAAAGTACGATGCCCAAATCAATATGGATAAGCAAAATGATTTACACATTGGATTTTGTAAAAAAATAGGGAACACGGGTTTAGATGCCATGTTAGAAAATGTATTTAACAGAACACAAAACACAACGTTTCGTCCACTTCTGTGGACATCTTCTGGTGTACAGCAGCACCGTGCTAGCAAGCTGTAAAATGCACTGGGTGCCACTGAAGAACTGTCAACAGTAACAGAAGAATGGAATCTTGGTGGTGACCTGAAATAACCCTGCAAGGATGTAGCTCAGAGGTGCCTGAGGCCATGCTGTAACTGCTAGGAGTGGTCTTTCTTATGTAATATGGGAAGCCAGATTTTATCTATGGAAGACAGTTCATGTTGTCTGTGCATGAGATCTTGGTTTTTTCGTCTGCTTATTTGTATTGCTTCATGGTTAAATCTTTGTCTATTCTCAGAAACATTGAATAAACACTTTGTCTTCTCAAATTGAATAGTATGACCAGTATTTTTTGCGTGGTCTGCCACAGCTGATCGTTCTGCTTGAAGCAATCTGGTGGCTCTCTTGTGCTCTGTAACTCTGGTGGCAATCGGGCGTTTAGTAGTGCCTATATAATCCTTCCCCACACTCACATGGGATGCTGTAGACCCCAGGATTCGACAGAGGGGGTCTCGGATCTTTGGGGTTGTGAAGTAATTGTTCCACTTTAACTGTTGGTTTAAAAAGCATCCTTATGTTAAAATGCCCAAAAACCCTAGCTATTTTATCTGTTGTTCCTTTAATAAAAGGTAATACCAGCCATCTTTCATCTTTTTCTGTAGTCTTATCTGCAACATTGGATTTTGTTTGTTTTCATGTATAACTAAGTTATTCTCTCTCTCCCTTTTATACACATGCATGCACACACAAAGTGTTCTTTCCTCTGTTAGTTTTGAGTGATATCCGTGTGTGTGTGTGTGTGTGTGTGTGTGTGTGTGTGTGTGTGTGTGTGTGTGTGTGTGTGTGAGAGAGAGAGAGAGAGAGAGAGAGAGAGAGAGAGAGAGAGAGAGAGATAAACAGGTAAAACATTTCTCTCCAATGGTTCCCTACAACCGAACTAGCTCTGCATCAACCAACAGGTGAATTCTTTGGGCTGGGAGGGGAGTGATTATTTTTATCATAACCCAGTTAAAATAAATATTGCAATATTTCTCAATATGTTTGAGAAAAACTTAATGGAAAAAATAATAAAAATAACTAATGAAAATAAACTAGAGTCATTTTAAATACCTTGCCTGTTTGAATATGGATTTCCATCAGATCAGCAGCAAACAAGCCTTCACATGAGACATCTTTGATTCAAATCCTAATCAATCCCTTTTGCTAAATCAGTAATTAATGAACTGAGTCATTGCACAATTAAATGATTAATCATTCAGCTCTGTAAATATTTAAAATCCATCTAAAGAAGACAGCAAAGAATTGAGGGACAATTTGAACCTAATTTCAAACGCTTCTTTTTCCCCGTTTCTTTGTACTGGAAGGCCCAAAAGTCCTCGGTTTACTTATTTATGTCACATATTACTTTCTGCTGCTTTCCAGAGAGGACTGCAACATGAGTTACATTCAGCAACAGAAATTCATCATTGCTAACAATCTCAAACAAATTTAACAGATGTAAGTCTTGGGCTGCCAGTGGACAGAAACCTGCTAGAAGAAGTTATTGAACTTGCCCGATGATTACTTTCTTTTTTACAGCCAAACGAATAAACTGCTGGAATTCTTCTGTCATTACACATGTTAGAGGTAGCTTGTAGTTCTTTGTTTCATGGTTGCTTGTCACTGAGAACAGTGAAAGAGTGATGCTGGTACCAGAAAAAAGAAGAGAGATGAAGCCATACTTAAGGGTCGTCCGTCCCCCCTTACCCTCAGCCCTAAAGCCTCTGAGTAAAATTACGGGCCTGGCATGATGTCACTAGAGCCTGGGGATTCACATTAAACTGTAAAACTTGAGTGTCGAGATACAAAAGGTCACAACTGGGCAACGCTTGAGATAATGTCCTGATGTGGCAAGCTAATGTTAGTTTGATCTTTAAATGTGATTTTCCCTTGCCTTAAGATGTTTAAGACAGATCCTTTAATGTCTTTTTAATGCTTTTCTCTCTTTTCTTTTTAAACTTTGCAGGACTTTTTTCATTCTTGGCACAGTATAAGACTGAACGAGTGGGCAGATACGTTCACTACAAAGAATGACAGAAATGGTTCGTGTCTGAGAATAAAAGCCATTTTACTAACAACAAAAAAAGTTCATTCCTGCCGTTCTTTTCATTGTGAAATATTATGTAGACTAGTATACATGCGATCCATATAATGCAATTCACACACAGTTCCAAGACATTAGATCTGAGCCATTAGATCACCAATGAAATAATACCTACTGGGACAATTCTTAATAAAGTGCCTGATTCTGAATTTGTGAGCCTTGGTTTCTCCAGTTCACTGAAATGTATTGAGTGAAATCCATCAAGCACTTCTTCCTTCATGGCAAAGCAGCTCGGCTCTTGATCAGGGCAGGCCTGTCTATGAGGTTGACTGAGGAAGTCACCGCAGTCTCCGTCTGCCTGCCTGCCAACCTTCACTGCTCCTCCTGCTCCATGCTCTCAAAATGAAAGACTGGAATGGAGCAGAAGAGGACATGTGGAGGAGAGGAGAGTGGTGGGCTAGAGAGTTCCCCATGCTCTAGCTCACCACTTTCCTTTCGTTCACACTTCCTCCTCCCCTCCTTTCCCCTTTTTCAAATCCAGGGAGTGGAAAGAGGAGTAGTGGAGGACACACACACACACACACACACACACACACACACACACACACACACACACACAAGGTAATTTTATACAATATTTTTAATAATTGTGAGACCCAGCATGCCTTGCGCTATACCAGCCAGGTGCTGTTGTTTTAAAGTCAAAATGCCTGGATTTCAGATTAGTCTGGATTTTGGATGTCCAGATAAGGGGTAACCAACCAACCTCTCTCTCTCTCTCTCTCTCTCTCTCTCTCTCTCTCTCTCTCTCTCTCTCTCTCTCTCTCTCTCTCTCTCTCTGTGTGTGTGTGTGTGTGTGTGTGTGTGTGTGTGTGTGTGTGTGTGTGTATAGATAGATAGATAGATAGATAGATAGATAGATAGATAGATAGATATTTCTTTCGTGTATGAAAGGAGTATTCCACCCTTGGAACACTCCTTCCATTCACATAGGAAGCTTCCATTTGTGGAGGCAGCTCCTGACAGTGGAAACGCTCATCAGGATTCCACCATATGCGGGTCATAGTTGGTAGTAGGAAATATAATTATGTGGCATAATTTTTCATGGCTGCACACGTCTAACAACCCAATCCTACCTAACTTCCCCTGCATCAATGCAGTGGCACCAGTGCAAGCTACATTGCACCTGTGGGGAAATTCAGGACGTGGGATGTCTCTTTGAGGTTAGGGAAAAGCCCCAGCCCCCACACCGGGTCTACTCGGACCTGTGCCTGCTATATGGCTGGCACAAGTCTACATTGATCCATGTCGGCAGTTCGGGCCAGGGAGGGCGGTTAGGATATGGTGTGTGCCTGCACTGCCGATCCTGCCCCTTCCCAGCCCGATCTGCCCAACACCTGCCCCCATCGCCGCCGCTGCCCTGTTTCACCTCCTCCCCACCCTTCCCCCACCCCTCCGCTGCTTAGCACAGCTCTTACCTCCACCTTTGCATAGCTCCCTGCACTGGTGCCCCCCCGCCGTGTTGCTCCCCACCTGCACTGCTGTTAGGCACACCATCACAGACTGCTTTTCGGCAGTTTTACGGCAGTCTACACCGGCAGAGCACGGACTCTGCCAGCGTAGAGGCACAATAGGATTGTGCCATAACACTCACATTGCACCCTGAAAATTGAAGTCAGTAGGGAGCCATTTTCAAGTTAGTATTATGATCAAAGTAAGGAGACTGGAATAGACCAAGCAGAGTGGAAAGCCAGTGAGGTGAAAAAATGAAGGAGTGGCAGAAGTCCGAAGAAGGTGACCATTCAGCATATAGCAGAGGAGGACTTTGTGAGACTACTATGTTAGAATCACTGAATTTGCTATAATCCTGGCTGGTTCAATTCCTTCCAGTTATGTTGGGAACCCTCTAATCTCCTGAAGCTAGATTGACTTCATTATACAAAGCCTTTTCAAAATGACACAGCAGGAACTGGGCTAAGAGTTGAAATTCTGCTGCATAAATGCTAATTGTTCAGAGGAGATGGGGATGATCCTTCATTTTACGTGTTTCCCAGCTTAATTGTGGGCGACTAAATGGGATTTAAATTAATTGTAGTTTCCTCACTGACTCAAGTGATACATGAGCTAAACCATATCACCTATCTGCAACAGTATCAATGTATTTGTACACCAAATCTGCATTTACCAAGGTACACTAGCCAGTACTGTACACTAACAATAGAAATCTAATTGTGTTCTACAGTGTAAATCTAGAGCAGATTTGGTCAACTTCTTTAGTCTCACGAGCTATTTGATGTTCCAGACGGTGATCTGGAGGTCAGAAATTGATTTTGCCACACAACCGAACGTCTTTGTGGATAGTCAAACTCTATCTAAAACAGGTGCCATTTAGTACTAAAGGTTCACAGTTATAGGCCACATACACAATAGACTATGTGGTACTCAGGCATAGCCAGGGCAGAACATACAAAACCAGAGAGAGATGATGCAACCTATACCCCTATCTAGACTAGTACACTTTTAAAGAGTTTACAATGGATTAAAAAAAATGGGAAAAATGGAATAAAGACATGTAACACCACTTTTTGCTATTTCATTTTGGTTAAATGCCGAAATCTGTGAAAAAATAAAACCATTTTCAAAAATCTCTATGCATAGAATCTGTCTCACTCACAGCTTTTTGATTTCCGTACAAATGAAGATGTTGGCAAAAACGAACTGTGGATAAAATTTGGTAAACTCTCTGGAGGTCAGATAAGATCAGTTCATTCATAGACCAGGTGTCTATGATATCTATTCCTTATCTATCCAAATCTGTCCATTCTCTTGGAGAAAGTCCTGCTCATTCCCTCATTGTCTACAGTGAGAGGGGTGAACATATGAAACTGGATCTTTCTGTTATGTGCCCAGACTCTGGAACTCTTTCCCCAAAGATTTGTTTGGTGCCCTCACACGTCCTCTTTCAGCAACAACCCTCCTGTTTCAGAAGGTATTTGAGGGTTGTTTGTTTTTTAGACTTAGCCTGAATTTTCTGTTGCTATGGATTTTTATCTTTTCTGATCTTTTTGCTAGTTTTGGATTTGAAATGTTGCTACTTGTACCTTTTTGTGAGGAGGAGTGTGGTGGAATATCTATTTTGGATGTTATTTGCATTTTATGTTTTACTTATGTAAGTCATCTTAAATGTTTGTTGTAAGGCAGATGAGACAAAAATGTTTCAAAATAAATAATACAGTAAACCCAGTAAAGATTGTGCTGGTTCAACTCCCAGTTTATGAACATCAAGAATTACAGCTGGCCTATGTGTCTGCTTATTTCCCCATGTTACATTTATTTTTTTACCTAAATAAAACAATGTCTTTGCTTTCCACTGCTTGCTTCTTTGCTGAATAATCAAATAAAAGTAACTATGCCCCCCTCTTGCACGTCTTCCTCATTCAGCAATGTAATATGGAGGAGGATAGGAGCTTCCTTCTAGCACAAATGAAGTTCCCTGTCTTCAGGGGCTTCTCATTCATTTCAATAGAGGGAACAGACCCATATGCTTATTATTTTATATTTACAGCTCTGCTTCACTCATTAGAATAAGTGAGGCTAGGACTGAGAAGACCTAAGTGAGGCTAGGAACTGAGAAGACCTCTTTTGATATCACAGGTGAAGAACAACTTCTGGAAAGGTTCTAAATATATAGAAGATCAACATCAAAGAAGTAATAATACTGCAAATTAGCCCTCCCAAAGTGCTGAGTGTGGATATTGGCCCTTGTTAAGTGCTGAAATGTGCAACAAAAAGAATGAATTATTTATGGAATACTTGAGCCGATTCAGAGAAATTTTGAAGGACTCCAGGTGAAAGATATGACTGTCTTTCAGTTGCTGAGATGAGCAGAATGCTTACAGGAACAAATTAGGCATTCATCCTGCAGCTAAGACACCAAAAGCTGCTAGAAGTCGCAGATACAAAATAATTCCATTAGAGATTACTTTAATTTCGAGAAAATCAATAATCTCCATTTTCATTTATTAAAGGAGGCTTTCTATTTTGAAAAAGAGCCCAGCAATTCTTTCATGTTCAAATTTGTTATTTTGCTTTCTTCTTCCAAGGATATGTTACAAAATATGACCCATTTCCTCCACTCCACAACAAACTATCCCAGATGATATCCATGTATGATTTAAATGGAGACTCTCCTTCATAGCAAGACATCTAGGAATCCTCAGTATTGTTAATGACTATAAGCATTTCATTTTGCATGCCACAAAAGGTGTCTGGTCACATATTAATTATTGTCATAAGCTCGGCATACTTATCCTATCTTTCTTAAGTAGTAGGCATAACTTTACTAGTTCCTTGCATTTGCTTATTAAGGACAGCAATTTATATCAGACAAACATTCCAATCCTGGAATCTGTGTGTACTCAGATGGGCCCCTATACTATATGGGCCTCTGGTTCATTTTGGTAAGGGCCCAATAATGGCCCTGCAAATGCACATGTAGCATGGGCTCTTCCTTTGAAAGACATGAAAAGCCCTAGATGATTTAACTGTATTAAAGAGAATTAGAATTTAGGGCCCAATCCTATCCAACTTTCCAGCGCTGATGCAGCTGTGCCAGTAGGGTTGTGCTACTTCCTGTGGTGGTGGGGGCAGTCACAGAGGCCTCCTCAAAGTAAGGGAGCTTTTGTTCCCTTACCTCTGGGCTGCATCAGCACTGGAAAGCTGGATAGAATTGGGCCCCGAGTGTATCATGAGAGTCATCATGACACTAATGCAGGGGTGGCCAACCTTTCAACATGAATGCTCCTGACCCTCCTGGACCTTTAATGGTTGTATAGATGAGGACATTTCAGCAGGTGCAGCTGCTTTAGCAGCACCATCAGCAATTGCAGCTGCCAAGAACGCAGAGGCCCTAATGGTGGAAAGGTTGGCCACCCCTGCACTAATGTGCCATCCCATCATCACTTAGTCCTATGCATGACCATACAACTGCATTATGATGATAGTGATATAAGCAAGGTCCAAATAAATGAGTATACATTTAGGAATTGATCCTACTTGAAAACAATTGACCTTTCAGTCACTCAGGTATGGCAGTGTGACTGCATAATGCTATACACTGCATCTGCACTAATGTCCCAACATATGTAACAGTACCACATCTGTAGTGGGATTACATGAAGCTTTGAAAATTGAGGAGAATAGAAACAACAGATCGTTCAAAACTAAACAACAGATTGTTTGGTTTATTTTGGGGATTAGTGACTGAGCATCTGACAGTACTTTCATTGTGAGATATTTACCGAGAGGAAAGATTAAACCTAAGAAGAAAACAAGACTATCTAGGATGAGTGGGAAAAAGTAGGAGCTTTACAGAGCAGAACCTCCATGTTAAATGGGAAATATTTCAAGCCTAGAAGAATCCACACGTACATAAATCTATCCTCAAATTTCTTATCTCCAGGACCAGAAAGCACATTATTCATCACCCACACTTATATTGATAATGTTAATTGAACTCTTCATGACTTCCAGAAGCCTCCAGTAGCCAATAAAAAATCTATGTTATATTTCTGATCAATAGGACATCCTTTCTCAAGTTTACTTGACTCTCAGTGTGCCGTAGAAAGCCCTGGGGATTCAGAGATTCTTCATAGAAGATAGTTTGTTTAACGTGTTTCAAATCTTGATAATGCATTAATGAGGTTTTTTTTTTAAGGATAATTCTAATTCCCCTATCTCCAGCCATAAAGACTGCGTACACCTAATCGGGTTTGCCCTTTCAATTAAACTTGTTCCAGGATGTTCTATTTAGTCAGCACCCTGAATGGATCATTAAAATTCTTGTTCGGTAAGAGTTGTGTGCTGCTCACTGTTGTTCTTAAATTCCATTAAATCCAAATGGTCTTTATCGCCCCATGACCACTGTGACTTCAATCAGCCAATTTAATTACCTTACAAAATTGTCAGCACAAGTAGCAAAGAAAAACAGGAAGGGCTGTGACGCTATCAAATTGAAATCTTCCTCTCTGCTCTTTAATCTGGACCAGTCAATAACAATGCTCAGAACCCCCTTCCTGCCTTCGAGAGACTCTTAACCTTAGCTTTCCTGCAAAGATTTTTTTGTCGCTGCTGCAGAGTGAGTTTAAATACCTCATTAATGCACACAGAAGGCCTCTTGCCCTTAGCAAGTGAAATTTTCCCCAGCTCCTGATAAACAAACAAACAGAAAAATACCTTCACCCTCAGCTCCATAGGGGAGGCAGAACTAACCAGGTCTTCACATCTCTGGGAAATCAAAAGTTAGAATTACTCTCTGCCATACAAATATCCTTAAGCGAAGTTTAAATACCTGCAGAAAAATAGGGAGGAGGTAGCGATGATCTCTCCAACTTCAATGCATTAATGCATAATTCAGTTTGACTCTACTTTCCTATATGGAGGGCTAACTAGGCAAAAGCAGCAAAGACACACTTTTCCAGAAAGAGAGTAATCAGTTGGAAAGAAATATGACTCAAGATGCCTGCTGTGTGCACATGCAAGTAAAAGACACCAATTCAGTACAGAAAAAAAAACTCTGGAGAAGACACATGTATGGTCCTCCAACATCCCCCCCCCCACTTTCTGCTCCCTGTAACTGTAATAATAATGGCCTTGCAAAAACCATCATCGAGCTGTCAATACTATATCATTAAATCTCCATTAGCAAGAGCATTAGTGGACCATTCCATGCAGAAGCCCTAGCTGTGCCATCACTAAGGCTAAGAATAGAAGGCAAGATTTAATTTGGCTGTCTGCATAGCCATTTTCATTTCTGATTGCTTTTGCCCACCCTAAGGAAAGCAAGAGGCAAATCTAACACCTACAGCTTTCCTTCCTCACGCACACTAAAACTGTAAAGAGATTAAATCAACACTGTCCATTTATTTTTATTTTGCTTTTAATATTTCCCTTCAAAGGTCCCCCAGTTTGCTGATGCTGCTAGACATTGCTGAGAAAGTTCTTTCTTCTATTTGCATACTTTCTATTTTGCCAAGTATATTTCCTCATTTCATAACCTTCTTTTAAGAGCATGTTGATCCTTCTTTGGCTTTCAGATAAATTGTTCATTGCAGTCCTGAGCAAACTTGCTTAGAAGTAAGCCCCATGTAATTCAATGAGATTTACTTATGAGTAAATATGCCTAAGAAAGAGCATGTAGTTACAAAAGCATCTCACCCCTGATGTTCAGAGGTACAATTTCAGATTTCTGACTGAAGAAAAGACATTTCACTGGTGGAAGTGGACATTCATAGCAACTTTCAAATGCCCACTCTTGGATACAGTGACGTTCCTACACCCCCCCATGAGGGGGCCACTGATGCAACACCCCCATGGGACGCCACAAGTCCCGCCCCCTGGGGGCATGTCATTTTCATGTGCTGCCACTGAAATTTGGCAGTGGCGCAGCACGAAAACACACACCCCGGTGCTTTTTGATCCCTTTTTGGAGCCAAACAGCACCCCGATGGGCGGGAGGGCCAATCCGGCGGAACAGTGGAAAAAACAGCGGAGGGGGCAACAGATCCAGCGGCAAGTACACCCCTGCCGCTTTGCGCCCCACCACTTCGGCCCCTGCCCCCCCCCAATGACACCTCTGCTTGGATATAGCGAAGATTAAATTGCAAAAAGAAAAAAAAAGCCGTGTTTTGTTCTGTTTACTTGTTTCTAATTAATTGACTGCCAGGATGGTGTAATGGTTCTGGTGCTGGACTTAGACCTGGAAGTTCCAGGTTCAAATCTGTAGTCAACCATGAAGCTTCCTGGGTGACCTTGGACCAGTCATATCTCTCAGCCTAACCTACCTCACAGCCTAACCTGAGTCACAGGGCTGTTGTGAGGACAAAAGGAGGAAAGGAACCATGAGCTCCTTGGAAGAAGGGCGGTATAAACATGTGAAAAATAAAATAAATAAGAATAAGTAAGATTTAGAGATATGAATCCTCCTGAGGAATAACCTGCGGCCTGAAACATGGATATGAGCATCCCCACCATAAGCTTCAAGGGCATCCCTGAAAATACACAGCCAGAAACTGGATTCTGAAAAAGAACTATATAAACAACAAAAAGCCATAAGCAAAAATGTCGACTTCCAGTGACTGTTCTGGACAGTGACTGTAGAGACATTTTCCAGGATCAGCAAGTCGATGGAATTTAACTCAAGAGGTTTGCTGTGATCAGAATTAAGTAAAACGTGCTCTTGTGGCAGAGACGGAAATATGCATCTGAAGATCCTGGGCAATATGTGATACTAATATGTTGGCATCATTCCCTGCTCCAGGCCATTCTTTGTATTAGGCCAATGGCCTAGAGACAAATAGCCACCGAGGTGTCAATACTAGATCATTCCATGCCTTTTATAATATATTTAAAAAAACTACTAAGAAAAAATAAAAAGACCTGCTGCACGAGAAAGAAGAGAAGATAAAATCTTCTATGGGGCAGTCCACAAACTACTACTCCCTCCCTGCTACTTCTTTCCACCGACATTAGTCAGTCATCATGGCAGAAAACGTGTTTGAGGATTATAGGCTGAGCATGGAAAAAATGACCTGCATGTTCAAGTGTTAAATATACTATACATTCAAAGTTAATTAGCATCTACATGAGGTTAATTCTAACAACTATAACTGAACACCTAAAGGTCACACTTGAGGTCTCAATTGGTTCTCAAAAGCTCTTTCAAAGTAAAAGGAAGGCAATTGCTGGCATGGATTAAAGGTTATTAGGTGGAATTGGAAACAAGAGAGAGAGAGAGAGAGAGAGAGAGAGAGAGAGAGAGAGAGAGAGATCCCCACGCCTCTCTTCCTGTGGGCCACATTTCATTTTTTTCCCATATGGCGCAATCTCAGGGCGCAATCCTGTTCTAAATTAGGGCAGCGGAATGAGCATTCTGCCACCCTAAGCCATCACAAAAGTGCCATAAAGCACTTTTGCGATGACTCGCGAACAGGGAAGGGGCCGGCCTGCCCTGCTCTGCCGCCCGGACCAGCTCCCACCCGCCGCCCAACCCAGGTGAGGATCCAGTGAAGGGGGGACAGTCTGGGAGCAAACGGCGGGGGCCAATAGGCCTAGCCGATCACGGAGGGGGCGGGGATCGGCCTCGGCCATATCCTGACCCCCGCCAATCGGCTGAGCCATTACACGGCCTCCTCCGACTTCTGCCAGCAAAATAGCTGGTGGAAATCTGAGGAGGCCAGAGGCATAACCAGGCCTCCCAGCGCCCGGAGGAAGGGGGCGGGGCCTAGGTGACGTGACACACCCAGAGCGTCACTGCCCCCGCCCCGCCCCCGCTGGTTTCCTACCTGTTTCGGAGCCGTTACAGGCTCCAGAGAGGGCGGGAGGGCCAGAAAAACGATGAACACCGCGCCAGGACGAGACTGGTAGGTCCGCCTGCACCTGGAGCAGCTGCTCCACTCTCCCAACACCACGCCCCGAGGTCCGCCTGCACCTTGAGCAGCTGCTCCACGTGCTCCACTCTCCTCTTACTTCTTGAGGAGGCCTATAGGCCCCAGCCACGGTTACACTCGGGGAAGGGGACGAGTGTCCCCTTCTCCAAGTAGACTTATGAGGAAAGGCTACAGCGTCTGAGGCTTTTCAGCCTAGAAAAAAGGCGCCTGAGGGGGGACATGATTGAGACTTATAAAATTATGCATGGGATGGAGGGAGTGGATAGAGGGAAATTCTTCTCCCTCTCACACAACACCAGAACCAGGGGACATGCACTAAAATTGAGTGGAGGGAGAGTTAGAACAGACAAAAGAAAATATTTCTTTACCCAGCGTGTAATTCATCTGTGGAACTCCTTGCCACAGGATGTGGTGATGGCATCTGGCCTAGTTGCCTTTAAAAGGGGTTTGGACAGATTCATGGAGGAAAAGACCATCACAGGTTACAAGCCATAAGCAACCTCCTGGTTTTAGAAGTGGGTTTTCTCTGTGCCAGGTGCAAGGGAGTGGCGACTGGACACAGGTATCTTGTTGTCTTGTGTGCTCCCTGAGGCATCTGGTGGGGCCACTGTGTGACACAGGAAGCTGGACTAGATGGGCTTTTGGCCTGATCCAGCAGGGCTCTTCTTATGTTCTTATTATGTTCTTACTTTCCATCGCGGGCTGCCTGCAGCAGGCTGCCTGCAGCGGAGATCAGGATCCGGCAGGTGGCCTCGGCCACCCAGCAGATCTTTAGAGTAGGATTGGGCTGCCCATCACATTAACTCTCAGAGCAGAGCAGCCCATATGCCCAGTCTAATCTTCAAGATCTGTGACTTAAATCTTTTGAAAATTAGGAATATGCTCATGTGACTAAGACCCCACTTCCATTTTTCTAATCGGTACAAATTAGAAAAACACACAGCATAGAAGAGACCCCATCTCCACAGAGGCAGAGGCTCTCCAAGGAAACCTAGAGCAAGGACCTCTGATTGCAGGCCTACAAAATACCATAAACAGTTAATGCAGCCTGAATTTATTATCTCTACTAACCAACTGTTAACTCAGTTTGGAAGGGTTTCATGGACACTCTCAGAGGCGTCGCTCCGGTAGGGACGGGGCTGTAAGTATCGCTGCGGTCATAGTCTCTTTACCGAGCGAGGAGGAGGCAGCCCCGCCCCCTCACTGTCCGAGCCATTTCCGTGCGGAGAAAGTAGCAGGCAAGCTACTTTCTCCACACGGGACTGGCTCAGACAGTGAGGGGGCGGGGCTGCCTCCTCCTCGCTCGGTAAAGAGACTATGACCGCAGCGATACTTACAGCCCCGCCCCTACCGGAGCGACGCTTCTGGACACTCTTGCCATTTCTAAAATGTTTTTGGAATTGGAGTTTAATTATTTAGTTTAATTACTGAGTCTGGTTTTAATGATAACATTTTTGATAGGGTGTTTGTTATTGGTTTTATTGTTGCTCTGTTCTCACTTTCTATTGTAGACAAGGACTCTTTGAGTAAGAGTTGAACATATTAATTTGTTTGTATTTTAAAGAAGTGACTGGAAGTGGCTCAAGTGTTCAACTGTTTGAAGATGGCAGTTGTGTGTCACTGCCATTTACCATTATTCTTGCTGAATGTTGTTAGTTTATCTTGCTGAATGTTGTTAGTTTATGTTTAGAGAGAGCAATGCTGGTAGTGGCCCTGTGACCTATTGCCTAGTTTTAAAACACAGTAGACCAGGTGTTCCCAACCTAGGGTATGCGTTCCCCTTGGGGGACGCGAACCGTCAGGCAGGGGTACACGGGAGGCTGACCGTTATCAGCTGCTGCGATCAGCAGCTGATCGGTGGCAACCGGGATTTTAAAGTTTTGAAGACTCGCGTCTCCGCCCACATTTTGGCCTCCCAATGCTCTCCTTCAGGCCGCTCTCCTGCCCAGGCCACTTACAGCGCAGTCCTAACCAACTTTCCAGCACCAGTGTAGCTGTGCCAACAGGGCGCACACTGCATTTTGCAGTTTAGGGGCAGTCATGGAAGCCTCTTCAAGGTGAGGGAACATTTGTTCCCTTATCTTGGGGCTGCATTGCAGCTGCATTGGTGCTGGAAAGTTGGTTAGGATTGCGCTGTTAGACTGTTTCTAAAGTTGCAGTCCTAATCACCTTGATTGGGTAGTAAGTGTCAGTGAAATCAGTAGGCTTTATACTTAAGAAGACCTGCCATGTTTAATCAATTAACTGGGTAAGGTAATTGATTTAAAAAACTTTGATCAACTTAAATGTTCCTATTGATGCAAGTACAGTACTTATAAAGGTTGCAGTTGGCAAGAGTCATCTTGAAAGGTTCATTCCTCCATCTTTCACACACAGGAAGAAATGCCTCTTCTAAGAAGATCATCTAAAAATACAGTATGCTTTTCACTGCAGAACTACTGTTCTATTTATTTGCAAATGTATGCAAATTTAAATTGATTAATTGACAAAAACCTATACAATTGATCATCTAAAGTTTATTCAGGTGAGAGTCCAACTTTTAAGTATGTATTTTATTACATTGGGGTGTAACTCTTGCTTGCACCCTATAATGCTAATTTGATTAGCGGCCGCATATATGGTAGGAGTAAAACATTCCAATATTATTCCAAAAAGTCCATTAAAGCACACATAAGAACATAAGAAGAGCCTTGCTGGATCAGGCCAAAGGCCCATCTAGTCCAGCTTCCTGTATCTCACAGTGGCTCCACCAGATGCTTCCGAGAACACACAGTCAACAAGATAACCTGTTTCCTGTTGTCACTCCCTTGCACCTGGCACAGAGAAAACCTACTTCTAAAACTAGGAGGTTGCTTATGGCTTGTCCTTCTGACAAGTCCTTCTGATTCAGTTACCATGTGAAGCTTGCACACATGGGAGACATCTACATGGGACACAGTAAATAGGTATGGAGAGTTGGTGTCCCACTGATTTCTGAAGGCATTGCCTTTTAATAGTTCACATGTAATTTATTCTGGCCATAAGCCAAAACAATATTTAGGAATACAAAATACATTAAAACACATCACCTACATTGTATATAGATTTGCAAATTCACACAAGAAACTGAATAACAATGAAACCGTCTTCAAATAACGTCAAGATTCTCAAAAGCTCACAATACCAAGTGACCAACTGCTCCAAGAAAGAGGCCTTGGCAATGACATGGGTATCCTGGTGTACACTCACTAAGGCCTCACTAAACGTTGGTCTGGGATGAGGAGAGACATATCACTGTTATGTAAGTCCAGTGACTGAAATGCTGTTGTAGGAAGAGACATAAAAAGGGGCAGATGTAGACATTAAATCAAATCTCAGCCACTGAAAAGTGACTTGGCCAGGGACCTGGGATTGTGATGTTTTTTACATAAGGAAAAGCAAGCTGTTATTCCTAAATCAGTGGCAACGGAAATCAGTAGCAATGCTCCTATTCATTCTATTGGGTGTGGCTGCACCCAGCTCAATAACCCTTTCCTTGGGGCTCTCCCTTGCCTCATTGCACAACAACCCACAATCCAAATACATCAGGCCAGTAATAGTCAGGACTGCATCTTTAGTCCTATCTAGGTTTTTCTTCCTTTGACATTGACGGTAGGAAACCCGCAGCAGGCATATCCGTGTGACACTAATAAGCTGTGTAGAGGCAGCTCCACCACAAGCTTGGCTGGTTGCTCTTGTGAGCAAATAATGAGCTCCAGCAAGATGAAGCAGTGATCCAGGCAGGTGCTTCCTTTGTGTCAATTGGCCTTGCTGTTGCTGGGTCCGAATTGGCTGACTTGAATGGCACTCCCGGAGAGTTAATTATTATTTCGCACCAGCCATTCACAGAGGTTGATCCACCTAAGTTGTGTGTGTGTATACACAAACAGCTGTGTTGCCACTGTTGCACAGGACCACGGACAACCTGGTTTTCTGATGTGGCTAAGAGGAGCTGCGGTGCGGAAGAAAAAGAAAGATGGGGAGGGCAGGACAGGACAGGCTGGCTTGTCCACACGCGCTGGGAAGGGAAATACCAACCAAACACGGTGGTTACGCCTCGGCGGGGGGGGGGGGGACTGACTGCGGGTCCATTGTCCTCGTGGTTCCAGGCCGAGGACAGAAGAGACTTGAAGGCCACCTTTTGCTCGGGGTCTTCTCGAATCCGCGCTCTTTCTATCCACGGACAGTTGGGCACTTTCCTATATCAGCAGCAAGCTATTCCCACAGAGTCTAATTCCTGATCGCTCATTCACCTAGAAAGGTTCTTTCTCTTCCCAACTTCCCATTGCTCCGAGATAAGCCTCTTTGGAAGGACACACACACACACACACACACACACACACACACACACACACACACACACACAGAGAGAGAGAGAGAGAGAGAGAGAGAGAGAGAGAGAGAGAGAGAGAGAGAGAGAGAGAAAGGACACTTACATTCAGTGACAAACATTGGGTGACGGGCAAACTAAGGGGACAAGCCAAGGAGCTCCTCCTCCTCCCCCCTCAACATCCTTCCTCCCTCCAATAAAAGATCATTGCTGGAGGGGGGGCAAGAAGTCCCGAATTTATGGTTTATAAGCCTCCTTCACTACCAACAACTAAGTTCAAGCAGAGTTTTAAAAAACGTACTTATATTTTTTGTCTACCTGGGAAGGGAGAGTCTCGGCCGGTTCCACAATCCAGTTAAGATGAAGCAATAGGAATTAAACACTTTTTTTAATTCCATGTAGGATAGGAATTACATGGGTTTAAATCCGTGTACGTTGGACTGTTGGTTGGTGAGGGCGGGGGAAGAAACACACTTTGTACGATTGTCCGGAGTTCTGTCCCCACCACTGTCTGAATAGTCAGCAACCTGAAGGCGCCCCCCCCCCCCCCGTTTCATTTGACTAACCCAGTAGTAGTACTGATGATGGGAGACGAGTCCCGAGCAGGGCGTCGTTAATCGGTCGGTCTGCAGAGCGACCTTCGGGGGAAGGCCGGCGTGGGGGCCGCAGACTGATTCCTGAGCCGTGCCCGATGCACAGCCACCATTCAGAGGAAGGAACCTGTCCATTGTCACAAGCAGCAGCAACGTCCCCCTCCCTCCCCTCCTACCGCCCGCAATCAATTGCCTACAAGTGTGCCGCCTGCCGCCGCCAAGGACCGTCTGTAGCTGTAGTCAGAAGCAACAAGGCATTCCTGAAGACGGTTGCTAAGAGCAACGTGCCTTAAGCATCGCAAACGAAGCGGGGGGGGGGGGGAAGCAAAAGAGAAAGTGCACCTATTCAGATCAATACCAACCCGGCGCCTTGCCGGGCCGCCGCCACGCCAAATGTCCTTGTGGCTTTCGAGCAAGACCTTCTACCGTCGCCGGCGCCAAACAAACCATCGAGCCCTTTGCCGATGATGGAAATGGCTTGAGCCGGCCGGGTATTGATGGGATGGCTGGCTTCGCCTGGACGTTCAGAAGACCAGCAACTTTCCCCGGCAACATTCAGCCCTCCCTAGCCGCTCGGGGTGCAAGCCCTTCAGGGGGGTTGCTGGTGGTGGCTTCAATGGCATGCAAACTCTAGGGCTGGACCCACCCGACGAGCGAGTCGCTGCTTCCTTTTAACTCTCGCCTCTTTGGGGAGAACTTTTCGCAGCCACCTTTGCTTCCGGCGGTTCAAACAACTCTGACCTTGGCAGTGGGGTTGAACGCTCCCCACCCAGCCGCGTCGCCGCTACTCTAATAACAAACCCACAGTCCAGACCTTGGGTTCAGAACAGGCCGTTTGTCAAAAGTCATTATTTACGGGTGGAAAATCGTCTGAGAGCCGTATTGTGGCCAGCAATTGTCCCTAGATTCACTGGCACCCCTCTGAAACCACCCCTACTCGTATGGCCACGATCCTTCAGTCGCTCAGTGGAAAGAAAACCTGCTGACCTCCATGGATTCTTGGACTCCAGGGAAAGCTTATTTAAGCACAGGGAGAGCCGTGGTCTGTCCACAAACCGCTTCTATCCAAGTTTCTGGGCATGAGGGTGTCGTACACTGGGCGCAACGGGAATTGTTCCATTGACTTTTATGGGACGTGGATTGCTCCTGCAGACTTCAGCCACGCCTGCTTAAGAGCACCTTGCCTGGCTTAAGTGATAAGTGGATCCCACCCGCTGTGACAAAGGAACTCCTTATCAGCTCGCTTTCACCGATTACTTTAGAGAAAGTACATTCGGATAAACAGTTTCCTAGTTTTGACGACTTGCAAACGGCCTGATCCGTTGCAGTTCGGAGGTTCCTTAAGTGCTCGTAAACAAATATTAAAGGGCCAAGCGCGCCTTCCGTTCCTTCCACGGCTGTGGGTAACACACAGTGAGTCCCTCCTGGCGTTTGGCGCCCGAGTGGGTCAGACGGACAGTAAGTGAAACAGTTGTGGGACTGCCCAGTCCAAACGAATCAACAGTTCTCCAAGCCAAGAGCCCCCCCCCCCACTACTGTGACAACTCCGAAGAGACAGAATATATATTAAACAAGTCAACATGCCAGGCGTACACACACACGCCCGCCCACTACACCTTGGTTGGGCGAACGCTACTCGCTCGTCAATTTCCCAAGATTGTTTTGATCAGCAGCCGCTCTGCCTGCAGCCGCTGAAAAAGAAGGCAGAGCATCAAACTGGCGCCTTCCATAAAACCGGGAGGAGACAAAATACCCTTGTTAGCCCGGAAGTAGCTCCATCCCCCCCCCACCCTTTGCCTCCTCCCTGCAGCCTCTGCCTCCCCCTCCTTCCCTGGCAAAATCCTAGGGACACATAACGATGCCAACAAACGATAGCAAAACCGCCTTACCGAATCTTAACACATGCGTGGTTCCTTGGGAATATCCAATCCACAGTAAGCAAAGCAGGAGCCGAAGGGCGACTCTGAAGACTGGATGAGTTAGAATCGGGGAAATAATCTTCATGGTGTTTCCTACGCACACACGCGCCGCTTTCCTCTTTGCCCCCTGGCTGAAGCGTCAGGCTTGCCCCCCGGTCGGGTAAAGAGCTGAGGAGCCGTAGAAGTGTTTGGCCCTGAGACGCGATCACGGCATGGTCACACAGAGGGGAGAGACTCTCCGCTTCCCAAAGCCATTAGCAATCCGGGCATGATCTTCATTCACTGCGCCAAGGAGCAACCTTCAACTGCAAGGAATGGTGGGACATCCATGGTAGTCGGGCGAGAGCGAGGGGGGGAGAATCCTTGAGAAATCCAAACACACACACACACGCATATGCAGGCGTGATGGCCAGCCGGGCGAACCTAGGAGGCAGGCAAAAGGAGGGGGAGAGGGGAGGGAGACGGAGAGAAAAAAAATCAATAGGCAATCCGAGTTCGCGAAAACGCCGCCGAGCGAGAGGCGGGCGCTTGCCTGGCCGTTGGGCTCCCCTTCCACTGCACTGCTGCACGGCTTCTGACGCGCAGCCAAGATGAAGTGCGAGAAACTGAGAGAGCTCGTCTTGTCTTAAGGCTGCCAGCTGAGCTAGCTAGCCTCGGCAAAGCTTCCCCGGTTCTCTTATGCAACCGATCCCATCGCCTACCTACTCTCGTGGAATTAATCATTGTGTGCGTCTGTGTGTCTTAAAGAAAGCAACGTAGCTGTATGACGTGCCTAACATGTTGATGGTTTGCTCTCAGTAACCTGTAGTATTCTGGGAAAGGAAGGAGCAGACCTGAGGAGTGGAGGTCTGCTCTCTGCTGTGTCTTCGTCTGATCTACAGACCACTTAAGCCGAAGTAGTTACTGGGACTAAAGCCAGAGGGAGTCCAGCTCAAGGGAATGAGGCGCTCACCAGTCAGATTCACATCCCAGTTAAACAAACCCAAAGAAGAAGATGGGTTCTGCCAAGTTAGCTCCTTATGGTCGCAGTACTGATTCGCTCGGAGCCGGAGTCCCATCATTCAGTACACTGGTTCAGCACCAGCACCACCATCGCCCCGGTTGGGCTTCAGGGGGACTCACTAAAGTTCAGTCGAACCCTTGAACTGTTTGCGGATCGGTTTCGATATAAGCCATTCTGCCCAACTGGGTTTCGTCGTGTGAGAAAAATTATATCAGCATTGGCTGGAAAGACAGCACTTAACTCAGGAGCTGGGGGAAAGGACGGTTTCATTGTTTCAAAACATAGTCCAACCACAGGTGGTTAAAAAGAACAACACACAATCATCCAGACATTCACGTTGACCTTGCTGCTTAAGTACTTGCAATGCTCATTTCCGTAAACGCTTTGGCATTTTGACACCAAACACATCTAGTTTAGGTTACGATAGCAAAAGGATTTGCCAGAGTTAAAAGCTTTTACTCAAGTAAAGCTGCAGTCCTATGCATGCCTACCTGGAAGTAAGCTCCGATGAACACAGTGTGACTTGCTTCCAAGTAAACAGGCATAGGATTGTGCTATACTATAAAGGACCTACAGTGTACCCGGAAATGGCTGAGTGAATGATGCTTAGTTTTTCAAGGTGTATATTCTAAACACCTCCCTCTCTCTTTTGTCTCATCTCTCTGGCCACAATAGCAATTGGAAGGCTGTCCTTTGAAAAATACCAATTCACACGATTACAGTTGTGGAGATACACAAGCTGCCGTCACCAAGAAACTGGATTCCACAGTGTGAAGCAAAAGCGAGGTTTGTGTTTCAGGTATCAAACTGTCTACTCCCAAGTAATACCATTGAAATAAAAGGATTTGTAGCTTGCAGTCTTTGTTGCTGTAGCAGATATTCTGCATGCTTAAATCTTTGTTACTTGTATCCTTTCACTTTAACTACTCAATCCCCCCCCAGATTAGGGAATTGCAAATGCAATTCAGAATTCATTGGGGGGGGGGAGAATTGAGGATTTGTATCTTTGTGGAGTCATTAAAACACATCGGTGTGGACAACGAACAATCATTTTGTGCAGCCTGAAAGGAAAGTCCTCCGTGAATCTATTAAAGGATTGACTACTGAAAAAAAGATAATTCCTATTATCGCCACATGAAAATGAATGGAGATTAATATTCTTAGTCTGGAGGCTATGCCCCACTTTAATGCAGAAAAAGCTCTGAAAGACAGACGTTCTGTAAATGAAGACAGAGGACCACTGACTGATGCAGGGTGACTATACTTTGGATATAGAATGAGGGTAGCATGGCTCCAACTATAGCGAGACATATAAAGTCTGTTTATTACTGCCCGATCTTATGGATGTTTATTCACTGAATTCAATGGAACTTCTTCCCAGGTAAGAAGGGACAGGATTGCAGTCGCAATGTCTCTGTTTTTAATTTTATTTTGAACCTCTCTCGTGTACTTCATTTGTACCTGTCACTGTTAGAAACTCACGTTCTGTGCTTAGCGCTAGCAAATTCCGAACAACTTTTTGGTCTTACAGGTACTGAGATTTTCCTTGCACATGTTTACTTTAAAGTACCGGTGAATGGAAATGTAGTACTGCTCAGGTATTATTGCACATTGCTGGGATCTGTTTTTTAAAGATGGAAACCTATCTACAGTGTCAAAACTGAGTATCATGAATGGCTACTCCTGCAATCTAGCAGGCAATTCAATCAAACGACCTGACTATTGGAGTACTGGGGGAGGGGGGAGGAAAAGGAGGACCTAATGCCGAAAGCAAGGATATCTAGCGACTCCTTCAGTACAGAGCTGGAATATCTTGCCGGGAAATGTGCAGTCTGCAGCGATAGGCTCTGACTCTTGTCTTTGCTGTCAGTTTACTTTGCTTAATTTGGAGCAAGATCAAATGAGTAAAAGAGAGGGTGAAACATGGCTTCTTGAGACTTCTTAATATTTTAGACTGTACTGACATAACGCAGATCTGGTGTCTGAGCTATGGCGGGCTAGATCAGTGAACACTACACACACTTGGTGTTTAAAGCTGCTGTTTTCAAGAGCTTCGTAACTCAATGTTCAGTGTCACCTTTGGCACAGATCGCAAATACTAAATTAGGGAAGAATCTGTTTACAATGGCTGTCCCGGGTGGTCCCCTTTTTCACAGCATCTCGCCTTTTCCACCCACCCCCCACCCCTGCTACCTGCGGTTCATCACACACAGCGAAGGATCTTACCGAACAAGTGAAGCACTAACAGAGAGGCACTGCAATTTTTTAGTTGTTGTGGTACAGTATTTTGCTATATTTACGCTCCTTAGCTTTGTTAGACGTTTGTGAAACCAGAAAGGGATCACCCCCACCACTGACAGCTACCGAAGTGGCCGGGCTGGAATTTAGTATGGCTATAAACGGCCGCTCTCCTTTTCAGCACCACGGAGAGCAGCACGCAACCCTCAAGTAGACGGGTTATGAAGGGCTGATATATCACATATGCATAAATGATACGCCGTTTGAATGCAACAATTAATTATCCCTCCCAGGGCTTCGTAACACAGATTCCAATATATAATTTTAAATATCTGCTCATCTTCATGCTCCTGTATGCACACCCAGTCTGTCCTGAGGATCCTAGATTGCTTTGATTGTTTTTAGTACATTGTATGGCCACCTCACACCCTCTCCCTCAGTGTGCTTATATGGTAATGCTTATTTCCTCCTCAAGGTCTCGGCTTTTCTATCCAGAGCTATACTGTGACACACATCTTAAGGGCCACCGAGTGTTTGGAATGTACAGAAAAATCAATTGACCACATTAGGGTACAATCCACATCCCATTAACGTTAACGGCTAATGGCTGGTTGATTGTAATGGTGGCGAATGGCTCCCTCCGGACATAGGCCATTGCAGAAATATATAATTAATTCCAACCTCAGGAGCTACTATCCCGATTGCCATCTGTTAAGAGAGGCTGAAGTTGGCACTTCAATCTTGTTTAGGCATCTCTTGCAAAACAGAGAAATGAAAAATTCTTATACAAAATATTTCTTCACTATTCTCCCACCTCCCACCCCCATACACACAATCTCGGAAGTGCCCCAGCTGTCCTCATGGCGTTGTCCTTTTCAGAGAAGTACCGTTCAAAGTTTTAAGATTTTATGGCATTTTGCTGAGGAATCTGATCCTGTCTTTCGAAGTATATCTGGCCTACTGTCCCTCTCCTTTCTGATACAGGCTCCCTGCTGTAACCGTTGCGATCCCCGCCTCCCCTCAGCATCTGAGAGCTGCAAGGGGAAGCTCTAAATACTCAATTTCCTGTTGTGTATCTTGATTTACTCTTCCTCGCAGCCATACGGAGTCGAGCAGCAACATCTTTTCGCTATCCAAGGTCACAGCTCAGGTGAAGTGGAAATGAAAATACATATATCAGGTACAGAAGGTTGGACTGCGAATAATAGGAAACCAATCAAAAAAAAATGTCTGTGCGCGGGATAATATAGCCCTGTCTCTGTGCCTCGTCTGCACGCAATAATCTTGAACAAGAGCTGCATTGGGAAGGGACTGTTTCTGTGAACTGTGCACTTGCCAGCTACCCTCCCCCTTCCCGCACTGCTTAGCCTCCTCGAGCTAGCCCCACACACACACATCAAGATGCTTGGAAAAATCTCTTCCATTTTCAGGTCAAGGTGATTCCATCTAAGGCCTGATTCTAGGGCTTGCTTTGACGGGCCTTGCAGCAGGACTTGATTTCGCTTGCGGATTTCCCCCTTCCCTTGTGTTGTTGTTGTTTCGTCCTGTCAATAATGTTTCGTCCATCAATAAATTGAGACCTGCCTTTGACCGTTCTCGATAAACAAATACGCCGTTTCGATTCGTCTGCCGCCACCAGGCTTCTCCTCCTGCTGTTGGGAAGAGAGAGATCACTGGCTGGCTTGTTGGCAACAACACCTGACCAGCATCTGCCTCGGGTCTGCGTGTAGACAGGTCTCTGGCAGCTCTGATGACGAATCAGTCGGCCAGGCTTGTCTCCCTCCCCCCTCCCTCTCCCCCTCCGCATGCCGTTTGCCAAAGTACTCCAATGAAAGTTGATATGATCAGTTAAGAGCATATCTCGGCCCACTCGCTCTCCACTCCCACCAGCTAGTAAAGCGAGAGATTCCCATTCCCCCCTGCCTGCCATTAGCTCAGCGCGGATTCACAACCCCGTTTCGGCTGCGCAGATGATTAATGGCATTCTAAGATGGTAATTAATTTTTTAGCTGCTGAAAAGACGTGCATCCTAATTAAGGAGCTGAGGATATGATAGATTTACTTGTTCAGGCACTTTTTGGACTTCACAGCGACGCACTCCTTAGCATATTTTTAAGCAGCTAATGCAAACATATATGATTCCACTCATACATCACTCGCCCACCCCCGCCACCCTCTCTGGTTGTCCTTTTTTTCCCTGCTATGTGGGGATGGGATATCTCCGCCCCACACTTCATAAAGTTTTCTCATTTAACACGCCTCTTCCCCCCCCCCCCCAAGTTGCCTTCGCTTCTACACCCCGTTTCATACAAAAGGATCTGTGTCCAGTTTTTGATGGAGAGAGCTTGCTGAGCAATGGCTATTTTCTCCAGGCATGGGCGGGTCGGGTGGATCTTAAGGGGCATTCAAGTGGGCAGAGAGAGTCCAATAATAAGGTGGGTTTTGCTAGCTGATACCTGCAAGCCTATGCACACTTGCCTGGGAGGTAAGCCCCATTAAACACAGTGGCATTTACTTCTGAGTAATAAATAAGCGTAGGATCAGGCTTGTTTATCGACACACATGGGGGACGGCCGTCTGGGTCCAGGAACGACAAATGGAAACCGTCACTGACATGGGCCCGATTGTCCTCCCCGCTCTACAATCCCCGCTCGAGTCGACACATCTATTAAACGGGAGTCCCTCCCTGGCTTTCATCCAACTAGGAGGGACTGTTTGGCAGATACATAGCCAGCCAGGCAAGCCGAAAGTACCTGGATTTGAACCGACCGAGTCCTACTGGTACTTCGGTGGGGTTTGTATGTCGAGTTTCGACTCGGTTTCAGTCCAACTACTCTGGCTTAACAGGTTCGCGGATCGGGTGACAAAGGAGCAGGTTGTTCTCTTTCCGCCACACAAAGGCGGCAACCCACCCGCCCCGTCCTTCAGAGCAGCCTCCTCAAGGAAACCACCAGCTCGTTTGCTGAGAAGTTCTATGCGGTTGTGTGGAGTCTCCGACTACGGGTGCAAACTCCGTCTACGAGGCACCCTAATGAAAAATGCCACCGACTTCGACTGGCTGCGGATGGATCCCACAGGCACCTGCTACAGGCGGTGGTGGCAAGTAGTCTTTTCAGCGGGCGTTTGGATAGATTGTAAAGACACCCAAATCGTCGTTGCTATGGAGAAGGAAGCGTTTGGATACGGGAGGGAAGGGGAAAGATGCAGGAGGAGGAGATCTTCACACGCCTCAAGCTGGCAGACTCCGCTCTAAAAAAGCTTCGACTGAAGAGGGAGCCGCATCCGCTGGTTGGGCAAGAAGCCGCCGCGGGAAGATAGATGCTCGGCCAGAGACGCTGCGGCCAAGATCCTGGTGGGAAAGATCCGCTGGCCAACAGCAGCGGCTGAGTGAGGGATGGAGAGGCAGGCAGGCAGGTGGGCCAAGCCTAGAGTCCTAGGCTCACTTACCTGGGAGTAAGCGCCAGTTGAACTCTGTGGGGCTTACTTTGGAGTAGACATGCCTCGGAATGAGCTGAAAGAAGTTAGACTCCAGTCATCACCATATTTAATGGGAGTCTCACTGATTTCAGTGGAACTTATTTCCAAGGAAGTGAGCGTGGCATTGCATGCAGTCCCAGAGAGAGAGAGAGAGAGAGAGAGAGAGAGAGAGAGAGAGAGCGAGAGAGCGCTATTTCTCGCATGATAGAGCCAGAAGAGAGGTGGATATTCGAGATAAAAAAGAAAGACAGACAGACGCTCCCTGTAGGAGTTTTGCTCGCCCTGCCAATGTTCTGTCTGATTTCTTGCCCGCCTGCCCGCCAGGTTCTGTGTACAGAAATCTGGGTAGCGCATCTCTGGCTTACAGCAAGCAGCGCCCCAGGACCCACAGGACCCATCCATCCCCATCACTTCGGGGCGCTTTCGCTCGGTCTGCTGTACGGACCCCCACCTCAACCCCTCTCGGTTTTGGCAATAATTCCAGATGGAAAGTCTTCCCCTTCTACCGCCCGCCCGCCCGCAGTCTTCTCTAGGCAAAGGGGACAGCAGCAGCCTGTTGTTGCCTGGGCGTCCCAGACCAGCTCGGGGAGGTCTCCTTACCTTCTCCGCTGCTCAGAAGGGCAGGGCCGAGGGCAGGGGAGCCAGGGAGGCGGAAGGGGTGGTTTTCCCCAAGAAAGTCGCGAAGCTGCAGTTGAACAGGGGTCTGGGGCTGAGGAGCAGAGGCGGCGCGCTGAGCTCAATTGAAAGCAGCAGCCGCGGCAGCCAAGCAGAGGCGAGCGGGCAAGCGAGAGACACGCCTCCTGCCGGGAGCTCCGCGCAGAGCCTTTTAAAGGCACAGAGCCGTTTTTTCTCCTGCTTCGTTCCTCGGAATCCTGACTCCAGAACGAAACTAGAGCGGAGAGGGAACATCCACGCGCCTTCCAAAGGCCAGGCCAGGGGAACTGCCTAAAACCACCCAGACAAACACAAACTCTACTTTTGGCGTCCGCTCCGGATCCGCATCTTTTTCCTCTTCCAGAGGCTGCAGGCATCGATTTCCTGCGTTTAGATGATTTACTGCTCAGATGGCAAACCACTTACCTCGATGGACTGGATTTGCTCTCGAGAAGCCCAAGCTTTCGGTTCAAGTAAAGCTCAGCGCGGCGGCAACTTGTTTTGAATTTGAAGTGAAGGAAGAAAGCACCACAAGGCATGTGCAGAGTGTGTTTCTTTCGGAACTGAATAGTCACAGCTTTCATGCACCGAGGATTTTCAAGTACGTGACTTCCGACAAACTGAAGTTCCGAAACCTCTAAAGGGCACCCTTGAAGAGTCAATAGGACTGAATCGCCTTTAATCAAAATCTTTTGCCTTAACTAAGTTGGGAATGGATCGGAGTACGTCTCAACACCCTTCCTCAACCCACATCCCGTATCCGCACAAACCCGATCTTATCTCTCAAGAGCAAAGGGTTAAGGGACACACGATCACACCTTCGTACCCTGCGTGAGCTGTGTAACCCCAGCTGCCATATTCGTGTTTCCCACCACATTCCGAAACAGGCGTTGAAATTCACTTTTTGCCAGCACTACTCGCTGCCTGCCCTGCCATGCTTGAATAGGAGCAGGACGGCAGTCCAGGATCTATGCTAAAACAAGGCAGCATTCATGAGTGACTAACGGTGTAATCCTGGGCGTATTTACTCGGGAGTAAGTCCCATTGTTTTCAATGAGAACCTCGTGCTGTAAAACTGCATCCCCATCCCTACGCACATTTACCTGGAAGTACGCCTTTTTAAACACACTGGGATTTACATCCGAGTAATCATGTCTAAGACTACCTGACCTGTCATATCCGCGTTCAATGAATGTGAGTTTGAGCCGGTCTAAGTGACAATTGGTAATAAAGCTGGTGCCCATTTTACAAGCTTCGTTTCCATCTCTGAAGCAGTAGGCGAAGGGCAGCGAGTTAACCCTCCCGTCCCTCACCTTTATACGTCAACACCATAAGCAAGAGAACTAGTGGCATTTTGAGTGCCAGGCTGAGGCAAGATCTGCCGCCCGCCGTTCCCAACAGCGGCTCTTCTGCTGAGGCGCAGACGGTCCAAGCGCCTCCTTGCTGTGGCAGAGTCAATCGTCCTGCGCAATTGCCCACTTTCTCGACATAACAAGTGAGCGGCAGCTGAGGTGGCTTTTTCAGAACACCTGAAGAAGGAGTGCCTCTTCTCCTCCCTCCCTCAGCCCCTCAACCACAACACCACCCCCAACCACGAACTAGGCTTCTGGACCAGAAGGCGTGAACTTCCAAGTTCCAGCACATCTCTCACTGCCGGCCGGGGTGGGGTGGGTCACTACGCGCCCTCCCTCCCTGGTTTCTACCAGCTACGCATCCTGACCTTACAAGGCCGTCATGGAAATCCCCAGGCTTTCGTCCTCGCTTGGCCTGCTGCAGCAACAACTTTTTGCCTATTAGCCCTGATCCGCTGGCTCCCCGCCCCCGCACGCCAGCTCAAAGGGGCTATCTAGGAAGGGATCCCCTTTGCTTTCCGAGAGATCTTTTCATAATGGACTGATAAGAGGGACCCGACTCCAAACATCGAAGGGACTCTCTCTCTCTCTCTCTCTCTCTCTCTCTCTCTCTCTCTCTCTCTCTCTCTCTCTCTCTCTCTCTGCTGATCATAGCAAAGCTTCAGGAGCCATGAGCCGGCAGGGCGGGCAGCCTCAACGCGGCATCCAAGGCAGCAGAGCTTTCCTTGCTAGCTGAAAAGGCTCCTGTGACTGAGTGAAGAACAGCAGCCTTGTTGTGCAGCGTCAATAAATAGTCAATGAGGCCATTGTGCAGCAGCAACAGAGGCAGCGGCAGCGGCAGCAGGCACTTGTAGCCAGTGGGCTCAGGCGGCAGGTTGTGACTTGCAGTTTAATCGATCCCCAGAACAGGCACTCACTGATGACTTCCCTGAGCGCTTCCTCGGAGCACGGTGACGGGAGAAATCCATGGATTGCTCTTTTCCTAAGAGACCCAGACCAGCTCCAACATTTCCACACAGCCCTGGAAGCCAGTGCTCAGAAGGTCCCCCCTTTAGCAGGCAGGGACAGAGGATCTTTCAAGTGAAATATTTCAAAAAGAGAGTGCTGGAGCACCTGGGAGATATATCACACACATTTTATAAGGCAGGGGTTCTCAAACCCTCCACTGCCAAGTACCACCTCCAGCGCCACTCTCCTGCTGCGTACCACCAGAGGTGACTGGCGATGTCATCATCGCCAGTTACTCCCAGGTTTTCAGGTTTTCAGAGACCAGAAAACACAGGTAGGGGAGGGTCTGGGCGGGTGGGAGTGTTCCTGAGAGGCTTGGCCAAAGGCAGGAGCCTCTCGGGTGTGAAAACGTGCTGCTGAAAGCACCACATCGGAGCCAGGTTCTGGTGGTCCGGCAGTCCGAATACCACCAGCACTCGGTCGAAGTACCACTGATGGTACTAGTACCACTGGTTACAAACCCCTGGTCTAAGGTGCCCAAAGACTCCTTTGTTTGTGTTCGCTGTAACTGACAAACATGGCTATCCCTCTCTTAGCAGTGGAATAATGTGACATTTGTCCAGCTATTTCCTACTTCAGAAACAAATAAAAAAGATTTCCCAGCAATCCCTTTTTGGATCATCACTGCTACTCATTGACCACTGCTAACACACTGATGCCGGGACTGTCCTGTCTGTTCACTTTCACCACTGGTGAAGAGTTGGAAGTTCTGGGACTCAACTAGGTGGCCTTTGATCCTTCCCATCTGCATGGCCCTGGCCTGACTGTTCTTAATGAGCCATTTCTGCTGCAGTGGCACAAACAGAAGCTTGGAGCAAAAGCAACATCTATCGGTTCCAAATGTAGCACAGTCCTGCAGTTCTTCTGCCCAGTAGGGTCGCTGGAGGTGGGGCGGAACGCTAAGTTCCGCACCGCGCTGACCCTCCGTTACTCACCGGCATGAGGCAGCCCCGCCTCCTCGCCTTTAGAGCCATTCAGTGGGGTGAAGGCAACGTGCAGGAGACTTCCTGCGTCTTTGCCGCACTGAATGGCTCCGAGGGCAAGGGGGCGGGGCCACATGTGCCGGTGAGTAAGGAAGGGTCAGCGTGCGGCGGAACTTAAGAGTTCCGCCCCACCTAGAGCGATGCCACAGCCCCACAGAATTGAATGGATTGAATACATGAATGATTGAATGTGATTTCAGTAAAAGAATAACAAAATCAATGGAGCTTTTAATAATTAAAATGGAGCAGCAAAACAATCAAAATATCTTGCACCCTCCTAGCAATTGACCTGCTACTGAACCAAACACCCAAGGTCAAATTGATTTAATGGTTCAGGGCTGGATGTTACACATACTGTTTGGATAGCCTTAAAGGTAAAGGTAAAGGTATCCCCTGACAATTAAGTCCAGTTGTGTCCGACTCTAGGGTGTGGTGCTCATCTCCATTTCAAAGCGAAAGAGCCAGCGTTGTCCGAAGACGCCTCCGTGGTCATGTGGCTGGCATGACTCTCCTTGCCGCAGCGTGTAGCATGCAGCTGGAACACGGAGCGCTGTTTGGATAGCCTTACTTTATATCAAACTTTCTTCATTAAGTGGCTGAAGTTTCCTTATTAGAAAGGGTCATAAATGATGCAATATAGATTCCTCTCCCTATCTTTTATATGTATTTTTTAAAATGTTAAAATTACTTTTCACTTCATTCAGAATTGAAAGGTGCAAGAAATCCAGCAAGTTTTGAATAATTTACTTTCAGTGATTTAAAGGGATTAACACTAAAATAAGGAGCAAATGGTAATCCTCACAAGTCAAAAGATATTTTCCTCATTCCAGTGATAGACTAGAAATAATTTGCTTTTTTGTTTTGTAGAATGTTTTCTGCTTTTGGCTGCATGCATGCATGTGGCCAATTTCTTGCTACTTCTACAATTCCTGGCTGTTAGGTTTTGCAACAGGTTAGAGATGAGACCAGGGTTCATTTGATGTCAGGCTCCTCTTTGTCTTCCCTCAAACTGTGGGGTGACAGATTACTTGCAAAAAGAACAGAAACAGAAACACTGAGATTAATTCATTTCCCTTAGCCTGGGTATTTTAAAGTCTGAAGAGAAGTTACAAGCTGGATAATAATTTTGGTTACAGAAGTTTGTGTCTTTCTTTTTATCCTAGAGCCTGGAGATCAACCAGCTTCTCTGAGACCAGACCACCCTTTAAAATATGAAGTGTAAAAAAGAGTAGCGGCACTTTGAAGATTAGAAGCCTCAGGCAGAAGCAGAGGAATACAGGCACAATGATAATCATAGGATGTTAACTAACTAAATGAAACTTTGACTTAAGATCAATGTGTGGGTGCACACGCACGTGTATGCCAGCATGTGTACAAAGTGCGTGTGTGTGTGTGTGTGTGTGTGTGCGTGCGTGCGTGCGTGCGTGTGTGTATGTGTGTGTGTGTGTGTGAGTGTGTCTGTGTCTGTGTTTGGGGAAACAGACAGTTTGCAGGAGCTTACATAATACAGTACTTTCAAAGACGATTTAGCACATCCCAAGGAGAGCAAGCAATCCTGGATGCAATTTGGTCTCTTCTAGCTTGGTGAAAAACAACAAAACTAACAGCCCAATCCTTGACATGGCTACTCAGAAGAAAGTTTCATTGAGTTCAATGGGATCTGCTCCCAAGTAAGTGTGTATAAGATGGCAACCTAAATCAGAGGCAAAAGTCTCCACTCACCAGTCTTTCAGGGGTTTTGGTTTTGATGACAGGCTTACCAAACAGTCAAACAGGAAACTAGGTAACAGGTGCTTTGGGGGTGGACTAACTGCACTTGGTACATATATGAGGATGTGATGGCCACCATGGCCATCATGCCTGTAGTGGTGAGGGGAAGCAAGGCACACGGTGCACGAGCCTGACCTTCTCACACACCCCCTTGGGTACCTTCTGGGTGGCTAGGAGCCATCTGAAAAAGTGAAAGAGAAAAGGCCCCAAAGTGGGTGGGTGCCCTTCCACACATTGCCTTCCATCTTGGGGGGGGGGGAGTCCAATTGCTGGGTCTCCCTCAAGAGAAACAGGGAAGTGACTTCTACAAACAACAAGAGTTTGTTTAGAAAGGGGGGAAAGAGGAGAAGGGGGAATGGACAAAGGTCAAACAGGCAAAAACAGACACTTGGAATTAGAGGCAAATGGAAATAATGCAACCTAGTACAGTACAGCTATCTGGACATGAGCCCTGCCTGCCTAGAAGTTATTTTCTTAATTGCAGTCCCCTTGGTCACCTCCAGGGGCCAGAGGTGTGGTCAGTAATCTACAGATGACATCTGCAAGTACTAGAACAAAATAGAGGCATACTACTGGTTGGTTTTAGTATGCTAACTCCTTTTATAGTAGCTCAGAATGAAGAGTTTGGAAACTGCTCTTACAACCCAATCCTATCCAGGGCTGGCCCAAAGCATGCAGAGCTGTTGATGCAGCATGCACTGAATGATATGGGTCACCTGGTGACCAGGCAGCCTGGGAAAGGTAAGTAAAGTTTTACATAGCTCTCTGTAAACTTCATGGACCCCAGTGGGTCTCCTCAGACCTACACCAGCTCTTTGGCTGACATTAGTCTGAAGAGGCTTGTGTGTGTGTGTGTGTGGGGGGGGGGTTGGCCAAGAAGGCAGGATAAGATCTGGCATGCATGGCTGCTGCCGAGATCCACCCCTCCCGCCCTCTCCTTCCCCTGCTGCCCTGATCCCCACCCTGATCCACCCCCAATCTGCCCCCCTTACCTGCTCTGGTGGAGGTTCTGTGGTCCGCTGCTGCTGGCTCAGGGTTTACTGCCTTCCGCACCATTGCTAGTAGTGAGCTGAAGAACCATGGAGTGCCTGTGGCGCCAGCAGCCCTGGCTTTATGCTGGTGGATTGCGAGATCCGCCAGCGTAAGGCCCCAATAGGATTGGGCCATTAATAGTCTTTTGTTATTCCTTGCCAAAATATGAAAAAATAATGATATTGTACATAGTTTTAAAAGTATTTCTCCAGTGTAAGGTTTTTCTCAGAATTTAATTTAATAAATGGATGGAGTATAAATTAAAAAGCAACTCATTTGTGAAACAATGCCAGGCAGTGAGGACAATCTGGATCCAGAATGTTTAAGTGCATTTCTAATAATGGGCAAATCAAATACAGAACTTTCCACTTTAATTTGCAGCTGACTCATTGTTTCAATTTTTATCAATTTTTTGAAATAAATAATTAAAAACATCTAGAGCAGGGGTTCTCAACCTTTGGAGGCCTGGGTACCCCCTATCACGGTTCAATTTTCTGAAGTACCCCCTGCTAATTAACTGCTAATTAACTGGATTAATATAATTAATTAGGTTGTTACCCAGTGGCTTAAAATGAGAATGTGCCAAAGAGACTCTGAATGCTAATGACCTGTGAGCTATGACTTTGGATGAAACATGTGCCAGACTGGACTCTATTATGACACAATGCCGCTTGTGTTCCTGCCATGAGCAATGCTGAAGAAAGGTCTCCCCAAGAAGCATGAGGGAAAAACCTGACCAGCTGCCTGACACCATTTTTGCCATGTGTCCAAAAAAGCTCTCACAGAATTTATTCTGCATTCCCCCCCCCCCCCACTGTGATGTTCCTAGAAGAAACAATACAGAGGAACACATGAGATGACTCCACCCAGCCTTTGCTTTTGTCTCTTAAGTACCGGACCATCAAGACAGCCTCCCCTTGTCTCCTCACCCTCCCCCCCACTTGTCTGTTTTACCCAAGGTGCACTGAGGCGTCCCTTCTAGGACCCCCGTTTCCTGTTTGTCTGTGTACCTGGGGATCCTCTTCTTGGACATGTGCTCAGCAGCTCCCTATAAAAGGCAGGGACAGACTGGGAAGCCCTCTCTTGGTTCTTCCTCTTGTGCTGTGGACTGGTACTGGTGAGATCTCCCTATTTCTATCTTGTTCCCCTTCCCCCCTCCCTCTCTCTTGCAACCCCCCTCCCTCCTCTTTGCATTACCCCTCAGTTAGTCACTAATTTGGTTCCTAAACCCAGCTTGTTCAGAACCTTGGAATCATTTTATTTCTCCCCCTTCTGCTCATACCCCCCATTCTTAACTTGACTTCTCAGTCGCTACTGACTGCCTACTTTTTCATTCAATGCTACAGCATTGCAAGCCAAGGTGAACTCTAGCAAGAACCCTGCTAAATCTCTGTACTTAAGTTCCTAGGTCTGTATGCTTTGGGAGTATGATTGCATATTGAACTGTATTTTCTTTTTGTATGATGATTCTTGCCTGAACTATTTAGTAAATATTGGAAAGTAACCACGTGTGTTCTCAATATTATTTAACTGAACTCTGGAAGCCCAACTCTGGTATAGCTGGTCTAAAGGTCCCTGTCTAATACCAAATTGCCATATTTAAGCTATTCCCCTAATTTCAAGGGCAATTTTGGTAACAAGGTAATTAATCATTAAATAAAAAGCACTAAAACAATTTTAAATGTGAACAATGTCTTATTTAACTGTGTGTGTGTGTGTGTGTGTGTGTGTGTGTGTGTGTGTGTGTGTGTGTGTGAGAGAGAGAGAGAGAGAGAGAGAGAGAGAGAGAGAGAGAGAGAGACATGCAAGGATCTCTTTTTTTCTCCAAGTCACACTTCCCAAAAATCAGCCCCTCCTTCCCCCACCCCACCAAAGTACATTTTCCAAAGTACAAAAATAAGCCCAAAACCAAAATCAGAGAGACAGAAGGGCTCCGAAAATAATTACAATTTAAAATCCATGTCAATTAACACTAATTAGCTGCTGATGGGGCAGATAAGGGGCAGGGCTTGGCGTACCCCCAGCAAGAGGTCCGCGTACCCCTAGGGGTACCCGTACCACAGGTTGAGAACCTCTGATCTAGAGGATTTATCTGATTTTTTGTCTGCTTTGGCATATCTTATTCCAAATGCCTGTGATAGTGATAGTTATCAATATATGAGTGAAACACATCAATTATTCATATATCAGGAAAACATACACCAACAGCACACATTTACTTTATTGGGATGATTCACAAGGATAGGCCCAATCCTATCAGTGCGACACATCAGTACACCCCTAGGTATGCCAGCACAAAGATAGCCCCAGCATTGCAGAAGCCCTTCCACCAGCAACTGCTGTACAGATGCCAGTGCAGCAGTTGGAAAGCCGCGCACCACTATCCTTTAGGGAGGAGACTGGCCACCGGTACAACCCCACCAGTGGAGAGGCATAAAAAGTGTGGCCTAGTAGAAAAGCGGCGTTTTTGCACATGAGCACAATGCCACATGAAGCCTCTTGCCCTCAGCAGCGTTGTGCGCATGTGTGAAAATGCCACTTTTGGCCTAGTCAGAAGCAGCCGAGCTGCCAGCCAAAGAAGACGTGTCGTCACCCTCTCCCAGCTTGTACCGGGCGGCAGCAGGGGGTGACGCGGTGGCAGTAGGGGGTGACACGACGGCAGTGGGGGTGATAGTGAGGCGGGTGAGCGGTTTGTACGGACGGGGGGGGTGACGTGGCATGCGACGTTGGGCGCATCACCCCCACCATTGATCACTTGTTTCAAGTGCCCCCCACATCAAAATCATGGCCCACACAAAAAATTTAGAAAAATCCTAGAGAAGTGTTTTTTCCCCTCTCTCTTGAGGGAAATCTTGAGGGCCTAGCTGAGAAGGAAAGAAGGTTCCCTGTATACCCCACAACAGAGTTGGTCTGTCTTCTAGAAAGTGTACCTATCTTCCAGCCAGTTAGGAAAGATGCCATTTGAAGATAACTTTATTCTGTACTCAGCTAGCAGCTGGCTGCAGAACCGAATCACTGAGAGGCTTCCATTTCAAACACAAGCTGGGGGAAAATCACACAGACCCTGGAATGTCTTAGTTCCAGGCTTGTGCAGAAGGATACCCAATTTGTGACATGTCTTATGGGGACTGAGAGAACGCCCTGCCTTCACCTTGGATTCTAGCTGTTTCACATGTTCTGGTGGGGAAGCCACCAAAACTGCTTCCACGTGGCAGTGGTCTGCGTGATCCTGAGTGTGTGGGAAAGCCTTTTGCTAATGATTGCCAAAAATGTGTAGTTTTGAGGGCCTCCAGTTGGCAAGATGGACTGTTGTGGTCCTCAGAGACACTGTTTAGCTCTAGTACCACCCCCTTTGCTATGAGTATATTCATCCTTTGGATGCTGAGATTCTTGTTCATCGAGAGCTAGGCAGCAGGAGTAGCAGCTATTCAGGTTGGAAGTCATAATGTAAATACAGTGCAATTGAAGTTTTGTTTTCAGGAAAAAAAAAAACCCCAAAACACCCTATGTCCCATTGTCGTATGGACACATAAAAGCAAAACAGTGGTGGTCTTTTTGAAATCTTTAATCACAATTGCTCCCAAGAGAAAAACAATTCTGATTCAAACTGTGAATAAAAGCAACGTAAGGACATTGTGCCAAACACTTTCTGGGTATAAAACTCCATTAGTGTCAATGGAATTTTACAATCAAAATGAATTTGTCCCACCGGCCCTACGGTATAGTCGTATGTTTCTGCAGCAGAAAATAGAAAAGAGGAAGCTTATCACAGAACAGTGGACTAAAAGGACACGGGTATAATACAAACACCACAGCACTGAACTTACTTATGTGTAATGTTTTATTATTAAAATGTAATCTTTCTGCTTTGGCAACTTGCACATGTGCTGAGCAGGGAAATGGTACTTACGGACTTACGCACAATTGCCTGGGTTCCCAGTAGAATAGCTTTTTGGGCTGTGGAGTCAAATACATGTTGACAGTGATTTGAAAGCCAAAGGTAGATCCTGGTCTGGCATCCCATCTTCTAAAGCGTTGCACTTCTCCCTACTGTAATATTTAGGAGTCCTGTCCAATAGTCTTGACTCCATGTTTTGTAGCAATTTAATGCACCTGAATTGAAGTAGTTCCAACCCAGATCTCACTTATTGGTCTATCATTCTAAGGTTGGAACTGTCCAGGTAAAATTCATGTCAGATTCTTCTGGTCGGCCTAGTTCTACATTTTTGTTTGCATCATAACTTCAAATAATAATAGACTTCAAAAAGAATAAACATCAACTTGCTTACTTCAAACATCTATCTACATTCATGAGGTATCTTACAACTACTGCCTTCTTTTAGTGGTTCTTTTAGCATCTCTTTTAGCATGCCCAGAAATGATAGCATCCGTCCTCTGTTGCTTTCTTCCCGTCACTCTAGAGTCGCAAAGAGGGAAGAAGAGGACAGTGGAGAGCAACTCCTTAAAAGGAGTAGGAACAGAGCAAAGTGGGGGAAATGTGTGTGTGTGTGTGTGTGTGTGGGGGACATTGGGAGAATTTAGGTGGGCTTCCCAGAGGAACCCATGAGAAAAAAGTGGAGGTTTTGATGTACAGAAAAGAACGGGGAAAGGTGAAAACGATGGGTGAATTGAAAGCTTCAGGCAACAGGTGAGCCTGGAAACAGGCTGTGAAAGCACTTCACCCAGCTATGGTGGAGGAGCTAGTCTTTCCCACTGAACATCGATACACCAAGGCCTCCAAAGGGAGATTATAATAAGAATCCCCGATTGAGACACCTTGCTAGGGAGGACCTGATGGATTGGTCAAATGAATATGTGGAAGGAGGCCCGAGGCTTCTCAGGCCTCTAACAAACAGTAAAAAGCTGCAGTCTCTCTCTCTCTCTCTCTCTCTCTCTCTCTCTCTCTCTCTCTCACACACACAAACACACACACACACACACACACACACACACACACAGAGCACAGCACAGCACAGCACAGCACAGCACAGCACTCACTGGTGGAAAGACAGAGACAATCACTAAAAGTGCAGCAATTCAGTGGCGTCACTGCGCGCGCGTCACCCAATGGCAGGGGCACGTGCGCTGCCTCCCGTGGCCCCCCAAATTTACCCCCGCTCCAGAGAAGCCAGAGAAGGAGGACGTATCCCCGCTCCAAGCGTCTTCCTTCTCCAGCGGTCCAGGGCCTTCTGACGAGGCCCAATGTGTTAATACGTGATTTTTTAGCTTTTTCGCGCATGCGCAGACCATTCCTGAGGGCAAGGGCTGCCCTTTTGCCCTTAGAAACGGTCTGCACATGCGCAAAAAGCTAAAAAATAACGTATTAACACATTGGACCTCGTCAGAAAGCCCTGGGCCGGCAGCCGGGGCGGACGCTCCGAGGCCTTCTCCTGGCCTCAGAGCCTCTGGAGGATGACGTGCGGGGGTGCGCGCGACACCCTTTGCGCGTGTCACCCTTCAGTGGCCCGCCCTCCGCCACGGCCCAGCGACGCGTCAATAGGGTTGGTCACACCCGGGGCAAGATCTCATGGTGTCACCCCCATGGACCTCCTCTCATGCCAGACCACACAATGTGGAGGCCCCCAGGAAATGCGATGCAATCCCTGCATGAGTCTTGGCGGGGATTGGGAAAAACCCATTTTCTACCAGTGGTGTGTTTTTGTACCACCAGTAACAAATAGAATAGAATAATCCTCTTCTCAAGAGCTTTGGAAGATGTGTGCTTGTAGTCCATCAGCTCAGAATCAGCTGCAGAAGTGATCATACAGGTTTAAATTAAAAAGCTTTCTTACAAGAAACCAACATCTTCATCAACCAATAGTGTTTACATATCAAGTCTGAATTCCACAAGACTTGAGGATCAAACTAGACATTGCTTTAAGATTGTCCTGTTATTTTTTTTTTAATTTAGGAAATAACTGCTGTATCCACCCCCTGTCGATCAGGACTATGGTGTGGGATAGCTTAACCCTCTGGTCTGCTATGACCCTGATCTGGATTGGGGTGCCCTGTGGGTGCTCAGGGGAAAAAGAAAACTCCTATTGGTACCAATAGAAGTTTTTTTCAGAGAAAATATCAGTGGGAGGGCATCCAATCCGGATTGTGACCATGAAAAAGCAGACGGTTAAATCCACTTGTCCCCCCCCCCCCAGGTCCTGAGCCACAGAGATGGATCCAGCATTTATTTACGGAATTTGAAAAGCATGCAAGCCCCCGTCACATGCCCTAGTTCCATGCAAAACAAATAATTTAGAGCCCAATCTTATGCATGTCTACTCAGAAGCAATTGTCCCTTTTCACCCCAGCAAGGCGTCATTTCCAGTGGCTGTTGCTGGTGTCTCTTCTGCATCTCTTTTAGTCTGGGAACCATTTACTGATTTATTTATGTTTTGTAAACTGCTTTATGAATTACTGTCTGTAGAAAAGCGGTACATAAATATTCTTTATATTAATAAGTTCTATTATAGTCAATGGAGTTTACTCACAGGTAAGTGTGGATAGGGTTGCAGTCTCAGGTTGACCCTCAGTGTTCCTAATGAAACAAAGCACAAGCAAGTTTGGTAGAGTTGTGGGAACAGAAACACTGATGCCAGAGATGGCGAACCAGTAAATGTGCACCATGTGTTTTCTTCTGATCCTCTGAGCATCAATAAGCCAACAGCTTGACTCCCTAAAGGGATTCTTTGCTGAAACATAGAGTTTTTTTCATCTGTGTTATTCAGAATTATATCGTCAGTCGCAGTGGTTTAAAAAATCCTAAAGTAGGATGTAAATGACAAGTGAAACAGATGGGGGCCAAGTGGCAGACCCCATCACAGGCTGTTCTGGGCTTGGTGGTATGGAGATGGGAAAGCAGATGGCAAACTTCAGTGAAGTCTCTATCTTAACAGAGAGCCAACTACTGACATTTCTTTGCCTGGGAGTTCTTCCCCTTCTTCTGGCACAAGCACAGCTGGAGATGAGAGTTCAATGGCATTGTGTAGTCCTCACTATATTCGGGGAGGGGGAGGGGGATCCAACTGATATTCAGGACCTGACAGATGACCACATTTGGCAAAATGAAGAAATTTGCCTCACAGGCCAACTTAGTAACAGACCGTGGGTGGGGGGAATTCTCTTGCAGCATGTGACTTGATGCATCATTGTAGTCATCTGGAGCTACTACAGTACTCTGCAATCACCTCTTGCAATGCACATACTTTCTGGTTATTGCATGAGTAATCCTGATTGAATGGATTGGTCCATTTGGCCCCTTCCTATTTTACAATTTTGTGACCCATCAGGATATTTGAACTATGACTGGACAACCCATTACTAATTCTTTGATCTATTCAGTAGTACTTATTTTCTGAGTCTTGCTTATTTTGCTAATACCCTTGTCAAATCCAGATGCCATATTAATCTAGGGTCAGTACTGCAGAGTTTGAGACAGGCTACTGGACTTGGGCCATATTAGCCAAATTGTAAATCTGTATTGAGATATTCTGTAAAAAGAAAGCATATCTTTTGGCCATCAGAAACAGCATATATTGGCACAGTATTTAAAATACCAAGATGTTTTGTACAGATCGATTTTGTTGCCATTTCTATCATTCTGTCATTTTTGCCCTGTCATATGGAGATTATTAGTTTTATTGCTGCTATTTGAGGTTATTTTGTAATTTATATTATGGTATCTTTTATTGTTGTCTTATGGTTTATTGCATTTATTTTATCTGTAAGCCCCTTAAGCTTACTTTAGTAAAGAAAAGCTATATAAAGCTTTATAAAGATATTATTACAATAAATAAAAACAAATTATGGATATATATGGTGCCCTTTGTGGTAGCCAACAACGGAGGTACAGTATTTTTGTGTCCAAACATTTCAGCTTTGAAAAATACAGCAAACAGAAATTCAAGGAGTAAGACAAGATGCTGAAGTATCCATCTCTGTGTGTAGCACACCAGCTTCATAATTGTTACGTTAGGTGTTTCCAAGTCCCTAAAATATAGATCCTCCCGTATGATAACGTGGTAAAAAGAAAAATTGTCTTGCCGATATGTTATGAAAGTATATTGCTTCTCTTTGATTGCCACATTAATGAAACGTCAGCTTTCCTCCGCCTTCTCTTTCTGGCGCCTGCTCTGCCAAAGCGGGTGGGGTGCACAGCACATGACTTAATGTTTGCAAATTTAATATCTGACTCGATATTCCTCTCAAAGCAGCTATCAGTTGTAAAATTGCAACTAGGGCTTTTTAAAGAGCTGGAAAAATATACGCCAACAACTCGTACGTGCCATTATATCAGTGACTCTGTAAACGGCCAGACAAATTTAGGATTGACAAAGTGTGATATGCTTGAGACAGATTGTGTAAATGTCAGTATATCATTAGTGCAATTTACTGGAGAGCTTTGCTAAATATAGAACTGATGGAGTTGGGCATTCTTCCCCTTCACCTGAGTTGCAGCACTCAATAATCAGAGAAGAAACCCAGCTTCTCTCAGCTAGTGAGAATCAAACTTCATTGTGGATAGAATCTTTAATCAACTTTTAGCTATCAAAGGTAGGTTTTTTTTTAATCATACGTTTAATAACTCAATTCATCAAAGAGTTTCTTCTTGGTACTTGTGCCAGTGGAGTAGAGCCCATTTTACTGACAGTTGGTTTAACTATAATAACTGCTGACAGATTTCATGCTGCCTGGGAATGCTGTTTATTGCTATTTATTACAATAATACTGGTTGTTGTTGTTGTTGTTGTTGTTGTTTATCCCAGATTCATATGTAACAAGTGCTACCAGCCTCAACATAAATCCAACATGGATGTTATATTTAAAAGTTATGAAACCTTTTTTTAATCGTATTAGTTAGAGAATGACAGAACTGGAATGCATTGGAGGATCATCCACTGTATTTTGGCGAGCATGATCAGATGTAAATGAGGATCGGTTCTTGTAGTTGCAGTTGTTATATATAGGGTCCAATCCTAACAGGCTGCTGTGCTGTCAGAATTCGTGTTCTAGAGGTGAGGTGGCCTTTCCAGTGTCACAAAATGTGGCGCAGATAAGGTGGCGGTGGGAGAGGGTCATGGGCAGGAGGGGGTGGATCTCAGTGCATGGCGGAATCCTATTTCCCTTTTCTCAGTCCAACATGCCTCTGAGTAGGCTTACCAGATCTCCAACCGGGACAGAGTGCTAGACCTTTAGGAGAAGGAATGTGGGCAGGTGTAGCTTGTTAAGTCCTAGAGCACAATCCTAGGCATGTCTGCTCAGAAGCAAGCCCCACTGAACACAATGGGGCTTGCTTCTGAGTAGACATGCCTAGGATTGTGCTCTAAGGTTTAACAAGCTACACCTGCCCACATTCCTTCTCCTAAAGGTCTAGCACTCTGTCCCCGTTGGAGATCTGGTAAGCCTACCTCTGAGGCTCCTCACACCAGCTAAATAGCTGGCCTAGGTCCAAGGAGACCCATTAGCAGCCAGGTGGCTTATGGGGAGGTAAGTAAAAAATATTTTTACTTACCTCTCCCAGGCCTCCTGGTCTCTCCCCCACGGCAGGATGCAGTGCCCACTCCATTGGCACCACTACATCATGTAGGAGGATAGGATGGGGGATAGGATTGGGCTGTTAGTGTTTTTATCAAAATCTGTTTTGCGAAGTGTTGATTTTAGAACTGGCATCCCAAAAGATTCAGACAGCTGTAGACAGCCAAGGAAGAATTAAGTGGCATTTTCTCTAATTTGATCATCAAAAAGAAAACCTATCAACATATTCTCATTGCTGTATCTCAGCCTCCAATAGATATTGCTCCAGATGTTATAATAACATGACTTGAACAGAGGAGATGCGCTGCTGTTCTCCTGAGGCCAATTGCAGCATGCATGTCTTGCAGCTGAACAACAAAAAGACCCAAAGGCAAAGTAGGAAGACCTGGATCCAGCTGTTCTTGATTATTTCCCGTGCTTTCCATACAGTCACATGAGTTTTGTAAGGCGAGGAAGGCTGCTTCTAACTCAATCTCCTGTTGATTGGTCACAGATTATTTTTTTACTATATGTCCTGGAATCCAAAGGTTTTGTTAGTTGTAAGGAGTAAATCTATCTTTACGACAGAGCTGAAGGTCTGCCCCACTGTAAGGATCCAATTCTATCAACTCTCCAGCACCGATGCAGCTGTGCCAACATGGCATGCACTGCATCCTGCATGGGGGGGGGCAGTCATAGAGTGTCTCAACCTCGTGGCTGCATTGCGGCTGCTTCAGTGCTGGAACATTGGATAGGATTGGGCCTAACTCTGACAGGACTTGTAGTTACAAAATGTCCTTGTCTACCTAGATTTGTGTTGACTGAGATATGGCCTCAGTCATCAAGTGCTATTTTATTACCGGCTGAGTACATGGTTTGTACACTGCAATACATATGAAAATGGCTGCCCAAATGCTATTGGGAAAGTGGGTTGGCAGTTATGGTAATGATCTGTTCTGCTGATAGGGCATACATTACTCTTCTGCTGGTAGTGTGTAAGGGATGTGCACTGCAGACAGACGATGGAGGATTTCTACAAGATTGGTCCCATCCAAGTAGTAGGCTGCTTTCAAAGATGAATGGGATCTTTATCATGGAGGAGCATTTTGGGTGGCCACTATGTGGGGTCTGTACTGTTTGCACTAGCACTATGTTGCAAATCAAATGTATATTTGCTTGATAGCCAAAAAACTAGATGTTCATTTGTTCCTGCGTTTTAAAAGTGGAGTGAACAGGGCATGTGCCTAATTCTAACATTAAAGGGTGTGTGTGCATTGTTGTTGTTCAGTCGTTAAGTCGTGTCCGACCCTTCGTGATCCCATGAACCACATCCCGCCAGGCCTTCCTGTCCTCCACTATCTTCCTGAGTTCGCTCATTTTCATGTTCGTTGCATCGGTGATGCTGTCTAACCATCTCATCCTTTGCCTTCCCCTTCTCCTTTTGCCTTCAATCTTTCCCAGCATCAGAGTCTTCTCCAGAGAGTCCTCTCTTCACATTAGGTGGCCAAAATATTTGAGCTTCAGCCTTATTATCTGTCCTTCCAGGGAACAGTCAGGGTTGATTTCATTTAGGATTGACTGATTTGATCTCCTAGCAGTCCCAGGGACTCTCAGGAGTCTTCTCCAGCATCACAGTTCGAAAGCATCTATTCTTCGGCGCTCAGCCTTCCTTATGGTCCAACTCTCGCAACCATACATTGCTACTGGGAACACCATCGCCTTGACTATACAAACTTTTGTTGGCATGGTGATATCTCTGTTTTTTATTATGCCGTCTAAGTTTGCCATATCTTTCCTTCCAAGGAATAAGCGTCTTTTAATTTCATGGCTGCTGTCTCCATCTGCAGTGATCTTGGAACCCAAAAAAGTAAAATCTGTTACTGCTTCCATTTCTGCCACTTCTATTTGCCAGGAATTGATGGGACCAGATGCCATGATCTTAGTTTTATTAATGTTGAGTTTCAAGCCAACTTTTGCACTCTCCTCTTTCACCCTCATCAAGAGGCACTAAAGAGGGGCGGGCGCTGATGTGGTGCCCTGGTGCGGAGGGCCCCAGGGCGTCAGGGCGGAGGGGGGGCCGGGGGGGGCGGGAGACATCCTAGGTTTCGTTTTCTTTTTTCGTTTTTTCCGGTTTTTTTCTTGCTTTTTTAAAAGGTTTTTTTAGGGGTAAAAGGGTTTCTAGGTGAATATGTGTGCTTTGCGCCACTTATCTTTTTTTTATAGGGCCTCCAGGCTGGACTATGATGTCCTCCGACGATCTCCGACGATCCTCCGTGAATCACGCAGCGGGATGGCTGTTTTGCTATGCGCATGCGTGAACTCTGCAAAGTTCACGCATGCGCATAGCAAACAGCCATCACAGAGTTCACGCAGAGTTCACGCATGCGTGAACTCTGTGATGGCTGTTTGCTATGCGCATGCGTGAACTTTGCAGAGTTCACGCATGCGCCTAGCAAAATAGCCATCCCGCTGCGTGATTCACGGAGGAGATCATCGGAGGACATCGTAGTCCAGCGTGGAGGCCCTATAAAAAAAAGATAAGTGGCGTAAAGCACACATATTCACCTAGAAGCCCCGTTACCCCTAAAAAACCTTTTAAAAAAGCAAGAAAAAACCGGAAAAACGAAAAAAAAATGAAAAGAAAGTAATTAGCATAATTATGTTAATTAGTAATTATGCTAATTACTTTGGGGGCGTCGAGGGGTGGGCCCCTACTAGTTCTGGGGCTAGGTACGCCACTGGTTTTCTGCCATTAGGGTGGTATCGTCTGCATATCTGAGGTTGTTGATATTTCTCCCGGCAATCTTGATTCCGGCTTGTGATTCATTCAGCCCTGCATTTCTCATAATGTACTCTGCATATAAGTTAAATAAGCAGGGTGACAATATACAGCCTTGCCGTACCCCCTTCCCAATTTTGAACCAATCGGTTGTTCCATGGCCGGTTTGAACTGTTGCTTCTTGACCCGCATACAGGTTTCTCAGGAGGCAGGTAAGGTGGCCTGGTATCCCCATCTCTTTAAGAATTTGCCATTTGTGTGCATTAATAATAACTTTAATAGTGCCTAGTAGTTCAAGGAACACAGAGTGTCTCTGTTGGAATGCCTCGGGTCTTATTGATCCTGCTCTGGGGCTACTGCTCTGCCTCCTCCCTCTGCACTCTGACCAATATCCTGGAGCTGCACAACTAGTTCATTATAAGATCGGACAACGGATCACTGCAGCTCCCTCTGTTGGAAGAGAGAACTACCTATCTTGACATCCCCAATGTCACATTTGCTTAAGAAAACATGAACAAAAGAACTGTAGTGTAACGTTTCCAAATGAATGTCTTGAGCAAGTCATATTTAGAACATATATTCTAAATATGAATTGTTGACAACAACCTAAGTAGCCCAGCAGTCATTCACCACAAATCCTTTGTAAAAGGCAGGTGGTTTGATATGCGAGTACATGCGCTCTTCATAGGTCCGCCATGTACAGTGCACCAGCCTGACTATAAACATTGCTGCTGCTGTTTTGTGGTGGTGTTACAGTTGCTGGGTTCACCACATCATCTGGGTGTGAGATAGAAGGACCATGTATATCGTCATCTTCTGCATCAGATGTCTTTGTGATTTTCTGAGGTAGCAGTGGACAAATGACTTTGCAATACTATCATTATGAGTGCTCATTAACCTCAACTATGTATGTGTGGTGGCTTATTTTTTCCTGTGCAAATTCCTAAGGGCATTCCCTGTTGTGAGGAAATAATTGGATATGAACTGAATCTCCAAGATCTATCACTGGTAATTCTTTAGCGGCATGCCCATCATAGTCAGCTTTAGTTATACCAGGGGTGGCCGACCTTCCACCATTAGGGCCTCTGCATTCTTAAGAGTTGTGTAGAAGACAGAATCTTGGCAGCTGCAACTGCTGATGGTGCTGCTAAAGCAGCTGCATCTGCTGAAATGCCCTCACATAATCAACCATTATAAAGGGCCAGGAGCATGCATGGTGGAAGGTTGGCCACCCCTGAGTTGTACTGTGTTTGTGTTCCAACTGCTCTGATATGTTTTCTGTCACTTCAGGGTTCACGAGTGCAGGGGCTGTCGGTACTGGTGAACGTGTGCATCTCGACATGAGGCGCTGCACTGGGCTGCTGGCCATGTTTGCTGTGGGACTGTTTCGCCACTCCAGGATAGCTTGCCAGGTACTTTATATTTTGCCATTTTTAGTATGAGCATTTTTGCATTTTTGACAACAGAGCAGCTTTGCCATTGGGTCACCTGCCATTGTAGGAAAAGGTGATCATGTGATGACACTCTTTTGCAAACTGGGCAAATTCTTTACTAACGAATTGTGGTTCCCCCATCCAAAAACACAGTCAGGTATGCCAAGTCTACTGAACCATTTCATGACTCTGTCTATTATGATGGTTGCTGCAGTTCTTGGCAGTTTATCTAATTCCCAGAAATCTGGATAATAATTATCCACAACAAGGATGAAATAGTGACAATCATTCTCCATAAAGAGGAAAATTGCTTCTTTGCTCCGATTTCTGCTTGGAATGCTATGTGTTATCCCTGGTTCCTTCTGTAGTTTTTACTGGGACTTAGCACAGACATCGCACTTCCTTAGAACATCTCGGATTTCATTATTAAGATGTATACTACATCTCTGGCTTTCCCTCTATACCAGAGTAACTGCAAAGTATCTAAGACTGCGAGATACGATTCTTTTCTGAAGGCTTTGCAGATGAGTATTCGTGGTCTTTTAAATATGATGCCATCTTGGACACTGAATTCATCATAATAATGCCAATATTTTCAAGCGGACATTGGAGCTTATCTTTCGATGTTTGATCAACCTGCTTAAATAATAGTATCAGAAGTTATAGCTCCTGTAATATGGTTTCCCAGATCTTTTGAAGTCCTTGTACTGAGAGGGGTATGTAGTTTGCTTGAGTTATGCCTTCTAACTCCTCTTAAAGCCCAATCCTATCCTTTCCCCTGACATAGCATGCAGCTGCATCAAAACAGGCTGCGCTGTATGCTGTGTGTGTGTGGGGGGGCACACACACCCCACTTGGGAGAGGAAAGAGGCTTGGGAAAGGAAAGGGTAAATATTTTCCCTTACCCCTCCATAAGCCTTCAAATTGTCAATGAGATTCCTTGGACCTGTGCGAACTCTTTAGCTGGCGCACACCTGAGGAGACAAAGAGGGCATGTCAGCTTCTCCCAGAGGGGATAGCATCCAGTGCAAATCACCTGCACTGGGTGCCACCCCTTCCCGCCTCCAACATGTCTCCCACCCTCCGCCTGTTCCATCCTGTTCCACCATCCCTCCACCCCATTCTGCCCTCCTCACCAACTCACCATTGGTGGTGGGTGCCTATATTGAACGTGACAACATTGCAGTCTGAGTAGTTTTGGAGCTAACAACAATACTTAAAAAATGAGTTTTTTTTTGTATTAGTATTTTAAAAAATGAGTATTTTTAAAAAATACTTAAACAACATTTAAAAAATGACTTCTACCAGTTAATGATCACAGTCAATCCAGATGAATTTCTGACCACATGTATATTGGTCAAATTTTTCACAAGTTAATGCTATTGCCAAGCATTCTTTTTTCAGTTTGGGTACAGTGCCACTTAGGCTGCAATCCTATACACACTTTCCTGGGAGTAAGCCCCATTGAACACAGTGGAACTTACTTTTGAGTAAACATGCATAGGACTGCACTATCAGTCTGTGATAGAGACCCTGATGAATACACAGCAGGCTGCTCACTTTGCAGAAGTATTTCACCAAGTCCAATTTCACTGGCATTGCACTGGATAATAGTTACATTTTCATTCATGTCACAGTATTCCAAAGCTGGGTGACTGGTAACAATCGCTCCCTCCCCACCCACACCCTGCCCCCGCTTCCGCCTTACCTGTTGCGGCGGTGTGGCAGGAACTGGTGCCGGCCACAGAGCTCCTGCAGCAGCACTCCCAAAATGGCCACCAACGGAATGCTCTGTGTGCTGTCAGCGGCCATTTTGCAACAGTGAGAGTGTCTGTTGCAATGCACTCTGCCTGACAGCCCAATCCTGGATAGGGTTGGGCTGTCAGTCAGGCAACCCAGAAGAACACCATACTTAATAGTGTCAAAAACTGCAGGTCCAGTTTTTAACACCAGCAGGACCAACAAGGAAGCACTTCCCCTATCCAGTCCCCAGCATGGACTGGTTGCAAATCTTGAGATGTTGCGGCATTCCATGTAGAATAATGCTGTCATATGTAGTGTCATCTTGTTGAGTTTAAAATTGACCGTTCTGGCCCTTTCCAGGAGACAGATGAGATTGTGGTCATGGTCTGCTACAGCTGTTTGTATGGTGTCGTTACGTTGTCTGTACATTAAAATGTCATCTGCAATGACACTGATCCCTTCAAGACCTGCCAACACATCCTGTTAGTGACACTGATTCTGCAGCTGGACACTTTCAGCCACCTATAATGCCTTCCTGGAGTTCAAACAGTAGCAAGATAGCTTTTCTTTTCATCTAATAATACTTGCCAATATCCATCCTTAGCATCTAGTAATGCTTTGTTTAACTTGCTTGGATCAATGCAGCAGAAACGGCCCTACACCCCCCTGTGGGAGGGGGCCGCCGCAGCGACACCCCCCATGGATGGCCCTGGGGGTGTGATGTCATTGTTGCACGCCGCAACGGCGCAGAAACACCCCCTGGTGCTTTTTGGCTCCTTTTTGGAGCCAAACAACACCAGGGAGGGCTAGAGGGCCAAAGTTGCAGCTGAGAACGGCTGCAAAGAGGAGCCAGCAGCGCTGGGGGGGGGGGAACGGATCTGGTAGCAGGTGCACCCCCCCGTGACCCGCTGCTTGGGGCCCACCACCCCAACTGCCCCCATCGTAACGACGCCTCTGCAGTGCAGGTGCAAAGTTTGCCAGGTTTCTTTGAGGCCTCTGTACTGCTGATCCACTTGATATGTACTGTTACTTTGGCATTTATATCAGCTGTTTCCATTTGCTTTATTGCTTTCATGATCTTTTCTTTCAGCATTACAGCAACTCTACATGGTGGATTTTGCACTGGCTGAACATCTACTTTTGGCACAATCCTATTTGTCGATGCCGGCGTTGAGTGTCGCAAAGAGAGTAGGTGGCGCTGGCGGGAAGACCTGCACCATTCCACCGCTGTCGGAGTCTGCGACCAGTGCTAGAGAGTGAGTAAGTTGGCCGCCGGCAGGCACAGGGACTGGGGGAGGGCAAGGAGGGGGTGTAATGGGGCAAGGGGAAGGCAGGGGTGGGCAGATTGGGCCTGGGAGGGGGTGGGACCAGCATCCTCATTGCACACCATATCCCCCTCCCAGGCCTTGAGCCCCGACACAGGGCTGCTTGGTTCTACGCCACCTAAAGAGCTGGTGGAGATCCAAGTAGCCCCACTGGGGGTTTACCTAGGTTAAGCGAGCAAATGCCCGCGTACCCTGAGTAGGGTACCCTGAGTCCAGCCAGGCCCTTCTCCAGATAGATTCAGCATGGGCTGTGTGGCCCACGCTGAGCACCCTATGCCAGTGGATTGGCAGCACAATCCTGTTGAACAATCTGGCTGTGGAGCGAGTGCTCTGCCGCCAGAAGCCATCGCAAACGTGCTGGAAAGCACATTTGCGACAACTCAGGAGTAAGGGCCGCCGATGCGAGGCCGGCAGACCTTACTCCGCCGCTGGATCACCCCTGCGGCCGCCGGAGTCAGGTAAGAGATCCCCCGGTGGGCGCGGGGGTTGTCCGGGAGGTGAGGGAGGGGGGCGATTGGCCGAGCTGGCCCAGGAGGGGGCGGGGATAGCGGCCACCATATCCCCGTCCCGGCCGGCGCGGCCGTTACACAGTCTCCTCTTACTTCCACCAGCTAAATAGCTGGCAGAAATTCGAGGAGGCACATTTGGGCTGGGCAGCACTACACCGGGGGAAGGTGAAGAACGTCCCCTTCCCCTGAGTACCGTATTGGTCTGAGTATAAGACTCACTTTTTTCTCCTAATTTAAGTTTTTAAACTAGGGGTGCATCTTATAATCAGACTGTTGCAATTTAATGCCAGTGATTTAATTAATTTTTTTTAATAGCACCAAACTTTAAGGGTGCATCTTATAATCAGGTGCATCTTATACTCGGGACAATACGGTAGTTTGAGACCAATGTCAATCGGCCTGGAACGAGATTAGGATCCGGCGGGCGGCCCTGGGCCGCCTGCGGGATAATTAGTCAGGATTGGGGTGTAAGTTGTAAGAGATGCAGCATGCCTGGGAATCATCCAAATCATTCAAAGACACCGTTGTAATGTTTCAAAATGTGTGCCCATGGTATTCCACCTGGTACAAGTTCCTGAGCACAGTTTTTGTTGGTTTCCACAGCAATTGTGTGGATGATTTGCAATGTCTTCAATGTCCCAAACTTCATTTGCTCACTAGTATTAGCTTAGAGGAGAGGTTTCTGCTTCAGCTTTACAGTCTGAAACTCTACTTGGTATGCTTTTCCTTGGTGTAATGTACATTGCCCTAGTGGTATGGCAATTCTCTCATCATACAGTCTCAGTCTGGCTTTGCTCAGTGATAGAAACCTTTAGATACTGGCAGCCCAATCCAGACAAAGCCAAACACAATTTGGAAGCAAAAAATTCAATGTATGTATTTATCTTTCAAGTTTATTATGACCTGCCTCTCAGCCAAGGCTTCAAAGGATACAAACAGCATCCTGTTTCAATGGTGGTTAAAAATAGACCACACACTGAAAAACTGACAATTTTCTTCCTTTCAGTGGTACCCCAAACTCTGCTGTCTGAGGACCTAATGGTCAGACTGACCTTGACCTGAATCTATGCCCACTTACTTGGGAGTAGGTCCTATTGACCTCAGCAGAATTTACATTCAAGTAAACGTGCATAGATTGGGCTGTCAATGCACTGTCATGGTTCATGACTTTTTATTTTATTCTGACTGCCTACAACTTTTTGTGAGTTACAGGCCATCGGCTGAGTTGTCAAAATATATTAATTATACCCAGTCGCGTCGCGACGACGCGCGTCACCCCAGAGCGGGGGCGCGCGTCGCCCTTAAGGGGAGGCTCCACCCCCGCGCGTGACATCACGCGCAGGAGCAGAGCGCCCTCCCCGCTCCGTTTTCGGCTCATTTTGGAGCCAAACGGACACAGGGGAGGGTGGGCAGGCCCACCCTCCGCTCGAAACTGTAAGTGGGGGGGGGTGATCGCGCGTCACTCCTAGACGCGCGACACCCCCCGGCGGCCCGCCCCCCCGCTTCCCCCTGTCGACGCCAGTGATTATATCTGGGGGGGGGAGTGTAGGTGCTCAACAATTACTTTCTTCATTTAGAGAAGCTTGCAGTGGTATATGTTAGCTCCTGCTTTAGGCATTAATAATTGTACTGTAGGCTTGATATGCCAGAATGGGATAAATTGGAACTAATTTGTCAGACTGGAACAGAATGGTACAGGAATAGGTTAAAAAAAAGGGGGGGAATCAGCATTTGTATTATGAGAGAAGGATGCGAAGATCATGGCAATATATGCTACAAGCAGATGGCCTTGTAGAATCTAGCTCCAGAGAAATATTTCTGTTATGATGTGTTAAAGAACATCATGTAAATTTAGTTTTCTTCAATATGTAATTTTAAATTGATTTCTGGGAACTCTTGAAGAGGGCAGCCTTGGGAAAGAAATGCTTCTGACTGAATGGTTGCTTCAATCTATAAGCAGCAATAGAGTTTAAGAAGTACTATTCTGGGACCAATTCAATATCTGTGCCCAATAAACCAAGCCCACAACAGGAGGTTAATCTGAACTCGACATTTTCTGATCCAACCATTTGTAATCTCAAATATAACAGCATAATAGATAGTAAATGTAGCATGTCTTGGATACTGGAAAATCAAGCAGAATTGATACAGAGCTGTATTGTTACACTTTGTTAACAAATTACCATTTTAAGATTTTAAAAAATCTGCTGCATTTCTGTCAGTTTCTCAGATTTTATTTTTGCTTTATTTATGAACCTTGTATTGAAATTGAAATTTTTAAAATTGAAATATTTAAATTGCAGAAAAAATTTGCTCTGAAATTTATCAGACAAACATTGCAACCATTCTGGAGTTAAGATGGGCAACTCGTTTTATTGAAATGTTTCACTAACAGTGCAGTCCTATGCATACCTACTCAGAAGTAAATTCCATTGAGTTCAAATTGGGACTTACCCACAGGTAAGCATGTATAGGATTGCAGTCTAAGCTTAACCTTAAGCCTATGTGTGTGTATGCATTTTTAAAAAACTATCTACTATATATACAGTTGGCCCATCTTATCCATGGGGGTTCCGAACCCCTTACGGATAAGGCACAGCCATGGATATTTAAATCCACGGATTTAACATTAAAAAATAAAAAAGGTTAAGAATAGCCTTACTTGGCTTTTCGCTGCCAAATTGCTCTGTTTTCAGGGCTTTAGACAGGGAAATCATGCCCCGGAAGACTCTTCCAGGTCACGTGACTCCCCCTTCACCCAGGCTAGCCCCAGAATGCATATTTTTAATCTTTGAAAAGGTTTTGGTTCCCTTGCCATCCACGGACATCTGCGGATCCTCAAATCCACGAATGTGAAACCCGCGGATGGCAAGGGCCCACTGTACATAAACTGAGAGAGAGAGAGAGAGAGAGAGAGAGAGAGAGAGAGAGAGAGCCATCTGCAAGAGTGCACAACACATCACTATTGAAGACAATGCCCAATCTTCTTGATTTGGAAAATGTGGCATGTACCCTAAATTAAGATTCTGTTTCTCATTTTGCTTGCAATACTTTTATTGCAGTATAAATCCAAGAAAGAAAGAAAGCCATAAAGGAGTGTCATAATTTTTTAGAATGTGAATGATTATGTGAATAAAATCCCTCAGCTTATATGATAAATTATCAAAATGACAGAATTGCATTGTGATGACTGCAGTGCCCATGAAACCACTTCCACCAGGCAGTCCAGTTTATTATTATTAGTATTTCAGACCCCGAAACTCCCCATGTCCTCCCCTTCCTCTCCCATGATGCATCCCCTGCTGCAAACTTACCGGGAGCTACCAGGAGCTGCTATTGTGTGTGCTGCTGCCCATTTGCAGCAGTGGCCAGGAAGCACGCAATGGCAGCCCAACGTTTGCGCTGCCATAAAGGGCCTTGTGCTGCCAGAATGCAAGTAGGATTGAGCCCCTAATGTATCAGTGGCCTTCCCTTATTATGCTGGTTAGAAACAGAGTGAACTAGAAACCAAAAGTCCATATCTGGACTTCATGGATTCCAATGCCATCCATTTTATTCCAGGCTATATCAGAAATAACTCTGGGACTGGTGAAATTACACTGATGTAAATGCAGCACAAATTAGATTAAATCAATGCTTCATTTCTCCATAATTTACGGAGTCATCTGAATTTATTTTTAAAAGCATTTATTCCAGACTCTAAGTGCTTATGCAAAACAATAAAATACACAGCACTAAAACTCAATATTGCATTGCATAAACTTACTCCATTTTCATCCTCCCAATAAATCACCCATAAAATCTACCAACCATAAAAATAATCTCCTGGAACCCACTACTCCATCAGGATGTAGCCTGGACAACAAATCTGTTCTCTAAACTGCCTAAAGGTCACTAACATTGTGGCTGTAAAATAGACCTTTTCAGTGGGACAGATTCCCAAATAAGGACAGAAGGGGGTGTAATTTGGTCATATTTCATGCATAAATTAACATATTAGTACCAACCGCACTGGGAGCCAAAGGAAGGCAGCAGGTGAAGATCCATCACCATCACTTCCAGCTGCTGCTGGTGCTGCGGCCTCCTTAAAAGTGGGCTGTGCTCCTCTCCCCTCACAGTGGCTGTAGAAACCCCAACACTGCGAAGCAAAGGAGAAAATGGTGAGCCCCTTGGGGGCAGGAGGACTACTAACAGGTAGAAAAATGACTGCCTCATCTAGCCTCAGTCGACCCCCTTACTACTTCTTTGTTCTGCTGCTAGAGGGGCAGAGCCGTTTCAGAAAAACCAGTACAACTAGGAGAAGCGCCAGCAGCCCATGTCTGCTTCGCCTCGTTTCCTTGATCAGCCCTGCTTTGCTGTCCTTTTTTAAAACAGACCAACAGAATAGAGGGGAAGAACAGGTAAGCTGTGCAAGACGAGGGCGGAAGTAGTGTCGCCATCGTCCCTGTCCCATTCTGACCTGATGGCTGCAGGGGGAAGGAGGGTGCACTGCCACCGCCATCTCTGCCCCCATCCAATCGATCACCGTCGCTGCCTCTTCCTCCAAATTGTTGAGGAGGAGGAGGAGGAGATGGGGGTGCAGCAGGGAGAGCAGGGGTGGGCAGGAGGAGACTGTCATTGTCCCCACACCCCCTCAGCACTTTCTTCTCCTTCAGTTTGAAGAGGTGGTGGTAGCAGCAGAGAGCATGGTGGAAGGAGGAGGCTATGCTGCTGCCATTGTTGGCCCCATCCTATTCCTGCCAACACTGCCTCATACAAGTAGAAGGGGAGAGGAGGTGGGGGATAGCAAGGAGCTCAGGGTCAGGAGGCCGCCACGCCACCATCGTCATTGTCCTTGTCCCCTTTGCTCCTTCTCGAAATGGAAGGCAGGGAGCATGGATGATGGTGGAGCAGCAGAATTTGGGTGGCACTTCAGATGCCATTTCTCATCAGGTTGGCCTAGCAAAGGCACGGGTTCAAATTCCTGTTCAGCTACAAAACTAACTGGAAGACTTTAGGCCAGACACTGCTTCTCAGCTTATCTGACCTCACAGGATTGTGGTGAGGCTCAACGTTTGGAGGAAAAAATAGATATGCTACCCACAGCTCTGTGGAACAGGGGCAGGATATAAATAAAATAAATAGGCCTCCTTGGTATTCTAAGATTTGTAATGCTTAGACAGATAAAATGAAGAAGAAAAGGGGCATTTAATTCTTGTTGGGTTACAGAAATAGCTTGTCTCTGTAACACAAGCCTCATGCACATTTCAGTAGATGTTTTCTGAGCGCAACATCCATCTGGTTCTTCCCTGGAGCAAGACAGCAACACCCTGAAAAGCTCTCACATACTCAGTATAAGCAAATGGAGCTCTGCTTTTGCAGATTTGTTTTTATTTGCTTTGTAAAAAACGTGTCTGGTGGGCTTAAAATCGACAGGCCACATGCTCAGCTACTGGCAGTAAACAAAACCATCTCAGGAAGTGACCATAAGCTTCTCAAAATGACCTTTTAAAAAAACTTTCTTCTTTAGAATAATACAATTTCACCTTCACATCAAGGTCAAAAGTATAGGTCTTCAACGTGCTGCTGATTCACACATGTCACAAAGCCATCAAGGAACAGATTTGCAAAAGATGTTTCAGTTTTCTCGGTATTACTGCTGGTAGCAAAGTAGGGCAGACAGAGATCATCATAGTCTCTATGCAAGCTGATCAGTATGCATGCAACATGTATGCTAACTACCTGGCTTAACTGTAAACTAAACACACTTAACGCAGTTCCATTATTAGCTCATCAGGTTGTGCATTACACTTACATATTGTAGTGTATGCAAAAGCACAGACTGTTCCAAGTCTCTCTCACTACACACCAGTTTCATCAAGAGTACAGTAGCAAGCCTAATAAAAAGTATATTGAAATGACATGTTACATGGAAATGCAGCAGTGACATCCCATTGGTAGGGGTGATGCCAGAGATCAGCCAACTGGCTAAGGGGCTCATGTTCATAAGAGGGCCCACCCAGCTGGGTCAACCGACCCCCTGAATCTCCCAGTATTGGTCAGTCACTGCAGATTCCATCCACCTTCACCAATGAGGGGTGAGTGGGAGGAGCCATCGCCTGCAGCCATTGCTATCAGCTTGGGGGCCTCCAGTTTGAGACTTTGGCCCAGGCCTCCAGTAAACTGGCCTCAGCACTGTCCATTAGTTTTGTCAAGGAGCAGCAAGTTCTGAGTGGAGAAACAGTGGGAGAGGAAAGGTGTTTTCCTGTTTCCCAGCTGACTATTGTTTGTGCTCACATTCACAATGGCCACCCCAAGAAGCTTTTTCTTCCACAGGTTAAAGATGTATAATTCAGAGTGCAATTAGATAAGATATAGCATATCAGCTTTTTTCAAAGGGATAAATCCAACGGTGGAGAGATCTAATTCCGTATGGGTCCATTGCACTGGGGGAAAGAGTTTCCCCCCTGATCCGATTGCCCTTCCCCCAGAGATTCTATTACCCCACAGGGTGTGTGTATGTGTATATGTACATGCATGCACGCATATATGTTTTGCCTCATGAATCAAGTAGCAGCTCAGAGAGGATTCATATCATATTGGGAGGAGCAGACGGGTTTGTTTTTTTAATTTAAAACCCCTTTTCCAGCACTGTAGCCGCCATCTGAGCTCTTACTATGGCTGCATTTACCCTTTAGAAAAACAGTGAAGAGAAATCATGGCTGCCCTGCCATCTTGTCTAGTTGTCTGACCCTGAGTCACCAATTCACCAATCCATAAACAACGAGGATGCGGGGTGGAGCTAACGTAGTCCGCTGAGCTGGCATGACAAAGTTGGGATATTTTTTATTGTTCATTTAAGCTTGATTTGCTTCAGAAGGCATTCGCAATTTAGTAAAGGCAAACATAAACATCAACTACAAATTTCATGAGCAGTCAGTCCCTTCTGTAAATCATGAATAGAGATATTCAATAAGAGATGACTTAACAAAATTCCCTATAGTAGCTCAAGGCCAATTAATGAAGGCCTTGTAACTATATATATAGTAGGGCACCACACACTTTTTAAGCCACCACTGTGAATTATTTTATTTGCATAAATATTTCCAAATACATATACACAAGCACACACACAGAGGCGGTTTTCTTCCCTCTTTCATGCTATCATCTCAAAAGGGCAGGAAAGGTAGTCACTTTCCTGCATAGTTTCCCAGCGATCATAAAATCACTCTCATCTGAGAACATGGCCACTACAGTCGGACCTTTTTATCCGCTGGGGTTCTGTTCCTGGAATCACAGTGGATAAGAAAATTAGTGTTATATGAAATCTGGGTGGGTTGGGGTGTCAGGAGCGGTGCCACATTACCTTTTTTCCAGCATCTTCACCAGAGGCGTCACTGTTGCGTGGCGAGGCGGGCGGGGGCCCCCAGGTGATGCGCGGCGACTCGCGCACACACGCACGTCACCTCCCCTGCGCGCCTCGCCTCCCCGCGCGCCTCGCCTCCCCGCGCGCCTCGCCACCCGGGAGCCGACTCCGGGGACATCTTCCCCGGTCGGCTGCCCGGGGCCTTCTGGCAAGGCCCGCTGCGCCAAACGTTATTTATAACGTTTTTTGCGCATGCGCAGACTGTTCCTGAGGGAAAAGGACTGCCCTTTTCCCTCAGGAACGCACATGCGCAAAAAGCGTTATAAATAACGTTCGGCGCAGCGGGCCTCGCTAGAAGGCCCCGGACAGCCAGCCGGGGAAGACGTCCCGAGCTGGCTGTAACGATAAAAGGTTTGGGGGAGCAGGTGCGGGGGGGTTGCCTGGAGCAGCGCCGAAGGTTTACATTAGGGGGGTGTCGGGGGGGTCACTTGGGTGACACGCGTGCCCCACCCTGGGGCCGCGCGTCCTAGTGACGCTACTGATCTTCACTGCTTCCCTCCTCCTGAGTTTGTTTAAACTGACTGAAAAAACAAAAGCCACTACTGGAAGCAACCTGTAAATGGCGCCAGAGACTCCTGGCTGCATTTTTCAGTGGTTTGGACATGCACAGGAGGCTGGAAGTGCGACACCGCTGAAAAAAAGAGGTAATGTAATGTGGTTGGACTCCCTCTTCCACAGTTTTGCCATCCGTGTTGAGTCAAATCCGTGGATAAAAAAAACCATGGATAAAAAGGTCCGACTGTACTTCCCTGTCATGTAATGATGCAACAGAAATTGCCTTCAAAACACAGGGCACGTTAAAAGAACTTGCTGCAGTTTTCAAGACGTGAATTACGGTAGATATGCTGTAACATTCACTTCATGCTGCACTTGTGAAAAACCATTACCATGTGTAAATGTTCCATGTGGTCAACATGATGCTTTAATGGTTATTATCCCATGCACTGGTCCAGATCCTTGCAAAATCTGCACATCAGAGTGTTTCCTGCCTGAGCCGAGAGAGAGAGAGAGAGAGAGAGAGAGAGAGAGAGAGAGAGAGAGAGAGAGAGAGAGAGAGTGAAATTTGCCCACACATGCACTTTTAGAACGTCTTAGATATTATGGAACTACATGGAACTCTCACAAGGATAAGGGATTTTTGGTGGGCAGTTAGTACTAAAGGAAAAAAAACAGACTGGAGAGAAGTGGATCCCTGGTTCCACTGTGTACAAGCATTTCATTGCATTAAATTAGTTCTGCTTGCGATATTATAATAATGTGTTTCAGTATTAAGCCAGCTACCCAGATTACTTCAACCTATTTCCTGAGAGCACAAAAGGATATTGCAAATCAACCCAAAGTTAGTTGAACTTAGCTTTCAGCATAGATGCACAGAATGTCTGAACTTCATGAGATAAAGTGAATATGGAGATTATAAATACAGGCTTTGATCCAGCAAGACCCTGGAGGTTATGCATGTACATCCGGGACATTGTAATTTTAGCTCCAACAGCAAATGTACGCATCCAAACTGAACTAAAAATCTTGTTTTCCAGATGAATGGCTACAGTTCATGCATTCTGTGCATTGGGAAGTCCTAGAAAATTGATCTCATTCTATATAAAAAATACAAAACAGCTGCTTTGAGACAAAAATTATGACTTGAAAAGCTTTAGTCTGATGAATATTGAAACAGCTGATTCAACTCCTCAAACGTAGGATTTGTAGAATGTGTAACACTGTCGTTTTCTTGCAAAATCTGATATACATTTAGCATAATTATGATGTATCTGTTTTCATAACTGGGGCCCAGCTGTGATTCTACACAAGTTGATAAGAAAAGCATTTAAGAGCAATCACATGCGACAGTCACTATAGAGTTGTTATGCTGTACAGACCCTCATGCCAGTAAACCTGATAATAATATCACATTTGGAAGCCTACATATTTAAAGTGGAAGCCACAATGGGTATTATTGGTGTTTGAAAGCGAGTGCAATGGGATGGGATGCAATCCTGTTTATCTCCAGGTGAAAACCATCTCACCTACTTTCAATGGATGCATTTCAATGGATGCATTCCTAATTTGGAAACAAACCAAGTCATTTTCTTTTTTTTCCCCAGAGTAGAAATCACCGGTTATCATATTACAGCAGGATGCACTAACATGACTAACCAATTAAAGTAGTATACTTTCATTACCATTGGACCCATTAATTTCAGTTATAAAGGCTTATATTTATATGTTCAAAGATACCCCAGTGTCAACTTTGTGTCTTGCTTCCAACATGCTAACAGGAGCAGGAAGGCGTAGCAGGGAGCTGAACACTGTGGTGCTCAGCAGTGATGTCATCATCACCAAGTGCAAGTCAGCCGGAGAGCAGGGGAGGGGCTAGGAAAGCAGATGAGCTGCCAACACTTGAGCTGATGTGAGGCTGGGTTGTTGGTAAAGGTAAAGGTGACCCCTGACAATTAAGTCCAATCGTGTCCGACTCTAGGGTGTGGTGCTCATCCCCATTTCAAAGCTGAAGAGCCAGCGTTGTCCGAAGACGCCTCCGTGGTCATGTGGCCGGCATGACTCTCCATGCAGCTGGAACACAGAGCGCTGTTTACCTTCCCGCAAGCGGTACCTATTTATCTACTTGGATTAACATGCTTTGGAACTGCTAGGTTGGCAGGAGCTGGCGAAGCAACGAGAGCTCACCCCGTCGCGGATTCGAACTGCCGACCTTTCGATCGACAGCTTATGGTTCAGCGGTTTAACCCACTGCGCCAGTTGGTACTAGCCCATTAAAATGAGTGCAGATGAGAAGGGGTGGGTGAATGAAGAGAGGGAGAGGGAGAGGGAGAAGGAGGAGGAGGACAAGGACAATATGGGCAGGATACTGAGCAAGAGAAAAACAACAGAGGAAAACAAAGGATGGGGGAAAGAAAGTGAAAGGAAAGCGGAGGAAAGCGAGGAGAGAGGAAACAGAGCAAGCTGCATGGGGTGGGGGGAAGATGGGGGAGGGGCAGCTAGAGAGACAAGTGACTGTGAAAGGCAAGGTATCCATGGTGCTTATTGGGTGGCCATAGGAAGAAAGCCCCTGGAGATAGGGAGTTTGTCCAGGACAAAAAAGCTTGACCAGGCAAAGGGGAAGAAGACCCACAGAGGAAGATGACAAAAAGCCAGGGGTGCTCTGCAAACCACAGCACTACGTGGGGCCAGGGGCAGGATGGTGTAGTCCCCTCTAGGGCAAGGGGCAGATTACATGGCTGACCCGATAGTAGGGGATCCTGCAGCAACAAAAGGTCTGTGCAGATAGCAGAGGGCCCAGCCCTTTTGTTGCTGCAGGATCCCCTACTATTGGGTCAGCCATGACGTGCACACGTGTCTATTTCTACGTGTGTCATGCATCAGAAGGTCATGGAGCTAATAAACTCAAATGGGGAGGGATTACCAATACTTCTAGAGCAAGAGGTCAAATTTAGCAGTGTCTGACAGTTTTGGGATCATTGAAGTGCGAACAACCTCTAAGTTAGGCTTACCAGATCTCCAACCGGGACAGAGTGCTAGACCTTTAGGAGAAGGAATGTGGGCAGGTGTAGCTTGTTAAACCTTAGAGCAGGGGAGGGGAACCTCTAGCCTGCGGGCCGGATCCGGCCTGCGTGGCCATCGGCTCCGGCCCCCGGGGAGATTGCCGGGAGGCCGCCCAACCGCTCCCCGGAGGCTCCGCCGGGTCCGCGCGGAGCCTCCGGAGGCCGGTAGAGGGCCACCGCACGTCCTCTCGGGCCGCCGGCTCGGCCCGTTCTAACCAGGCCCTCGTCGGCGATTTTGCACATGCGTACAAGGCCGATGAGGGACAAGGCCTTGTACGCATGTGCAAAATCGCCGACGAGGGCCTGGTCAGAACGGGCCAACCAGCGAGCGAGGAGGACGTGCAGGGGCCCTCTCCCGGCCTCCGGAGGCTTCGGACGGTGAGTGCGGAGCCTCCAGAGGCCGATGGGGGGGTGGGGGCCCCTAAATTAAATAATTAATTTAAAAATGGGTGCCGGTCTAGTGGCCGTATTGGTCTGAGTATAAATACCGTATTGGTCTGAGTATAAGACTCACTTTTTTCTCCTAATTTAAGTTTTTAAACTAGGGGTGCGTCTTATAATCAGGCTGTTTCAATTTAATGCCAGTGATTTAATTAAATGTTTTTAATAGCACCAAACTTTAAGGGTGCGTCTTATAATCATGTGCGTCTTATACTCGGGACAATACGGTATTTAAATGGCCCTCGGTGGGGAAAAGGTTCCCCACCCCTGCCTTAGAGCACAATCCTAGGCATGTCTACTCAGAAGCAAGCCCCATTGTGTTCAGTGGGGCTTGCTTCTGAGTAGACATGCCTAGGATTGTGCTCTAACAAGATAACACCTGCCAACATTCCTTCTCCTAAAGGTCTAGCACTCTGTCCCGGTTGGAGATTTAGTAAGCCTACTCTAATAAGTGCCTTAGTGTGCTGCTAAGAGTTCCCTGGACGATTCGGTTTGAGTGTGTCCTTCCAGATGGACACAAAGGCTTGATTGCACCTCAATCAGAGAGGTTCCTGAGGGACAAACAGCATGGCAGGATGTCTGCTGCACCCATGGTCAGGTCGTTGATGGGAGAGACTTCCTGGCAAAGGAATCTGAAAAGGCAGTCCAAGTGGTCTGGCCACTGGGTAATTTGAATATTGGGGCACCCAATTTGCAAGACCCTGGAGGAAAGGAGACACAGAGATGCCCTGCAGTGCTACAGCCTTCCTTCCCCTTAATGGCCCTTGATTAACATGACCTCTCCTAAGAGTTCAGCCTGACCTCACCCGCTTCAGGGCAAAGTCCTGCCTACCTCCAAGACTGCCAGCTAGAAACCAAAATGGAGTTAGGAGGACAGACTGCACACACGTTAGAAAAAGAAAAAGTGGGTGACACTTTATCCAGGTTGGGATGTACAGCCCTCATTTACAGCTCAATCCTATCCAGGATTGGGCTGTTGGGTAGAGGGGTTTATGACAGTGGAACAATTTTCTGCTGTAGTAAAATGGCTGCCGATGGCATGCACAGTGCTCCGTCAGCTGCCATTCTGAGAAAGCTGCTGTAAACGTCAGCAGCGCTGCCGCTTCGCCCCAGGACCCTACAATGCCCTCCAGACTCGGTAAGTCAGTAGTGGGGGTGGGTGAGGGGGTAGGAGGACTAGGTGCACAACTGGGTGGGAGGAGGAACTGGGGGTGGGGAGAAAGCAGGAGGTGCTGAATCTGGTGGCAGTGGCACACACTGGATCCAATCCCCTCCATTTTAAACTTCCCTGACCCTTTTCTCTCATTGAACATACACCACTAAAAGAGATGCATATGTCCAAGGAGACTCACAGGCAGCCCCAGGTCTCTCTCTCTCTCTCTCTCTCTCTCTCTCTCTCTCTCTCTCTCTCTCTCTCTCTCTCACACACACACACACACACACACACACACACACACACTCACACTCACACTCACACTCACACTCACACTCACACTCACTCTGCTGGATGCAACATGTGCCTCTTTGGCGCGGCTGCATTGGCACTGCTGGCAGGGGATAGGATTGGGCTGTTAGGCAGAGACCTACAGATAGGCTGGCTGAAGAGGAGTATGACCAAAGGGGAAGAAACCTATCAGGGCTGGAGCTCCACCCAGTTTTTGTGTTGGGTCCCCGTGCAGAAGCGTCGCGGGGTGGTGGTGCGGTGGGCCCCAGGGTGGGGACCGGCCATGGCGGCAAAGGGGCATGCTTCCCTCTGCCGCGTTTGGCCTGGAGTTGGGCCCTCCTGCCCGCCCTGGAACTGCCTCGGCTCCAAAATAGGTGGAAAAACAGTGTGGGGGGGCGTGACATGCCGCTGGCCGCGCATGCATCGTCATGCTGGGCGCGCGCCAACGGATCTCATGGGGGCGTGGCATCGGCGCCCTCCCCTGGGATCGTCTCTGTCCCCTTGGGATCTGAATAAAGAGCAGTAGAAGCATCCCCCTCCATGTCCTACCTGCTTAGTATCCTCTCTCTCCCTTCCCCAAGTATGTTGCTCCATAACCATGTCAAGGCAGAGGTCCCCCCATGGGACAACAAAGAGGAGACTCTACACCAAGAATATTCTGATTATTTGTCAATTGGGGGTCATTGTTATAAATTAACAACATGGATTAATATTAACATGAATTAGCAATTACGATTGTTCATCAATTGGGGGTCATTGTCATGAATTAACAACTCTTCTTTACACAGATAAGAAATTTCAAGGTTTATCCACACATTTTAGATCACCATGTTGAGCCACTTTCAGATTACTGTATGCTTGCAATAAATTCTGAATTCTGTGTACCTGAGATAATTGCCAGATCCTTGTTTACCCAGTTACTTATTCTGAGATAGAGGAGAGTTCAGAGCCCAATTATCCAGGGACTTGTTTCTCAACGTACTTAAGCATTTGATCATATAAACAAATCAGTGTCTGACACAAATTAATGATTTATTATCTCAGGATAATTAACCCTGTCAACAAATCAGAAGGTCATGGAGCTAAATAGAATTAAAGCCAAATAGACCATTGATATGGAGATTACAACCTTAGTCCGATATCCAAAGATTTTAAAATATATATCGCCAAAACAATTAGCATTTTCTTTGGTGTATATACTAAGAATCAAGGTTTTACTGGACTTACTGGCTCTTCAGTGTATTATGATTGTTCCAAATTGCTGCCATTTTGTCTCATGAGTGAACCACAACATAAAAAGCCGGTGGCCCTTCCTATGCTTCCTTCTCTCCCATGGAATCATGCACAGGTTCACCATTCTTGCGCCATGCTTTGCATTTCTCATCTGTCAAATGAACATGGGCCATTTATCAGCCTTCAAATGCATTTAGATCCCAGCATAGCCACTGGAGGTTTATTTGGGAATCCCAGGTATGTAAAAGCATTCATACTTTGTTGAACCCCCACAATATTACCAGAACAACCCCTGCTAACTGGGCAAAGAGGCACCTTTTAAAGAGGCATCCCCTTATATTTAGCAGGGGGAGAGCAACTGTCCCTCTTCACCCCAGCTTGGCATCTTTTCCAGTGGCTATTGCTGTTTTGCACCTCTTTTTAGACTGTGAGCCCTTAGGAGAGAAGGAACCATATATTGATATATTTTGCTATATAAACCGCTTTGTGAACTACTTTATATTGAAAAGCAGCATATAAATATTCTTAATAGCAATAAGAAAAAAAAACTGGAAGCAACCACCCAAACTAATCGGATAGCGCATTGGAAACCCCAAAGTGATTTACCACTCCTTTACTTTGCAGGAGCCATAGAAACAGTCTGCAGTGGTGTGTTGTGTCTAAAGTCAGGATATTAATTCAGACCTTATAATGAAATTCAAAGAACAGTAGATCAAAGGAGAACGATATGAGCAAATCTGGTGCTGCTGTTCCTATAATAGCATTTTCTGTATTAGTTATTTGGTAAATCTGAAAAGGATTGGAAGATTAATTTTATGTTCCCTAATTGAGAAGCTTCTTAGAATTTGTCCACCCTTTAGCCTTCCCTGCTCCTCCCATTTGTCTCCCTGTTCCTCCACCATGCTACGAAGTGATTTCCCTTCCATTTTTCGTTGCAGTTTGCAGAAACATTATATTTCAAGCAGACATAGTCCCCGTCAGGTGACAGGTCTGAGGGTCCAGTGGCTACTGTGAGAGAGACTCATCTCCCTGCCTGTGTTTTTTGCAACTTTCAACTGGAACTTGGGTCGCTCACTTCTTTGCATAGCAGCAGTCCAACACATAGAGAAGATGCGAGTGAAGCTTTCCTGACATGGAGATAAACTGATGCAGAAAGCTTCGTTTCCCTGATATTTGCATGTCAAGCTATTATTACAGGCACAGTCAAAAGGACAGTAACCCTAAGCAGATAATAGGGAACCATCCTTTCCATGTTCATGACAAGTATTCACCTCCTGTGGTGCAAGGCGTTTGCATTCTCTTTCCATATTTGCACTGCTGGAGAGTCTGTCACTACAGGAATGGTTGGTGGGAAAGACTCCTGTTTGAAACTCAGGAGAGTCGCTGCCATTCTGTGTTGCCAATACTGAACCACCTGGACCAAGGACCTAACTCAGTAAAAGCTGGGAGCTTCCTATATAGGTACCATTATTGGCCAGTTCTTTTATGGCTTTCTAGAATGAGGGTGGCAACGCACTTTGTAGTAACTTCCTTCAAACTTTGCACTTGCTTCAAACTTAGCACTTGCTTCAAACTTAGTTTGAAGTAAGTGCAGAGATCTAATGTGACCTGGTGGGGAGGGTATTTTGTAGCTGGATTCTGCTTCACCCATAGTGAGTTGTCTCAGCAAACATTAATGTGACTGCAGTAGCACATAACAGGATCAGGGCCAAGATAAAAGGCAGAGGAGCACCATGAAATCAGGCCTACAACAGGAAAGTGGGATAAAATGGAGGTAGATGTCACTTGTGAGGGCAAAATAGAGCATGGGTAAGATTACTAGGTATCTTGCATTATGTTGATACCCACTGCAAAAGGCCTTCTTCTACCCACCATAACATAACATTCTTGTGGAGAGGAACCTGTGGCAAGCCAACTTGCATAAGCTGTCTGGTGATAATCTAATTACCATTTACCATTATGATACAAGCAGGACTAAGCCCCAAAATGAAAAGTTAGAGTAGGTCTTTCTCTACAAACTTTCCCTTTATTAAACCATCCACTGTGCTGGGCCAGATAGTGTCTATGAGAAAGACAGTGACCCCATTAGCAACTGTTTTCAGAAGGGTTAAAATGGGGGGAAGAGTCAAGGATGTAACTTTTGTATTGCACCATGCTCCCCGTATATCGTTATCATGAATATTCTGTATATAGCTTTTCAACAACACAGTTTCCGTAGCAAAAGGAATGAGAATATGCCTTGTCTCAAACCAACTCATGATTCAGAACAGGGGTTCTCAACCAGTGGTACTTGTACCACCAATGGTACTTTGGCCGACTGCTGGTGGTACTCAGACTGCCAGACAGCCGGAACTCCGTTCTGGCGTGGTGGTTTCAGTGCTGTGTTTTCGCTCCCGAGAGGCTCCTGCCTTTGGCTGAGCCTCATGGAAACACTGAAGGCCCTCCCACCTGCCCAGAGCCTCCTACCTGCGTTTTTCTGGCCTCTGACAACCCGGAAGTAAATGGTGATGATGTCATCGCCAGTCACTTCCAGTGGTATGCAGCAGGAGAGTGGCGCCGGAGGTGGTATTCGGCCAGGAAGGGGTTGTGAACCCCTGATCTACAGCCACTGGGAGGGCACCATGCTAGGTTAAATAGGTGCAGTTGTTCTCTCCCTGCTATGAAAGACACCACTTTACAAGGTGCATCTTTGCCCAGTTAGCAGAGGTTAATGGCTGTCCCTGCTAACCTTTCTCCCCATAGTCCAAGCACTGCACTAAAGATTAGGTTTGAAGTTCTGATGGTAATAATATTGGATGAGAGTCCAGTTGTTTTTCCAGGAATTAGAGGTTGGGCACCGTCCTTGAGGAAGTGCAGTTGTGCAGCTCTCTTTTGTAGCAATGATGCCTGCAGATTGTGGATTGTGGCCTTTGCTTTTTGTTTATGTCATGAAAAAGTTATGTTGGGAGGTGGAGAAAGGTTCCCTTGGACAGAGACAAACTGTCGCAAAAGTCTTGCATATGCCCTATGTAAAGGGAAAGATGCAAGATGCCTGTGGCCAAGGACACTCAGATTATGAGAATATGGTAGTACAAAATGAACTATAGGGCACAATTTGTCATTTCTCCACTCGAGAGCATACACAGATTACACACAGATTATATTTTCACATTATGGTACCAACCCAGTAACTCTTAGCATGAAATGACAAGATACAGATCATGTAGAACATCCCTACAATTCAGCTATTTCTTTAAAAGAGAGATCCTGTGTAAATACTGTGCCATTGTAAATTTAGCAGCTATTGAGACAGCGCCAGATGTAGATTTATACTAGAAGATATTATGTGTTTTGCAGTAGCGTGTCTCATAAAAAATGGCAATAAATATGCTAATTTTAATGTCTTTATAGTTTAGTTTCATATTTTATCAACTTATAAAACAAAGATTAAATGTATATGGATATTGTACTCCTGGATATTGCTTTCAAAAGTGATATTATAAGGGGACTATCAAGATTAATATTTCAATAAAAGGGACACAACTATTTTTCATTTGGAATTTGGCATGCCTGAATCTTGGCCCCTGGATGCTATTATCAAGAGACGTTAATGGAATTGGCCTGATATGAGGCTTTCACCTTCACTTTCATCTTCTGGCATCAGTCTGCCTGCGTCTTTAGGGGATAGCTGTGTGCCCCACGCATTTGATGTTAGTACTTAATTTTGTGAAGTTTTAACTCAGTGGCACAGAATTAAGATGTTGCAGCACATTTAATAATGACTACAAAAGGAAGGAAGGAAGGAAGGAAGGAAGGAAGGAAGGAAGGAAGGAAGGAAGGAAAGTGTATGTGTATGTGTATGTGTATGTGTGTATGTGTATGTGTATGTGTATGGGTGGGGATTAATTATTAGGCTAAGGGCCCAATCCCATGGGTGCCTTCCGCTAACAGAACTATCATTCCATCAGCAGAACAGAAGGCCCTTTCCATTGGTGCTGCAGACACATTGACAACATTTGAAAGACGATATCGTATTGAGCATGAAAGGAGTCCTGCAACCAATACTTAAACATTGCACGCCATGCTCTCGTCTCCAGCAGGGACTGGCCTAGCTCTAGACATAATGCAGCAGTTAGGGACACACCTGGGAAGACCCAGCAACTTCCTTAAGAATCCTGCCTGCCAGCTCTCATAGGCATGCTTGAACGATCCCAGCCAAACTGGAGCACCATAGAGGAACTGGGGGACTGCATTTGCATTATAGACCCTAATTGCTGCTGGAATAAAGCCATTATTACCCTGTTTAATGGAGAAGTGAAGAATGGCTTGGGTAGTTTGAATGGCTAGATTAAAGGCTAGTTTTTGATGAGCCAACCAAAACAGATTGTAATAAAAAGTAACCCCCAGATATTTATAATGCTTGACTTGCTCGATTTCGTTACCTCTTAATTTTCAAGATCAGAGTCTCCAAGACCTGATGTAGACTTGAATCTATTGACTCGGACTCGAGTCGGACTCAACAAGTCACATTAATGATTCGACTCGGACTTGGACATGACTCGGCAATTGTAGAAGACTTGAAAGACTCGACTCGAGACTTGGAGCCTTTTACGACAAGTTAAATTTTATTCAGGTTTAAACCCATTTTCCCCATTAAATAGATAGGGACTCACAACTTGCAACCAAAGTCTCAGGACTTGGGGGCAAAGACTTGACTTGACTTGAGACCTTGACCCAGAGACTTGATCCATATCCCTGCCTGGAGAACACCAGAATTTTGGTCTTCTGGAAGTTTCGTTGTAATGTATTGATGGTCAAATAGTCCAGGCATTTGTTCAAAGACGCTTCAGACCAACCTGCAAATGGGAGATTAACACTGCATCATCTGCATAAAGCAGGAGTGGAGAAATTTGTCCAAAATCATGCAACTGAATAGGGATTTGAAGCAAGGTTTTTGAGATCAACATATAGCATTCTAGTCACTAGACCAATCTGGATTTTGAACTTAGATCAGTCACTGGGATCCCATTCGTCTGAGACTTGCACACATTGCTTTGCCAACACAGAAGTGACAGAAGTCCTATTTGTACCATTAGCTACATGTGGACTACTTTCCACACTGCTTATTTGAAATTAAAAAAGAAGTATTGGAAAATGACTAGAAAAATGGCTATAGCCATACGAGTCTTTGTAATGTTAATCTAGGTAAAGGTGACCCCTGACAATTAAGTCCAGTCGTGTCCGACTCTAGGGTGTGGTGCTCATCTCCATTTCAAAGCCGAAAAGCCACTGTTGTCCGAAGACACCTCCGTGGTCATGTGGCCAGCATGACTCTCCTTGCCGCAGCGCGTAGCATGCGGCTGGAACACAGAGCGCTGTTTACCTTCCCGCAAGCGGTGCCTATTTATCTACTCGCATTAACATGCTTTGGACCTGCTAGGTTGGCAGGAGCTGGCGAAGCAACGAGAGCTCACACCATCGTGGATTCGAACTGCCGACCTTTCGATCGACAGCTCATGGTTCAGCGGTTTAACCCAGCAATTGATACATTTGTGTGTCATGATCGCCTTTTACTTTGTGGCATTATAAACTATTTTCTGGCAGCTTTATTGAATGTACAAGAAGGGAAAGTTGTGGATCACAGTTCGAATATTCCTGGGACATCCTGCTCACAAAGGGAGGGGGGAGAATTGCATGTGAAGCTCCAGTTCACAGTGGAGTCTATCTGCCTGATGGAGGGGCGGGGTTCACATCATTGCCCTGCAATGCTATTTCAGCAGCGCCCCTAACCGAGCGTATGAACAAGGGCAAAGTGTCTGATTTTGGCTGCCAAAGAGAACAGATGCAAGCATTACTATTTTCTACAGATGAATCGTTATAAATCCAGGTACCTCTAAGTAATCATTGAATTCCACTTAAAAAGAAATGGCAACATATGAACAGAAGTTCTACATGCTGTGAAGTGCTTCACTGTGATTATGAAATTACCCTTTGACAGAACAGAATCTAAATGCAGATGAGAGCACTGGCAGGGATTTAAAAGGTGCTTCTACTTGGGAAAGTGAGTTCGAAATGGCATCATGGGGACCCATGGTTATTGTCTTCCAGCAACTCCAAATCTTTATTTCTACCACTACCACCCCCACCCCCCATTTTAAACAGTATAAAGATGTTGCCGTTCCTGACTACTAGGCATGCCAATTCAAAGCTTTCATTACAAGGAAAGAGCATGCATTTTTCAGTTTGCTTGCACATTGCTACCTGCCAGGGAGAAGAATCACTTTAAAACAGGATTAAAAAATCTTGTTATTTTTCAAGTGGCTTGGGAGAAATCAGTTTGCTGTCACTGACTTATGATTATGTACAATCAGTCAATTCCTGGGGAATATTCTATTCTGAAACTCTGAGCACATGGAAAAAATTTGGGCGGAGAGAACTGAACAGTGCCACTTTCAGAACTTCCACACATCTCCTGATCTGGGGTTAAAAGATGCCCTTCTCTAAAAGAGTAGTGTTAATTCAATAGCTGGGCCAACTAAACCAACAGCCCAATCCCGCCTAAGATGCACCGGCCTGCCTAAATGGCCAGCCACTGCATCCTATGCAGGATGTGGCCCACGCTGGAGGGGCCAGGCATTCGTCCCCTTCCCCTCCTTGGATGCACGTCAGCTATTTAGGTGGTGCACAACCAGGGAGGCCATATAAGGCTGGCCAGGCCTGGGAAGGGGGTTAGGATATCAGTGCAGCATGGCACCAATATCCCCGTCTCCTCCCTGGCCTGGCCGCCCAATGGCCCTCTCCCCTGGCACCCTGGCCTGCCCTCCCTACATCCTCCCGCTGCCCGGTACAGCACCTACTTGAATCCGGCATCTGGGACAGTGTTCAGAGGTTGAGTGAGCGATGCCGGCTTCGGCGCTGGCACCTCTTACTCTCTGAGAGCTGCAAAAGTGCTTTATGGCACTTTCACGACACCCAACGCCAACGGAGCAGGAGCTCCGCTGGTGTAACCTTAGGCAGGCTTGCGCCCCAAAGCTCATAGTGTATGGCTTGATTTGGAGCTGCTGCAACTGTGCAACCTTACTATTCTGAGCAAATTTGGAAGGTGCAGGATGGAAACATCTTTTTTCTAACTTTAAGTGTAAAGTTATAATTACAGTTTGAAGAAAAGACAAGGTGGAATTTTTGCAAATAAAATAAAAACAAAAGATGAAAATTGGAGTTTTCAAAGAGAAAAGGGAGAAATTCTAAATAAATACATCCAGGGAGAGTAACTCAGTCCATTCAGGTAACATATTTTTTTTCCAAAAATGAGAATTCTTGCAGAAATGATTCCGCAGTGGATTCCCATGCAAATGAAATGCATTGTAGGCTTGGTGTTGTTAAGCAAACTGCACCTCCATGGTTGCTAAAGTGGAAACTCTGTAATCACTGGAGTAATCTTATCTGTACTCTTCCACAATGCATGTGCATGGGATTAGGCTCTAGAAATTTTGGCAGAAACCATCTTGTGAAGGAACAAACATTTCGTGCATTGTCAGGAACAGAGGTCCTGACCACTTGCCATGTATTCTCTTTCACAGATGTGCATTGTTTGGTCACATTGTTAGAAAACATTGTTTTATAAGAGTTCCACAGATTGTTCTACAGATTCATTCATCAATGGTGACACAGATTATTATTATTATTATTATTATTATTATTATTATTATTAACTGCCATATATTAAGATTCTCTCTCTCTCTCTCTCTCTCTCTCTCTCTCTCTCTCTCTCTCTCTCTCTCTCTTATGCTAAGTGCCTCCTCCTTTGACACTGCCAGTGGTGGAGTTGAATGGTGAGGAAAGAGCTGAGGATTTTTTTTTCTGCAAAAGAGAAAAGGAAAAAAAAACCTCAGAGAAGTGACCCTAAGCCTTTGAAACTAGTTAGGTATGAGGTTCAGCTGGGGTGGCGACTGCCTGAGGTGAAAAGGAGAAATCACCATGTCGTGGGGTCGATGTTTTGCCCTGGCGCTTTCTTGAGATGAAGGCCTGTGAGAGAAAGAACAGAAGAGGCTGGGTCCTCCCGAGTATGAGAGTTCTGCGCAAAACCTGAGAATGTCAAGACCATGTACAGATGAAATATAATAAAAATGCACTCAGTGCATTCAGATCACTGTGAGCCTCTTTTTAATGCACCCATGACTACAGCATACTAGCACACTGAAAGCATATCGTTTCATACACTTTTTCCCCAATGGCTGGCTGGCTTGGTTGCTGCCCCCTTCTTCTTCCTCTCTCCTTCTCATCTTCATCCTCCTGGGGACCAAACATTGCAGCCTGTCGAGAAGATTGTGAAATTAATGTGTTAGTTTTGGCTCAGCCCAAGAACAAAGTGTCCCGGAGTCAATCGCCTGAAGGTCAAACTAGATTGCTGGATCGGGGCTCTGCTTTGGGTCAGTGAAAGAATGTGAGGAGTCCCAAGCATGGAATTCCACAGCTGGTTTGGCCCTGAGCGAGGGAGGTTGTCCCACTTCCGTTTCAAGACCCTTGCCTGTGGGGACCCTGCCTTTCTTTCCCTGTGTCCGGCGGGACCACTGTGAGATACAGGAAGCTGGACTAGATGGGCCTTTGGCCTGATCCTTATGTTCTTATGCCCTCTTGCTATCACTGTTGCTGCCTCTTGCATCCACTGATGGGGAAAATAAGTACCCCATAGCTGAGTGCCTGAGATGAAAGCAGCGCAACAGTCTCCCATTATTGTTGTGTGTTTCATTCCCCAGCAGGAAGAGGAGGCAGCAGGCAGAGGGGAACCAGCCAGTGGGGAAGGTGGTGGTTGTTCAGTCGTTAAGTCGTGTCCGACCCTTCGTGATCCCATGAACCATATCCCGTCAGGCCTTCCTGTCCTCCACTATCTTCCTGAGTTCGCTCATTTTCATGTTCGTTGCATCGGTGATGCTGTCTAACCATCTCATCCTTTGCCTTCCCCTTCTCCTTTTGCCTTCAGTTTTTCCCAGCATCAGAGTCTTCTCCAGAGAGTCCTCTCTTCGCATTAGGTGGCCAAAATATTTGAGTTTCAGCCTTAGTACCTGTCCTTCCAGGGAGCAGTCAGGGTTGATTTCATTTAGGATTGACTGATTTGATCTCCTAGCAGTCCAAGGGACTCTCAGGAGTCTTCTCCAGCACCACAGTTCAAAAGCATCTATTCTTCGGTGCTCAGCCTTCCTTATGGTCCAACTCTCACAACCATACATTGCTACTGGGAACTTTTGTTGGCATGGTGATATCTCTGCTTTTTAGGAAGATGGGGAAGGGGAAGAGCATAAATCAGCATGTGATCTGATGACATGCTACAGACACACACCTTTGCAAGTAGGAAAAAAGATGCTCCCAGTGCTGCAGGTGCACTTTGAGCCCTCTTTTTATACTGGGTGTGTACAAGTTGAGGATTCCACATTGATGGTCTGGCAACACTGTTCCAAGGGTGTTGTCAAGCTGTGAGTTTCGGCAAGTTGCAACTCATGACACCCTGTATACACTTGTCATCGTCTTCAAAACATGCATTTAATGTGCACCCATTTATCTTAGAAATGTGTGAACATCTCAGAGTTCTCTTTAAAAATATATATGTTTTTGTCCACAAGCCAATGTAAATCACAAGGCAGGCTGGATTGACTCACCATGACTTAAATACATTGCAATGTATGTATTTTATAGGGGAATAGAGTCTAGTTACTGAAGAGTGATGATTTTTAAAACGTTAAATGGAAACCAGGTGTTAGGTGCACACTTTTTGAAGAGAACTTCTAATTGCCTTTTTAGAATGGAAGGGCAATTTGGAACAGAGAAACCATGAGTTGGGGTGTGTTGTTATCCCTTTCTTTTCCTGCTGCTTCTCCACTGGCATCAGGTCTCCAGGGTTTCAGCCCTAATCCCTTCTCAGTCCTAATTGGGGGTCATAGGGATTGAACTGGGACCTTCTGCATGCATAGCATGTGCTCTGTCCAGGATTGGCTCAAGACCTCCCAGTGCTGCCCCCCCCCACATTCCCTGGACTGGAAAAAGAAGGGGGGAGTTGAGTGGAAGATAAAGTGGAAAGGAGAAGTGGTGACATACCACCCATTGCTCATCTCCTTCTCCTATATTTCCTCTTCCGCTCCATCCCCACCTTCCTTTTCCAATTCAGGGAGTGGGAGGATAAGGAGGAGCAGTAGAGATGAATGGGCAAATAGAGGTGGGTGCTCTCCACCGATTTGCTGCTTGAGGTGACCATATCAGTTGGTGTAATGAATGGATCAGTCCTGGCTCTACCACTGAGCTATGCCCCCTCCCTCCACTTGTGTTGGATCCATAGTACTGTATATTGACAAAGAAGGGATATCTCCTTTATGTTGGCTATCTTTCCATTGACCTAGTCTCTCCACATACACAATGAAGTTTCTTCAACATAATTAGGAGATACTGCCATACAGACATACTATTTGGCTTGCAATGTTAATTTTTTTTTAAATTTTGTGTACAACTTAGGGCACAATCCTATCCAACTTATGCCACCGGTGTAACCCAGCGGTGCAGTGAGAACGGGAGGCCCCAGTACGGAAAGGGGATTCAAATCCCCTTTGAATTCCCCTTTTGGAGGGGATTTGAATCCCCTTTCTGTTTTGGGGCCTCCCGTTCTCGCTGCACCGCTGGTTACACCGGTGGTGTAAGTTGGATAGGATTGCGCTGTCAGAGGGGGTGGTGAGAGGGAAGGTCAAGCCCCTGCAACCCCAGGCCCATGGTCTGAGGTGGGCTGTCTGGGTATATGGGCTGGGGTGGCCTTCAGCACACTGGGCCTCAGAGTCCTCCATGGGGAGGGGATTGATCAGCACCCCTCATCCTCTGTGACACCAGGGTTGTAATGTGTTCGGGGGGGGGGTGATCACAGACGTGCAGGTGGCACCAGCATTTCTCCACTTCAACCTCTGCCCCTGAGCCTCTTCATCCTTGACCCATGCATGGCTTTTTGAAATGGGCTGTGTGGACTGTGCCCACCCTCCCCTTCCTGTCCTGCTTCCCCCAGCCCAGGCCTGCCTACCAGGGGTGTTCCTGTCTCTCCAGTGCTTGGGTAGGCAAACGTGCCCCCACATCCCTTCGTGGGCTCAGTTATTCATTTTTCGTTCATTCTGTCTATATCAAAGGTGTTTTGTGAGGAGATTCATAGGGCTTTTTAAACGTACGCTTCAGAAAAAACTGATATTTTAATGTACGTAGTATCCAGAGTTAAAAATGAGCATGAATCTTCAATGTAGAGATATCTTGATACCGTATTTCTTCGAGTCTAAGGCGCCATCGATTCTAAGGCGCACCTTTACTTTCAGTACCACCAGCAGGGGAAAAAATAATCCATCGATTGTAAGACTCACCTCCCTTCATTGAATCTACCCGCTCAGCACCAACTCTCCCCAGCATGTCTCCTGCAGCTGAGGATGACTGAGTGCACTGCCTTTGCATAGCATTTCTGGCCCCGCCAGAAAGTGCCATTTCCTTCATTACCTGGGCTTGGGGGAGCTTCAGGGAGGCCTGTGTAACCCTCTGCAGGCCTCCTTGATCTTCAGTTCATCGAAAAACAGCGATTTTTGGGCATTCTGGTTTTCGCGAAAACCGGAAATGGCTGAAAATCACCGTTTTTTGCTGAACTGAAGATCTGGGAGGCCTGCAGAGGGTTGCACAGGTCTCCATGAAGCTCCCCCAAGCCCCAGTAAGTAAGAAGATAGCATTTTGGGGTGCTTTTTGGAGACCTTCGATTCTAAGACGCACCCCATTTTTTGAAATGCTTAATTGGGAAAAAAACATGCGTCTTAGAATTGAAGAAATACAGTATATCAAATCTACATCTGTACGTTTCTACTACATCTCGATGGAATTTTGAAAGCTAGTTTTTTCCTTTACTATTCTTATTATGAACTCATGTGGATCCATTTTGTATTCTTTTATTTATTTATTTATTTATTTATTTATTTTATTTTCCACATTTTTATACTGCCCTTCCTCCAAGGAGCTCAGAGTGGTGTACATATTTCCTCCCCTCCTTTTTGTCCTCACAACAACCCTGTGAGGTAGGTGGGGCTGAGAGATAGTGACTGGCCCAAGGTCACCCAGGAACTACGCTGACTAAGTTGGCCTTCTTTTACAATCTTGAGGACATTGGTGTGGCACACTAAAACCTGGGGGGATGCAACAATGAAGTGAATAACGACAGGTTGTGAAAAAGACACCAATGTACATATCTAGCTATAAAACTCTGATGCCTTTATTTTCTGGAAGCTTTTCTCTTTAAAAAAAAAAAGCTAGTCTGTATATATAATCAGAATGCATTTTGCTGTCATAGTTACAGACTGTGGGCGAGTACTCCCACTGAATTTTAAAGACACAGATGTACTCTTGAGAATCACTCTCATGTCACAAAATACATGCAAATGTAACACAAGAACGACAATATGCAAAGTAGCCCGGTGAGGAGGCCCACAAGAGTTGCAGCTCAGTTGTTCGCAATTGTCGCATATCTTTTCTTTGAGCATTGTCAGAAATGGTGCTAAAATACCTTTTAGTCTGGAATGCACCACTTTTGAATATTGTACATGCAGGAGCGAAAGCCGAAGAAGAAAGCCAGTTTTAAAACGAGTGCTTATTCTAGCCAGTGCGGTTTTGACATTCAAATTACAGACGTGGAAAACAGAAATAATAAAGACTATTGCGAGAAATTGGCGATTTAGCCAATTGCTTGTACTGATGCAGTGTAATTACATTGACTTTCAAAACTGAGTTTGACTACTTACTGAGATTAGTTCAAAATAAACATTTTTAGACATGGTAAACATATAGCCTGATCAATAAAAGTGTGTTTTCAGCTGTTCCTTCCAAGCACCAATGTTCTTCCTAGTAGGCAATTTTAAAATGAAGATCGGTAGCCGCATCATTTTTCAGGCCTGTTAGCTTTTATTAGACTGGCTAAGTAAAAGGGACCATATTTGCTGCAATCATTTGAGTAGAACTACATCCAGGAAGCAACAACTTTCTATGCCTGAGTTCTTTGGAATCCAAATAATGGTGCGTGATTTGTCCCTACCTACCTATTATCCAGAATACAGGGTTATCTGCCAGAATTTCCATCCTCATGTCAAATTCTTCCCCTCCTCGCTGATAAGGGAATACTTAGCAATTTTGTGCGATCATCATATTGTGTGTTTCCTCACCTGTACAGTACCAGTGACAGCCAATGGCGGAGCTGGCGTAGAGGAACATGCAACGTTTTAGTAGCACAAGATGGACAAGTATCCCTATGTGATACTTACCCTCTTGACACAGGGATGCCATTTGGGGCAGCATCCCTTGTCACAGACAACACGTTGGTCAACTGCAGCACCTTGTTATCCAGCGGATCATGTTGTTCTCTGTAGGAAGCCAGGTGTAGACACTGTACATGCTGCTCCATGTAGACCAGTAGTTTGAAGCACTGGCATGCTGAAACTGCACAGCATGGCATAGCCCCAGCCCAAGTCCCTGTAGCACCTGAGTCCAGGTGGGTGAGGTGCCACCCCAGCTTTTACCTTCGTTGTATTCCCCTTGGACACCCCAAGTTCTAAGGCAGGGGTTCTCAACCAGTGGTACTAGTACCACCAGTGGTACATCGGCCAACTGCTGGTGGTAATTGGACTGTTGGACTACCGGAACCCCGCTCCAACGCGGCGCTTTTGGTGGTGCGTTTTCACTCCCGAGAGGCTCCTGCCTTGGGCCCAGCCTCTCAGGAACACTGAGAAGGGCCCTCCCACCTGCCCAGAGCCAAAATCGGGTCACTTTGGACTGTCCACATGGTGGGAAAGAGAGGGTGGTCATAACAAGGCGAATGCCAGAGAGAGAGCAAGGCCAGACTGTAAAGGAAACCACCTGGGATGAAGGGTTCTATGGAAGATTAGAACTTTGTATTGTAAAAAACCCTTGGGGTTTATCAAGCCTGCCCATGTAAACCGCCTTTAAATTAAAGTCAGAGGAGAAATCCGATGACCAAGAAAAGGCGGTATATAAATACTGGTGGTGGTGGTGGTGGTGGTTGTTGTTGTTGTTGTTGTTGTTGTTGTTGTTGTTGTGTGGGCTAGCCCTGGTTTGCTTGGGGAAACACTGTACTGCTTTTCTGGGCTTGGAAATGACAACTGTTTCATTTTATTTTAATTTTGAATTTTAATTGTGAATTGTTTTAATTGGTTTTAATGGTGTACAGTATTAGTTTTGTTTTATATGTTCATTTTTGTTGTACACTGCTTTGAATTTTAGAAAAGTGGTATAGAAATCTTTTAAATAAATAAATAAAATAAACGGTGTGCATATGCCATAATGATACAAAACCACTGCTCTAGATTTGTAGGAACATCGGAAGCGACCTTATATCGAGTCGATCCATTGGTCCATCGAGCTCCTTATTGTCTACACTAACTTGCATAATCTCTTCAGATCAGGATATTTCCCCAGCCCTCCCGAGAGATGCCAGGGATTGAACAGGTGCTCTTTACCAGCTTGCAGCGATGAAGATGATAGAAGCACATTCTTTGGGAACAGCTCCCATCCCTTATTGCATGCTCAATTCATTTGAATGGGGCAGGTATCAAAGAACTTCCCATTGGATTGTGTCAACTGTTTGGGTGTGAAGCCATGTGGGATGTTAGCTAAATAAAGATTATATAAAGATTTACTTTAAACATTCCTGTTGTGCAAGTTGTTGAATTGTAACCTTGCTGAACATTTGCCAGCAACTCATTCAAAAGCAGGTTTCAAATACCATAACCCAGAATCAGTTTGTGCTCCCATTCCTATTAAAGATTAATGAATAAAGAATTAAACTAATTTGGTCTAAATGTTGCTTCCCTGTGTTCTTATGGAATTGCTAGTTTTAACTGTGCGCTAAAAGTATTTTGCAACATTATAGTCACACACCACCACCACTGTCACGGCCTAATGAAAAGCTCAAAGTTCTTCACATCGTGAAGTCTGTTAGCAGATATTGTTTCACCCACAGGGATTCAATTATCACCCCACTTAAAACATACAGTGTTGCCAGATATTTGCCCCCCTTTGCCTGGAAGCAGTATGGGTTCTAAAAGTTAATCTACTAACAAGACTATTAAAGCAAATGTCAGAAAGATTGAAGGAAAGAAAAAAAAGATTCTCATTATTTTGAGGTGTGCGAGTATAAAAATGTGAAAAATATGAACGCCAATCATATGAGGATGTGGGTTGTGAATGACTACAAAGGAAATCTTTTCCCCTGGAAGACTGAAATCTGTTCTTGTTGGAATTATTAAGCCCTAATGAAGTGTCTGTTGCTTTGACAGACCTCCATGAGAGCAATGAAGGAGAGTAAGGCCTTTAAAAGAAAAAAAATGCATTCAAGCTCACACATCAATGGTCTATCACCCCATTACAATTTAGAACCCAAGTTTATGCATGTTTACTCAATGGGCCTTACTTCCAGGTAAGCGTAGATAGGATTTCAGCCTTAGGTATTAAGTGCTTCTCTCCTTGTTGGAGGTGTTATGGCAATATTGGTCCCTTCCATCATATGTAGTGGGCTTGTCTAGATTGATTGATTGATTGATTGATAAAATACAAAAGAGAGAAAAGAAAAAGAAAAGAAAATACATATATAATAAAAAATAAAATAGAAAAAAAGAGGAGCAAGTACAGAGAAGCATATCATAACATATCGCTACAATTTCCCAATCTAGGGCTTGCCTAGATGTCAGTTCTTCCTTGTCTCGCATATACAAAATAATTTCGAAATTGTGACAGTTGCCTTTCCTCTTGTCCAAACATTTTCCTCTTGCTTCACTTTGGGGACAATGAAGCTGCTCATCTACATAAACATTTATTTTTTTTCTTAATTATTTCAAAAAATTGCTCACTACTGGCGTTCTCAAATTCCTTCTTCTGTATCTAGATAGTGGGATAAGGTTTGGAGTCTTACTCTAGTAGAACTGATCTTGCTTATTGAACAATTTGTTTTAATTCAATGCATGGGAAAAAAATAGGTCTGATGGGATCCTATTGGCTCCTTGCATTACCTGATCCCTGCTGTAGTAGTGCATTCTGGCCTTCCGTCACAGTAGTGCTGTGGGGTAGCTAAGGTTGTAAGCTTTCGGGTTTTGCTGACAGAAATCCTGTCATGTTTCACTTCCACTTGATGCGTCACTTGCTTGTGACAAGGCTACGTTGCCTTGTCTGCCTTCTTCCACCTGGCTTCCTCTGCTGTACGTGTTCCACAAAACACATGGACAGGGGGCGGGGACACAACCGCCTCTGACTTCCGCCAGCAAAATAGCTGACAGAAATCTGAGGAGGCCTACTGGCCCCAGCCGCCACTACACTCGGGGAAGGGGACGATTGTCCCCTTCCTTGAGTAGACTTTCCACCATGGGCTGCCTGCTGCAGGCAGCCCGCGGTGGAGCACTGGATTGGGCGGCCAGCCTCGGCCGGCCACCTGATCTTTAAGTAGGATTGGGCTGCCCATCACATGTTTTGCAACAGTTCTGTTTACGTGCACCTTAACCCCAGCATCAATCCCCTCCCCTTTGCAGTAACATTTTGATATGGATACCCAAAACAATTTCGCAAGCAAAATCCTAGCATACCTGCCGATAACACGTTAGCACTGGCATTCCATTCCATGAGCTGTGTCAAGTTTCAGTTAATCAAACAGAACATAAAAGATCAATACCAATCTAGTAAACACAATATAGGTGCAAAGTGCTATTTATTTCAATCACTGGTTTTAAAAAAAATCTTTTCAATAAGAACAGGTTTGTGGCGCATTGGAAACAGTCAGTATGAAAGCTGTTCACACTGGTGATGATGGCAGTGATGATGGCCGACCCCTCCCAGCACCCGAGGGCTACTCACTGACTTGCGCTACACTTACCAAGCAGTGCACCAGCCTCTGCCTCCTCCCCCCTGGATTTGAAAAGAAAGAGGGGAACAGATTGGAAGGTGAATTACCCAGAAGAGGAGAGCAGGGGGCTCCATTTGATTTTTCTGTTAAAAATCCAAGGAGCCGCAGGAGGGTGGAGGACAAGGAGTGTTGGAGGATAGGTGAGCACCTTCTCACCAATCTTCTGCCTGAGTTTACTATATTAACCAGCCTCATGGACAGACTGGTTTTGAACTAGTGAATCCACAAACATGGGTAACTAAACCCTGTATCCTTACAAAGAAGTAAAAATATAAAGGAATAGTGATATACATGGAGAGCACATTTATGATTGGATCATTTCAGAAAGAAGAATAGAGGACAAAAATGACACATTACCTTTGAAGCAGGGAATTTCCCTCCCTCCAAAGGCCAATGAGATAGGGTAAGAACATAAGAAGAGCCCTGCTGGATCAGGCCAAGGTATCTAGTCCAGATTCCTGTATCTCACAGTGGCCCCACCAGATGCCTCAGGGAGCACACAAGACAACATGATACCTGCATCCTGTCACCACTCCCTTGCACCTGGCATTCAGAGATAGCCTACTACTAAAAGCAGGCGGTTGCATATACCCATCATGGCTTGTAAGCTGTGATGGACTTTTCCTCCATAAATCTGTCTAATCCCCTTTCAAAGGCATCCAGGCCAGGTCTCATCACCACATCCTGTGGCAAGGAGTTCCACAGATTAATTACATGCTGGTAAATAAATATTTTCTTTTGTCTGTTCTAATTCTCCCGCAACTCAGTTTTAGTAGATGTCCCCTAGTTCTAGTGTTGTGCGAGAGGGAAAAGAACTTCCCTCTATCCACTCTCTCCATCCCATTTTATATGTCTCAATCATGGGTGAAAGCAAATACAGGTGTTCCCCGCTTAATGACGGATCGCTTAACGATGATCCGGATATATGACGGAGGTCCCCAGTAAAAAAGAGCAAAGGATTTTAAAAGATGCATCTTTTTAAATGAGCATCCCCAGCTCTCCAGCTGTTTTGCGCTAGATAAGGGCTTTGAAGTTCAGCGCTGGGGCTTTAAGCACAGCGCTGAACTTCAAAGCCCTTATCTAAAGCCAAACAGCTAATGGGCAGGATAAGAGCTTGGATGTTTAGCGCTGGGGTTGCACAGTGCTAAACTTCAAAGCACAGCAAGACACGCTTAATGATGGCGTCACTTTACGACGGGGATTTCAGAATGTATCCCCATCGTTAAGCAGGGGACACCTGTAAATGCTAAGAGATCCAGGGAAGAGATGTAGGTTAGCGACAGCCACATACTTCAAGTAATGTGCAGTTCAGCATGAGTGGCATGATTTTACTCATAGCAAGTAGAGATAATCATCAACCTTATGCATTCCATTCATTTCAAATGGTTTTGAAACTGCATTCCTTCACTGAGATTCGTCACTACAATGTAGATTAGTTTTACTGCCATGGACAATATGTAAGTTTGTCAAAGGTTGCAACTTCATGTATTGGTTTGTTAACAAACTTGGCATCAATTGAGAGATTCACATTCCGTAAGCATTATCAATGAAACACATTGACGGTACAATCCTATGCATGTCTACTCAGAAGTTAGCCCCATTGAGTTCAATGGGACCTACTCTCAGGTAAGCATGTATAGAATTACAGCTTTAGTACACCATAGGATTTTTTTTAAACAGGAAGAGGGACCCATATTTTGCTATAAAACTCCTGACCAAACGTTGACTTTCCCATTGCATGAATAACCTGTTCTGTTGTTGTAACGTACCTTCCTGTGCTTCACATAGAAAGGAAGTTGATCTTTTCTAGATCTGACACACCACCTCCCCAGTTCTAAGCAATGGATCTGACTGCTCATATCGCAGTTCCATATAATATACGTATGGGTATTGCATCAGTAGATTGCTCAGCTTCAATGAAATCAAAACTAAAGTTCAAGCATTACTTTTGCCTTTTAAAAACCTTACATGCCGAATAAAAAGCATGGGGAATGAGAAAGGTGTTAAGTGCCAAGCAAGACTCATTTGTGAAGAAATCAAGAAGAAAATATTAACCTGAAGTTTATTATTGTCATACTGTATTTTTGTAATGCGCTTTTCTTGTGCTGATTTTTCCATTTTAAAATTAAAGTATTGGATTTGGAATCATGGTTATGTCAGCAAACTGTCATGCATAATATATAAACACACACACACACACACACACACACACACACACACACACACACACACACACACACACACAAGTGAGGATTCATGGGAGTTTCCAAATTTATATCCCTTCAGCACAATCCATACTCTCTCCTGTATGCACACCCCACAGGGGAACCCCAAAGACATTGTGGATCCCTTTGTCCCTCCACTCCATCAGCCTTCAGATGGGAAAACGTTGCGCCAGCCACACTTTGTGTGAGGTCCTGTGACTTTTTCTTAGGCAAATGATCCAATATGTGTGCCCTGTGCTTTAATTTAAGACTTTATTGAATAATTAGTCTACAATAGTATCCCCACTGTGTGTTATGATGAGGGAGGGAGGAATATTTCTACACGAGTCGCATCTTAATCTAAAAGTATTCAATGAGAAGGTAACAGTACAATCCGACTGGGAAAAGAAGCATCCATATCATATATGGATTATTAGACATTTGAATGAAGGGAATGTTGCTTACATAAGATTCTATCACATGACAGGATGGGGCAAACACACCGTTGTGAAAAATTATTATTCAAATATGCTAAGATTTGGATAGGGGCAGATAATGTCGTTTCTATTGCATAAAAAATGAAGCAATTAAATACCGGGAACATTTTTATAATAACACCGCTTAACATTTATACAGTGCTTTTTAATCTTCAAAGTGCTCCATTAACATTAACTAATTAATGAAGCTTTTCATAAAAGCTTTGATACTGTCTCCTACATAAAGCTATTAAAAGAATTTAGTCAGGGCCCAACGAAATGCAAAACATGTTCCTTTACAGAAGATTGGTACCAAGATGAAAAAGAAAGGTTAAGGACAGAGGATTAATTGTACCGTGTAGTGCAGGACCTCAGGACAAAACCATTTCACTCTACCAGCTGCACAGCACAGGTGGAAGTTATACCTGCACATCACTCAGGGGTGATGCTCTCAAGTAACCTAGACAGAGGAGATTATCAATGGGACTACCCATGAGTAAATGTGCATCTTTATGGTAATATTCTCATCAGTTTGAGGAGATTCCCAAAAATCTTTGCTGCACAGGCTAGTCATGTCTCATCACAGAAGGCACTGTTAGCTTTGCATGGAGCAGGAGAGACTTTTGCCACAGCCATGACACGAGAGGTAAGGTGAAATGCCCCATCCTAACTGTTCCCCCTCTCACAGCTGCCATGTTAATTTTAGAATAGAAAGGCGGCAGCAGCGACAATGCACTTAGCAGCAAATGCGTTTTGACTCGTAGCAGCTGGTTGGTGGCAATGATGTGCACATGTGAATCAGGGATGTGCGGTGCGAGGGCAACAGGTGAGGCAGAACCGCCTCATCATAGTCCACAGAAAAAGTTGCAGCCTAACCTTGTGATTGCGCATGCAATCTCGGTGTTAGGCTGTGCCTTTTTTCCGTGGACTACAACGGAGCGGTTCTGCCTCATCTGCCGGCCCCGCACCACACGTCCCTGGTATGAATGTGAGAAATGTATTCTATCTGTGAATTTGGAGACTATTTGAATATACCCATGTATATGGATGTATTTAGTATGCCATTGCAAAGAGAATGCAAGGCATCACTGATCCGTATGAAACCAGATCAGTCATTTACTTGATTTTAGTAAGACTTTCCCCAAATAGTAGGTCATTAAGAACTCAGCATGGGCTTAATGTAGAGAATCAGAGGCATTAACCACCCTAAGCTTTCCCATTATTGTCAGTCAAAATTAGCAGTCTCGGGACACAATCCTACCCCCCCCCCCCAGGCCGGCGTAGGATATTCTGGGCCAGCCTGGAGTTGTCACAAAAACTGCTGTAAGGCAGTTGCGCTGGCTCCAGGCTGGCGCAGAGACCTGCACCGGCCTCTGCGCACCAGATACGGACAGTGCATGGCCCAGGTGGGTGCAAGGGCAGGATGGGGCAGGGGAGGGGGGTGACAAGGGCAGGGGGTGGGTGGACCAGGGAGGGATGCGGGATCAGCGGCAGAAGCACATGCCAAATCCTATCCCCTTCCCTGGCCAGTTTTCCTTGCACAGGGCCCGGGGGCTCCCAGATTTGCGCCGCAAAAATAGCAGGTGCAGATCCGAGGAGACCCGTAGCAAGGACTGGGGCTTTACGGTTCCCTTTCCCTGAGGTGACCTCCCAGCTCTCATGTCCTGCTCAGGATCCAGTGCTGCCTGCACTGGCTTTGCTGGATCCCTGAGCAGAAAGTTAGGCAGGACTGGGCTGCAAATGTTTCACAAAGCATTGCTTGGTAGGTGGGAGATCATTGGTGTACATGTGTTTTGAAGAAAATGCTCACACTGGCGCATCTAGTGAACACCCTGACAGATTATAAATGCTATTGCTAAGGTTGGCACCAACATTTCAAAGGTGAAATTAGGTTTCACAAACTTCAGGTTTCCTTGCCAGGAGAAACATCTGAGAATTTTCAAGGGAAGCCAAATAGAAGTTCTATACGACAAATGAAATGGCTCAAGAAGTGCCATCCTGTGAAATGGGTATGTCCTCGCAGAAACCCACTGTTGGAATTGGGCTTTTTAATGTGGGGAACCAGGCACACAATGGCAAATTTCCATGTTCTGTTCCTTGAGCAGCTCGGGATATTCACACAGAAGTGTGCTTTCAAACACACTTAAGTAGATTAAGGTTGTGTTTATGTGTTTTGATAATCAGTGCTAGAAATAAATGGAAAGATGTGTAAATAGAAGTTTAAAAAGATGCATTTTTAATATGTATTATTAGAGAAAAATTAGCAGCATTAACTCAGTCAGCAAACATAATGAACATTAAATATATTGATATATCACAATGCAAACTAGGAAAACAAAAAGTTTGAAATATTGTTCACTCATTGTAGCTCTGTTTATTGTGTCAAAACCCTGCCTTCTTGAAAATAGTTCATTTTTCAGTGAGTTTTATATTCGTTCATTAACTAGCTCTACTTTTTGGAAAATAATCTATTTTACAGTGTAGTCTTATTACAATGCAATGCAATAAAAATCTAATGTGGATTGAACTGATAATTTTTTCTAGTAATGTTACAGAACATAAAATAATAATAATTATTGTTCTTGGTAATTACAAATGGTAATTATATCTGAAGTCACAGTAAGAACTTGAAACTTATAAATCAAAAAGAACATAACAATGCAACTAGCCTGCCACTAAAATAGTTTCCTTACAGTGCCAGCCAATTTGAAATCCTTTAACAAGCCTGGTATAGACAATATACAATACTTGCCAAAGACACAAATGAGATTACAAAGCACTCTTTTATTACACCAGGGAAAAAATACTCAAATTTGATGTGCAAGTCAATTTTACTGTACATTTCTAGTTCTGTATGTATTTCAAATGCAAAAAAGCTAAATTGTGACAAATTACCTCTAATGTAATGCCAACCTAGCAGTTCCAAAGCATGTTAATGCGAGTAGATAAATAGGTACCGCTTGCGGGAAGGGAAACAGCGCTCCGTGTTCCAGCTGCATGCTACGTGCTGCGGCAAGGAGAGTCACGCCGGCCACATGACCACGGAGGCGTCTTCAGACAATGCTGGCTCTTCGGCTTTGAAATGGGGATGAGCACCACACCCTAGAGTCGGACACGACTGGACTTAATTGTCAGGGGTCACCTTTACCTTTTAATGTCAGCTGAACACTTTCTTTGTATATGCATCATGTTTATAGATTTAATTTTGGAAGTGCAAAAGTTAAAAAAGAAATGGGATATATGTCTTCGGCATAATAATGGTTCTTTCTTGCAGTATGCAGGTAACAACAGTGGTCTAACAGCCCAATCCTAACCAACTTTCCAGGGCCGATGCAGCTGTGCCGATGGGACGCACGCTGCATCCTGTAGTGGAGGGGGTAGTCACGGAGGCCTCCTCAAGGTAAGGGAATGTTTGTTCCTTTACCTGGGGGCTGCATTGCGGTTGCATCAGTGCTGGAAAGTTGGTTAGGATTGCGCCGTAAGCAGAGGCGTCTCTCCGGTAGGGGCGGGGCTGTAAGTATCGCTGCGGTCATAGTCTCTTTACCGAGCGAGGAGGAGGCAGCCCCGCCCCCTCACTGTCCGAGCCAGTCCCCTACGGAGAAACCGGCAGGGAAGAGACCCTGCCTGCTGCTTTCTCCGTAGGGGACTGGCTCGGACAGTGAGGGGGCGGGGCTGCCTCCTCCTCGCTCGGTAAAGAGACTATGACCGCAGCGATACTTACAGCCCCGCCCCTACCGGAGCGACGCTAGTGGCCGTAAGGAAGAAGAGTACAAGGAAGAAGATAGACCTAGGGACCCAATCCTATCCAACTTTCCAGCGCAGATGCAGCCACAATGCAGCTCCAAGGTAAGGGAATAAATGTTCCCTTACCTTGAAGAGGCCTCCATGACTCCCCCCCCCCAGGATGCAGTGCACGCCCCGTTGCCACAGCTACATCAGTGCTAGAAAGTTGGATAGGATTGGGCTCAACTAGACTAAATTATTGGAAGAAAGTATTGCATTCCATTGTAGGTCATCTACAGACAGTAGATGTCACACCTGGCCCAGCAGCAGTAGGTGGAAAGAAGGTTGACAGGTCAGATATGTGCCAGCCCAAAGGAACGTCAGCCTTTGCAGGGCCAGTTGCACTGCTGCAAATCTGTACTAATACTATCCATTAGTAATGTTCTTTATGACAGGCAGTATGGAAGGGTGGCTGCCCTTGTTTCAGACATGATGCCGTGATAAGCTAGCTTTTCTCCAACCACCATTGGGGTAATTAAAATTATATTTAGGAAGAAGGTGTTGCAGCCAATGTATCGAAGGTGAGCTTAAAGCCAGTGAGTCAGAGCTAATTACCGTATTTATCGGCGTATAAAACGCACCGGTGTATAAGACGCACCTTCCTTTTGGCCCTGGGTTTCAAGAAAAAAAGATTTAAAGCATTTTTGGGCCACTTGGCCACTTACTGCTTGGCTGCTTAATTAGCTAATTTACATAAATTGCACAAAAATACCAGGATCTCTTTTAAAACACACAGCAATAAGACACATGAACAAAATGCACCAGAACATAAATCCCAAGTCCAAAAAAACCCAGACTCAACTCTTTTTCCCTCAACCCACCCATGCACAGTTTACAAAGTAAACATAAATCCCAAATACAAAACCCCCAGACTCAACTCTTTTTTCCCCCACCCCTGCAGTTTCCACAGTAAAAAACATAAAAGTACAAAAAAAAACCAGACTCAACTCTTACCACCTTACCACCCCCAGATTCAACTCTTACCAACTCTTAAACAACATAAATCCCAAATACAAAACCCCCAGACTCAACTCTTTTCCCCCACCCCACCTATGCAGTTTCCAAAGCCTCCCAACTAGGCCCAGTTCAGAAGCTTACCCATGCTGCATTCAAGAGCAGGCCCTCGGCAGCTCAGCTGAACTGAACTGAGCACAGCGCCCTCTGCTGGCTGCTGAGAAGCTCAACTCATGCACGTGCATAAATTAAACCCGACAAACAGCTGTAGATCGGATAGATTAGTTAGGGAAGAAAGCACAAGGGAGCTCTCCGGCTCCGAAAAATGCGGTAAGCCCGAAAATGCTTTAAAACGGGCAAGAGGGGAAAAGGGATTTTTTAGTATTGGCGTATAAAACGCACCCTACTATTTTGGGTCACAAATGTAGACAAAAAAGTGTGTCTTATACGCCAATAAATACGGTAATTTCTAGATTCTAGCCTAGTGCAGCAGGGCATGAACCACATAGTCTGGAGCTGTATCAGTGACGTTTCCCAGATTACTCCAGCTGTGGTCCAGATTCATAGCCCTCTTCTCTGCAAGCCGACACAGAAGGAAATCCTGTTCATTTTGACAGAATTTTCTTCTAGGAAAGTAGAATGGCAGCCAAAGTGGTTTGTAAACTGATGCTCAAGGGTGCAAGCTGAGTAAGTACCTTTGGGAATTATGTCTGAGGAAACGTGCCTACTATAAATCTGCAGTTTGTGCACTGTAAGAAAACTCTCAGCTGCAGTCCTCAAAATGTTGCATCATCGTGTTTCTTGGTACAATATCAGCTGAATCAGCAAACGTACAGTGGTCTTTTAAAACACCTGTACTAGAGGCATTGGCGAAATAAACAGATGGCTAGCTCCACAGAGCTCTTTTAGAAGGTGGTTGGCATGAAGTTCTCTTAAAGAGGACCAGTGGCTTGGAGTCCGATACAGCTCTGCAGGGGGAGCCCAACCATGAGGCCACCAGAAGTGTTCACATGGAGCAGCACCCTTGGAGGGACTTTAAACAAATGAGCCCTCTGCCAGTCTGTCTGCTGTTCTCTCCAGCCCTCTGCTCCACTGGGTGCTCCAATCCTCTTCCAACATGCTGGAAGCAAGATTGAAGAGGATCTCAGCAGTGGTTGCCTCCTTCTCCCTCCAGTGCTGCTGGACGAAGGAGTAGAAAACAAATAACTTCTCCCCACCTACTTAGTGCTTACAAAGCACCAAGTAGGCAGAGAAAGGCAATTTGGAGTCCGCCCATCCCTTCCTTACGAACTCATGAAGATCGCTGCATGCAGCCCCCCCTGCTCTGCCTCTCTTCTGTTTGCAATGAGCAGGAGGTGGGGATGCTGGGTTCCCAGCATCACCTGCGCCTGCTCACTTCAAAAAGAAGTACGGACCAAGGAGGCTTCATAACAGGTACTTTGTAACTAAAGGGAAGGGGGGATGGAAGCGTGCCCGCTTGTTCACCTACCCACCCCCCATAGGAGGGATGTACGCGGGTGCATGCAGAAATGGCAGATTATTATTATTATTATTATTATTATTATTATTATTATTATTATTATTATTATTATATTTGGAATATATATATTTAAATATATTTAACATAGAAAATATATTAAATTATATTTAAATATATACTGTATATTTCCATATATTTGGAAAGCTCAATTACCTGTCCTTACTTCGATCTTTTAGGCAATCATTTTCAGTTACAGCTACCTCAAGGTGACGTGACGTGGAAGCGTTATCGTTGTGAAAGGGTTGAATAACTTTGACAGACAAGTTAACAAAAGGAAGGCAAATAAAATTATATGGTGGGTAAAAGATTGATGAGAGTGATTAAGCAAAGCTCTTCTCAGCCTAATGTATTGAGTGAGATAAGAAGAACCCATTTCAGCATATAATTTGAGTTTAGGGATGCATGTGGACCCTTTGGACAACGCCACACGCAAAAACGCTTCATTGAATGCTAAAATGTTTTCTGTCGTTAGATATTCATTGTTTACTAGTGATTTATTGTTTAGGACTGAATCTTTTCTTGTGTAGGCTCAGCTCCATTGAGCAGAACACCTGGTTAAAATCTATTCGACGGACTCTCTAATGCTGAGAGTACACCACCACATAACCAGGGATGGGTAATTGAAACACACTAAGGATAATCTTAAAAGCCAGGCTGAGATCTTGTAGTCTACATTAGCCACCTGCCCAAAATGCAGCTAGCTGGCACAAAATGTGTCACTCTGCCCATACAAAGTGTTTGGATGTAATCCAACATGCCAGTGAAGAGTGAAAACGTGAACATTGCCCATTATACAAGCCGAAAAACTTATTGACACCTAGTTTTCATTTTGTCTGCAGTTTGTCTGCGTTAAAGACATACTTCCTGTGTACTCTTTTCCAAACATTAACAGATCATTAGCATCACTGTTTCACTTCATTATTGTTTGTTCATTTAAGAGTAATGCCACTGTTGATGTTAGCATGGATCACTTTAATGAAAGATTTTGACTAAAGCTAATCAGAGCACAAATGATTTCAGCTAGATGAAAAGTTGGTTCACACATAACCATGCATGTTCACCAGCAAAGACCCATTCCTATCCCCCGCTAGCACAGAGCATGAAGCGCTGCTGACAGAGTTCATGCTGCTGCATGCAATGAGGGGGGGGGGACCAGACAGCCCAGTTAAGTAAAAAACTTTAAAACGTACCTCTCCATAGGCTGCCTGGTCTCCAATGGGTCTCCTTGGACTTATGCCAGCTCTTTAGTCCAAGGAGACTCCTGGGGGCAGATCCAGACTGGAAATGGGGGATAGAATCTCAGCATGTATGGCTGCTGCCAAGATCTTCCCCGAACTGCCCCTGAACCACCCCCTGCCCTGCCCATTCGCCACCCTGATCTGCCCATGATCCTCCCCGAACTGCACCCGCCACTGACCTACCTGTCCCAGCGGATGTTCTGCAGTCAACTGCTGCCAGTGCCAGGCTTACCGGCTCCCATGCCATCGTTATCAGGCTGCAGAATGTCAGAGCGCCTGTGGGACCAGTGATCCCAGCTTTACGCTGGTGGATCACAAGGTCCACCAAAGCAAGGCCCGGATAACCTTGGGCCATAAATCTGCAATGGTTCATTTGCACATGCAGGCCATCACTTGACACTACAGTAATTTCATGATGAACATGCATGTATGAACCAGCCAAATGCATTTCTTAGGTTTGTTCCAATACATGGGTTGGATATAGAGATATGCAGTCCCTCCCCTTTCTGAGAAGGGTCACTAGTCTTTGTCAACATACTTTTAGCTTGGCTGGAACATTTCCTTCAGATGTTTCACCTAACGAAGAGTAACCACATCATTCATTTCAAATTTCACTTGGGGAGAAATGTTGATGGTAATTGTAGCTAGCTGAATCTTAGCTGATTTTGTACGCACAATGAAGCAATCATGGGTGATTCACTTTGTATACAGGGTCCAATTTCTCACTGTGTAATGTTCAGTTGCCAACCAGTTGGGTCTAAGTACATACAACTAGTTTGGCAACAGTTTACCTACATGTAGACATGAGCCAAGGGCCATATGGGTAGACTCTTGCTTAGCCAAGGGTGAGATTAAGCAGAATATGAATGAAAATATCTCAGTGCTTGCCGAAGCACAACAATGAAAAAGCACAGCTGTCAACATTTTCCTGTTCTTCAAGGGAGGACAGTATTAACATTCTACAGTAGACTTGTAAGGCTGTGCAGCATATTCCACAATACAAGCAAAAGAGCAGCATAGATGACAGAGAGGATATATACCAAAGGGGTGGTGGAGAGGTTACAAAAAAAGGCAATGAGGTCTCAATAGCAAGACAAGTTGTTTTGAAGGAATCAAGTTTTAAACTAAAAGGCAACAGATAACATGAGTAGACCAAAAACAAAACAAACAAAAACAGACTGCTAACTTCCCTACTTCTAGGGAACGTCCCTACTTCCAGTGAGGAGGCAATCTGAGCTATTGACTGCCCTGGATATTTATCTTTTTTTTTCTCTGTTAGCAACCATCTATTTCCATGGTTTCAAGGTTGATTTAGAATTCAGAAAGGGGCCGCAACTCAGCGGTAGAACATGCGCGGGGCCATGAGGTGAGGAGAAGCAGGGTGCCTCCGGTGGCAGATGGGTGCCTCCCCCTTTGGCTGCCTTGTTGAGTGAGCCCTTGAACCTCTTCTCCCTCTCTGCCACTCTGTGACTTGAAATACAACAGCAAAATGGGACAGAACAAGGAAGTTAGGAGAAGCATCATCCCACTTCTGCTTCTCCCCCTTTCCTTGGTCTGTCCTGCTCTGCTGTACCATTTCAAAACAGCATGGCACAGTGAGGAGGAGGAGGAGGAGGAGGAGGAGGAGGAGGAGGAGGAGGAGGAAGCAGGTAAGCTGGGCAAGCTGAAGGGAGGGTCACACTGGTCACTGCAGGCAGGCAGGCAGGCAGGCAGGCTATAGGCATCTCTTGGGATCTGCGCTAAGTCCTCTCCTGTGGGACAGCTGCCTGTGGGAAGCAAGAAGAAACAGAGTGAATTACAGGTCAGTTTAAAAGATGCTCTGCCACCTTCTTAATGTTACGTACCAGCAGTCTGGTTCCGTTTTGGTTCAAGTGAAGCCCGTCCCTCTTGTACAGGCCCGGCTTGTCCCAAAACGTTCCCCAGTGCCTAACAAATCTAAACCCCTCCTCCTGACACCAGTGTCTCATCCATGCATTGAGACCCCTGAGCTCCGCCTGCCTAGCTGGCCCTGCGCGTGGAACAGGTAGCACTTCTGAGAACGCTACCTTTGGTGTCCTGGATTTGAGCTTTCTACCTAGCAGCCTAAATTTTGCTTCCAGGACAGCCCGGCTACATTTCCCCACGTCGTTGGTGCCAACATGCACCACAACCGCTACCTCCTCCCCAGCACTCTCTACCAGCCTATCTAGACGAGACATGATGTCCGCAACCTTCGCACCAGGCAGGCAAGTCACCATGCGGTCCTCACATCCACCACAGACCTCCCTCTCTATGTTCCTGACTACAGAATCACCCACTACAAGAAGGCCCCTTCCCCCCTTCCCCAGAGGAGTATCCGTAGTGTGACTGGATACGGGCCCACCATCTAAAGAAGGGGTCCCCACTAAGGGATAGTGTCCCACTTCTGCAGAATGACGTCCTCCAGCCCTGAGACTTCCTTCCCTGGCAGCGGAGGAGCTGCCCAACTGAAAGTGGGATGATGCCTCCACGTCCCTGGAAGTCTCACCCTGGTCCCTCTCTATGTGTCTCTGCCTCTCCAGGTCAGCAACCAAGGCTTCAAGGGAGGAAACCCGCTCCTTGAGAGCCTGGAGCTCTTTGCACCACGCACACACCCATGACATGCCCAAGAGGCATATAGTCATACATGTGACATTCTGTGCAAAACACTGGACAACCCCCACCATGTTGCTGGCTGGCTAACTGCATAATTTTGTGTAATTTGGCTTAGTTTGGTGTATTTGATTTGGGTTTACCTAGACAGCTGATATAGCTGGGCCTCTGCCTCCTCTCACGGGACGTGCAGGGCAGTGTTTGGGGCCTGGCTTCCTCGTCCTGCCGCTGAACTCGCACAGCTGCTAAACCCGCGTCTTGGCACTTCTCCCCAGTGAGGCACTTACTCCCAGTGTAAGTAGCAATGGTTACAGTCCCTGGCATTCTCCAAAAGGGAGCAGACACTCTCTGCTCTTAGCTGTCTGCAATAATTCTGCAATAATTCTGAGAAGGTAAGAGTTAACAAAATATCTTGCCATTCATGTTGTGAAGGATATGAGGTTGTTTGTGAAAAGTGCTCCCTTTTTGCACCAAGAGCCCTTTCACCATGGTTCCATCACCAAAGTTCCCCTTTGAGAGACCAGAGAGGTCCCCATGCCACTGCTCATATGAGCTGTAGTCTTTCTTGCAGGGGCTTCTATACTGGGTTGGTGTGCTGTGATTGGCTGCCAAATGTAGTCTGCATCTTATGCTCCGTAGGAAAGTGGACGAGGCAGGGGGTGGCAGGAGGTGCAATTTTCTGCTGTTTTTCCCTTCCCCCATTGTTCCTTACAGGGTTACAACTACATGTGACAGCTCTGTTGTTGTCGTGGTGTTTTTCTGGCATTGGGAGCACGTCCATTGTCTGGGTATGTGTGTGTATGGGGTATGTCAACTCCTCCTCCTCTCTCCCATGTCCCTCCTGCGTCGCTCCCACTTCATGCCCCAACCTCATTATGCCACAATGTCCTGTTTTGGCCTCTCTACCAGTGGAGCTGCGCAGGGCGTCCAAGTGTTGTCCAAGACTCCAAGTTAAGTTGGCGCAGCATTTTTCCGAAGTTGCACCATCATCGATGGCACATCCATCAGTGGTTGGACTGCTGTCATGCAGGCGTATGCGGAGATACACCGGTGTATCTCGAGGATAGGATGGGGCCTTTGCAGACTTAACCATAACTCAAGATTTCCCTGGTTTGAATCTCACCTCTGCCATGAATTAACTAACTGGCCTAAGGTAAGCCCTTCCCTCTCAGGCCCAGCTACAATATATAGGGCTGCTATTTACTTACCCAATCAAGATATGAAATGTTCTGCACATGCTGACAGCGCAATCCTATTCAACTTACACCACTGTTGTTACCAGCAGGGGAGGGCAGGGTTTGCAGACTTTGGAGGGGAGGGTGGATTTAAATTCCCCTTTAAATCCCCCTTTGGAGGGGATTTGAATCCTCTTTCCATTCTGGGGCCTCCCGTTCTCGTTGCACCGCTGGTTACACCGGTGGTGTAAGTTGGCTAGGATTGCGCTGTAAAAGTGCTATGCAAAGGCAAAGTATTATTACTGTATAGATGTTGTTCTTTTTAAATAATTTCCAGTGACTTCTGGTTAGTTTGTATGTTTTGTTTTGCTCAAATTATCAATGCTGCAAGGAGAGAGGGAGGTACACATACATACACACATATAGCAGTGAAGACAAAGCCCTCCTACTAGCCGCACCGCTTTAATCTCCAAAGCTAGAGGACAAATGTCCAGATCTCTGGAATTCATTCTCTATATAATTATAAATCACCTCCATTTCCTCACAGCTTATGAACTCCATACTCACCATCACCACTTTTTATTTGTTCTGTCAGCTTCTGTGCATACCCATTCTAAGAGTTATTTGAAACATGGTTTAGGCTCTGGACTTCATTACTGACTTCCTTTTATCTTGTGTCCAGGTCATCCAAATGACCTCAAGCTTATCTGCCTCAGCACATTTTTACCCCTACCAGAACTGCATTATATTGCTAGCAGATCAACTGCAATAGAAATTTTAATTATGAAGTGACCCTTATTTAAGTCCTTGAGAAATCTGACATAATAAAAAATAATTGAAATACAGTAAAAAATATAATGCAGTTCACAAACTTGTTGATGTTTCATCTTAAACATCCTTTTAGTACCTTATGAATCATGCCGATCACATTTAATGCATTTTAAGGTACCTGTCACTCGACCATCTTCAATTCAGTGGCATTTTCACTGTGTGCTAATGGTTAAATACAACAATTTCAGTCATATTTTAGTTAAAAGCACAATGATTTGTGCTGTTTATTGCAGCACTATCTTTTTCCAGGTACACTATGCACAGATGTTATTATTATTATTCTATAAAAGTACAGTAATTATCTTTTGAGGAAGACATCAGAAAACTTTAGGAATCTGCTTGTATCAGCTTTAGAATCAGTTTTAGTTTTCTGCAGATCTTGAATGACAATGGATCAACTTTCTCTTATTCTATGCCAACATGTTGCCAATCACTCTGTGCCAGATTGCTCTTTGCATCAAAGGAAAAAAAAGAGAGAAAAAAGTGGTCAGCCACTCAGAGCGGCTCACAACACAGAAGTAATTGGTGGTGATGTCATTGCTGCGAATTACATCTTGGTCTTCTGGCACTGGGGTGTGTGTGTCATCACGAGTCACTGCCCCGGGCACCAGAAGTCCTAGCTACACTTCTGCACCAGTGTGTATGCAAAGCTCTGGGATGTGGCAAAGGAAAAAAAACCATCACACACACACACACACACACACACACACACACACACACACACACACACACACAGGAAAAAATTCTGTCCACCTTCATACACCCTGTTTACATATAAATTATACTCAGTTACAATTTGATAATACAATAACATGTTACCGTGAGATCCACCAAGAGACATCAAGGCCTTGTCCCTTTCTTACTATTTCTTTATGGCGCTTGCCCATAATACTGTATTGATAATTTCTAACTTGTTTAAAACATTTTTTGCTGAGTGAATTTGAGAATGTTAATTAAACAAACGTGAAGGGCAATTTGTAACTTCTGTCAGAATATTACTGTCAAATATATATATATATATATATATTCAACATTGTGATTATACATGATAGTCACCTACTTATACCTACTGCCAGAAATAAGGTTCTGGAATGACTGACATACTGCTAAATCTTTGCTAAATCAAATATGCTAGAGTAAGACACCTGTACGCAGAGCTGAAATAAGTATATGTAAAGTGTTTCTTTCAACTGGATAGGGAAGGACCCATATGCACAAAGAGCCTTGGGATTGGATCTCTGTAGCAAATCCATGGGATGTGCTGTATCCAATCCTTGGTGCTGTAATCCTTGGTGCTGTATCCAAACCTCACCTTCCACTATATAGCACTTGTGAAATGCAGGGGGGGGGGGGAAGGAATGATTTTGGGGATGTCTCCTCTCGAGCACCACCCCAATACCTGTTCCTGAGAGGTGGACCCTCAGAGACAAATTTAGGAGGTTATGTATGGGGGGGGGGCTGAAAAGAGAGAATCAGCAAAAATCACTCACCCTCTGTTGTGCAAGTACTAGATAGTGTGAGTGGAATGTGGGGTTTGGATACTTACTATTCATTGATAAAAAGTCAACTTCTCAATTCCTACTTTTTTAAGCTTTTCAAAAAATGATACTTTGGGTGGGCAGGGGGGGGGAGAGAGAGAGAGAGAGAGAGAGAGATATTAATTGAACTGCCTTGTATATTGTCCCAGCTTGAAAATGTTTAAGGTGCTACCACACACTAGCGTCACTACAGGGGGGGCAGAGCTGTAAGTTCTGCTGAAATCGGAGCCTCCCTTACACGGAGGAACGAAGCGGCCCCACCCCCTCACCTTCAGAGCCTTTCAGGGAAGCGAAAGCAACGCGCAGGAGACTCCCTGCGCGTTGCTTTCGCTTCCCTGAAAGGCTCCGAAGGTGAGGGGGCGGGGCCGCTTCGTTCCTCCGTGTAAGGGAGGCTCCGATTTCAGCAGAACTTACAGCTCTGCCCCCCTGTAGTGACGCCAGTGCTACCACAGGTTCTAAAGGGGACTGACAAGGACCACACTTTTCTTCATAAGACTCCAAGCAAAAAAATCATTCTCTCTTTTCTTTTCCATAGTAGATTATAACATAGGATTTTCTGAGCACACCTGCTTCAAGTCATACCACATTTGATTACTAAGCAGATCAAATCAGCCTACCCAAGCTTTTAAGTGGGCTGCTACACAATGCAATTTTAAATTAGGAAATGCCATTCCACCTTTATCAGTTCCACCTTGCAGTGAAGTACTGTATTTTTTGCTCTATAAGACGCACTCCGCCCCCCCCCCAAAAAAATAGGGGGAAATGTCTGTGTGTCTTATGGACCAAATGCTGTAAAAAATGTCTTCCTTTAACAGTGTAACAACTTACCTGGTTGTTGTTTTGCAGCTCCAATCTTCATGTGCCTCAGCTCCCAGTCGCGTTCGTTCGGCGCCTGCTTTAAGTTCCCAGGCACTGGACGTGACCAGGGAGCCTTGCGCAAACATCGCAGCAACTGTGATGTTTGCGCAGAGCCTGCAGTCGCGTTCAGCGCCAGCGCGAAGTTCCCTGATGCTGGACACAACTTCAAAGCCCTCCGGAATCATCCGAGTTCCTCCGATGTTTCCGGAGGGCTTTGAAGTCGCGTTCAGCATCAGGGAACTTCGTGCAGGCGCTGAATGCGACTGCAGGCTCTTTGCAAGCATCGCAGTTGCTGCGATGTTTGCGCAGGGCTCCCTAGTTGTGTCCAGCGCCTGGGAACTTAGCGCAGGCGCCAAACATGACTGGGAGCTCTGCACAAACATCGCAGTTGCTGCGATGTTTGTGCAGGGCTCCCTGGTCGCATCCAGCGCCTGGGAACTTAATGCAGGCGCCAAACACAACTGGGAGCTGAGGCACATGAAGATTGGAGCTGCAAAACAACAACCAGGTAAGTTGTTAAACTGTTAAAAGCAAGACATTTTTTCCCCTATTTTTAGCTCCATAATACACATGCGTCTTATGGTCCAGTGCAACTTATGGAGCGAAAAATAGGTAAATCTTACGCTGCTTCTTTTATTTTCCAAATAAATTTGAAGTCAAGAATAAGAGACTATTAGGAACTTGCAATGGAAATGAATTAATTAGAAAGAATATGAAAACCAACATATCCATTCTGATGGTCAAAATACCTGGGCCCATGAAAATTATTGATTCAAAAAATAGGGATTTCCCCCTCCCCCCAGACAGAAGTGGGTGGGAGTGAAAGCATAAGCGATTTAAAGTTTTCATGGCGAGCAACAAACTTAGAACAACTTAAATTCCACGGGTAAAAAGCCATGGCATTTTAGCACAGGCAACACAACAGTTCATTCACATGAAAAGTTCATTCAGCATTAAAATCTCAAGTAAAACTTGTAAAAGATCATATATTTAAAAGCAACGTTTTGCTCAAATTCCATTGAGCGTCATCAGGCAAGCCCACACACAGCGGGAAGATGTTACTAACATCCTAAACCTATTTTGATTAGCTTTGGCGGCCAGCAAAAGGAGGATTTTTAAAATTATTATTATTATTATTATTATTAACAGTATTTATATACCACTTTTCAACAAAAAGTTCACAAGGTGTTTACAGATTAAATGATTAAATGGCTCCCTATCCCAAAAGGGCTCACAATCTAAAAAAGATGCAGAAGAACACCAGGAACAGTCACCAGAAAAGACACTGTGCTGGAGTGAAAGGGGGCAGTTACTCTCCCCCTGCTAAATATAAGAGACGTACCAATTGAAAAAGTGTCTCTTGCCCAGTTAGCAGGGAAGGCACCTCTCACCTTACACAGGCACGTCTTGTTTCACACAGGAGCTACGTTCTTAGAAATTGGTTCATATCTTGAAAAAGCATACATTAAAACTACTTTTCCCCATAGAAACTAATGTTATTGATAGAAGTTAGGGGGAAAGTCATCGAACAGTACACTAACGTTGACAACTGGTGACTTAAGAAGGACTTAAGGCAGGAGGGTACTGGGAGTGGGACAGCAAGGTTACCAATGTTGATGATGGAGATAAAACAGCCTGGTTTGTTTGTTGGTGTTCTGTTTTTTGAAAATATCCCGGTTTGCCGATTGGCCTCTCAGTTCCTCCATCTTTTCTTTCCTTTCCCAGCCCCCTCACACCTGTCCCTTTCTCTACTGTAGTTCGGCCTGGGCTGTAACTCTCTTCTTCCTAGTTTAAAGGGATGATTCTGTGTTAGGGTTTATGTTGCCAGTTATCTCAATATTTCAAAAGTGTTGTCCCATATTTCAGGCAATCCTGGGCCAAAAATATTGTACATGTCTTCGTAAGCTGCTGGCCCAACATGCAGAAGCACACGAAGGTTTACAGCGTTATTTCAAAAATTAGGGTGCATATATTAGACTTCAAGTATTAATCCGGGTGGGGGGGGGGGAGATATAAAATCAGTTCTTATAGTTACCATGAATTTTTAGTCCATTAGAAGGGCTTTTTGTTTTTTTCAGCCACATCATACAGCAAGCCTTTAACACAGCTTTGGCACACGTCAGCTCCTTCTCTTCTGCTATTCTTTAGTGGCAGCGGCAGCTTGGAAGGACCATCAATGAGAGCTGAGGGGCAAGACCATGAAGGGTTTTGACATCCTAACCAGCAGCATCCCCTGCCCCCATTGCCGCCGCCCCTCCGTCATCCTCTGCCCTCCCCGTTCCACCCCCTTCATGGACTTACATCATGCTCTGGCCAGCGGCCAGTTGGCTGCCACCAGCAGAAAGGTGCCACTAGCAGAAAGTTCCACTAGCCACTTTTTGCTGGCGCAGCAAGGCCCTGAGCTGTTGCAAAGCACTTTATGGCAATGCTCACCAGTGTTCCGCCAGTGCAACCACCAGATAGGATTGGGCCAGTACTGTTTGAGTAGTGTTTGTAATGGAAACTAGGCACACGTGGACCCTCACGAAAATAGTAAGTACTTTTTTTTTTTTTAAGTTCATTTCAAACCACTGAAAATTGTTATTTGGAGAGCTATAGAGCTCTATTGTGTTGTAAATGTGATTAAACAGTGCCAACTCATGCGAATCAACTGTTAATGGGGCTATTGTCCATTTTGCAAAGTACTGTAGAGTAATGTAGGCAGTTATCCCAAGCATCATCAAAGCTATTTACAAACCATTCATCAGCATTAACTCCCATTGTGGAAATAGATGGTTTCCTGGTTTTTAGAAGCAGTAGTTAAAGCTACATACAAAAGGCAGGAATCGCAAGCTCTGATCAATTCAGATGTTTGCTGTATACCCTCTTGCCATGACTATTGTTTGCTCTGGAACTAAACAAGCATAGTGGCTCTCAAAGATGGACAGGGCTATAATGATAGTGCAGCAGAAATGGGAGCCTTTCGAGAGGGCTGGAATAATGGTACCCAAAGCAAGGTGTTGTTGCAGACAGTCTCGCATAAGGTGGCCACTCAAAATATTTCCACAACAGCAGAGGCCAAGGTGAAGATGCGGCTTGAATTTCATCAAGAAGACCGCCATAGAGAGGGTGGGAAATGCTTACGGGAACAGAGAGAAGCTTCTGGTGAGCATTCAGTAAGACACAACATCCAAAACCGGCCTTAGGAGATGTGGGGCCCAATTGGAAACATTTTTTTGTGGGGCCCCAGCTTCACAGCCAAGGTCTGTAGAATCTTAGAGATATAAGTAAAATTTATTGTAGACTTTATATCTCTATGGTAGAATGGAAAGCAGTCAAAATGTGCACTTAAAAAGTGCATGTGAGTTAATAGACCAAATGGACCTAAGCACATTTTAATATAAAACAACATACATGTAAGCCTACAAGTAAACAAACAAAATGTGTAGATTACTTTTGAAAAGTAAATAGTTACAAAACCACTCGTTTTAGTGACGGTGGAACGATTTAGTAACAAAAAATAAAAATATTTTTAAGAAAACAAATTCAAACTGTAAGTGAACAGCATTGTTGGGAACAAATTATCTTTTTTGGATTTCTAAAAATCACTTAACATTAACAAATTATAAATAAATCATATTATTGTTGCCTTTTATTATGAAAAACGTATCTGTCTTTTTTTTCTCTCTGCAAAGTCTTTTAGGATTTTGTCTAAGTTTAAACTCTTGCTAATTTCAGATTCAGTGGGGTTATGTGTATGTTGCAATGTACTGTCGTGTGTATTTGACAAGTCTAGAGTAGATTATCGTAGCGTGGGCCCCCCTTAGGTGTGGGGCCCAATTGGGAGCAATTGGTTTCAAAACAGTCTTGACAACATCTCCTCACTAACAGGTCCTCACAATTTGTGGTGAAAACTAAAATAGTTGAAGAAATCTGCCTCGACCTTTGTTTTGAACAACGTTCTTTTTTTAATATTGCAAACGACAGTTCTGGATCTTGGTAAATTAAGGGAAAAAATGAACCTTTTTTAATGGAATTGTTTGAACCCTAAAAATAAAAGTAATCTCAGCATGGTAAAAAGTCCCTCATTTTTGCTTACAGTGCACCAACAACATTACAGGATTGCCACTGGAATTTAGTGACCAGTCCATTCATGGCTTTAAAGAAAAAAAAAACGTTAACCTTGGCTTCCCAGTCGTCTGCCCGAGGTTACTTGAGGTCATCACCGGTGCTGCTTTAAGTGCAATTGCTGAGGTTACTATCGGGCACTCAGCCGGAACCGACACTTGCGTTCTAATCATCCCCAGCTGGCCGGCAGGCGCACGTCGTTTAAATCTTGAAACTTACGAGGCAGATGGTCACCACTCTGCTTGCTTGCCGCATCTTTTACCTGAAAAGATCGACAAAGGACGATTGAAACGTTGTAATTTTAAAGTGTTTTTATCGTTTTAAACTGAGTTTTTAATTTGTTTTTAACTTTAAAGGTTTTAGTTGCTGTCATGGCTTTTAATCCCGTCATTTTATCTTCGGTAATCATCGCTGGCCATGAAAATCTTAACTCATATTTAAAGTCCATTCATGGCTCCAATCAAATTCCTTTCTCCAACAATGACATACTTTTTGCACTATGTAACACTTAATTGCAAGTATCGTTTCAGGAAAGTTTCCAATTTTTCCAGCTGGGTGCAATCTAGGAAAAGTTCAGTATTCCTTTACCCCACTGAAATGAACAAGACATGTATACTGCAATCCTATATGTGGATGCTTAACTTAGAAGTAAGTTCCCCTGTGTTCAATGAGGCCTGTTCTGAGGTTAGTGTGCATAGGATTGCAGCATTAAACATTTAATTGTGCACATCTTTAGTTCAATTAGTACATCTAGTTTTAATGTGATTGCATTCAGGGACTGTCCATAAAGACCACCAACCTTCTAATGGATTTAAAAATCTTTGTCACATTTAGCTCATTTTAACCAATACTGAATCCTTCCTTTGTCACAACATTGCTATCCTGCTCCCTTGTTGATGCCTGATATAAGAACAGTCCCCCCTGTAATTCTTTTGTCCTAGGATAGAAATAAATTGCCCAGCATTCACATGAAACATGTTGCACATGCTTATTCTGCATTTATCACACCTGCACATGCCAAACAAACTTTAACAGCAACCAAGAAGCCACTATCCTATCAGGTCAGTACTTAATCTAAAGACTTCAAAGTAAGCGGTCACATAAGAAAAAAAGATCCTTGCAGATTGTAAAGGGGCATGAGGGCAGTGGATGCAGAACGGCCTTCGCTCGGAGTCTGTCACTCCTGCTGCCTCCCTCTAGCCTGCTGCGGATGGCCGGACGCAACCCACACAAATCCACTTTCCAGCCACTAAAAGCAAGCAGGAAGTAGATAACCCGCCTCCTTGCCTTGCTCTAGGCACGGTTTCTTCAAACACAGCAATGCAGGTGTTCCGGTTTGATTGATAGACACCATGCAAAGGAAGGAACTCTGTCATTCATGTGGTCCCTTTAAATCAAAGCAGAAGTCCTGCACTTTTGTAATTAAAGACCACGCAAGGAGTGCAGTAAGTCGCTGCTTTTTTCTTTTGTTTTGTAATTATGCAGAGGCAGCAGACCCAAGGTGGCATTCGGTGGTGTTCCGGGTTGGACCACCAATGCAACGAGCTGAACAGAGCCTGATAATTGAACAGAGCCACACATTACATTGAAAAGATATACAATTATTGATCTGTATGCACATACAGCTATTTACACTTTATGTTCAATACATGTATAATGGCATGCACACTCTGTACCAGCGGCGTAACAACTCCCTGTGTGGGGGGGCGGCACCAAAATATGTCGGTCCCCCCGTGACCAGAAGTGATGTTACCCGGCCCGCCCTGGTAACGTCGCCACTGCTGTAAACAGGTAAATGGGTGGTGGTGGTTGGGAGCGAGCATTCTCATTCACCACCGCCCACCCACAAGGACGCTCCCACCCTTCGCTCACCTTTTTTGCGCCACTTTGCAGTGCTTTTCCCTTGCCGCCAACATGCCGCTGCTGCAGCTGATTTGTCCCCTCCCCGCTTGTCGCCCGGGTGCGGACCACCCCTCCTGCACCCCCTATTCTGACGCCACTGCTATGTACCTTACCTTTGTGTGGTCCAGTCTCCACATTCACTTTTAAAATGAATGTTGTTCACACACAAAGCATGCACATCTGCAGAGGCGTTTCTACGGTAGGGGCCCTACTGTAAGTTGCGCCCCGTCCTAGTACCATGTTTACAAACTGGAACGAGGAGGCCCCGCCCCCTCGCCGGCGGAGCCATTCCGCGCAGCAGCGGAGCGCTTGCTCTGCCGTCAGAAGTTTAGTTAGGATTGGGCTGTTAATGTAAGATGATGTGTCAGTGGAGCATGCTGGAAACAGCTAAATAAACATCATCCCAGGACACTAAAACACAACTCTTCATTACTGTTCGAGAAAGGTACCAAATAGCTGGCCTCATTTCTTGCTGTTCCGTGGGCAATGATGGAGTCTTCCATGTTTTTGAAGGAATTGTGTGATTTGCTCCCATATTTCACAGACTCTAATAAAGGCAAAATTCTAAGAAAATATATGCCCCAATTCAGCATTGAAGATCAGCATCCCGAAACAGCTTCATGCACATGAAGTCAATGTATATTGACATCACAGTAGTTATTCACAGATTACATTGTAGATGTCGCTAGATGTGTCTCCAGATGACGTCGCGAACGTGCTGTAAATCACGTTCGCAACGACTCGGGAGTAAGGGAGGCCGGCGCAAGGATGTCCCCACGGCCGCCAGAGGAAGGTAAGAGATCCCCTGGCGGCGCAGGGGTGGTCTGGGCGGCGTGGGAGGGGGGGCCATTGGCCAAGCTGGCCCAGGAGGGGAAGGGGATGGCTTCCACCATATCCCCGTCCCCATTCCGGCTGGCTGTTACACGGCCTCCTCTTATTTCTGCCAGCTATTTAGCTGGTGGAAATCCGAGGAGGCCCATCGGGCTGTCCCCGGTTTACACTGGGGGAAGGGGACGAATGTCCCCTTTCCCCGAGTAGACCTGTGGGCCACGCCACTGCAGCTTGGAATGGGGATAGGATCCGGCAGGTGGTCCTGGGCCGCCCACCGGATACTTAGGATTGTGCTGTAACTGTGGTTTGTGGCTGGTATTCAAGGTTTTCTACTAAGTTTAATAGTTGAAGAAAGCATGACATGGAAACAAAAACTCAGGTAAGCGTAATGCATTTTTAATAATTTCCAAGTGTGCAGGGACTATTTACCAAATGTTTTCTTCTGTAGTCAATTGCCATTTGGAGAGGCTTTTGTGTGAAGTAAATAAAACTTGAGCATCAATGTGATGGTTTTTATGAATGTTACTGGAGGGAATAAGGCACTTGCCTTTATGCACGTATATTCAATGACTTATGGCCCAATCCTATCTGGGCTTTGCGCTGCCGGAACTTGCATTCTGGCAGCACAAGGCGCATTGCAGTGGAGTCTCCCTCACATGCTTCTGGGTCACTGCCACAAATGGGCAGAGGTATGGTGTGTGCCAGCGGATCCCGGAGGCTCTGCAGCTCTCAGTAAGTTGGCGGCGGGGCTGTGTCATATGCGGGAAAGAGGAGGGAATGGGGAGTTTCAGGGCTGGAGGGGAGAAGGGAGGGGTGATTTGGAGGAGGGAGAGGGTGGATCCTAGTGGCACCAGCATGCACCAGAATCCTATACCCTCTTTTTGAACTGCTCTTCCACTTTTTTCTCCTTGGACTTACACCACCTATATAGCTACATAGCTGGTATAGGTCTGATGAGACCCATAGGCCACTAGTGGAGACTGATGAGACCCATAGGCCACTCCGTAGAAGTCAGTGGAAAATATTTTTACTTACCTCTGGCAGGTCCCCCATCATTGGATGCAGCAGGTGCTTCATCAGTGTGGCTGCATCATCATTAATTGTGGGGGATAGGATTGGGCTGTCAGTCAACTTATAGAAAATCAAGGATATTCAGAGTGAAGGGAGAGAATCAAAGATTAAAGATAATGTAATGTGCTGCTTTGTCCCCCGTGCATTGTGTAATGTATTATCCTTAACATCATATATTTCTCAGATACTTAAGACAAAAGCCTGGCTCTACACTTATTCATTATTTCCCATTACATACTTAAGTACCGTTAAGTGAAGATTGCAGAATTATTCCAAAGGCGTCACCCAAAATGGCAGTGCCCTTATTTCTTGATTGCATTTGAATTTTTTTTTTTACTTGACACCAGCCACTCAGACCTTTATTACCACCTCACTTTCTTTGGTAGCTGGTGCACATTTGCTTCCCACACCCATTTCAGGTTGTGCTCTGAACTTCCTGCTCAACTGCTGTAATGATAGTATTCCTTAAAATAGTTTTCCATCACAGCTTGACTTTTTAAAGCAGCAGAGGGAAAACCCGGATGAACAAATCTGCAGTCCGGCCTGTATGACTAGTATAGATAGCTAAGCTTCTAGTTATTAAACACTGCCATAAAGAAGTCTGCGATGCTTAAAAGAAGCAAACTGAAATGTGTAACCTGTATGCATAAAGCAAACACTAAGGCAGGAGTGGCAGCTTCAATTTTCGGTTAATGTTTACAAGGCGCAGATGGAAAGAACTTTGTCAAAAACTGAATTGATCTTAGATAAGAACTTCGTAAACACTGAAGGCTCCCTCACAAAAGTTAAACTAATTATCATATCCTAGTCTTTAAAAGAGGACTCTTCCTCTATCAGATAATCAAGGAAATTTTCACAACTTTAATCAGCTCAGGACATGAGGCAATACACTACCAGCAAACTGTGTAGTCTATTGTGGGCAGGAGTTGTGATTGAGAGGTTGAGACAGTGCCGTACCTGAAGAAGCTAAGCAGGATCAGCCTTGGTTCTCATCTGGATGGGCGATGGCAGATGCTGGCGAACCTTGAGAAGGTGTGGAATGTCTAGAATGCGGAGGAGTCAGCCAGAGATGGATAACGTCTTGACAACCATCCAAGGGTGAACTGTGGCTACGCTTGGCAGGATAGAGCACAAGCCAGGACGATTGATTGCACTCTGAAAGAAACATCTGGGAAATGAAGGATTCTGTGAGCTCTCATAGAATAATATTTGTAAAAACCCAATTTCAAAAATGGGGTTTAGATCAGTCTGCCTATGTAAACCGCCTTGAGTCTACAAGAAAAAGGTGGTATATAAATACTGTAAAGAAATAAATATTACAGATTATGGAATTAGTAAATTCCATATGTATGGAATATGTAGACTGCCTTGAGCCTACAAGAAAAAGACGGTATATAAAAACTGCAAATAATTATCACAGCGCATGGAATTAGAATTTGAAAATAATTACCACGTGAGTCTTTCTAACATGAGACAATATTGCATGTGTTACATGAGCATGATCCAAACTACTGTGCAACTAGCAAGTTCAGTCCAACCTAATGGGAAGTACAGGCAGCTTTCTGGATTGGCAGAAGTCCAGAGACACCACCAGACTTTTCAGGAAAACCTGTAGGGGGGAACACAAATTCCCCTCCCAATAAGCTCAGGACAACAGGGCACAGTTGTCCTGACAATAATGGGGCAGGTGTGTCCAGAGCCTGATCAGTTATCATGAGGCAGCACAAAGCACATCTCAGGTGGTAGATGGGTGCAGGTGGCACTAGGTGTCCATCAACCACCTCTGCAGCCACCACATCTACCTCCCATTTGCCCTCTTCCTCCTCGCCATTTAAATAGTGGGGCAGAGTGGGTCAGAATGAGGATGCGCAAACCCACGGAGTCTCCAGGGACGTTCTGGGCATGCGCAAACTCCCTGGAGCATCCCTGGAGATGTCGTGGGTTTGCGCATGCGCAAACTACGGAGAATACTTCTGGGGGCGGAACAGAGTCCCGCGCGGTGAATGGAGAAGGAGCAGGATTAACATCGTCGAGGGATCGTAAACTACAAGTTAAGTGCCATTAAAGCATACATACTTTGAAAATACCCCCGTTTTAGTGCCATTAAAGCATACATACTTTGAAAATACCCCCGAAAAATCGGCGAAAAAACGGGGAAAAACAATTAGCATAAATTATGCTAATTAGTTTTGGGGGCGTCGCGGTTGCCACCCCCCCTGCACGGGCGGCTGGCTCCGCCACTTCCCGTGCGCTGCCTGAAGCCCTGGGCCTCCAGGGCCGTGGCAATGCCCACAAAGAAGGCATCCTGGCGTGCCTTCTGCTCTGTGCCCCGGCCAAGACCGAGAGATGCCTTGGGTTTGTCTGCTGCGAGCAGGAAGGGCTCACGCAGCTCATCACACCCCCAGATGGGGCAACGTCGGCGCCTCGCGGCAGGCGCTCTGGCGGGGTGGGGGGTTGCCAGCTTCCATCATCAGGGAGTGGGAGGGGAGGCAGACACACAGGCAGGCAGACAGGCGGTGCTGGGGAGGGGCACGGGTGGGTCAGAAACAGACAGACAACAAGGCTGGTGGGAGAGGGATACAGGGAGAGGGGTCTGCAGAGACCAATAGGGACACAGGGGTCACTTCGCAGATGAAGGCAATGCAGAAACGGGCGCCTCTTATGCAGACGGACCTTGGGCGGAACGGACACCGTTGACGGGCGGACCGGGGGCGGACCGGGGGCGGACCGTGGGCGGGTGAGAGCCCCGGTTGCCGAAAGGGCTCTTCACGGATGTGGCAGACGCGAGCAGATCCAGTATGGGCGCCGTGTCGTCTGTCATTGTTTGCCTGCCTGAGAGGCCCCCCAACTCCCCACTCCCCTCTGAGCCCTGAGGGTCTGGCAGCTCCCCTGCTGGGTTCTCCCTGGGAAGGAAGTGGCAGTCCCTGGATGGGATTCATGCAGGGGCTTGTGTGCTAGGGCTGTCTGTGTGTGTGTGGGGGCAATGCTTGTGTAACACTGGGCACAAGGGGGCTCTGCCCGAGGGGCATCTTTATTGTTCTGGAACGGTAGCAGAGATGGCCAGGCGAGGCTGCCAGGGGTAGTCACAGCAGCCAATCTGAAAGCAGCAGCAGCAGCAGCACACATGCCCCATGGACCTGGAGACGCACGCTCTTCCCCTGTGGAACCACAGCCTGCTCCATAGAAAGGGGAGGGACAGCAAGTAGGCAGCCAGGGAAGTGGAGCAGCAGCAGCTGAGGAGGGTTGCAGGGCTGGCTCTCTGACCTCTGGCAGCATCGAGGCAGACGACAGTGGGGCACCCTGCCTGGAGCCCCAGGGGTGCTCCCAGGAAGGTAGGTGGTAGTGGACGTTTCTGGGGAGACAAAAACAAGGGGGTGTTACATGTCAGCCGGTGTGTGGTAGCAGTTGCCATTGAAGACAAGCCAGTGTGTCGGTTGCAAAAGCCTGCAGGGAGAGATCAGATTACACAGCTGCTAGGTATAACGAGCTTGTCACAGTGTGAGGAGCTTACCTGGACGCCAGAAGGGCAAAGGACAACAGTGAAGGAGAGAAAACACAGCACAACTACACACATGCCTAGCACATCATAACTGACCTGTTGTAGACCCTGTGGGGGCTGTTGGAGGATGGACAGCGTTTAGCTGCTGGACACTGGGGGTGTGGTGTACTGCCTGGTCACATGTAAAGACCTCCTACTCTAATCCCTCTGTGTTCCAGGAAGGGGTGTGGCCCCTGACCTTTATTTCCTCCTTCTTGCCCCTCACTCAGTCTCTTCTTCTCTTGATGCCCACCGAGCAAGATGATGCCATCGCTGCTCCTGCAGCCCAGCGGCCATCTTGCAGCTTAACCCCATGCAGGGAGCCCCAGCTCTAGGGGGGTTCTATCTTAAGTCTAGGATGTACGTCTGATTGATGGTCAGACGCTATGTATATATGCAAACTGAACTGTAAGTAAACTCTTCTTCTCTTTGCAACTACAAAGCAATGCCTCGTGTGTATTCATTTAGCTAAGCATAGCAGTCTGCCTGGGTGGAGGAGGGAACTCTGCTAATAAGTGGGAACGCACCTCCCAATATATGCCTGAGAGCATCTAATTACCCCATCAGGGGCAAGGCTGCGGGTTAGTAAACACACCTTTCTTAACAGGCAAGTCACATTTACACAAACACATATTTGTCTGCTCACATGGCAATGGGCAGCTATATGTGTGCTGATAGGCAGAAGTACTACATAAAGGCGAACACAGGCAGAAGTCATACATATTGGCATGAAAAGGCAGAAGTCCAACATTATGGCTTACTCAGGCAGAAGTCCTATGGTATGGCTTACACAGGCAGAAGTCCTACATAAAGGCATGAACAGGCTAAAGTCAAACATATATTGGCATGAACAGGCAGAAGTCATAACACATGCCATCCCAGACCCTGCTCTTACCTGCTGGTGTTGTTGCCTGTGGGGGGGGGGGAGAGAGAGGCTGGGAGAAAGACATGGGTTAGCAAATGCTTGCAAGGAGACAGCTGCCCAGGCTGTAAACAGTTTGGCCACAGCCAGAACAGCCCTCTCTGCCCTTGAGGGTGGCAGAGAGGAGAAGAGAGAAGTGGGGTGTTTGTGAATTTTGCCCTCCACCGACAAAGTCCCACTTTGTGGCTGCTGGGGGACAGGACCCCACGCCACATGCTCAGAGAGAGAGAGAGAGAGAGAGAGAGAGAGAGAGAGAATGGAGGCCTGGGGCTGGGCTTTTGTGGGAAAGAGGCTGGGTGCGGCTGGCTGCGGATAGGGTAACTATCTGTGTCCATGTCCAGAGTTATGCCACAGCTATTCCATCGTAACTCAGGAGGAGGGTGTTAGAACTTTTCAGGAGAGGGCTGGAGTGTGTAAGGTAAATGGCTCCTATGGGTCTCCTCAAATTTGAGTCCACCTTTTTTGTCGACCTAAATTTTGTTCTGTAGCTGTGCTCAAGGGGGCGTGTTGGAGCTCTCCAGTGTCTGGAATCCGACCCAAATTCGTAACTGCCCCCGTCACGTCCATGGCACGCCCACTCTTAGGCCGAACTTAGGACGGAATTGTGCCGGCGCCCATAGTGCGCATGCGCGCTCCGTCCGTCGTAAATTCATCCTACGCCCGTCACAATTGCAGCATAAATTTGGCCTCAACGGCACAATTCCATCCTAACTTCAGCCTAAAGCACTTAGGCTGCTTTTGTGACTGAATTGTGCCGCTGAGGCCTTAGGCTGGACTGGGCTGCCCGTCTTTTTACTGTTTCACGTTTTCCATATTGTATCTCTCAAACATTCATGCTGTCCTTTAGAAACGCTACATGGAAAATTGGAAACAGCACAGTCCTTGGAAAAAGGCATTCACTTGAGACCTGTTGGGATGCTTTGACAGTTAGCTCTCTTACTACACAATTGTTATGAAGGATGATTTGTACTGGACAGAGCACATGCTTTTGGTTTTAAGTGGAACATGCCAACTTCCTCACATTTTCTCCAACATGATAATCAACATATTAATTTTAGAGTGAACGCTACCCACAATTAAAATCATAGTGGACATTCTGCGGAACATCACATCTACAAACGCTAAAAAGAGCTAATATGGGCCAGTGGATACAGCACATATTTAGAGTTGGACAATTTGAGTGCAGGTCTTCGCACACGAATGGCTTGCCTGGTTGTAAGAAAAATAATTTTAGCCTCGTTTTTCCATCTGTAACTTGGGAACACACTAATGAATGACCTAACTGTAAGGATGAACATGAGAAAATTGTAAGTATATATTTTATATTCTTGCACTAGGGATAAATATAAGCAAAGCACAACAGAATTCATTTGCATATTATGTTAAATAGGTGTGGAGAATGCAACAAACAAAAGAAGTTTCCAAACTGAATATTGTATTCAGGGCAATATAATAAATTCACCATGAAATCTGGGCATAAATCAACGTGTAAAGCTGCATTCCAAATTTGGCTTCATATCATTATCATAACTCTCAGTGATAGACACACATGAATATGATAACCTACTTCCAAAAATACTAAAATATGAACTAGAAAAATCTCTGGGACCTAAAGTGATGTTTCAACCTATTTATCGCAGTCAAGAGATTGAAAGCTTGCAGATAATATTTCGCTTAATCAAAAAATGACTAAACCTAGGAGTCCGTAGCACAGATATATTAGTTTTACATGGACTGGGAAGGAGGAGGGCTATTTTAATAAGGGACTTTACAGAAGAACACCTGCAGAAGTCAATTTCGATTAAGGGCAGCTCGCATGGATTCTGGCAACGGTTACTTGTGCTTATCGAGAATGTCAGTTCTTTGAGGAAGTCCCTCCTATGAGAGATAAGGGAGTTCAGTAGGTGTAATATCCTCTGATTTTTCAAAAGAAACTTGACAAGGTTCCACCACAACAGGGATATGTAGTTTGGGTAAATGACTATGGGAAAGGGGGAGAAATGACTTTCTCAGCAGGTGATAAATGGCTTAAGAGTTGCAAAAAGAGACACTTTCTGTTCCTATTCACATGTACTAGCTGTAGCTCCTCAAGCTATGGAGGCGCAGACCACCTCCCTGCTAGCAGCCAAGAGAGAATTGTTTAGCACCCCCCTTAGAAAGCCCCTAGCTCTGCCAAAGAAAGGTGTCGCCTGCACTGGATGTGACTCTCTTTTCTCATTCCTCATTTATTTTCGCAGAAATATTCCTATGTCAGAAGTGTTTAGCCCAGAATGAGTGGTTGAGTAAACTGTTGCTACAGACAATCAGCCTGGCATTTGAATAAAAATTACTGTGCTTTCTCTCCTATAAATCATCATCTGTCAGAAGATGCTGCAATTAGATGCAGCTGATGATGCATGCACCAGGCTAAAGACAAAGCCCAACTCATTTTCTGTCACTTCACTGAGTAATGAAACCAGCTTCAATTCACAGATCCACTGAGATCAATATGCCCGGTAATGACGTGGCATTTTTGCTTACTCTGGATCATAATTTTGATTCTCAAATATTGACACTGAATTTTCATCAACATGGTGAAATTCAAATAATGCAAAATTCCACAACTTGCAGTGTTGGTACCCACTCAGTTATAGAGCTGAACATTTGAGTCAGTTTAATGGGAAGATTAATCAACAGAAGTGTAATCATCGGAGGTCAACTTTAATCGGTGTTGCTTAAGGGCACACTTGTTCATTTTTGAAAGGCTATTTTGGTTCTAGTGTGTTACTGTAATAGGGAATGAGAAAAGAAGAAACGCTTAAAAATGGCATGTCCTCTTGACAAATGGTAGTCTTTATTGCAAGGTTTCACAATTCCTAGAACCCCTTCTCCTGGTACATTGTGGTGACAATTTAGAGAATGAGTGAGGAGCAGGAGGAAGCCCAATTCCATTCTAACTTCATCCATCAACTCATTGTGTTGTCATAGGCAAACTACTCTCTTTTACCAAGCTTATAAGCACAACAACCCCAGAACTCCTCCACCATACTACAGCAAAACTGAGAAACCTTCCCCTCCTCCTAAAGATCTGCTCCCACCCACTTCCATTTCTTCATGATGCAAAGGAGTAGCCTTGTGTTGTAATATTTGAGAGTGCGTCACCTAACCTGCCTGGACTTGGTCAGGTCTGAGAGACCTCAGATCATGTGCTGCTCTACATTCCTTGGCAAGAAGCCAAAATACAAATATAAAAATGGGGGGATTTAGTAGTTTGTTCCAATTACAATTCCAATTCTGATCCAATTCACTATTATAGTTAGAAAAAAAATGCTTCCGTTGAAAGTTAGGGGAGGGGTTTTTTTCCTACTTAAAATCCAAGCAGTGATGAGGGGCTGCAATCAGCATCAGACCCCAGCAGCTGCAGAGTTCGAAAGTCTCCTACTGCCGCCCACTGCCCACTTCACCCTGTTCTGTATCCCTGGTGTGGTATGTTGAAAAACAAAACAACGTAACAAACTAGGCCATGTTATGCCTTCTGCATTTCATTTTGTTTGACCTTAAGCCTCTTTATCCATGTTAGTTAACAGAGACAGTTGAGTCCCATCATGGTCTAACTGACTCTGACTCAGGGCACAATCTTCCTTAACTATAGGCTGGCAGAGCAAGCGCTCCGTCGACCTAAGGTGTCACAAAGGTGCCATAAAGCACTATTGCAGCACCTCGGGTGTAAGCGGCGCTGGTGCTGGCGCCGAGGCCGGCACTGCTCACACCGCCACCCTCTGGACACAGGCAAGTCCTGCGCCAGGCGGTGGGAGGGCATGGGGAGGGTGGGCCGGGGTGGTGAGGGAGGAGGCCATTGGCCAGCCAGGCCTGGGAGGGGGCGGGGATATTGGTGCCACACTGTGTGGATATCCAAACTCCCTCACTGGGCCAGGCTGGGCGGGCCTTACACGGATTAGGGCAGTGGCAATGGACCTATTGCTTCAGCGCTGCTGTTGCAAACAGCAGAGAGGTCCTATTCTGAGTGCTCACTTCCAAAAGCAATCAAAACAGGATTACTCCACTTTCTTCTTCTTCTTGCCTGCCTAGCTAGGTCAGGTGAGCAAGATGGAAAAGGCAGAACTCTCCCCCCTTCTCCTCCTTACCTTTAGGTTTGCCTCCACCTACATGCTCCTGACTGACCCTGTTCAAACAAATAGGCTGGGCAAAAGTCCCACTCGCAGCATGCTCACCCTGCCTGTTTTTTTGAACACAGCCAGCCAGGCAGGATCAGGTGGGTGGAGATGGTGGCAGACTGATACTCTGATAGATTTAACAGTCAGAAGTAAGCTCTTCTCCTCCCCCTCCCCTCTCCTTGTCTGCCTGAGTGCTTCTTTAAACAGCTTGGCAGGTGAGGAAGAGGAGCAATGCTGGTGGCAGTGGTGGTGGGGCATGTGTGCACTAATGCGCAAAAGCCACTCCTGATGCCCCAAAATGAGAAAGAAGATCTCTCAGGGACCTCTGCCAGCCTATCCTTTATGGCCTGGAGAACCATAGCCTACATTCTTCAGATGTTTTCACTCATTCACACTTCCTTCAAAGAGTTCAGGGCACCATATAAAGTCTCTCTCTCATTCTCTCTCCCCCCCCCCCCCCATGTGAAGTCAGTCAGACTGAGAGAAAATGACTGGCCCAGGGTCACTCAAAGAGTTGCATGGCTGACTATGCAATCCTGTGCATGTCTACTCAGAAGTAATTTTCATTGTGTTCAATGGGACTTACTCCCGGGTAAATGTGTTTAGAATTGCAGTCTGAGTTGGGAACTCAACTCAGGTCTTCCCACTCCTAGTTCAACACTTTAACCACACTGATATATGTGAAGAATTGTTTCGGATGTGTGAGGAGAATGAGAATCACTACTGCCACATAGAGAGAGACTTCTCAAAACTGAACAGCTGCCTTCACATTCCTTAGCTATGCAATACCTCTGATCCAATTATAATAAACTGAAGGAAGATTTTGTTAGCAGGAACAGTTACATGGAATATATATATAAGGAGAAGGAGCAAGATACAAAGAAAGTATGATCAGAAATGCAGTTTCTATATAAGACTGCACATGGTGTTAGGCTAATTGTACAGTAACTTCAGGCCCATCCCAGCTTGTATTCTGGGCATTAGCAGACATGCAAATGCCCTTGAAACGTGGAGACATTTTCATGTGCTGATAAGACCCTCAGATTTCCTGTAAAGGTAATTAGCAGCCCAATTCTATTCTCCCCCCCCCCAGCTGTAGCATGCAGATGCATCAAAGCAGGCAATGTTGTATGGGGGGGGGCTGATCAGGAGGTTTGGGAGAGGCAAGGGAAAATCCCTTACACCTGTGTAAGCCCTTCAATTACCAATGGGTCTCCTCAGTGGCATCGCTTCGGTAGGGGTGGGGCTGTAAGTATCGCTCTGTCGTAGTCTCTTTACCGAGCGAGCAGGAGACAGCCCCGCCCCCTCACTGTCGGAGCCTTTCCCGTGCGGAGAAAGCAGCAGGCAAGAGACCCTGCCTGCTGTTTTCTCCGCAGGGGACTGGCTCCGACAGTGAGGGGGCGGGGCTGCCTCCAGCTCACTCGGTAAAGAGACTACGACGGAGCGATACAGCCCCGCCCCTACCGAAGCGACGCCACTGGGTCTCCTTGAACTTGCGCCAGCTATATAGCAGGCACAAGTCCAAGGAGAGAAAGGGTTGTGTCGAAAGGCTATGGAGAACATAAGAACATAAGAAGAGCCTTGCTGGATCAGGCCACAGGCCCATCTAGTCCAGCTTCCTGTATCACACAGTGGCCCCACCAGATGCCTCAGGGAGTACACAGCCAACGAGATAACCTGTTTCCTGTTGTCACTCCCTTGCACCTGGCACAGAGAAAACCTACTTCTAAAGCCAGGAGGTTGCTTATGACTTGTAACCTGTGATGGTCTTTTCCTCCATGAATCTATCCAAACTCCTTTTAAAGGCATCTAGGCCAGGTGCCATCACCACATCTTGTGGCAAGGAGTTCCACAGATGAATTACACGCTGAGAAAGAAATATTTTCTTTTATCCATTCTAACTGTCCCTCCACTCAGTTTTAGTGCATGTCCCCTCAGAGGCGTCGCTGGAGCGTGGCGGGGGGGCGTGGTGGCAGGGGGTGACGCGCACACCCCACGCGCGTCACCTCCGTGACGTGCGCCACCCTTCGGACGTAGAGACCGTTTTGAGGGCCTTTTGCCCTCAAAACGGTCTGCGCATGCGCGAAAATTCGAAAAATACCCAGATGAACGCGCTGCATGGGCCTTCTTTCAGAAGGCCCTGGAGCGCCGACGGGGTCAGACGCTCCGAGGCCGGCTCCCGGGCCGGCCTCGGAGCGTCCGGAGGGCGACGCGGGGGGAGGCACCCGGGGCAGGGTGCTGCCGGGTCGCCCCCCCACGCCGCGATGTCAGAGCGTCACTAGGGTGACACGCGCCCCCTGCCCCAGGGTGACGCGCATCCTAGTGACGCTACTATGTCCCCTGGTTCTGGTGTTGTGTGAGAGGGTGAAGAATTTCCCTCTATCCATTCTCTCCATCCCTTGCATAATTTTATATGTCTCAATCACGTCCCCCCTCAGGCGCCTTTTTTCTAGACTGAAAAGCCCCAAACGCTGTAGCCTTTCCTCATAAGGGAGGTGCTATCATAAGGATAGCTATCATAAGGATACCAAAAGGCCCTCCTGCCCCGACATGCCTCCTGCCCTCCCCTTGGTCTGCCCAGGAAAGCCCACTTCCTGCCCATGAATGCCCCCCACCATCATTCTTACCTTAGCGGGTAAGAATCTGCCGATGATCCGTTGGCGAGCGCCAGGAGCAGCCAGCAGTTGCAAGTTCCTGGGTGCCTTTTGAAGCGTCATTGCTGCAGTTACGACAGCCGAAGGGAACTTCCATAGGATTGGGTATAGGCCATTTCCTGGCGCCAATCATTCTTCTCAGGGCAGTTGAGTAAATGTCACCTTGGATTTAGGTAGATTTGGCAGTTCCTCTACCTACAGCCAGAGAGGTGGAAGAATGTCCAGGAAATCTGGTAGGAGCTTCTGCCCCAGGTGGACCAGCACTCCTTTTCTTCATAGTTTGGCATGGCTTTTTATTCTCAGCTTCCTTTGAGCCAGCTCCCCTCAGTTCACCGCCACACTGGCCACAGCTGTGATGACATCAGTCTCCAAATGGCCACAGTGTTAGATGACATCACTCCTGCCAAAAGCAGAAGAATAGCCCACCATGTGATACTTGCAGTGCTGAACTCTTGTGGATTATCCCAGGTTCACTTTCACGCTTCCTTGGCACTTGGCAGTTCTGTCACATACATTTCATAACTGAAATGGTCAAGAAAACATACTCCTTTTCTTTTCTATGCCATCAATTTAGCCGCCTAATGAGGCTAAATTGAGAACATTTGTAATCCAAGCTATAAAAGCTAGAGGGTTTGTCAGGCTTCCAGTACTTCATAACATTCCTTTTGGTTGCCAATAGAGCCAGATGTATAAATTTTCTGAAGTGTGTGTGTGTGTTGTGAGCGAGTTCATTTATATGCTGAAAGAGACAGATGTCAGGGGAAGGAGATGATGGTAGAACTCATAATCTTACTGACAGCACCAGCTACACTGTTCCAATCTCTCAATATGAGTCTAATTCTGCTCTTATTAAAGTCAATATGAATTTGGCTGTTGATTTTAATAGGAGCATGGAAACAAGCGGTGGATGAAGCCAGACTACAACTTACTGAGAAATGAGTGCCATTTTATATCTTGAATGCGGCAATGATAACTCGCTGGCACCTGGCACCAACGGTTGTTTCCCTTGTTTACGGTTGATAATGGGTAGATTTACCTGAATGAAATAACCAGGACGGCGCACGTGGGGGGGGGGGAGAGAGAGAGAGAAGCACAGCCAGGTTGTGGAGAACATGAACACTGGCCTGGAAGTCTTGCCCTTGCCTCGTGGTACAGGTGCAAAGGTGTACAGGTCATTCTAGGAGGTCATTCTAGGCGGAGGTTTTTTCTGATTGCTTTCCCCATGGCTGTGATGAGTTCCAGGGAGATAAGCCAGTCGCGCGGCAGAATCACCTATCCAAGTCACATACACTCAGATGTCAGTGTGGTTGCTATATAGATATTAAATGCAGCCAAATACAGGCCGTTCCAAGTGATATCCCCTCATAACAGATGCACAGTTGTTAATCAGTTATGTGGAATCTAATTCGTTTTCCCCAAAGTAACACTTCTGTTCTTATCTAAGCCTTCCTCACATCCCAGCCCCGCCAGTAGTCTTTGTTTGGCTGCATAGCAGCATAGCCAAATCCAGTTCAGGCAGGTGAGTTCCCTCTTTTAAGACTCTCTTCTGAGCTGGCAACCAAGGGTAATGCTGTGCAGTCCGTGCCCCCTCCCCCCATCCCTGTTTTTCACCGCTAGCTACATTTTCTGCTCCAGAAGCAGATAACATAAAATCCTTTTAAGCCACGCTGTCAGATAAGAATTATGCCTGGGAATTGCGTCTCTGAAAGGAGCTTTGAAATGAAGTGACCAGAACAGCTGGTTGAAAAGAAGCAGGCACTTTGTAGGCTGCCTAATGACCACTCCTTTCTCTAACAGTGTGCAAATGAGATGATCCTTGCCCCCTATGGTATATATATTCTCTATCAACAGCAGAGATATACTTTGAAACCCACTCATCAGGTTTTAATGCAATGTGCCACATATAACAACATTGGTGCTGCTGTGTAAGAGATCAGGATAATTATCACTGAATCATCTATATTTATGTAGTCTCTGTTAGTGCTGATGATGCCAGGTTGCTGGTGGGCCCTTGGCCAGAGCCCTGCACTGCCTCCAGAGCACCCCCACCTGCCATCTAATGGTACTTTGGGCACTACCACTGCAATCAATACTGAGGATTTAAGAGTCAGCCCAGCCAGGTGGGTCTTCAGATGGCCATTTGATGGGTGTGGACACTTGGTCAGCGCCCAACCTGGCCAACCCCAGATGCCACCCCTAGTCTCTGTCCTAACTCCTTGAATTAGGGCACTAGGACAATTTGTGCTAGGATATAAATGTGATGTAACAGAATGATTGGTCCCCACTGGATCAATGAGGACAAATTCTTACAGTTTCAAGAGCAGATAATATGTGATATGGTCCTTCTAGAGCTGGCTACCAGCCATCAAAATGTCCTCCAACACACAGAGGCCCTGCAAAGAACTGCAGATGGTTTGCTTTCTTCCTTCTGCTTTTGGTTCATTTTAGAACAGTGACAATACATTGAACAAGATGAACACTAATGGGAGCTTCAGCAGTGGCATAGGAACGGGGGGCGGTCTGCCCCTGGGCGGTATGTTGGGGGCCCCTGCATCAGGTGGCAAATGGGGGGTGCAGAAAAAGCGGAGGCAGCTTTTTCAGTGCCACAGGGGGAAAGGAGTTACCCCCACGGCTGCCCAAGCCCAAAATAGCCCTTTTCTGGGCAAAAAAAGCCAGGGGGAGGGGTTAAAGTGATGTCATCCTGGAGGGGTGGGGCTAGTGATGTCACAGATACATCAAGGGTGTGTGTCACAGGCTGCCGCCCCCAGCGGTACAGACTGCTGCCCCCACCCCCCAGAGGCTGGCTACACAACTGAGCTTCAGAATCACACGATAAGACTATTTTATTCAGATTTGAACATCACATCCCTAGTTGTGGTATGGGTTTCACACAGTTGTTGTTCACTGGGATGGTTTTTAGTGAAAGTGAAAAGAAGCAAGTACCATATCTGTTCAGTAGGGGCCAGTGCCAATATCAGTGTTTTAATAAGAAAGGTATGCAGAGAGATGTCAAGCAAACTCACTTAGGTCTAGAATTTGCTCAGATCACTTTTCGCTGTACTTCCCAGCCCCAGCCCGCCCATGTCTATTTCCTACTACGCTTCTCCTTTTGTTAAGCGATTTGATATCAGCCCCTTCAATTGCATTGCAGTCAATCTATTTCACAATGTAACACAGCATGATGTAATGGAGTTGAAACAATTCTACTCTGTGCTGCCATACAAAGAAGTTCTATGGTCAGTTGCAAAGTGTTGGCTGTATTTCTTTCAAAATATTCCATCTATCTTTGTTTTGTTTGTTTGTTTCTAAATGCCATCCATCTGAGCGATCCACTCCCCGTCTCCAGAAGAGGAGGACAAAACTCTCTTCTCCTGATCTAAGCAGCTGTAGTGGCAATGTGAAATGATAACTAGTTTTTCCCTGGACTGAATTATTTAGTCATCTGAACCTAAACAAAGAGGGTCTACAGATACACAATATGTGGAATGAATGACCAAGTGCTATTTACTGAATGCATCTTAAAAAAATTGTTTTCTCTAAGCTTAAAGAGGAAAAACAGGGACGGATGTTTTAAAGGAAATATTCCTGGAACTGGAGGAAAGTAAAAGGAACAGACCCATCTAAACAGCTGTCTAACATAAAAGTGTGTTGCTAGAAGGCTGAATTATTTAGTTGTTTGCTGAATTCAAATTCAGCTCTGGTATAAGTGGGCAAAGTCAAATCATTGACAGTTGATGGTCTATCGCAACCTCTGAATCTGGCCTACTGTTTCCACTGTGCCTTTGGAGTTGTGAGAATTAAGAATGTCATCATTGTGTTGAATGTAAATGTGTGGTGTGTATTTTGGATGAAGCAACCCAGGAGAGTCAATAGACTTATTCAGAGGATACAGTAATCAATCATGTCTGACTGAAGCAACTGGAATGTCCAGTGTGGTTGTTGCCACTTGAGAGCCAGTCAAAGGTAACATGAATATACAGCCCTCATTTTCAGTAACTGATTCTTTTCTCTCTTAAAAGAAAAGCTGAATCTTTCTCTTGCGTGTTGAAGTCTTAACCCTGAAACCTTAATAACTAAACGCATGATATGAGGGTGTTTTGTTTTTGTTTTTTGCTCCTTCAAACACACTTGCGAATTTAATGGCTTTACCTTTTCTCTTCGGAGCTGAGGCAGCACCACTGTTCATTAGCTCCACCCCAGCCTACATAGAACACACTTCAAAATCCATGGAAATGACACTAGAGCCATTTCACGTGAGAGAAAAAGGGTTCCTTAGGGAACGAAATGTGCAAAACCCACATAAATTAGATGGTTTCTCTTTTTTTTTTAAAGTATGTGGTGCCAAAGTGATTTGTGAATCAAATCCCACTTCATCAAGTCTCCATGCTAGTCCTCTTAAGGCAGAATTAATGGTTGACTGGTTTAAGCAGCTAATTTTTAAAATATGTATTGCAGACTCTGTAGTTCCTAATGCTGACATTTGCTGTTTCTGGACTATATGCCACTGTTATTTTTTATTTGGCCACACTGTGAGTGTTTTACTTTTAATAGCCCAGTTTTAGCTTTCAATTCTTCATTAGTTAAATGCTAAAAAATGTAATGAAACGAAACACGTCTTGGCAAAACGCTGTTGTCAGTCTTTGAATTAATCCTTGATCACTCCCCTTAAGAATCAAGAAAAAAACATTGTCGTAAACTTGAAGCATTGAATTGAAAGCCCAACCAGTTTATATCATGTTTTATAGGAGCCACAGTATTTGTGTATGAAATATTTTCCAGGAAGGGAGGCTGTTCAAACACAAGTGCATAAAAATGTCTTGTTGTGAAAGTTTAAAACGTGAATAATAAAATACAACATTCAAATTCCAGAAGAAAAAAAAACTGCTTCTGAATGTTTTCAGTAAAGAAAAATAAGGAATCTCACTACACTTTTGCCCAGTGCTGGCCTAAGACAACGTGACGCATGAGAAGGTGTGCCAAATGCAGCCCCCAATTACCCAATGATGTGCCAGCCTCTGCTTCTCCCACTCACCAATGTTAGCTTAACACTTGCTCTGGTTCATCCTCTCTTCTCTCACCCTTCCCCGGCCTTATGTCCCTCAGCCTGTCATGGCTGCACCTTCTCCTTCTACAGAGGCTGGCAGGGCTTGTTTGTCTCATCCTGCACTCTTCAGCGCTCGGCAATGATGTCATCGCCTGGCAGTTGAAGCCGAGTGACACACTGCCTCTCAGTGTCTCCAGCCACGGCAAAACACTGCAGCGTTCGAGGGCTCCACAGAACCCCATATACACTGACTTGAGTTCCATGATGGAAAAAAAGGCATAATATGAAGGTACTAAATCAGGGGTGGAAAGGACTGGACTGAACTCTTCTGGGTGAAAGACATGAAACTGAAGTATGCCTGGAGTACTGGTAGTTTATTTTTCCTTTGTAAGTGTAATTTGTGGCATTTCAATCTTCACTTTTTACGGCACAATCAAAAGGAAGGGAGCATGTTTCAAACACATTGACATCAACTGGAAAGAAGATCACTTAGCTTCTGTGTATTGCATCCTTAAGACTTACCTTTCATTGCTACAATATTGTAGACCACACAGAGAAGAGATACCAAATTGAGGCAAGGCTCTATAGTACTACGGAAGCCTAGGGGCTGATGGGACACAGGTTTGCATCACTGTGATATCTCTGCACTCAGTAATGAGCGGTGAATGTATGAACAGCTGTCGTTAGAAAGCTTATATGAAAGTTCAGTGTATTAGATCTGTGATGTTCAAGCCCCCAGTGATGTTGCAGCCATTGAACCATAAGCTGCATGTAAAGGTAAAGGTAAAGGTGACCCCTGACAATTAAGTCCAGTCGTGTCTGACTCTAGGGTGTGGTGCTCATCCCCATTTCAAAACTGAAGAGCCAGCATTGTCCGAAGACGCCTCCGTGGTCATGTGGCCGGCATGACTCTCCTTGCGCGTAGCATGCGGCTGGTACACGGAGCGCTGTTTACCTAACCTTCCCGCAAGCAGTACCTATTTATCTACTCGGATTAACATGCTTTGGAACTGCTAGGTTGGTAGGAGCTGGCCAAGCAATGAGAGCTCACCCCGTCGCGGATTCGAACTGCCAACCTTTCGATCGACAGCTCATGGTTCAGCGGTTTAACCCACTGCGCCACCCGCTGGCCCAAACTGCATGTATACCCTGATAATTCTGCTAACATTGATATAAACATGTAGATTATCTAGTTACTTGCAGAGGTCTTATCAGTTTTCAAGGGTACGTTGGACAATAAAAAGGTGCTTGGGTGGAATAAATATTAACTAAAGGAACACAGCATCATTTATCTTTCTCTCATGAAAAACAGCATTACTCTATGTTTGATACCATCCTTGCTAAGGAAGACCTGATATCTTATGGACATCTGAATCATTTGTATCTATGATGTCCAATCAATGGTTAATGGCTTGTTTGTTCCCCATTTTTCATCACGCTTTTAGGTATGGCGGTTCTGTCTAACCTTGAAGTCGTATCCAGTGAATCATATTCTTCCAATATGAGTAACAGCAGCAGCACTGATGATTTGTCTCCTTAAGCAGCTGAACCACTAATCACTTGATATTTCACATATCTCAGGTTACCTTGAAGAAAAAATTCCACACCAATCTTAATATGACATGAAAACTTACTTGGTCAAATTAAGCAACCTGAATGTAGAGAGATATGGTTGCCTATTGCGAACATCATATCTGACTTCATATAAGATATAAGAAAAATATAATTTTTTTCACAACGTATATTTCTGTGCAATAAATTAAACTTCCAATTAGTTGAAGGATTTCAAGAAATTTAAAATACAAAAGATTGCCACTGGGTATTATGTGTTCTGAATTAAATCACCTATATGAGGAGAGCAAACTTGACTATGACTGCAAAATTATGAGAATCCTATAAGAATTAGGAAGAAATATCATTTGCTCCCACCTTCCAGGTAATGAGCTTACTTTTGCAGTTTACTAGCTGTACTTCACAAAAAGTATAGAAGTTGCTCTTTCTAAGTATAGAAAGAAAGAAAGAAAGAAAGAAAGAAAGAAAGAAAGAAAGAAAGAAAGAAAGGGAGGTGCGTGCGGGGCTCTTCTGGCAGAGCAAAGAACCTAGGTATGCTTACTCACGAGTAAGCCCCACTAAGTTCAGTAGCAGCGCTTACTCCCAGAAGATGTTCTGAGATTACAGAACGAAACGTTGGGCTGTTTTTTACGATCCTTGGACTTGTTTGATTCGTTTGTGCTGTGAATGGCTGCCCGCTTGGGAAACCCGCTACAGTTTCCGAATTCAATTAAACTTTTTCAAGCTACTACATGGCGTCTAATCCCGTAATTCTGAAACACTGGTATGTATTAAAGGGCCATGAAAGCTACAGAAAACTACTGAAGTTGCTCTACTGATAGAGCAGTCAGGGAGTCTCTTGCCAAGGTGCATGTCTGGCCAAGCAAGGGCTGAGAGCAGCCATTCCTGAATCTAGACCTTGAAGGGTTGTTCTCCATGTTAGGTAAAGGTATCCCTTGACAATTAAGTCCAGTCGTGTCCGACTCAAGGGAGCTGTGCTCATCTCCGTTTCAAAGCCGAAGAGCCAGCACTGTCCGAAGACATTTCCATGGTCATGTGGCTGGCATGATTCAACACTGAGGCGCATGGAACACTGTTACCGTCCCGCTGATGCGGTACCTATTAATCTACTTGCAATTTCTTGCTTTCGAACTGCTAGGTTGGCAGGAGCCGTCGCACGGATTCGAACTGCTGACCTTTCAATCGACAGCTCATGGTTCAGTGGTTTAACCCACTGCGCCACCTTAGGGTCTCTCAAATTGGTTGCCTGAGCAGGCAATGTTGGAGTCTGAAATGGAGCAGTCAAAATGTGTTGTTCTGTGACCAGGCAGGGGGACAAGACTAGACCTTGTCAGCCCAAAGGTTTCCTATTGCCTATCAATCATTGGGGCTGATGTTACATATCCCTGCAGCTTTGTTACTTGAAGAGAATTCTGGGAGTCTGATTAGGGTTGCCAGGTTAAATGCACCCCCAAAGCAGAAATGTCTGAGGCAGGTCCTGGAGATGTTGCAAGATTTCCAGCCCTTGGAAAATGTTAGTGTTGTGGCCCCTGCCCCTTCCATCTCCTCCCAAGGGGGAAGCTCAACATCAAAGGGTGGGGTAGGACAAGGATTTGGGTATTGCAGGCGCAAGGGACCATGCTGTGCCAAATTTATGATGTAGTAGGTAGGGATTTATTATTACTAGCATGGAACAACTTACAATATTGACCACAGTCACCTTTGTGACCACAGTCACCCCTTAGGTACCCTCATTGGGGGAGTTGGAGTCCTTGGCCTCACTGAAATCTGTGCTGAAAGTCAGCAAATCTAGGTTGTCTTGAGACAACGTTGAGTTCAGAGAGGTACACCAATCTAGCTAGACAATTTGGGCATAATAACTGCCTGGGCCCAAGAGCAGTGAACAGGCCCTATCAGTCTGCCTCCACATAACTCTATCCCTGGAAAAGGCAATGAGTCTCAGTTCACTGGGGTTCTCTGCTACCCCCTCTTCAGTCCCCTTGTCTTCCCTTCTTCTCTTTTCTCCCATTTGTTGTCACTGTCCTTGGCTCAATTTCATCTGCTTCCTTTCTTCCCTCGGGACTCCTGTTTCTTTACCCCAGTCATTCCCTTTCCCTCTGTCTTCTTCCCCTGCCTTCCTTCCTGTACCTCACTCTAGTTCATGGTTTGCCCTTGTTTCACCTTTTTCCCAGACTCTCTTTGTTTCTCTCTGTGTTTCCTCCCACTCCACTTTCTTCCTCCACCTCTGCCTCCCCCATCTTCCTGAGGCTTCCTGCCTCTCCTGGCTCTACCCCCTCCCAATTTGCTGGCCAGGCCAGCTCTTCCTGGCCTCCATCAGTTCCGTGATGCCAGGTGATGATGTCACCACTGGTCACATCAGAGCTGGAAGGGTAGCCAGAGCAGCCCCATGTGAGCCCCACCCCACCAACTCCACAGTATGGAACAGAATACCACCGAGGAAAAAAATATGATTTCAGGATGGATGGAGTCCCATAGTGGTTCCAAAATGGCCCACAATTAACCTTTGGTACTCATCAATTTGAAAAAAGGAAAATGCTGGAGAAACAGGGTCATTTTTGGTAAACTGGCAACCCTAGGATTATTGAGCATATAAAGCCCCAATATGACATTAGACTATGAGATTCCTGGTTCAGATCTTGGACTCTTTTGAAGCATAAATATAGTAAATTGTGCTGCATCAATTCTCTTCAATGGTAAAGATGTCTTCGGTGGTAAAGATAAGAGTTTTCTAAGTAAGCCATTTCTTGACTTCTTTGGAGGGTCCTAAATTGTGCTGCATCAATTCTCTTCAATGGTAAAGATGTCTTCGGTGGTAAAGATAAGAGTTTTCTAAGTAAGCCATTTCTTGACTTCTTTGGAGGGTCCTATCATTTGCTTATGGCCAGCGGGTGGTGCAGCGGGTTAAACCGCTGAACCATAAGCTGTCGATCGAAAGGTCGGCAGTTCGATTCCCGCAACGGGGTGAGCTCTCGTTGCTTGGCCAGCTCCTGCCAACCAAGCAGTTCCAAAGCATGTTAATGTGAGTAGATAAATAGGTGCCGCTTGCGGAAAGGTAAACAGCGCTCCGTGTTCCAGCCGCATGCTACGCGCTGCGGCAAGAAGAGTCATGCCGGCCACATGACCACGGAGGCGTCTTCGGACAATGCTGGCTCTTCGGCTTTGAAATGGGGATGAGCACCACACCCTAGAGTCGGACACGACTGGACTTAATTGTCAGGGGATACCTTTACCTTTACCTTTATCATTTGCTTGGGTTCAATTAATCGTCAAGTTTCTTGAAATTCATAACTCATATTTTTTTCTTTGAATTGGGCAAAAGATAGAACTTTTATTGTGTTCTTCAAGTGTTCCCCTCCCGCTGTTATAGAAACAGAATATCAGCATTTTACAGCTGGCTATATCAATGAAACGTTTGTAAATACATTTTCCCAGACAATAATAATTAGTTTCCTCTTTGATTATGGCCAAGCATATGGAATTGGAGATGATTTAGGGCTGCATCTTGCTGCAGAAAACCATGTTTTGACTGCAAAGTACTGTGAAATTTTGCTTAATAATAATTAAAAAAAATACTACAGGGAAATCAGTCCTTCCCAATTGTCTAATTAGCTGTAATAACGTCAACATTTGACATTCTCATAATATATTCTCTATACTAGTTCAGCAAGTAGTGTCTTCTTGTACACTAACAATTGTAATTCTAAAAAGTCTTAGGTATTCTGAAAAAATTGGGGTTAAGAATTTCAGAATATGAAAAGATAAAAAGCGCCGGATCATTTTAGGGTCAAATTGCATGTTCTTCTGACCATTTAGTGAAGGGGTGGGAGTTAATTTTATTGACAAATAGAAGGGGGTAGTTGCAAAATATGGCAAAACCTGTGTCCAGGCTGCACCACTTAAAGTGGTACAGCCTGGCACAAGTTTTCTGCAATCACAGGTAGTGTTTCCATAATTGAATACTCCTTCATATAAAAATCTCACTACACATTGAAAAGTAGATGTCAGGGCAAAGGATTCCAGCCTGGCCTTCTCCCTGACATGCTAGTTTTCTGTGTTGAGGGATTTCTTTTAAATGGAGGAGCATTCAATCATCTGAACCCCACCTGCAGGCCAGTCCAGATACAAGTTTACCACGTCCGTGGAAACTAGGCCTAAGTAACACAGGGTGCAATCCACCGAATCTTCTGAACGGCGGAGCAAATGTGCCATAAAGCACGTTCACGACGCCTCGGGAGTAAGGGAGGTCAGCGCAAGGCCGGCCTCCCTCACTCCAATGCCGGACTGAGGATGCGGCCGCCAGAGGAAGGTAAGCATTCCCCCGGCAGCCGCATGGTGGTCCATTGGACTAGCCGGCCCGGGAGGGGATGGGGGATGGTGCTGCCATATCCCCATCCCCGCCAGGTGGCTAGTCCGTTACATGGCCTGCTCCAACTAAGATGGCGGAAATCAAGGAGGCCCATTGGGCTGGCCCCTGTTTACACCTGGGGAAGGGGACGAGTGTCCCCTTCCTCGAGTAGACCTCCGGCCCGCCATTCGACGGGCACCCTTGGGCACAGGATCCGGCGGGTGGCCCTGGGCCACCGGTCAGATCCTTACACAGGATTGCACTGACAGTTGCATAGGTTGGGGGTTCAATCCAGATTTCTTTGGGTTATTTCATAGATATTTTTACTGCCCAAATTAGCCCCATGCAATAATTTTACTTTATTTTAAGCCTGCTTTAGCGCATTTAGAGGGATGCCACGTTATTAGCAAAACTAACTGAGAAAGAGGGGGAGGTGCCAGGACATCTGTACAGAGTAAACACACACATCTGTAACTGCAATGAGTCAGCCCTTTGAGGCAGGAGGATCAAAAGGATTTATGCATGGAGGCCATTTGGACAATACAGTGAAGCCTCGATTTAACAGACTTTTGGCCCAATCCTAAAAGGGCCTTACACTGCTGGAATGAATGTTCCGGTGGCATGGGGCCCATTATGGCTGTTGCCAAATACGGCACACCATTCAATGCGGCCTTGTCGCCACCACAAGTGGTGAGCGGTTGGGTCTGCGCACCAGCGGCCGAAGGACACCCACCAAGCTCTGGTAAGTCAGCACAGGGAATGGGAGGGGGAGGAACAGGGAGGAGATGGGGCAGGGAGGAGGGTGGATCAAGGCCAGGAAGGGGGCAGTATCGACAGCTGCCACCAATATCCTACCCCCTTCCTGGCCTTGATTCCCTGACCTGGGTCCACTTGGACTTGGGCCAGGAAAAATTGCTGGTACAGGTCTCAGCAGGCCGTGAGGGCTTACCCCAGGAAACAAATGTCCCCTTACTTCGAGGAGGCCTCTGGGGCCTGAATCTCCTCCACAGAATACAGCAAGCGCCCTGTTGGTGCAGCTGCATCGCAGGGAATTACCTAGGATTGGGCTGCCCAGAAATAATGGATGTTGTCTCCTTCTTTAAAAACTACTCACACATATGTTGCACATGCATGTGTGCATTGTCATAAATGCATTTGCATTTAACATATTTTTGGCATTAATAGATACCCCCTCGCCCCTTTATAGCGCAATCCGACTTAACTTTTGTGCCAGTTTAACCAGCGGCGCAGCAAGAATGGGAGGCCCCAGAATGGAAAACGGATTCAAATCCCCTCCAAAAGAGGAATTCAAAGGGGATTTGAATCCCTTTTCCGTTCTGGGGCCTCCCGTTCTTGCTGCGCCGCTGGTTAAACCGGCACAAAAGTTAAGTCGGATTGCGCTGTTAGTCTATTAAATTGAGGTTTCACTGTACTTCAGCCATAGCCTGGCCCCCATATGATTTGAAGCTCTACCATTTCAGACATCCCACCATGCAATTAAAATAACTGGGAAGAGGCAAGATGTGCACACAGCATGTCTTTAATCGCATGGGGCAGCTCAGGCAGGAAAGTATAATCTAAACTACCGCTTGACACGCATCAGCCTAGAACCGTGATGGCGAACCTATGACACGCGTGTCACAGGTGACAAGCGAGGTCATTTTGGGTGACACGCCAGCGTTTCCCCCAGGGCCCTGATACACCTTACATTTTTGCAAAAGTTTTACAGGCTTGTCTTGAACATTTAGGGCAGGGATTTCGGCAGACTTCTTTCAATTTATTATCTAGTAAAACTCAGCAACAAAAAAGTCACTAATTGATTTAAATACAATGCAATGTGTTCTACTGTATAGTTTTCAGTTCAATTCAAAATTACTATTAAAAGTAGCAATAGTCAAAGTACTATTAAAAGTTCGGGGGGGGGAGGGGACACACCAGCAGAGTCAAGTTAGGCATTTTCAAAAATTTTGACACACCAAGCCCAAATGGTTCGCCATCACTGGCCTAGAACAACAGACTACATCAGGTGGGGGTGGGGGCTAAAGCTGCATTGCTTGCAGAAGGTCCCAGGCTCAATCCCTGACATCTCTAGTCAATAAAGGATCAGGTAGCTGGTGATGGGAAAGGCTCCTGCCTGAGCATCTAGAGACACCATCACCAGTCAAGGTAGATAATATCAGGCTAGGTGGACATTAGTTTCACTTAGAGATAAGCAGATGTTTTAACAAAATATTTCATATGTAGGAAATTCTTCAGCATTACAGATGCTCATTTATTAGTTGAAGATAAAATTAGTTTTGTAACCTTAATTCCCCTCAAGATTTCCATAAACTACATTACAAGTGCATGTCATGATTGCAAAACTCAGATACTGGAGAGTTACAGTAGGTAATGCTTGATTAATGTGACTGTGCCGATTCAACTAGCCTTTTTGAACTTCAAATCCATTTAATTAAGTTACACCCTATTTCCTCTGTAGGAGGAAAGGTTCACAGTGTAAGGCCGGTGTAAGTACAATTTTTTTAAACCACATGCTGTGAAACATGGCACTGAATTAGTAGCGTGTTTTATTTTACCGTTATTTACCAGTGCAGCACACAAATACTTCATAAATGTTATAAAATTTATCATTCCAGCACCTATGTGAGCTAAGGGACTCAGAATACATTAATTAAGGCTAAAAGTGTAATTTTGGTTACTTCACTTGAAATGCCTAGGGCCAGATTTTTTTTTCCAGGGTATATTTCATTTTTGTTGCACACAATAGGTTCAAACCACAGGTCTCATTAGAAATATTTACAACTCTATGGGGTTCAGCCCGTCTGCAGGACACCATGAAAAGTCTAGTGACAGGGACTTTGTTCAACATCGCATTGTGAATGAAATGGCAGAGGCAAGGGGGAGGTCAGCTCTCGAGAATCCAGCTGCAATTTCTGTGAACAAGGCGACGGCAGTACCGGCCAGGTGAGGCCAGGTGAGACAGTCACCTCCGCTGATTAGTGGACATGCCTACCTTTGTCTTTCTGTCTCCTCTACTCTTCATCCTCCCTAGAGCAGAAGGGCCTAGAGCCCATAGAGCAGAAGAGGAAGGGTGAAGAAGAGGACGACGAGGGGCTAGAGAATCTCTGGTGCCACACCTGTTATTTTCCCTCCTCTCTGTTCCACCTGTATGGAATTAGCATTGGAGAAACATTTGGTTGTGAACACCTCTATTTCCCTTAGGTGCCATATATGCACATACAAACATATGTAAATATGTGTCACGAAAAGTCTTGCTGATTGGAAGATCATAAAACAGGGAAAACAGACCATAAATAATTACAATTACAATATTAAAGGGAGACATTTGGGCACAAAGTAAATGTCTTCCATTTTTCACTTTTTTATGTGCACATAATTTATCTTTGATAAATTCTTGTAGTCTAATTAACAAGGTATCTTAATTAGCTTCTTCTGTAACAAAACCACCATTAAATGTGTACACAATTAAAAACAGCTCATTATGTACATTTGAATTTCAAATATATCAAAAAGACACAATTAGACACTGCATTATTTGAATTCTAAATGCAGGAGTAAAACAGGCCACAACCTCTATGGTTATCATCGGCATTTGATCTTTGGAGGCACTAATAATTGTGTTTCAGTTCAGAATCAGCCATGTACATTTTCACATTACCTTCTTCAAACCCATGCCTATTCCTTAATGTACTAAGACCATTTACGGCTGGCGGAAAATGCGACGAGCCATTCAGCGCCCTGGCCACCTCCGAAAGTGGCAAGTGGTTGGGACCACATGCCCGCGGACTGGGGAAAACCGCCACCACTGATAAATCAGTGCAGGGGTTGGAAGGAGGTGGGGAGGGGGTGGAACAGGGCTGTGATCGGGACGGGGAGGAGTGTGGATCAGGACCGGGAAGGGGGACAGTATCTGCAGCAGCGGCGCATGCCGATATCCTAACCCCCTTCCCGGCCTCAATCTTCTGACCTGGGTCCATAATAGACTTGCGCCAGCTATAGAGCTGGTGCAGTCTAAGTAGACCTGGCAGCCTGGCATAGGCTTATCCTGGGGCAAGGGAACAACTGTTCCTCCTTATCCCAAGGAGGCCTACAGATGCCGAAACTCCCTGGCGGGATTCAGCGGGTGTCATGTTGGTGCGGATGCATTGGTGCTGATGCAGGGAGTTGAGGTGTCCATCCATATGATGAATTTATGCTAGCTAGATACCTAGTGCATGGAACCTTTAGAGAATCAGTTGTGATCCTGGAGGCTTGTTTCCTAATAAACTGGCCTAGTCTACATATGTAGCAGAATGAGTTGCAAAAATCCCAAGGGCAGAGCCAGGTTGCCCTGGGCCCTTGGGCACCATCCACAAAGCACCTGGACCCCACCACTGCTTTCTCTCCCCCCCCTTCTCCCCAAACCTGCTTACCAGTCTGGGCAGGCATGCAAGAGCATCCACCTTGGCCAGTAGGAAGAAGACAAAGGTGGAATTCCCAGCTACTGCTTGTGAGAATCATGTCCATCCCAATGGCTGGCTGTAATTGTGCTTCCTTCTTCCTCTCTTCTTCACCAACCAGCTGGGAAAACCATCCCCATTGACAGACAGGAAGGAGAGAGCACAATCTCTTCCTCATCCCCCAATGGGATAGGGTAGTGCTGTCTAGTGGTTAGACCTTCTGGGTTCACAGGTTCTTGACTCATGCCCTGGTAGGCCCTAGCATTAGTGCCAGCCATTCAAAATCCACAAGTGATAGAGTGGACTGTGCCACTCCAAGGTGAAGGATGCGCTCCCTCATGTAAAGCTCTCTTACACATTTTGAAAAACTAGCACATCAAAGAGAGAGAAATTCTAGCTCAATCATTGCTATGCTATGCAAGACGTTTTTCTATTTTCATGGAACTGCACTTATTAAAAAATGCACCTTAAGGGCACACTCATCGAAAAATCCCTCACACATAACTTCTCTGTACTACAGGAAAAACTCTGCCCATGCTCACAGCCCAATCCTAACTCCCCGCACAGCGATGCAGCCTGCTGTACCCCATGGGGGAGTTTTGGCCTCCAGAGGCCACCTTGGGGTAAGGGAACATTTGTTCCCTTGCCTCGGGATACGCCTGTGCCTGGCCACTGGGTCTACTTGGACCTGTGCCAGCTATATAGCTGGCCGCATGGACCCAGGTCGGGGGATTGAGACTGGAAAAAAGGGTTAGGATTTGGTGGATGCTGCTGCCACTGAACCCACTCCCTTCCTGGTTCTGATCTGCCCTCCCCCCATCGCTGCCCCATTCCATCCACCCCACGCCCTGAGCCCCATTCAAAACCCAGAGCCCCATTCAAAAAGACAAGTTGAGGTTATCAAATATTTTTTTTACAAAGTCTGACTTGATTTGCTGATTTCTCCAGGGTTGCCTGTTCTCAGGGTTTTTATCTAGGTCTACAAAAACTTGTGCCTTTATCAGCTGCATATTTTCAATATGTCTGTCTAAAGCCTCCTAACTCGGTGCAGCCTCACCCACCCTTTCTCCTCCATGGTGGGGTGAACATCAGGCCCCCATTGCAGATTCAGCCGACTGGCCCCACTGGACCCCTTTGCTGCCCCCATGCCTTGGCCCCCAGCTATTCCAGTTGGCTTGTGGGCTCCCATCACTCCAGCTCTCGCCCTCACCATGTCCGCAGTAGTGTGAGGCCGAGGGGGGGGGCATGCTCCTAATTGGCCTGGGCAGCTAATGAGCAGGCATCGAATTTTGAGGCACTCAGAGATAGTGGCCATTGTTCCTCACTGCTGGGAGCCTGATGGGAGCTGTTGGAAGGACCAGGTAAGTCTGACTCTGGACACTAGCATTGGAGGTTGATTTTTCTTTCTCCCATCATGGGGTTATTTTTCTTGTTTCCTAGCTGTTTGATTTCGTGCTGTGCTTCTTTTGTGGTGCTTTTGTTATTGTTTAACTGGTTAAACTGGTTATTATTGCTGTTTTGTTTTTAATTCTTGTAAAGGCCCAATCCTATCTGGGTCTCATGTTCCGTCAGCACAAGGCTCAGGCCGCTGGCACCAATGCAATTGGCTGGCTGCTTCAGGTGCATGCCAATGACCTCCAGTCTAGCCCCCATTGAACTAGGTAAATCAGCCAAGGGCGCATTCCAGGGCATTCTGGGGGAGGGTCAGGGCAGGGATTGGGACAGACCAGTGACATGTCAAGGGCAGGCTGGGGGTGGGTATTGGTGGCAGCGGTGGCGCCAATATCCTATACCTCCAACCCAGGCTCAACATGCCCCCTTGGGCCTACTTGGATTTACACCAGCCAGAGATCTGGTGCAGGTCTGAGTAGGCCCATTGGGGACAAGGCAGCGGTGGAGTAGGTAAGTTTCTTTTCTTACCTGCCCATCACTGCCTGGTCCCTGGTCAGTGTCCATAGCATACAGTGGAGGCTGCGCCAATGTCGCTTCATACTGTGGGCCAGTCCAGGATATGATTGGGCTGTAAACCACCTTGGACATGTCCCAGTGGCAGAGGAAAGGCAGGAAAAAATATTTTCAGTCAATAAAAAAAAGGAATTAAAATATACAAGAGAAATGGTTTCAATATACCTTCGTGTGGCATAAATCCATGCTGTCAGCTCTCTAAGTCAGTTTAGCAGAATGGAACCTACAAGACCCACTTTGTAATGTAACTTGGCACTGGACTCAGTGGGTCACTTCGGTTCTCTGTTCACAGCAAACGTATAAAACAACCTCTCCGAGGGGTTGCTGTGATGACCAAGTTAAGGCAAATGTCATTTTTCCTGAAAAGATGCAGAGGTGAAAACTGCTAAGTGCAAAAATTATTTAATGTCACGCTGATTCCTAGTGTGTTCTGGACATACTGGTCTGGTCTCAGGAGAAACTATTCAACAGTTAAATAGATATGAAAATCGCATTCTGCTTAGGTTTGCTATTCGTAAAAAGCTACTATCTGTAAGTCTGGCGAAGACCAGCTGTGAGTAAAATTCCCTTTCCTGAAGCTCTAAGAATGCTATATCTAGTGTTCAGCTAAAAGAAGATCAGTTCTATTACCCACAGGGTAAATGGAACAGATTGGGGGGGGGGGACTTGCTAAACTTTCCTAAACCACCAAGGGGAGGGGAATAAAAGTTATGAGACAGGTTTTTTTCCTTTCCTGAATGTCAGAAGGGGGTCGCCTTAAGTGACTCCTAGCATTATATCCCAACGTAAATGAAGAACTCACAGATGAACCTTAATAGAATTTTCCACCTGATCTTAATAGTAAACAACTGCTAAAAGGCTAAGAATCTGCGCAGTGAGTTGACATAAGAAGTGTGGTACCTATATAAATGTAGTGGTAATTGAACTGAACCAACAACTACTTACCTAGCCTGCCTATAATAGCCAACGATTTAAAAGGAGCATTTTACAGCAATTGTAATAAGTAAATACTCTTCAAGGCTGGGGATTATGCACATTCTTGCTAATGAAACCAGTATACTGAGAAGTTCACTCTTTCCATGTTCAAATAGTCATTATGTTGGACCACATCAGATGCCCCGCCCCCCTGCTTCTTAAATTAAAAGTGAGGTGCCAGGAAAAGAAAGGAGAAAAAAGCTGCCTTGACTATTTTTGTGTGTCTTAAAGGGTGAAATGCATCTATAACGGGTTCTGCTTTGGCTTAAGGCAACATGCAGCTCATAGCACTAACTAACATAACCTCCGGCTTCAGCTGCCTCATCATATTTATTCACAGGCTGTTGAAATATTTTGAATAATTTCACATATAGCAGTGTCCATAATTGTGACAGGCAGCCCAATAGCACATGCTTCATTACTTCATGCCAATTTCAGTATGACTTGGTTTTGTCAACACGTCCACTGTGAACAATAGCAACCACTGTTTGTACTTATTCTGACTTTCCTTCCCTCTTGCATGTAAGTGGGTTTGAGAGCTGGCCCCATTTCACAAAAGAATTCTGGAAATATCCATTCCAGTTTCTAGCAGAGACACAACCTTCAGTCCTTCCACCTTAGGTAAATTGACTTCATTTGCACACAAAGTCCCCCAATTTCTGTCACAAATCCTTCTTCCAAAGTCAGACTATCTCCTAGCTATATTTACTGCACAACCTGTGCATTTACTCCTCAACCTGTCCCCTCAATTTCTCCCCCTACTACTTATACAATTTCCCAGCATTTTGCAAATGTCTATCTAATAGTCCCCTGCTAACTGGGCAACAGGCACTTTTTTAATTGGTGCTCCTCTTATATTTAGCAGGGGGAGAGTAACTGCCCCCCTTTCACCCCAAGCACAGTGTCTTTCTGGTGGCTGTTTGCTGGTGGTGTTCTGCATTATTTTTAGATTGTGACCCCTTTTGGGACAGGGAGCCATTTAATCATTTGATTTTGTCTGTAAACCGCTTTGTGAACTTTTTGTTGAAAAGCGGTATATAAATACTGATATTATTAATAATAATAGTTCTTAAGAGGTGGAGAGTGTACAATCTTTGTGACTGCATTGAACAACACTGCTAATATCTACTGAGAAATGAAATTATGCAAATTATAATGTTTAGGATCTATTTTGTATATCATGTTGAAAAATAGACTGATTTGTAGTACTGTACTTAAATGAACCAGATGTTTAATTGGGAAAGAATTTATAATAATGCTTGGTAGTTACATAGTACTTTTCCAAAATGTTCAAAAGTATTTCATATACATCATCCAAGTAATCCTTTGAATAATCCTAATAAACAAACCCAAGAGTATTATCCCCATATTATATCTGGGGCTGAGATAAAATGTTCACCCAGTGAGTTAGTTCATGGCTAAGCCAGGAATTTCCACCACATAAGTCACATTCTTAACCACCAAAATGTCTACCTCTCCTACAAGGCCAGCATCCATGGTTGGTATGGTTGGGCACCTGCCAAGGGTTCTCACCTGTGTAGGTTGCGCCGGCCGGCCAAAAGACATACCTGGGGCCTGAAGGATCCGGGATCTCAGCCCCTGGTATCCCCGCCCCCTCCAGGCCCTGGGCAGCCTATGACCACCCTCCCTTGAAGCCTGGCGGTCCGTCCTCCCCCTGACCCTGCCGATGTAGAACATACCTGGTCCGGCGGACGCACGGCTGGGGAGATGGCGGGGCAAGCAGCGTCGGCCGCAGCGCTGGGGCAGCTTGCTCTCTGGGTGTCGCGCAAGTGCTTTATAGCACTTGAGCGACACCCTTCCCCAGGGTAGCGCTACACAGGATCGGGTCGTAAATTGATGTCAAATGGCTTGAATATTACAGAAATTATAGCAATATCTTCTCCAACTGTCTCCACCCCCAGTCTCTACAACAAGACAAGAGATAAACGTAAACCAAATACCGTATTGCCCTGAGTATAGGACGCTCCTGATTATAAGCCGCACCCTTAAAGCTTGGTGCTATTTTTTTTTTAAAAAAATACATTTTTAAATTTTTTAAACTTAAAGAAAATATACACATTAGTAGAATAGTAAAACAGTACAGCTTTAGTACAGTTAAAGGCACAGGCACCCTGTCCCTTATTGAATCTGGGCACCCTAGTATAAGTAGCCTTCCCAGATCCAAAGGGGGACAGAGTGCCTACCTTTAACCTTTGGAATTTGGGCAGGTGCAGCTTGTTGCACCCTTCCATGATGATGAGCTGCACCTGCCCAAATTTCAGTGGTTAACAGCACAATCCTATGCATGTCTACTCAGAAGTAAGTCCTATTGCATTCAATGGGGCTTACTCCCAGGAAGGTGTGCATAGGATTCCAACCTAAAGGTTGGCACTCTGTCCCCCTTTGGATATGATAACCCTATGCAGGAGCTGTTGCTCTCAACTTTCAAACTGCAGGATCAATAAATATCTTAGTTTCCACAGAGTCCTGGGGCTGGAACTTAAGGGTTAATTTTTTCAAATGTCTCTAAGGCTAGAGGTTGCTAGAGAGATCCTGGTAGGCTTACCATATCGCCGACCGGGACGCTCCGTTTTGCCCTTAAGGGGCGGGGCGGGGGGAACGACAGCGCGCCCGGGCGCGCTCTCGTTCCCCTCCCCCCCGCCCCACCCCTTAAGGGCAAAACGGAGCGTCCCGGTCGGCGATATGGTAAGCCTAGATCCTGGCCATTTAGCAAGTGATTAAGATCTGAAAACACAGCTTTTGCAGTTTTTTTTAAAAAAAGCTTTTTACCTTTGAAAGAGACTTGGAGAGGCTTGAAAAAGGGACGCTTTGCAGAAAACTCTAGGCAGAAAACGCTAGACTTTGATTGTAGGCTGCACCCCTACTTTAAAGACTTGCCTTAGGGGACAAAAGTGAGTCATATCATACTCAGGTCAATACGGTATTCTCAATACAATAACAATATGCTACCATATCCTTAATGGCAGATAGGCTGTCCAGATGCAAAGAAGGGCAGGACTTATGGTGGTATAAGACAGAATTTCAACATCTTCTCATCCCTACACGCTTCAGTTACCAAATTTAGTTTCAGCAGTGAGGGTGGATCAGGGCTGGATCAGGGGACGGAACGGGGGCAGATCATGGCGGTATTAAAATCTGCCACATCCTGAGCCCCCATCCCAAGCCTGACACGTGCCCATGCCCTGCAGCACTTCAGAGCTGGCATAGATCTGAGGAGACCCATAGGAGACCAGGCATAGGAGAAACAGGAGACTGTTTCTCTTTTCTTACCTCTCCCGGTCCCTGATAGGCATGCAGGATGCAGTGGAGGCTGCACTGGTGGCCCTGCATCATATGCGCCAACGGAGGATAGGATTGGGCCGTAAGTCTCCTGTTCTGACTGAGGCAGAGTGAGATCTTTGGCGCAAACGCTGACCTTTTGACCATTCTGTTTACACTCTTCCAAAACAGAGCCAGCTAGGCCTCAAAAGTGTGCGTGCGTGCGGGCTGTGTCTAGGTAACAAGCTGTATTAGTCCCAGAGAACAGAAGACACAGAACAGGTGAAACAATGTCTTTTAATTATTTCATTTAAAAGTATCATCATCATCATCTGTATTTATATACTGCCTTTCTTGTTGTCAGATTTCTAGTTGCCTTCACCGCCCCGTCCCGCCCTCCCGCCAACTGGCACGGGACTTACCTGTGGTGGCTGGTCAGGTGAGCTCCGTGACGGAGTGAGTGGCTCCAACCTCCGTGCCAGTGCCGCTTACTCTCTGGGTGCCGTAAACGTGCTTTACGGCACATTTACAACATCCTAGGCCAGCGGAGTGCTAGGCCCTCCAGCCTATAGTTAGGCAGGTTTGCGCCAGCCCATTAGTGAGTGTTATAGGATGGTTTCTTTGATACAGTACATGGGTACAAACAGCTGGATACAAAACAAAAGTGGTCTAACACCAAGGTACAACTGCACTCTATATTATGTTCTATATGTTTGGGTGAGACAAACAGTTATTTTAACAGCACGCACCATACACAATTCAGGGATTGATGTGTGAAGATTTTGTATTCCAGTATCTGAGTTGATAAAGTCCTGCTAAGAAACAGCTAGTAAGCTGACGATTGAAATCATAGGAACATTTGTTTGTGTGTGTATGTGCGTATGTGTGTGTGTGTGTGTGTGTGTGTGTGTGTGTGTGTGTGTGTGAGAACCTTTGAACACAGGGCTGACAAATGCAACAGTACTGTTTGAAGTGATGTTAGTACTACGTGCAGTAAGGCCAGTCATATTTTTTTTTCTGAACTCTAGTATATATGCTAGGATACCTACAATATAATGACTGTGATCCTGAAGAACGTGTACCTTTCAGCAGGACTGTTTCTTTCTCGGTGGAACAGTCCTTTGCCGGGCACAGCCTTACAAGCCTTTTTTTTTTTTTACATGGAGCTACTCTCAAACATAGAGAAAGAGGGAACAGTCTTCCTATATGGGCATAAATGGACTCCCTTCACTTCAGACAAAGTCCACTTGAATTTCTTTGCTTTTCTGAGATTGATCTTTGAACAAGGTCTATATAGCAACCTCTCTGAAAGCTGGTTTAGTGCAGTGGCTAGGAATATGAGCTGTGAAGTTTGCTGATCAAATCTCACCTCGCTCTAAAAATCAGTAGTTGGCCTCAGGCAAGCTAGACTTTATCAGCAACATGGGGATAATACATTCATACAGATTCCTGGTAAGAATTACCAAAAACATGCCTCTACTTTGTCCATTTTTAGTTGGTCCTGATACCGATTTAATGTGACTGTTTCTCTTCTTTTCTTTTTCTAACGTATCTGCATGGCCCTCTGCATTTTCTGTCTCTGATAATATACATGCAGCACTTTGGACACATGAACTGCACTACTCAAATCCCATGAAACTCACTGGGTGACCTTGGGTCAGTCACCATCACGCTGCCTAGTTAGCCTTGCAGGATTGTTCTAAGGATAAAATAAATTGCCTTGATTTGAATTCCTTGGCTGAAAGGCAAGATTAAAAAAAAAGATGCAAATCACAAACACACTACAATAATAATAGTTCCAAACAAATTGTTATTTCTTATTTATATAGCACCATCTGTGTTAGAATTAGAATTTCTTTTGTCAATTAATATGTACCGGTATATTGTACTAATTTGATATTATAAAAAGTGCAAAAGAGACTCTACAAAAAAAAAAACCCACAAAAAACAACAACCCCAAAGTTCTTTTAATCTAAAAATACAGGTTTAGTATTACAAATCAGAAAAACAACAACAAATGTTGGTCACTGGCACAGTTCCTACAAAAGTATACTTTGCAGTGAAGCCATTAGGATTGTGCCCTCATGCTGAGCAAAAAAAACCTCATTTGCTTTTAAAGGATTGTAAACTTTAGGGCTAAGTGACACACTGATGCAAGTGGAATGCAGTCCAATGCGTTTGCTTAAAAAAGGAAGTGTCCAACGTGGAAGAAAACAGAGCAGGGAAGACTGGAGACCTTTAGGATTTTGGCCTTGCTGCAATTCCGTCCCTGATCAGTCCCTCCCCTTGCATTAAGCCGGAGACACACTGGATGCATTGCGGGGTGTTGGGGAGAGCAGCATCCGTGCGTGGCTGAAAAATCCCGATATGTCTTCACTTTTACAAGTTCGCACCACAACGCAGTAGAGCTGCATTCCAGTGCGAGCAAAATTCAACAAATTGAACTTTGTCTGCGTTCAGCCAATAGGAAGCAGTGTTTGGTTCTGTGGGGGGTGGGTGGGATGCGGAGCAACGTGTTGGCCAATCAGAATCGAGTCTGAAAAGACTCAGTTCTGATTGGCTAACAGAGAGCTCTGTTAACAGAGAGCAGGGGGCGAGGCTCTCCTCTCTGGGACCTTCAGTGTAAACAGGCTGAGTCTCAGTGCGGTGCGACAGGTTGGCTACTCTCGCTCCACAGCCGGATGCACCACACTGAGACACAGCTGGTGTCTCACAGGCTTTACTTTAACGAGATTTTTTTTCCCATTGGCTTTCAACGAAAACTTGTTCCCCCTTCAAAATGGTGCACGTGGGGGAGGTGTAACTGAGAGCAGAACTGTGGCAGTCTAAAACGTGAGAAGCCACATCACTGGAGGGCCTCACAGGGGTTTAGCCCAGGGGCCCAAACGTTGGAGCAGCCATTGGTAGCACTCCCTACAAAAGGCAGAGACGTGCTCCTAAAGAGGGGAGGCATATGCCAGAGAGCAATGAATGACTACAGCTCCCCTGTGCACCTTCATTTCATATAACCTCCACAGGGTAAGGGAACATTTGCTCCCTTGCCCTGGGATAAGCACACACCGGCCTGCTGGGTCTACTCGGACCTGCACCAGCTCTATAGCTGGGGCAAGTCCACATGGACCCGAGTCAGGGGATCGAGGCTGGGAAGGGGGTAGTAGGATATTGGTGTGCACTGCTGCCACCAATATGACCTCCTTCCCAGTCCCATTCCGCCCCTCCCCGGCTCTCTCCAAACCCCTCCGCTAATTTACTGGTGCCAACAGGTGTCCCAGGTCCGTTGGCACGCTGACCCTACTGCTCATATGTTGCGGTGGTGGCCAGGCTGTGCCAAAGAGCTTGCTGAATGGCCTTTTGCGACAGCTGTAAAGGGTCTTACACGGCCAGAATAGGTGTTATGGTGGTGCAAGGCCCAATTAGGACTGGGCTGTAGGCCTTCTTTTGGGCAGATGTCAACTCACACAACTCAAAACAACTTGCATTTTGTGAAAGCCAGGCTATACAGGTAAAACCAAGATACATTAGACTATGCAGACCAATGCTGAGGGTCTAAGAAAACTATACAGGATGCTGCATGAAATGAAATAGAGGCGAAGATTCTACCCCTCAACATGTTTGTTGTTGTTGTTCAGTTGTTAAGTCGTGTCTGACCCTTCGTGATCCTATGAACCATATCCCGCCAGGCCTTCCTGTCCTCCACTATCTTCCTGAGTTCGCTCATTTTCATGTTCGTTGTATCGGTGATGCTGTCTAACCATCTCATCCTTTGCCTTCCCCTTCTCCTTTTGCCTTCAGTCTTTCCCAGCATCAGAGTCTTCTCCAGAGAGTCCTCTCTTCGCATTAGGTGGCCAAAATATTTGAGCTTCTGCCTCAGTACCTGTCCTTCCAGGGAACAGTCAGGGTTGATTTCATTTAGGATTGATTGATTTGATCTCCTAGCAGTCCAAGGGACTCTCAGGAGTCTTCTCCAGCACCACAGTTCGAAAGCATCTATTCTTCGGCACTCAGCCTTCCTTATGGTCCAACTCTCGTAACCATACATTGCTACTGGGAACACCATGGCCCTGACTATACGAACTTTTGTTGGCATGGTGATATCTCTGCTTTTTATTATGCTATCTAAATTTGCCATAGCTTTCCTTCCAAGGAGTAAGCGTCTTTTAATTTCATGGCTGCTGTCTCCGTCTGCAGTGATCTTGGAACCCCAAAAAGTAAAATCTGTTACTGCTTCCATTTCTGCCCCTTCTATTTGCCAGGAATTGATGGGACCAGATGCCATGATCTTAGTTTTATTAATGTTGAGTTTCAAGCCAACTTTGGCACTCTCCTCTTTCACTCTCATCAAGAGGCTCTTTAGTTCTTCTTCACTTTCTGCCATTAGGGTGGTATCGTCTGCATATCTGAGGTTGTTGATGTTTCTCCCGGCAATCTTGATTCCGGCTTGCGATTCATTCAGCCCTGCATTTCTCATAATGTACTCTGCATATAAGTTAAATAAGCAGGGTGACAATATACAGCCTTGCCGTTTCAAATGGATTCAAAGAGGGAGAAGAAAGGATTATACAGTAGTTTTCTTGGAAACAGATGTGTGCACACCTTCATAACTTTGTGCATGTAGAGTTCGTTTGAAATACACAAAGAAGGTGTTATATGGAGACAGTTTGAAGTGTATGTTGACTGCACTCTCTACTACTTTATTATAGGTCTGTTTGTTCAAACAAAGGAACAATGCCATATGACTAAATAATGATTTAATGTAGTAACAAAACAATGAATTACACTGTGAACACCCGTTGCAAACAACCTATTATTGGAATTCTTTGCCTGTTAAACACTCAAAGAATTACAACTAGCAAACAAATCAGAAATAGTCACAATGTTCTATAAACAGAAAACAAGGTCATATTATTCAAATCACTCATTATAAACTGTGTTGCTCAGTAATTATTTTGGTCTTTACAAAAATTAGCATCATAATGTGGAAAACCTCTTCTGGGGAGAAAGGTTTTGTGCTCACCCATTAATGTGGAGGATTTGTGGCATTTGTGACCCCTTAGGACAGACATATGCCCTTTCCGAAAAGGCATCAGACCTAAGGTGAAGACCGTGTTCTAATCTAAACTGTATTTCCTAGCACTCCTGGTGCATGGTCTACTGTATGCCAGGTGGTGGGACGGTAAGAGACCCCCTTTCCTTCCTTCCTCCTACTGCTACCACTTGAATGGCAAGAATGGTTAATCTGTGAGAGGGAGGGAAGGAAGGAAAGGGGTCTTAGCATCTTTCTTGCAGCAGAATAAATTCCAAACTTGCAAATAATGTTTGAGGAATACAATGCTTGTATTATAGTCCTCAAAGGGTGAGCATTATGAGCTGCCCAGATTTGTATTTCGGAGCTAGGAAATGCAAAGCTCAGGGACATCACAAGCAATGTTTCCTCTAAGGCGTGCAGCTGAATGGCCATGCACACTTCCCTGCCGAGCTCCGCACAGTGTGGAGCTCAGCAACCCAGAAGTTTGGCGATGATCTCATCGCCAAATGTCCGGCTGTGGCGTTGTGACGAGATGTGATGTTGCGCAGCTGCCAAAGGGGTTCACACACTGCCATGGATCCTTACAGGGAACGCTGATCACAAGTGTATTGCATCCTGTGTGTGTGTGTGTGTGGGGGGGGGGGGGTAGTTCCAGAAGTCTCCTCCAGGTAATGTCTGAAGAGAGCTAGTATGATTTAAGGATGTTCCCAACCCTTGCCCAGGGGTAAGTCTCCACTGCCACGATGGGTCTACTTAGACCCGCATCAGCAATTTTGCTGGTGTAAGCCCGAGTGGACCTAGGAAGGCGGATCGAGACCAGGAAGGGGGATAAGATATTGACAGAGCGGCTGCCACCCCCTTCCTGGCCTCAACACCCCCTGCCCCACCCTGATCTCTGGCCCATTTCTCCTCTCCCCACTCCATTCCGCCCACTGCCCATGTTGACTTACCAGTGCCAGAGCTTCTTGGAAAGCCACTGGCGTGTAGCCATGGCCGCTCACCACTTGTGGCAGCTGCCTGGCTGGCTGCAGGGAATGGTGGGTTGCCTTTTGCGGCTGTCATAAAGCATGCTGCACTGCTGGAACATGAGTTTTGGAAGTGCAGCAGGTCCATAGGATTGGGCCCTTTGTGTAACATGAGCTACATACTGTCTCTCAAGTAGCCCTTGAGAAAGACGGTGCCTAGATCTTAACATGGGCCCTGTGTACATTTCTGTTTGCTTCCTGCTGAGCCTAATGTTTCAAGGGAGCTCCTGCTGCTTTAGGAGAAGTCAGCTCTGCTCTTCCGCTGTATTCTCCCTCAACTACACCCTTAATACATCACTATTAAGTACGCTGCTGCCTATATAAATGCAGGAACCTTGCTCACTCGGCCAACATGGAAGGTAAATAAAGCAAAAATGACCTGATGGGCCCTCACCCTTGCTCTTTTTACTGATATTAAGAAAAGCTGGGTGGAAAAGGTTTACCTATTTTTGTGTGTCAGGCTGCTTTGAAAGAATGCACAGGTACATAGCCAGTACGAAGGAAAAAAGGGGATGCCAAGCTTAATTAAACTTTCCATTAAAATCTAGTTCACCAGTCATCGCTATGGGGCCAAGTAGAGGTAGGTGAAAACTCTCCAAAGTAAATAAGTGATCAGATAAGCACTGAATTGTGTATGGAGCCTGATATCCCCAGGATCATGTGTGAAAGTTGCAAGCATCTTGCTAAGCGTGTATAATATTTTTTTTAAAAAAATTCACCATGTCATACTTTGGTGCCCAAACACCTAAGAACAGCACAAGGATATTGTTAAAAAGTACTAACTGGACAAAATCCCATGTAGGCTGCATGGAGTTGTGCTTGACACATTCATCGTAAGGCTTAGTTATTTAGCTAATGCTGAAGTTCCACTAGGTTCACTGGACGAATTACTGTGAGATTGCCTGGTGAGGTGCAGGAACACTGATAAGAGCAGGGATCAAGATAGGTTGTTTCTGACTCCACAGTGCTTTTGAGTTTATTTGGACTGTGTAAGGAGCAACAAGCGATACACTTGAGATAAGGGAGACTGGTGCTATCTCTGTGCACGTAAGCGAAGTGAAGCAGCACACAGGAGGCAAGCCTAATGACAGGAAGCTATTATTGTGGTAGGAATTGCTTGGCTAAGCGCTGTCATTTAGAAATTGTTTGGCTTTGGTCCGTCCTCAGAAGAAAAAAGGAGAGGGTGCACTGCCTGGAACAGAGAAGACAAGACAACACAACAGCTGTACTGGTTACAGGAAAATAGTGCAAAAGGTAAAGAAAAATCTACACAAACCGACAATACTGAATGTCTGATGAGGTGGTCTTGATTTGAAACACATTGGCTCCTGTACCATAATTGCATTTGAGGGAAAGATGATCCCCTTCAGTGGCATAGAACTAGATTTTTAAATTCATGTGATCCTTGTCCATCATGGCTTTAGAGGAGGAGGTTAGTGTGTCTAAATTTGGACAGCTGTCAGTTGTGACATTCTCAAACACTTGCTTGGAAACAGGGAAATGGATTCTAATCATCCTCCCTTCCTCCCCAATTGTGGATTGCTGTGTCAAAGTCCATATGCTTCCTGTCTGTGCCATGGGAAGATTGTTGGTTGGCATCCAAAGAGTTTATTTAGCAGAAAGGTGTGCACCTTCTTCTCCTGACAACAGCTCTTGGTGTTATGCTGGAAGAGGTTTGTAAAGCTGCTTGTGGAGATACTTTGCTGGGCAGCACACCGAGGGCTGTTGTCAGGAGGGAGGCTAGGAGCACCACTGGGAACAAAGACCTGGGCGATTAGTTTGTTAGATGTACACAGCCCTTGCACACAGGTCTTTGCAAGGATCGATAGGGGCTAAATGAATTAAATATGGCTGAGGTCTTGTAAACAGTGGCTTTACCCATGCAAATGCTTCTATACAGGGTATAACCCTTTAGAGATTAACTTGGAAACTGTACGAAAGAGCATAATGTATGACAGTTATGCTCACAGGGTGTTTCGTGTTTCTGGTACTGTGGTGGGAAGCCTCCATTGATCATGGCCCACCAGCTCACATATATTGTGTATGCATCCTAATCTCTTTTGTGCTGCCATTGCAATAATGCTTCACTCTTATATAAGCACTTTTTGCACTTTACATACCGTATCTCAATACAATCCTTCCTGTAAGGACAGGTCAGTCTGTATTGTTATTCCCATATTTTAGACTGGGAGGCTGACAGACTAGTGGCTTGTCTTGCCTAAACCTACCTAATGAATTTGTGAGGCCAGATTTGAAGCAGAAACTTCTTGGTTCATACCCTGTTGCTTCTATTCTGCTATACAAGGGCTGCAATACTGTACACACTTACACGGGAGTAAATCCCACTGAACTCAGTTGAATTTACTTCTGAGCAGCCATGCATAGGATTGCATGGTGATGCTCAAAGTGAGCATTGCCCCATGTGAGGACTAAACATGTTCTCTCACACACACACACACACACACACACACACACACACACACACACACACACACACACACGTTGCTTCCATGCTAACAACTCAGGGCATTTACACACTGCACACTCCCTGCGTAGAGCCAGCATCCCTGTGAGACAGTATCCACTGGGAATATCCAGCACTTGCATGCTATACATACAAGATCCAGAAGAAATACTGCACAGCTCCTCATGTACATGGGAATAACAGCATGGGGAAGGCATCATAGGGATGCTGTTATAAGCTGGCTCCACACAACTGGGGCCAGTGAGTTGCAGAGGCGTTTCTATGGTAGGGGCGGTACTGTAAGTTGCGCTCCGTCCTAGTCCCGGTTTACAACCAGGAACGAGGAGGCCTCGCCCCCTCGCCGTTGGAGCCATTCCGGCACGGAGTCTCCTGCTCGTTGCCTTCACTGCACAGAATGGCTCCGACGGCGAGGGGCGGGCCTCCTCGTTCCAGGTTGTAAACCGAGACTAGGACGGAGCGCAACTTACAGTACTGCCCCTACCGTAGAAACGCCTCTGGTGAGTTGGCTGACCTTTCGAATCTAGTTGCAAAGCTGCAACCAAACCACAAAGGTACTTCCAGCTAGGGTGTTGGTAGGTGATAAAAGAGCTCCGATTTTCATTTCGTCAACTAGCATTAAAAAAGTAAATAATGAAACGCACTGAAGCAAATTAGACAGGCAAATTTTATGCTCTGCCTAGTGGCTCAAGCAATACCTTTTTTCAGAGAGACAATGTGGTTTGTTCCCAAAACCCACCAACCATTAAGATTCTTCCTGCCATTCTGAGAGGAGGTATTAAAAGCCACAGGAACAAGATCACTGGGAAGAATGACGCTGATTCTGAATGATAGCCGCTCGGTGAGGTGCACTGCTGCTGGTGCCACGAACAGTATGACAGCTTCATAATCATGGGCAATAGAGCTGGTGGAATTTTCTGAGGAAGTTGTATTGTCCCCACATAATAACACTGATTTAGGATTCTTCTCACAATTTCCGTAACAGTGGCATCTGCAGAGAGGAGTTTTGCTGCAATTGCTCAATGCTCTCATCATAACAGAGAGCATTCGGAGACTGGCGACAAGTCAAGTGTGTCTGTCAGGTTTGGCCAAGAAACTCCAAAAGCTAAGAAAAGCTGCTGAACAGGGATGGGAGAATTTAGTTGTCCTCTGTCAAAAGAAAATAGAAGGAAGTAAAGTTACTCTGGATATTGACCTCTCTCTTTTTAAGTCTGAAAAGCACATATGTTAAATGCAAAACGTATTCATCATGCATAACTATTTACCATTTGTTCCATGCATTATGACAGTGATTCTCAAATGTATGTAAATGAAAGAAGCTGCTCACTTACACCGAGTATGACTGTTGGTCCATCTATGTTGAGTTTCCAGGGTCTCCACTATGGTCCACTCTATTCCACAGGGTCTCCATCTTTCCCAGCCCTACCTGGAGATGCCAGGGAGTGAATCTGGAACCTTCTGCATGCAAAGCATGTAGTCTACCACTGAGCCATCGCCCATCCCTGAGCATAACATGACTGCCAGCTTTTGTAGCCAATAAGTCACCAAAAGCAACGGCGCTAAGAAGTTTCAGTTCAGATCAGGATCCAACAACTGGGTTCCAAGCCAACAAACACACAAATTGGGCAGGTGTGGCTCAGTTGGTAGAGCTGCAGTCTCATATGTCTGAAGATCTGAGGACGGCAGTTCAAGACGCCCAGAAGAATCCGTGAGCAGTCGACACGCCGCTGATCAGCTACAGAGTCTCTGCAAGAGAGAGAAAGCTGCAGCTGGCTTTCTGTGTGGAAGGCAGAGTTTGCCTGTCAGTTGAAGTGTGGGAGGAGAATGCCAGAGAAAGGCCAGACCGTGAAATGAAACCACCTGGAATGAAGTGTTCTATGAAAGACTAGAATGTTTATTGTAAAATGTAAAAACTGCTTTGGTTTAGAAATGCCTGCCTACGTAAACCACCTTGAATTAAAGTCGGAGGAGAAATCCAATGACCAAGAAAGGCGGTATATAAATACTGGTGGTATTATTATTATTAGGATGTTTTCATATTGCCAAGTATTTTTTGTTGTTCAGTCGTTAAGTCATGTCCGACCCTTCATGATCCCATGAACCATATCCCGCCAGGCCTTCCTGTCCTCCACTATCTTCCTGAGTTCGCTCATTTTCATGTTCGTTGCATCGGTGATGCTGTCTAACCATCTCATCCTTTGCCTTCCCCTTCTCCTTTTGCCTTCAATTTTTCCCAGCATCAGAGTCTTCTCCAGAGAGTCCTCTCTTCGCATTAGGTGGCCAAAATATTTGAGTTTCAGCCTTAGTATCTGTCCTTCCAGGGAACAGTCAGGGTTGATTTCATTTAGGATTGACTGATTTGATCTCCTAGCAGTCCAAGGGACTCTCAGGAGTCTTCTCCAGCACCACAGTTCGAAAGCATCTATTCTTCGGCGCTCAGCCTTCCTTATGGTCCAACTCTCGCAACCATACATTGCTACTGGGAACACCATCGCCCTGACTATGCGAACTTTTGTTGGCATGGTGATATCTCTGCTTTTTATTATGCTGTCTAAGTTTGCCATAGCTTTCCTTCCAAGGAGTAAGCGTCTTTTAATTTCATGGCTGCTGTCTCCGTCTGCCGTGATCTTGGAGCCCAGAAAAGTAAAATCTGTTACTGCTTCCATTTCTGCCCCTTCTATTTGCCAGGAATTGATGGGACCCAGATGCCATGATCTTGATGCCATGATGGACCCAGATGCCAAGTATTTACTTTTATTCAATTTCATTGACCTTAATTTTACTGCTCTTTTTTTTCAAGAATCCATGAAACACAAAAATCCCAATAAGCCATGGAAAGCCTTCTGTCACTGACAGCACAATCCTATGCATGTCAACTCAGAAGTAAGTCCCATTGTGTTCAATTGCTCAAAGGAAGGTGTGTATAGGATTGCATCCTGAACACACTTACCTGGAAGCAAGTCCCATTGAACCCAATGAAATGTACTTCTGAGTAGACATACCCAGGAGGGCTTATAATAAATCTGTCCGATACCTCTTTAGCATGCAGTAAATCTTACTGTCAGTTGGACTTACTTCTGAGTAAACAAGTAAAGAATTAGACTGTTCTTATTTTTCCCCTCTAAACTAGCAGCCAGTTTTGAGACCTGCAGGAGTTTTAAAAGCCAATTCTGATGTGGCACACATCTGCTGCCAGGGACAAAAAATAAAGAGAGATGTCCCGATGCACATGGACAAGTTCTTGGATGTACATAAAGAGGTTCTTTCAACTGTGGTCACAATATTTCTTTAATAAGAGAAGCCTGTGTGTAGTAATCAAATGTTCAACTAGAAAGTCTCAAAAAGATAGCTACAATTTTAATGAGAACAGGGTTATTATTTTGGGTGCTGTTAAATAATTAATTGAAGCTCCTAATATTGTTTGAGTAGTGAAAGGGAAACATTTTCAGAAAATTGCTGGAAAGCCTCATTACACCAAATAATAGCTTACACATTTTTCCTAGTAAATTGCTTTTGGTGGCAGTCATTACAGCTTCTATTAGACTTTTTAAAAACAACAACAATTTTCTTATTGGAGTAAAATAGTCTTCCAAGCTTGTCCAATATCCCCAAATTCCCAGCTTCAACCTCTTTGATATTTAAATTGCTTGAAAAAACACTTAATCGCTAGTAAGACTATGTTGATATTATTGCAGCTGATTGTCTGCAAAAAGTTGTTACAGACTGGCAAAAGGAAGTGGAAATCAGATTGGTTTATGCCCCACCAAAAAACAGGTGAACTCTTACTTTAATTGGCTGTAACACAATGCACTTGCCTTGCTGACGCTGATGATAACTAAACATCAGACAATGTTAAATCCTTCATATTAAATTTGCCTATGGAAGGAAAAACTGAACCAGGCAACAAAGCTTTTGTAAACTAGAATTGGAAGAGAGTTGGACTTGCTTCCTTCTGGACATCAATATGTTACAAATCACTTACAAACTTATGTGGACTAGTAACTTTTATGGATTTATTTTTATTTCAGCCACTAAGTGGACAGGGAAGACTCTCATTTCCTAATCAGGAAGCTCTAGATATGAATGGAAGACTGTAGTAATGTAGAGTTTGAGAGCATATTTACTAGTTACTGATTTGTGATGTACAACTTTCTCTTTAATTCTTTTATTTGGAATCTTCATAGCTTTTAACAGAATTTAAGGTAGCTGCAACTGAGGGTATATTCAAATGTTAATTCAAATAGGACTTGCCATTTTTTCTTGCATGGACTGAGGTTAGCTTCTCCACCTACCTCCCCAATATGTTTGACAAACGTACTCGGGGATGGGAGATGCTGATTCATTCATGTGACATGTATCTCCTCCTTCCATGCTTCAGGTAGACTGTCAATCATTAAGCTTTTTAAAAAATAGCTCTGTATAAACATATGGCACTATATTTTTAAAAACAAATCAATTTTTTATGAAAATAAAAAAAGGCTTTGAAATGTATAGGAATTGAGGGTTTGGATACAAGAAATTGTGATGTCACAACAGCCAGCCAAATCAGTGCTATGCATAGTTGTCCAGCAAATTGGCAGAACCATTTTCCCCTAAGCTTGATGCTGGACAGAAAATGTTGACCTTTCAAAGATGAAAATGTCATCTTTCCATAACGTGGTGAGTATGCTTTCACAGTGTCTCAAGCATTCAAATAATGTACCTTCCAGGATAGCATATCCTAGATAGCATTTGTAAACCACCAGGTGGCAACCCTATGAACAGAGTTACACGTTTTGATTTCCAGGCTTTTATTTACAATGCTGTGCACATTTGCTGTTTTATAGTGTTGGTTTTTATATTTTAAGTGTTACTCACCCACTTATATGTCAGGAGATTTCACAGGTCTCAACAACCTTCAAAACTGACCACCAATCACCACCATAAGAAGGCCTATTTTTTTTACAACAATTTGATATAAGTTGCAAAATTATTACCCGTTCAGCCTGAATAAAAAACATAGAAGTAGTTTCCCTGCAGTACAATATGCATTTCTCCCCTAGCATACTGTTACATGAGGGAACATTTCCAAAAACACAATCTGCTTATGGAAATGCATCATGAATGCATCATCCTTGCAGAATTGGGGCAATATTCAGGGATGAAAGTACTAAACATTTGTTGCTCATTTGCATTTCTAATTAACCTTATTACCACTACCATGGCCTTGCTTTGCATCCCATCAATTAGGGAAATGTGTTCCAAGGGAGGGTACCATCTTTTGGGTGAAGGTGCTGCCCAGGGCTGCCTCCAGGCAGCACATAGCTCCTCCACCCCACCCAGCTCTGCTGCTGCCCCCCTTATCTGGTTCCTTCCATGTGGATCAAAGCAGGAAATGTGAAGCACGCTGGAGTCACTCCCAGAATTTCAGCCTTCCGTCTAAAGAGCCCACGTGGAAGAAAGAGCGATACACTGGGCTCTTTTAAAGCACCTGGCAGAGGAAGGTGAAGGATTAGAATGCTGCACTCTAAGGATTAGAATGCTGTGATCTCACTCCTTCCTCTGTATGGGTTCTTTACACAAAGCAGGCATTCCCTGCTTGGATTAAAGAGCCACAAGGAGGAAGGGGCCGGTAAGGAGGCTGGCTTCATCTGCAGCAGTAGAGGGAGGGGGAAGGTGGTAGGCATCTGTTCAGCACCCCTCCAGTTAGGTTCCAATCTGCTGCCCGATGCAAATGGACTCATTTGCATCATGGATGGGCTGGCCCTGGTGCTACCAATGTAAAATAGTCCCTTTTTAAAGATCACCTTGAAAGGATTAGCACAAATCTACCTGTTTTCTGGGGTGTCGCGGTGGCTCAGTGGTTAAGATGTTGAACTGCAGACCGGAAGGTAGGTAGGTCATCAGTTCAAGACCCGAGTGCGGCGTGACAGTGTGAGCTACGGTCTTCGGCCCCAGCTCCTGCCAACCTAGTAGTTCGAAAGCAAGAAATTGCAAGGAAATTAATAGGTACTGAGTCATGCCAACCACATGACCATGGAAGCGTCTTCGGACAGCGCTGGCTCTTCGGATTTGAAACGGAGATGAGCACTGCACCCTAGAGTTGGTAACGACTAGTTTTCGAGCGAGGGGAACCTTTACCTTTTTTCCAGTAAATTTGGAGTCACATCTATACAGTGTTAATGCTCTGACATTTCTATAAGTTGTTGTGGTGATTCCAAACATTAGTCAGTCAATTGTGTGGCTTTCTTTAAAGCTGTGTTTTATACTCCAAGAATTTTGTAAAGCATTCAAATTAATTTGAAATGATGTTATGCAGGGGTTCACAGAAATGTTGTTTCTTACAACTACACCAGAAAAGCGTGATTTTATTTTCGCCTTTTTTTTCTTTGTCCAGGTTTATATTTCCAGTAGAATGTCATAAAAATGAGAGTGATTCCCCCCCCCCCCTACAATAGGAGAAGTCATGCTGGGCATCCTGCTCAAAATATCCTCACAAGCTTATTGCCAGAATTACAGGCAAGCTGCCCGGGAGAAGTGGGCAGCAGCTGGTGGATTGCTTTCCAGTTTGCACACACTGAAGTGTTTAAAGGAAAGCTGTACTTCCTTTGATATTACAAAGAAGAGTGAATCAGTGCTAATTTTAAATTGTCTTAAACATAATACAGAATAATGAAAAAGGAAATTGCCAGTTTGCTAGTCAGATGGATACCCTGCATGGAGAAAGGGATGCTGCTTGTTTTTACAAATGTGGTACAATTCGTTCTTAACATTTACACTCCAGTACTAAACACATCTAATTAGAAGCTCCACCGGTTTCTATGAAACCTACTTCTAAAGACACAAGTTCAGGAGAGCAGGCTAATTGTCATTACAAATCAGTTAAGCGCAGTCCCACCTACATCTCAATGCTGAAAATACACATACACGCTGGATTTCAAGAGAACATACTTCCCAGTGAAAGTGCTGCAGACAGCAGCCAATAGCAGCTTAAATGTAGCTTACAGCGCAATCCTATCCAATTTACACCACCGGTGTAACCAGCGGTACAGTGAGAATGGGAGGCCCCAGAACGGAAAGGGGATTCAAATCCCCTCCAAAGGGGGATTCAAAGGGGATTTGAATCCCCTTTCCGTTCTGGGGCCTCCCATTCTCGCTGCACCACTGGTTACACCGGCGGTGTAAGTTGGATAGGATTGCGCTGTTAGAGGCTAGACAACTGAGCTGAAAAAAACAGTCTTCCTGAGTTTGGATGCTGTGAACCCCTGCCATGAACCCATTTGATGGTGACCTTAGGCAAGCCGCTCCCTCTCAGCCCCAGATGCAATACAGAAGTGATCATCCTTACCTACCTTACAGGGTTGTTGTAGTAAAATACATGTGAAGCACTTTGCACACTCAAAAAGTGCTACACAAATGCTAAGTATGACGCAGGTACTACTTCTATACTTGGCAGTCAGTTTAGTTAAAGGATTCATTAAATTCCATGAGATTGTCGATTAACTGAATATCCAAATATTTCTGCAGAAATGGATGGAGATTGGTTATTTTTTTAAATTAGAGTCATCATCCTTCTTGGATAGTTTTAAAACAGAGGTTCTCAACCTGTGGTATGGGTACCCCTAGGGGTACGCAGACCTCTGGCTGGGGGTACGCCAAGCCCTTTCCCTTATCTGTCCAATCTGCAGCTAATTAAGTGTTAAATAACATAGATTTTAAATTTTAATTATTTTCACAGCCCTTTTGTCTCTCTGATTTTGGTTTTGGGCTTATTTTTGTACTTTGGAAAATGTATTTTGGTGGGGTGGGGGAGGGAGGATCTGATTTTGGAAAGTGTGACTTGGAGAAAAAAAGAGATCCTTGCATCTCTCTCTCTCTCTCTCTCTCTCTCTCACACACACACACACACACAGTTAAATAAGACATTTCACAGAAATATGTTGATTTGCCCCAAAGCAGTATATCTTCCAAGCTCTCTCTATTGCATAGCATGCTCTGTACTCAGTCCTATGGATATTTACATGCAAGCAAGCCATACTGAGCCTACTGTGATTTCCTCACAACCTCCCCAACCTACGCACATTTACTGCGCAATCCTATCCAACTTACACCACTGGTGTAACCAGCGGTGCAGTGAGAACGGGAGACCCCAGAACGGAAAGGGGATTTAAATCCCCTCCAAAGGGGGATTCAAAGGGGATTTGAACAAATCAATATACAGTGGGCCCTGTTAAGATCCCCCCTCGAGAATAGCAAGGATCTGTAGATACTGAAGTCCAGCACCTAATGGCCCATTTACTCACAGCGGAGGCCTCCGGAAGCCCATTCCACATCGGTGCCAGCCTGGAGAGGCCTCTGCAGGCCTTTCCAGGCTGGCACCAATGTGGAACGGGCCTCCAGAGAGACCTCTGCAGTGAGTAAATGGGTGCTGGAGTCCAGCACCCTGTTATTCGTGGGCTGCTTCCGCAGATACTGGGATCCGCAGAAGCAAAACCCGCAAATAACGAGGCCCCACTGCATCCTTGATTACAGTGTCCCTTTGTGTAGATTTTCACTGCAAGTAACTTTGGCAGCCTATTTTGGCTGAAAAGCAAGATATAAACATAAATAAATCTGTTTGGATCATATCCTTCGCATTTATTCTGTCCCATGCATTTGCTACACAATAAAAACAAAACAGGAATAATAATAAATCCTTTTTCTTACACAAACAGGTACATGCTTGATACTGTAGAACTCAAATTGTAGCTGTGGTAAAATTGACAGTTATCAAGCAACAGCAGGCCATGCCACTCAACTCTGTACACTTTGATCTGAACAGACATCATCTGTCAAGAAAAGCCTGTGCGTTTGGCTTTATCTGTCTGCTTTACCCTCACTACCAACAATCGCCTCTGTCACTCATACTTTTCTTTGGCTGGAGTTTGAATTTTGTTACATGTTGGACAGCAGCCTGCAACACAGGCGACTGTCAAACTACACCATCATATATGATATACATAACTGAGAATCTTTAAAAACTTACTTGAAATATTATGAATGTATATTTGAAATATTGTTCACGTTATACAAAATCCAGCAAAATACTTGGACTGAAAAAAAAATGTGGTGGTAAATTAGGCAAGAATGTGGCAAGATCTAGAAAAACAGTAGGGTCTTTTCCTTTCTCAGGTGAAACCCTCCTGCTTAAAAAGCAACTTATGATCTGGTGTGGGGGAGAGAAGGTAAAGCAACAGCAGAAAGAACTGCTATTTGAACAAGGAATCCCTACTATATTTAATAAACTTGTTAACTGCAGTTTTTGGTCACGGTATTATACTCAAAATTACTTTAACCATCAAATCTCAAGAAACCTTGGGAACTGTAGCTTTGGAAGAATGTTATGAATTTGAGGTTTGAGCATATTCCAGGACAATGACACTATTAAGCTGAATATGGTTCATGTAATTTCTCTTTTATTCACAGACATAACAATAACCCAGTATGAAAGCATTAGATACTGTTATAAATGTGTTATATCAGTGAAATGTTGATTACCATCTCTTTAGACTTCTGTATAATTTAGTGCAGTTGTTCTCAAACTGGTGGGATGCGACCCACCAGGAGAACTGGATGCCTCCCGTGCCCCCTCAAGGGGCGGGGAAAGTGCGGTGGTGATCCCTGGAATTGCTGTTGCCAGGGGGAAAGTGTTCGTAAAAGGGGGTTTTGTACTTACCTTACCTTCGCTGACGAGCGTAAAGGCACTCAGTTCCTGAGCGCGATCGTCAGCTGGAATGCGGGGCATGCTGGGGCGAGTTGGAGCCTCTGGAAGTGAGCGAGAGGGGACAGCAGCAGCCTTGGAGAGATCGCCGCAGCATGGCCTGCCTGCGCTTCAGCTGACGATCACGCTTATGTGAGCTGAGTGCATTTGCTGCGATCGGGACTAGGGGAGGGGTGGGGGCTCTGAGCAGCAAAGGGCCGCAGAAGGTGGCGGCTCCGGGGGCCGCATGCAAACCACCCTGTTCTAGGCAGACTTTGAACCTTTGCACCTCTTAAAGCAACCTGTCTGTGGGAAGCCTCTGTGCCAGAGTTCCTTCTTGTGGATAGATGCTTTGGCAGGCTATTTGAACAAAGGGACGCATCCCTTCTCTTGTTATTACTACCATTCAAATTCAAGATGATGGAGGAAAAGTACCCATCCTTCCAGTAGTCAATTACCATAGTTTCTTGTGGTAGCATGCCTCAAATGTTCTGAGGTTAAAGAGCACATGCCACCCATTTTCTTAAAGCTCTCAATCACATAAAGAAAAGGCAAGTGTGTATACATAGGGACATGTCAAGGTCACACACACATTTTAGAGGATGTGGAAGGACCTACAAGTAGGGTTTTCCTTTTCTTGAATTGCTAGGTTTGCATTTTTCTGTCGAGGTGCCTGTGCTTCTGGACAAGCTAGTCACACCCACTGTTTCTTGCATTTCAAAGGGTTTTTTTTGCCTCATTGTTTCAAGAGAATACAGGGAAGGCAAATCACTGGATGCAAGACAGGTATATTAGTAATCTGGTTTCTGAATTTTCCACTGAGTTTCAAACATGAACATAGGGAAAAACTACTCCATTTATAAATAGAATTCAACCAGAATACAGAATTCTTATCTCCTCCAACTCATTGCAGCATAATGTGCATTCAACAGTTGTGAAATGACATTTTTTTAAGGTTTCCTGAGCTTAGAAAGTTTTCATTCCATATTTGACATCTGTATGAATCGCAGAGGTGGCTCTTCTGCCCTGTCCAGAGAGCTCTTGGACTAAAAAAAGGATTGGCAGGATGAAGGAAAACATTTGATGAGCACTGTCAGCTCCTCATGGTGTTCGTGTAACTGAGAACTGTTTGCTGTTTTGTACTTTGCTCAGGCTAGAAAAATCCTAGATGACAACTTGTCACAAAAACTGAAAATTTGTTGTTGGTACATAGGAATTTGTTCTTTAGTAGGAGCATAAACACTTTTTTTTCCCTGGGTCTCAGCTTGACTGTAAGTGGGTAATTCACTGCTGCATGAGCCAGCGGCATGAGAGTAACACTTGTCTGTCAGCAATAAACAAGAGTAGTAGTGCTCATCTGTAGCTTTGAAAGTTGCAGTGGCAAGGAAGAAAAAAGTGACAGCTTATTTGAATGCAGTTGAGACCTACCCCAGAGAGAGGATTTGGGAACATGAGAGCTTGTTGGTGGATGGGCTCAACTTGCGTGTGTTTCTTTTCTTCATTATTACCGTTGATAGAAATGCCAGAGTACAGCTCTTCAATCACCATTTTCTTTGCTTTGGAGAAGGTGCACTTTCATACAACAGAGACGACTAAGTCCCTGCTCATTTTGGCATGTGAAAATCCTGGCTTGCTTATGTAACTCACAAGATTTGCCACCTTGCATTTTGCTGTTGCCAATGTGCTCCATTTGACCAGAAGTTTCCTTCATTTCTAACAGATACAACCCTTCTTGAAAATCACTTTGCTGTCTTGAGGCAGTCTGGCAGAAAGAATGGCCATGCCCACCATTATAGATTAGTTTCCGACTAGATCATGATAAATGTTAAGTAAATTAAAATATCTACTTGAACTTGGTAGTAATGACCTTTTTATATAAACTGTTATGCTGGTGTTAGGATTAGCAGGCTTTTATAAGTAGGCTTACCATCCGTCCTGGAACACCCGGGACTGTCCCGGGTCCCTGTAGAAGCCTCCGTCGCCACCGCTTGAAAAAGGTAAAACTTACCGAGATCCACTATGGCGGCACCCAGAAAAAAAAGGTAAGTTTTACCTTTTTCAAGCAGTGGTGACAGAGGCTTCTACCGGGACCGGGACAGTCCCAGGTGTTCTGGGATGGATGGTAAGCCTACTTATAAAAGCCTGCTAATCCTAACCATCCTAATCCTAAATCATCAAGTGGCTGAAATGGATGTTCAGCAAAAAAAACTGTTTCAGATTTGCTCGTGATGGATATTGGAAGATTCCAGCAGTTGATCTTTCATTTTCTTGTGTAGGTTTATTTATAGGATGTGCTTCAGAGATCACTTCATTTATGCCTGAAGGTATATGTGATTCGCTGTAACTAGCTGAAGCTACATGTTCAGATGTTGCAACTATAGATAGTACAGGTACAGGAACAATAAAGCCAGAAGTAGTAATGGGCCTGGGTTGGTGAGAGGATGCTATTGTTGTATTTGTCTCTACATTTAAAGTAGCTCTTTCTTGTTCTTGTAACTCACAAGTCATTGCATCATCACCATGAGTATTGTTTCTTGCTTCTTGATTATTTGTTGTGGAACTGTACATTGATGTGGATGTTGTGGTATTATAAAATCAGTAATAGACCTGCATTGCTTGGCTGATTCCTACCTTTCTGCTTCTTGTCGCTCTTTGCGTTTCAGTGATCCAGATTTATGCCTTTTCTTTTCCATGCTGGTAGGCGTAATATTCCTGAACTTAAAACTTAATTAAAAATACTACACGTTGGGAAAAATGAACAATTGTTGAATCCACACAGATTTTTTTTAAAAGATTATAGTACTATAGTACTTGAACAATAACTGAATGACTACTGCAGAAGCAGAGCTGAAAGACCCACACTGAGGGTTTTAAACAATATAGTACTACTACTTGAACAAAACAAAAATAACTGAACAAGCACTGTAGAAGCAGCGCTGAAAGGCCCATGCTGGATATTTAACTACTTGAACAAAATATTTTGTCTGTAAACCACTTTGTGAACTTTTTGTTGAAAAGCAGTATATAAATACTAATACTAATAATTAAAAAAACAAACAAAAATAACCAAACAAGCACTGCAGAAGCAGAGCTGAAAGGCCCACACTGAGGTATTTTTTTTTAAAAAAAGATATAGTACTACTTGAACAATAACTGAATAACCACTGCAGAAGCAGAGCTGAAAGAGGCACACTGGGTATTTTTTTAAAAAAAGATTAAAAAAAATGAATGACCACTGCATAAACAGAGCTGAAAGGCCCACACGGAGGTATTTTTTTAAAAAAGATATAGTACTACTTGAACAATAACTAAATAACCACTGCAGAAGCAGAGCTGAAAGAGGCACACTGGGTATTTTTTTAAAAAAAGATTAAAAAAATGAATGACCACTGCATAAACAGAACTGAAAGGTCCACACTGGCTATTTTTTTTTTAAGATTATACTACCGTACTTGAATAAAACAAAAATAACAGAATGAGCACTGCAGAAGCAAAGCTGAAAACCCCACACTGGGATTTTTTAAAAGATGAATAGAGAGAGTACTACAGTAATTGAAGCTTTGTGGGCCTGTGCTATCTCTGCAGAGATCACAGACAAGTCCTGCACCTGCCCAAATGCAGCTCCTCTGGGGTGGCCCATCCCTTTTTCTCACTTCTCCAGAGTCCCGCCCAGAAACCCTCCCATGTGACCCCCCTGGCTGGCCCCTCCTTGCTTGAATTTGCCCGCTCTGTTTGCCTCCCTTGAATTTGCCCGTCGTGGCACCATCTCTCCCCAGCATGCCCCGCGCGCTTCACAGACACTTGGAACTCCGGAAGAGAGTGGGAGGGTCCAGCAGCAGCAGCCGCCTCGGGAGAGATACAGACGCGACGATCCGATGAGCAGCTGAGTCAGCTGCTGCTGCTTCAGCGCGGGGCTTTTAGGAGGCTGCCAGCGCGACTCGCTTTCTTCCGGAGGTTCCGGAAGCGAGTGGGAGGGCCCAGCAGCAGCCTCCGGAGAGATCGCTGAGTCTGACGAGCACACGCGAGAGACGCGACGATCTGATGAGCAGCTGAGTGAGAGATACAAGGGGAGTCTGGGACTGGGGAAGGAAGCGAAGCGGCAAGCCGCAAGAGGGCTGTGTCTGTCTCACACGTGTTGGACTGGCCTGGGGGTCCACTTTGTGACTTGCCATTGGGCAAGCTGTCACCCTGGACAGTCCGCCACTGCCACGGGGGCCACATAAAAAGCTTCCGGGTGCCGGATCCGGCCCGCGGGCCTTATGTTTGACACCCCTGCATTAGAGCATCGCCTGACTCGGTTGGAGGCTTCCTTGATTAACCTCTCCACCAGTCTGAGACCTTGCCCTCCTTTTACGTACCTCAGTGGCAGTGGGAAGCTCTATTCTTCTCCCCCCCCCCCATTGCCAGAAGCAGCAGTTGGTTTAAACTGTGTGGCATGAGGCTTTTTTCCCCCTCCAAACAGAGAGAAAGAAGGTGAAGGGGCTTCTGCGAGTGGTTGTGAGGGTTACTTCCACTGCAATAACTTCTCACAAAAGACTGCAATTCCATTTTAATGAGGCAAGACTGACATTTTTCTGAACTCTGGTTCAGAACTCAAGTTTTGGGAGTTCACCTCTCCTTTGGGGGGTAGGAATTTAAAACTTCCAACATTTGTTTCTGAACCCAGGCCCAATAAAGTTCGGTAACACTTCTAGTTTGGAATATATTTGCAAACCATTGACAGGTAACCTAGCTATCTTTTACAATAGATGTATCAGTAAATCATGATTAAGACTGAGATAAGAAGTGGGGGGGTTGTTTGAAAGGGAAGGGAAATGCCCCTTCATGTGCTTGGCAGAGTTCTGCATGCTGGGACCCAGTATCAAATCTGCATTGGATCAATTGTTTATGCCCTTTTGTGGTGCTGTTTTCAAATTAGATATTCATGTATTAAAATACTCATTTTTAAAAAATGCCTGTACTCCTTTAAGGTTCTACCCTGTGTGACACAATGTGCTGAGTGCTTTGTGAGGGTCAAGCTTGGAACTTTCTGTACAGAAGTATTTTAAGATTGTTCTGCTCATTCCATTCTCTCTCTTTTGAATCAATATGTGAATCATGGACTGAACAGAGGCGTCGTTAGGGTGGGGCGGGGTTGGCCGTGGGCCCCCAGACGCAGGGGTGTTGAGTTCATCGTTCGTGCATCCCCCGGCTGGCCAGACACGTCCTTCCTGGCTGGCTGTCAGTATCGAAGACAATGCTGGAGAGGCTGCGCCTGCGCAAACTTGCTGCAGACTCTCTAGCTCCCTTAGTCTCGCTGGCTGGAGGACTAAAATTAGCAGTGAGAAATAAATTCTATTCATGAGAGGAGTGACACATGTCACACACAGCTAATTTATGATCTTCTAATCTAACACAATGGTTCATGGATGTATTTTCCCAGCCTTCCCCTCTCACTTGCAAACTTTTGATTTGGCATCCACTAATGACACTTTCCTAAGTGTTGTTTGGAATCTTGTCTGTGAACCGAAGGGAAGACAGAAGCAACCTTCAATACTGATAATCAGGGGATTTAAAGTCTACATGTGTATGATGCTGAACTGCTACGTGAAAGAAGTTCTTCACAAATAATGTCTGTTTCTTGTGTGATGAAGTGTGAACTATTCATGCAAAGTTAAGTGACAAACTACTGTATTCTCAAAAGTGTAGAGGGAGCAATCCCCACCATAGCATGCAGCTGTGCCAAAATGGGTTGCCTTGCATACTATGGTGGGAGGGGCCACTTGGCCCCTCTCACCGTAGCATAGGGAAGACAAAGGGTCCTGACCCTGGCCTTTGTCTTCCTGCTGCTGCACTCGGGGCTTCTGCAGCCTCTTCGCGGCAGTCCAGAAGCATGTGGCTGCGTGTTCTTTCTGATCGCTATTTGCAGTGGCCAGAAAGCATGCGTTATGGCTGCGGCGCATAGGATTGGACCGTGTGAGTGTCTTTCACAAACAAGCCTTAATTCTGTGCTTCTTGCTGTAATGCATTGCGTTTCATATAATGATGCTTTCATTGGTACCCAGTGCTGGAATTTGTTTAGTCACATAAGAATTTGATTCTGGTGCTTTGAAATAAATTTGCCAGCCTTGCTGGCTGCTATAATTAGTTTATGTAAGGATTAGAAGGAAAAAAAAAACACTTTGCAAGATGAGCTAGTGAATTTGAGCTAGTGAATTGATATGATAGTGAACATTTTTAGACAACGAGAAGTGTCTTGATTTGCTACACTGCCATTCTGCCATTTGGCTGATTTGGCCTTCTGCCACCTTGGGTCCCTTCGGTGAAAAAGCCAGGATAGAAATATTATAAATAAATAATAAATAAATTTGGCTGATTAAAATAATATTTCTACCTTGCCTTTATTTGAAAAAGTTTCTAAAGTGTTTGCAAGTTTCATTTTGATTTTGTTTTTCTTATTTAGGAATCTGCATGTTAGAGAAGAACTTAGTGTTTCATCATATGGATCACTGAATGGATAATAAATGGCCCTTCCTCGCCTAACAGGAGCGCTGCGCTCCTTTTCAAATGTCACTAAACAAGATGATTATAATGAAGAATCTGCTGACTTAACGGTAATTACTTGTATAAAATTTAAATATTGGGAGATACTTTGACACTTTGATTTATTTGCTTAAAATGCACAGTTTTGTCAACAACAATGCCTCAGATTGTTGCACTTCTTGTGCTGGTTTAAAACAAAAAACTTGTAGGAGACCCTTGTGCTCGAAAGAAAACCATAAACCCCTCTAACTTAAAAATGAGTTTGGCGATTTTGTGTGAATTGTTTCACGGGAAATCTTGCACTAACCAGTATAAGTGGATAATCTTTTCTCTAGTTCCCTTTGGAGGCTTCTGTGGGCAGGCCTAAGTAGGTGCAGCCTGAGCCCAAAGGCTGCTTTGGAATGCAAATGCCACTGCAAACCCCCTCACATGGGGGAGGAGGAGAGGTAGTGGGAGCCCCCTTGTACCTCCAGGAATGGTGGAGAGGTACGGGGGGGGGGGATGTTCTGCCATTGCCTCCTCCTTGCTTGCTCTGCCCACTTGGCTATAGCCTCAGACACAGGCGAGGAAGGACAATCCCACCCTCTACCTCAGGGGTGGGGAACCTATTTGCAGTGGGGGGCCATTTTCCCATAGGGAAAATTTGCTGCGGGCTGGAATTTTTTGGGCCCCCCGCAAACTTGACCCCCCGGGCGAATTTACCTCCCACCCACCGCTCGCTCGCTCTCCCACCCACCCACACCGCTCGCTTGCTCTCCCTCCCTCCCACCTCTCTCTCCCACCCACCCACCGCTCGCTCGCGCTCGCTCGGTGCCTCCTTTTAAAAGCGGCCTTCCTGTCCTCTCGGCAATCTCGGCTTCAGCGGCGCTGTGCGCAGGTCCAGGAAGGCTGCTTTTAAAAGGAGGAGGATCGTCCCGCGGGCCAGATGAGGCCCGCGGGCCGGAGGTTCCCCATGCCTGCTCTCCCTCCTCTTCTGCACTGTCTCCTTGTTCAACCTTGCACAAGGCTTTTTGAAAATGGAGGAGCAGAGTGTGGTGGGCTCTTCCTGTTCATTTTAAAGAAGACTTGCATGGAAGAGAGGAGCAAGGAGACCATTCGGAAGAGGAGGGAAGGATTGCTGTGCTCCCCGTGGCAGCATGGCAGAGAGTAAGGAGGCACTTTCTCGCTTCAGCCTCCCTTCCCATACCTGGCGATGCCCAGGGCGTGAACCTGAGACCTTCTGTATGCAAAGTATGGACTCTACTGCCGAGCTAAGGCCCTTCTCCCTCGCTGTGTATGCTTCACCAGGTACTGTCTAATCACAAGCTAAGGGTATATGTCAGAGAGTGATTCCTCTATTTTTTGTTTTGTGTTGAATGGGTATGAAGAATGAGCTGCTAATCTCCCTAGGAAATGAACAGCTCAGACTTCTAACCAATGGCCTCCACGCCTGAAGCAAAAGGTAAAGGAGCAGAAACAGTCAAGAAACTTCTTAAAAAAATGTTATTTGCTAGCCAATCACATTTTTTCTCCTCAAAGTAAATTTAAAAGAAACAAATTGCCAGTTGCCAATTTGATACTGAGATGCCATCTATGCCTACGCCTACCCAAGCACTTCAGGGCTGATTCTGATTGCGAGCATGTTGGTCTCAGACCGGAGTAACTCTGCTGAGTTTACTTTTATTCCAGTTTTCATCCCTATAACAGCAAGTTGGCCCTTCTTTCCCATGTCATTTAAAGTAGTGCACTTACACAACTAAATGAACCATTAAAAGAGAATCCATTCACTGAAACAAGCATCCGCAACAAGTAATACAGCATCCGCAACAAGTAATACAGCATAAATTGAAGGAACATACTGTACTGCACTTTAATGCATTTTTCTTAAATAATCTCTCTTGATGGGTGTCAAAGATGAGTTGGAATACCAGTTATATTTAATAATAATCTGGATATACAGCTCTTGTTGCTGTTACTGCTGTTGCTTCCCCCCCCCCCCCCACTGCTGCAGCAGACAGCACAAGTTAGCAAGAACATTAAGGAAATTGGATTTGGGCTGAGTGATATGTATGTGTTAATGTCCTGTTTCTTTTGCTTGGTCATCTTTCTGAAAATGAGAAGAATCCCAAGAATGGTTTTGTGGCTGGTGGAACAAAGGGGAGTACGGTATTGGTGATAAGAATTACTAGTAAGGGAGATCTTAAGCATATGAACACCATTGGAGCAAATCACCTGTGGGGGGTGGTGGTGGAAGAGATGGTATAGGGTAGCCAATGTCTTGTTTTCTTATCATGTTCCAAAGGTGAATGGACTTGTAGAGAGGGGACCAGAAGAAGAGGATTTATTGAAAAAATGATATTTAAAATAGATGATGACTTATGAAGCTCATTGCTATGTATTTAGGATCAGCTGGTCTTTTATCAAATAGTAGACAATATTGTTTTGTCTAGCTCTAAGTATTTTAATTGTAGTAGTATTGATACTGTGTTTTAAGGTACAACCTGGTCAACTTGTTGCATAACAACAGACATTGTACCAATTTTATAACTAACTTCTTCTGGAGTGTTTGTGTTACTAGGTTATGTAAATGTAACCTTCCTAACCCTCTTATTTTCCCTCCCCTTTTCCAACTTGCTATTCTTTAAAGTTGTGTTTTGTCAGCAATATTTAATACCGGTTAGTTCGTGCATTTCCATGACTGTCTTGCAAAAGTAAATAATGCAAAGAGTGCAGGCCAACGGAGAGTAAAGTGCACTTGAAGCAGTGGCGTTGCTATGCTGCCGCCCCCCGACGTCACCACCGGAAGTGATGTAACCGCTGCTGTTGCAACTCGGTGGGCCAAACACTAGTGTCGCTGCAGGGGGGCGGAGCTCTAAGTTCCACCGCGGTCTGATCCTCCATTACACAGGTGCATTAAGTGGCCCCGCCCCCTCGCCTTCAGAGCCATTCAAGTTGGTGAAAGCAACGCGCAGGGAGTCTCCTGTGTGTTGCTTTCACTGACTTGAATGGCTCCAAAGGCGAGGGGGCGGGGCCACTTCATTCACCCGTGTAACGGAGGATTGGACCGCGGCGGAACTTAGAGCTCCGCCCCCCCGCAGCGACGCCAGTGGGGCCAAACACATCGCCTTCTCCGCTGCCTGCTCTTCCCGCCGCCAAAATGGTGCGGTTGTCGCCCTTCCCCGCCGCTTTGTCAACCCCCCACTTGTTGCCTGGGGGTCCACCGCCCTCTCCCCGGTGACGCTTCTGACTTGAAGGCATTATTTCCTTAGATGTTTTAATGCTGTCCATACCAAACATGCATTAGCAGCATGTGGATATATCAATGGTATATGGTTGTGAACCTGGGTTTGCCCTACTTAATGTGTAAAATTCCGCTCAGTTATCTGGCAACCATAGATTGTGTCCCTCCATTGTGCGAAAGACGATCAGCCTGATCCAGGAGCTCCACTGTGCAGACAGACGTCTTGCATGAGCAAACGTTTCCTCCGTTTACTTTGCTGTCCACTTCTTCCTTACCGACTCAGTGGCAGATGTCTTAGAGTTAGACGGTATCTCTGTACACTGGAGCATATGTGGAGCTCTGGACTAGAACCAGTGTTGTTCGTATCTTTTAAAAAGTAAAGGATGTAATGCTATTGCTAGATTTTTTTGGTGAGAGTGAGTGAGAGTGAGAGTGAGAGTGAGAGTGAGAGTGAGAGTGAGAGTGAGAGTGAGAGTGAGAGTGAGAGTGAGAGTGAGAGTGAGAGTGAGAGTGAGAGACATTTTAAAGAAAGTATCCTGAGAAGTGCTGCAACCATTTTAAATATATGATTAGATATGTGAGGCTGTGATATTAGATTTGGAAACTCAAAGTGCTAACAAATAACTCAACGGGTAGTAGATAGAGTTTGGAAACTGTTAAAAACAAAATATATATGGAAATTGGGGTTCTTTTTGTTGTTGTTTAAAGAAAACATAATTTTATATACCTATGTATGTTTGTGTTCAGAATAAAAGATCAAAATTACAAGAACAGTTATCGAACTCTGGTCTTATCTGGAAGAACATTGTCAAATTTGTTGAGGAAAATTCAACCAAAGAAAACCAGAACATTCTACATGGAGATCTAAAAACAATACTACAAGCTGCCCGACAGATCGGTAAGTGGTCGTTTTATAATTAACCTGTGTAGATAAGGACATATTCCTATGCACAATACGTGGAAGTGAGTCTCATTGAACACTGTGGGATTTACTGTACTTCTGATTAATCATGTTTATGATTGTGCTGCAACATGCACTGAAACTCAGCCTTGCAATTAAGTCTACAAAATATAAACACACACAGAATATTTACAAGCTTGCCTGAACATACATCTGCTTAGTATTTGTGGCATATGGATGGCATGGTGAAGTTAGGCCAGTTTTGGAAATATGTTAATTAACATTTCAAGTTGCTTATCTACAAAAAAAAATTGCTAACCTCCTATCTCCACTGCCCCCTTCGACTGGGATATAGGCTGGAACAGCATTGGCGCTATACAGCAAAGCGCTAATCTAGGACCGAATTGCTGATCGGTGCTGGGGATTTAAAACTCAGTGCTGATCAGCTGTGTGGTGCTAGATTAACACTTTGATGTATGCGCTACCTTTTCGCCGTCTCCTCGTCTCCGCTGGGGTTGCACACCGCTCAGATCAGCCGATCCCTTTTTTCTTCACTGAGAAGAAAAAAGAGAGAGAAAAAGGGTCGGCTGCTCCGAGCGGCATGCAACCCCAGCAGAGACAAGGAGGCAGTGAAAAGGTAGGTTGCCCCCCTGTCACCTCCCCAGCCCATACATGTACCATTCCGATTGCATTTTGAAGTGGAACATTCATGATGATGATGCTACATCATCATTCTATGTAATGTATAGATCAGCTCCAAGAAAGTGCAGTTGCTTCGTTCTGTGGGATCTTCATAGGACTTCCTGGGATCCTCAAAGCAGCATATTCCTAACTTTGAAGTCCTTCTAATGGTTTTCCTGGTAATTGTTCAAACAAACCATCAAAGACCGTTGTGGTATAAATAGCTGCTTAAAATGTAAGTAATTTCCACCTTTTCTGGTTTTGTTTCTGTCAACAGTGGGATCTGAAAATGGACAAGAAGCAATTGAAAGTGCTGCTGTTTTCCTTTTTAAAACCTTTCACCTGAAGGAATATGTTGGTCATGATGAGACAGAAGCCATCAAGCAGATGTTTGGGCCCTTTCCATCATCATCCGCTACTGCAGCCTGCAATTCCGCATATCGGATTGCCTCTCACTTCTCCGAAGAACAGCTCGCTGCCCTCTTGCAGATGGCAGAGGAACAAAATGGTGACGGAAAACTGTGTTTTGGTAAAAACATAGCATTTTCATTTGACATGCATGATTTGGATGACTTTGAAGAACTGCCCGTCAATGGTGACAGTGATGAACAGAAAGTTATAAGCTTGGATTACAGGAGATTCCTCAATAACCATTTGGAACACTTCCCCAATTGCTACGATGACAGCTCTGGCATGAAGTCATTGGAGAAAGTGGATGATTCTTTTCTGTGGTGTGAGGTTGGGAAGTATATGAATGAATCGCTGAAGGGGACTCCTGGAGGTCCAACCATTGAGCATCTTTGCTGCACTTTGTATGAGATGCTTGCTTCACGTAAAAGTGGTGATGAGCTTCAGAACGAGGTAGTGTATGCAAGCTGTTGATAGCTTTAATATCGGTTAAATATCATGGTTGCTTTTCTACGTCATTTTTTTCCCCAAACAATTTGTGTGGAAAGTGGCATGAGGATATTTCTTAGGGATACATATGTGCAGATTACTGTTGTTTCAGCTTCTTGCCAAGGCATTAATGGAGAATTGATGAAATTTCATCCTTTTTGTTTTTAATGCAAATTGAAACGACATTTTGAACCAGAGCAAAATACTAATGTGATGCATAAATATGGGTAGAGTGGTCCCACAGTGTACATGATCTTGATTTTGTGATTCGTATCACATGTTCCATCTGGCTGATCTGCAGAAGGAGTGATTTGGGGTATAGTTACGGTATGATCAGTTTACAGAAACATGCCATACCGCAGGACTATTCCCATGTCTAGAAAAAAACCAGGCACTGGGCAGGATAAAGTGACTTCTTTTTGAGAAGGACAGCAGATCATTGCTTGTTGAGAATGATGCAAGTGTATTTGGGAATTGGTGAATGGCAGGACGGTGAACCGCTTTTCCCCTGACAAAGGAAAAGAGAATTGATACTAAAATGGAAAAGCACGAATTGGGTTAAGAGTAGTCCCAAGAGAGAAGGATGAAATTAATGGTTCAGTGTAATTTGGGCCGGGTCTAAAGAACTCTTGCTGAATATGGAGTAAAAAACTCAATTGCTGAAAGCTAGTCACCAAGGAGACTTGCCAATATATCCGACATGACAAAGACACAGGGACGGCTCAACAGATTTGTATTTGGTCCATTCTCAGTATTGTAACTGACTTAGGATTTGTGCCATGTGATATTAGAGGGAAAACCAGAGACAGTCTTCCGAGGTTGCTTTTAAGTTGTCCAGGTTTTCTGGGAGGCCAATACTGTATAGTGTCACTAGGCTTGCAGGTTGCCGTCAGTGAGTCCTCCTCTTCCATCTGGCCAGCTGTCCTATTCTTCCAGCAAAAGTGCTACAGTACTTGTGAATGAGAATTCACCTTGCCTCTTTCCTTGTTCTTAAAGGCTGACACAGACCGCACGAGATCAAGCGCGGAAGGGATCGAGCGTAGGTGCCTGGTCGCTCGCCTCCGCGTACTGAACTCGTCTCCAACAGCGAACAGTCCCTCCTGTTGTCCCGCCTTCTTAAGAAAGCGCAGCTGTGATTGAATAAACACAAGTGCGCTCCGATTGGCCGGTCTAGACACAGCAGGTTGTCAATTTCACCTCCTGGGCCGTAGGCAGAGTTGCGGCTGCTGAGTCCGGCAGAGCCGGGGTTTGGCTGGCGGGATACTGCTGCAAGCCTCTGACGGCGGGCTTCATCCCAAACTCCTTCAGCAGAAGGGAAATCAATGGGACCGACTGGGAGTAGGATCCGCAGCAGCGAGGCTGTCAAGTCAGCCTGTTTTGTTCTCCACTCCAGCAATGGAACTGGAGCTGCTGCCATGATTTGCGCTGTATTACAACTGGAGAAGTGCTGCCCTCAACCCCCTGCCTCAGTAGTACCCTTTGTCCTAGAAGCGTCCTATCTCCAAACCATCACTGTGGTTACTCAGTGATGAGAGGAATGCACTCTGCACATGATCAGAGGCACGTGCTCCTGGTACTGAAAATCTGAACAGAGTTGTGGCGCTGCCCGTCCGCCCACTCAGCCACGGTCCTGCCTGTCCCACGGGAGGAGGGGGAGGGGTGGCAGACTGTGCCTCGGAGAGTGCGCTGGCCGGTGAGCATGGCTCCTGGCTTGTGCTCCAGCCGGAGAAGTGAACTCGGCCAGCCGGTCGCCTCCATTGGGCTGGGATCCCCGAATCAATAGGTGGCATTTAATATCTGTGCGGCTCTTTATGAAATATTTATCAGAGTGGAAATGCGCCTCTCCCGCCCGCAATCTACCCGGCAAGGACAGGTCCTTCCCCCCCCCCCCTTCCCAGCACAATGGAAGGGGAGGAAATCTCCCGAGGAAGGGGCCCAGGCAACTCTTTCTTGTTACAATTATAAACCTGCACGGTGATTGGAAGTACTGTAGTTCAGAGTGGCAGGCAACCACTCTCCTCCCCTTCTCATTTGATTGGTGGCTGCAGTAGCTCCGCGAAGCCGCCCCCTCAAACATGGGCCAGAATAGTTTTCACTCATGCCGGAAATCGGGAGATCACATCTGCTCCGCTCGCTTCTGCAATGGTAACCAGACACCTCCGCACAGCTCGACAAAGCTCCTTGGGCGTCTGGGACGCGCCGGAATTCGTGCGGTGTGTGTCGGCCTTAATAGAGGAATGAAGAGTTAGTTTCCCTCCTGGGTGTTGGGCTTTTACAGAACGTTCCAGCAGTGCCTGGAGAAATTGACCCTCCTTTCCTCCATGAAGAACTTGAGGGAAGAGGGTATTTTCTCTTTTTCCTCTCAGGCTTCTGCAGGAGTAGTAAGGTGCTGCTTGCATTTCCCACAGCAGTCCAGCGCAAGGGGCAAGCACCCCTGCATTCTCTACACATTCCCTAGGATTCAGGGAAGGGTTGGTGGGGACTACAAATGGCTAGTGAGCCAAGCCAACATGTTTGGGTCCTTGAGATGAGAAAATGAGAAATGGACAGGTTTTAACCTGCCCTTACAATCCTTGAATGGTCTGGAAGTGAATGGCACACATGAAATTCAGGTCTGGGTGGCATTGCCATGTGATTAGCCTGTGTTCAGTACAGAATTGGATCCTTATGAGAGATGGAGTGGGGATGGCAACCAGGTTCTACTTCAGATAAGAGCGTAATTAAGGGAACCTGCTGCATCTTCATCAAGTGCATATGTGACCCTGTAGGTTCACCGATCCATTCTATTGGTCTATTTTCCAGCCACAGACATGTTACTACAGCTCCCTCTGCTGTTATCTATGTAAAATAATTCTGCTTGCCTTGGAGAAAAAATGTTTTCAAATCTTTTTTTTCCTCTTCTCCCCCCTGCCTAGTTATGACCAAACTGCATGTGAAACAGATGTTGCCTGTAGTTTTCTAGTAAAAGTTAGTTTGTTTTAACAAAATACAGCTGCACAGGCTGCAAGCTGCCTCAGAAGAAAGGAGAAGGGGCTTTCCCCCTTCTTCTTTCCCTTCTAGCATGCTGTTCTGCTGAAAATCTCTCCCCTCCGCTGCTTTTCTCCCATGTGGGGAAGCAGATTAAAAATTCCCTACCTTTCTATGCCCTGTGAGCTTTCGGAGGCCAACTGTAGCTTCCATGGTTGTGTTGTGGTTTTTAAAAAAAGTCCATTTGTCTACCTTGTGGAAAGACTATATGCAACTGAGCATCATTTATAGTTTGGTCCTTTTTATTTGAAGAAGCAATTCTGTTCAGAAGCTGATAAAATGTTGACGCTTCACCTCTTGCCTTCTCTGGCCATAAACTGTGAAAGTCTGAGATAATCATAGCAGGGATGTATCTAAGTAACTAGGTCACGAGTGCGAGTGCGAGTACGAGTCATTTTTGCAAGAGTGCGAGTCCGAGTGCGAGTCAGTGTCAAAATTTTTGGTCAAGTGCGAGTCATTTTTGCACGAGTGCGAGTTGAGTACGAGTAAGGCCAGAAACCACGAGTCACAAGTCACGAGTCGAGTCACTTTGGGGAAAATGGCTTTTCCCCTGAAAATGGGGTGTGTGTGTGTCTGTGTGGGGTGTGTGTCTGTGTGCCTCTGAGGCTTTTAAAGCACCCACTTGGCTTCCCCTATGCCCTTCCCCTCACCTCTCAGTCTTGTCACCACCCATCTCGTTTGGGAAAAACAAGCGTGTCTACATTCAAACCATTTATTATTCCCTCCCTGCACCTTCCCCTTGCTGAGCCAAGCATCCCTTGGGCTCGGAGTTTTGGTCAATGAGGAGGAACTGCTGCGGCAGCTTCGCCTTCCCTCACTCCTCCCCACCCCTCGCGCTCGGAGTTGTGGCCAATGCCAAACAGACAGCAACAAAAGGGGGGGGGAGACACAGAGCCAGGCTTGCTTTCCCACCCCCTTGAAAACCCTTCCTCCCTGCTGCCCTCCTCCTCCGAGGTCTCCACTGCGCCTACCTGCCTGCCTGCCTGCATTGATGCCGGCCAGTAAAGGAAAATGACTTGGAAATGGCAAGTCGTTACCCCCACGAGTGCAAGTCAAGTACGAGTCCCGTGGGTCACGAGTGCGAGTACGAGTGCGAGTCAGTGGGTCACGAGTACAAGTACGAGTACGAGTCAGGGAAAAAGTGGCTAAGTCACACTTGCGAGTCGAGTCATTTGACTCGAGTCCCCATCACTGAATCATAGAGAGCCGTAAGTTATTACTTAGAAGTAAGACCCATTGAGTTCAATGGGACTTACTCCCAGGTAAGTATGTATAGGATTACAGCCTCAGGAGCTCAAAATAATTCTCTTTGGTGTGTTGTTATTACTAGAACTCTACAGTGTGACCTTTGACTTATTTTTCACCAGTTATCCACTATTGAAAGCGTAAACTGCTTTTAAGTCTACTCTGGGATTTTGTTTAGTTTTCAGTTGTGTCAATAAGCAATAGAGTTCCCAAGTGTTGTTTGCTAACTTGCTCTGAATTGCTGGAAGTACCTTCATATTTTCCCCTCATGCTGGGAAACAACATGCACCAAGAACTTTCCTTACTGTGATGGCATCCATATACAAGCTGGGGTTCTGTGGCTGTCTTTTTCACTGTTGAATATTGTCTAATTGTTTCCTCTCGATTTAACTTCTGTATCCTGCTGCTTCTACATGTTCTTTGTTTGTTATAATTGTAAGCTCCGTTTGGCAGAGAACATCTTCATTACATATCTGTCTCCAACAATGGAGTACTGTCTTGCACGTTTAAGGCACCATTACACTAAGACATATTATAATACGATTTACTGACCGTCTGGTTGGGTTGGACAGTTTATGCCAATAAAGGTCTTTGATTGATTAATGATTATATAATATAATTATCAATCTGTTATTGATGATGATGATGATGGCTGATGATGATGATAATAATGGCTACTGTCCAACTCAAATTAGGGAGACTTAAGTGAATATGATGAGACTGCATTATAACAAACATTGCTTCTGCTAACATAATTGGAACTGAAGCAAATCATGGTAGAAAAAACGTGAAGAAGCAGTTTAGATGCTCTTCCTATTTGCCTTGTAAAAGCAGACCGTCTGCTTGCCCGCTTGACCCTTGTCCGGCATGGCTGATTAGATCTGCCCGGGCAGGGCTGGCCGAGTGGACGGGGAGGGTGGTAAATTCATCTCTAAGGGAGGGGTTGGTGCCGCCGTCTTTGAAGCAGGCGGTGGTGCTCCCCCTCCTGAAGAAACCCTCCTTGGATCCCATTATTTTGAACAACTTCTGGCCAGTCTCAAATATCCCGTTTCTGGGCAAGGTTATCGAGCGGGTAGTGGCGTCACAGCTCCAGAGGGTCTTGGAGGAAGCTGATTATCTGGATCCATTCCAGTCTGGCTTCAGGCCGGGGTTCGGGACAGAGACGGCTTTGGTCGCCTTGGTGGATGACCTGTGCCAGGGACTGGACAGGGGGAGTGTGTCCCTGTTGGTCCTGCTGGACCTCTCAGCGACTTTTGACACCATTGACCATGGTGTCCTTCTGGGTCGGTTGGCTGGGTTGGGGCTTGGAGGCACCATTCTGAGGTGGTTCCGCTCCTTCCTGGCTGATAGGTCCCAGAAGGTGGTGTTGGGGGATGCTTGTTCGGCACCCTTGCCCTTGAGGTGTGGGGTGCCACAAGGGTCAATTCTATTCCCCATGCTGTTTATCTATATGAAGCCGCTAGGAGAGGTCATCTGGGGGTTTGGGGTAGGGAGTCATCAGTATGCTGATGACACCCAGCTCTTTCTCTCCTTTCCACCCGACCCGCAGCACCAGCTGCGACCGTACTTGGATCGTGCAGACCTGGCCACAGTGACCCATGCCCTAGTTGCATCTAGACTAGATTACTGCAATGCGCTCTTCGTGGGGCTGCTTTTGAAGACTGTTCGGAAACTGCAACTAGTGCAGAATGCGGCTGCCCGAGTGGTTGCCGGGGCCTGTCGGTTCGACTCAGTCAGACGGTTGCTTCGGCGGCTACAATGGCTGCTGGTTCGTTTCCGGGCATAATTCAAAGTGCTAGTTTTGACTTTTAAAGCCCTATATGGCTTGGGTCCAGGGTATTTGAGGGACCGCCTTTTTCCCTATAATCCGACCCGTACTCTGAGGTCATCGGGGGGCCCCTGTTAACCGTGCCGCCATTGACGGAGGTGAGGGGGATGGCGGCACGGAATAGGGCCTTCTCGGCAGTGGCGCCCCAATTATGGAATTCCCTCCCCCTGGAATTAAGAATGGCTCCCTCTTTAGAGACCTTTTGGCGGGCCTTAAGACATTTTTATTTAGGTTAGCATTCGATGTCTGACATGGTGGGCTGGCTTTTTAACAAATGGCTTTTAACAAATGTAAATATAGGTGACCCACTGGGGTTGTTTGTTTTAATTATTTGTTTTTAATTATTTTCATGTATATACGTATTTTAATCTTTTATTGTAAGCCGCCTTGAGTGCCCTTGCTGGGAGAAAGGCAGGGTATAAATTCTTTAAATAAATAAAATTAAATAAATAGTAAGAATTTTTTTTTTGCCGGAAATGAGTAAGAATATTCCTCCTTTTAAGAGGTGAACTCTGATTGGTGTTAACTATATCGTTGCTGTATATGTAGTGTGAAATCCTGGAGCTCTATGGGCATAGAGAAGTACTCGCAAACAGAGCGCCTGATCCTTGGGGGGGGGGGTTGCAACCCCATCAAGCACCTGATGCTGGAATATGGGAGGTGGATTGTTAAACAGAGAAGGGACGAATTAGGTTTCTAAACTTGGAACAATATTACACATACTCCTTTCAATTGACACCTGGGTCTCGAACTGCTGTTCTACTGACCTTCCAGTCTGCAGTTCAGCGTCTTAATGCCACCACAGCCCTAGAATTGTTCATGGTACAACAGTAAAATAATATACTGCTACAGTTTTTGGTCTTTCAGTTTGAGCCTGAACAAATGTAGTAGTGAATACAAATCTCTTCTTTAAATCTGATGTAAACTATTTTCATAAATAGGACGTGGCTCATTAATTCTATGGTTTAATGCTGAATAATGTTCAGGGAAGTTTGAAGGCTCATTCTGACATTACCTTTTACAGAGTGGAGCCATACTGTCTTCTCTCACAGCTCTGATAAGGTCGGAAGCACCAGGTCACATGAGGACAAGGTCACTGTGTGTTTCCTTCTCATACCGGCATTGCCCCAACTCCCAAACCAAAAAGAAAACTGCCCTTTTAGGGTTTTCAACTTTTCTCTTTTGAAGAAAGCAGAACCTATAAGTAGGCTTTTCTGCAGTATGATCAATGATGATTCCTGCACTACGAATCGTTTGATTTTCTCAGTCAATGGTTCTGTTGAAATTGGAGATGCCACCAACGTTCTCTGGGACCAGGTTCAGAAATGAGTTTTCTCTACAGATTGTAGAGATTTTAGTGGGGATGGGAAGAAGATTGTGGCTTTGATCCAAAGAGCTACTTGGCACACCCAGGGAAAGATTTGATCTGTGAAAGGCATATCCCTGTGCCATATCAAAAAAATGTGGTCGGCTGTCTGACTATTATTTTTTTAAATGAGCAAAAGGAATTCCTGGGTGAGAGGAGCAGGGCCCTTCCTATGCCTGCCACTTGCGCTTCTACAGCTCCTTTCCCCAAAGCACCCTTTCCTACCCAGCACACTTCTGGTATTGGAACCCAGCTTAGGGAATAGTGATGATGGGGCATGCACAGAAAGAAGGGAGGCTTCTGTACTTGACTTATGCACCCTTTCGCATGCAGTTTGAGCCATACATGAGCAAAAGTTTAAAGTAAATTAAGAACTTCTCTTTTATGTGGCTGTGGCTACAGTAGTTATTGTGTGCCAGCCTAATGGAAAGGGAGGGTTGTGTGGGCGATGCTGCTTCATGAAATGACAGCGGTATACTGTTTTGTAGAAAGGTCTTCTGTTTTGTAGCTTTTGTGTTTAGGACTTGAGGGTGGGAGCATTTTAAAAGGTTCAAGGCCATGCATCTCATTGCCTATTTATGAGTGTTACCAGAAACTCAAATGGTATTGCACCGGAGACTGTCAGTGCAATCCAATGTAAGTTTAGGCCGGCAGAGCGTGTGCTCCGCTGGCCTAAGGTGTCGCAGAAGTGCCATAAGGCACTTTTGCGGCACCTCTAGTGTAAGCGGTGCCGGTGTGGAGGTCGGCACCTCTTACAAGGCTGCCATCCCAAACCAGCAGGAGGGCGTGGGGAGGGAGGGCCGGGGTGACAGAGGAGGGGGCCATTGCTCGGCCTGGGAGGGGATGGGGATATGGGTTGCACTGATATTCCAAGCCCCTTCCCAGGCCATGCCGGCCTTACATAGCCTCCCTGGATGCGTGCCAGCAAAAGAGCTGGCGCACATGCGAGAAGGCTCATTGGGGCCTCCGACACTTATACAGGGGGAGGTGAGCTCACCTTCCCCCGAGGTGAGCTCCGACCACACCGGTGTGTGCCACATCCTGACTAGAATGCAGTGACTGGCCATTTCAGCTGCCTCCCTCATCTTAGGCAGGATCGGGCTGCATGTTTCTTAAAATATAAATTTGGAGTCTTCAACGTCTGAAGACCTAATCCTTCTTACCAATTGCCTAATTTGAAGATTCTATGCAAAGGTTTGTATAAATGATATTATTTGGTTTGCTGTGATTTATTCCAAGATTTGATGATGCAAATCGTAATCATGACTGTTGCCCCCCATCTAGAAATTCATATGCACCCCAATATATCTATGGATCTCTTAAATGCATATGAGTCTCTGTTCCCTTCAGTGGATGGAATGAATGTACATATGGATTGCCTTCTGCTGTTTAATTGAATGGGGATGCTGTTCCAGGAAAGGGAGAACTCTGTGCCTACCCTGAAACCGTTAAATACACTTTCCCTTTTAACTATGGACTAATGCCGCTTATAATGTGCTTGAAGAAATCCTTTAAGTAACTTCTAAAATTATACGGTAGTGTTGGTACCTGATATTTTTCTTTAAAAATAGTATCCACGATTTTATGAAATTGTTAACTTTTGGTCATGCAGAAATAATACCATTAAATTGCTTTTAATAAAAGCAGTAGGTGTATTTAAATAATTTGAGAGATTAGGTGTGATTTCTCCCTCCTTTTGTGTTGGTACTTCTCTTATTAGTTGTACGTATTTTTATGATTGCTTTTTCTTTGAGGAGTGTGTGTGTGTGTGTGTGTGTGTGTGTGTGTGTGTGTGTGTGTGTGTGTGTGTGTGTGTGTGTGTGTGGAGCTCCCCTGTACAGTACTTTGACATTTTGAACTTGCTGTATGTACAGACAGAGTGTTTCATAGACATAAATTTTGCAAGCTTAAGCACCATTGGGTTGATATATGTATTGAGCACTCAGAGTCATAAAAGGGAAGAATTGGATTCTTTGCCTGTTGGTTCATTTTGAAGTACATAGACATTAAAGTCTCATTAAATGATCAAATTTTTCATATACATTGCTGAAGTATGAAACATTAGGATCACCTGTGCCTCAGAACTCTAAATTGATAGCATAACAGAACAACCTCATAGATGGATGTCTTCTGAATTACAGTCTAATATTCACTACACATTGATTTTACTAGAGGTTAGGGTTTCAAAATGTGTTACGTTAGAATGACATGTGACTATCCAAGGTGCTTCACCTACATTCTCTTGGTAATCTGAGCTTACAAAACTCTGGTAGGCCATTGGGACTGCATCCTTTGAAATGTAGTCATGGTTCAGTTCCATGGAAATCCATGAGACAATTTAGTTTTGACTAATTTGTCTCCTTGATTCCAGTGTGCAAGTCACAACTGACTTGCATCTTATCTCCATGTTGCTGATCAAAGGCTGAGAACATCTAGGTTCAGACCTAGTAATGCTTATCCTGAGACTCTGAATCTGTTTGATATCGTGACTTGTTAAGAAAGTGGAATTTGCTGAGTTCATACGCAGCTTCAAATCTCTGTTTTTGTTCAGCTAGAAATGGAAACAGCAATTTGCCCCCGCTCCCTGAAGGACCTGAAGGGAAACGGAAAACATGTGGGCCTAAGATTGATCTTAAATCACTTCTGAGTAGACGTCCAGCTATTCTTTATATGAAAAATGTATTACAAGTGTTCTTAGTATTACTTGCATTTAAAATATTTTAGTCCTCCCCCCCCCCCCCAGCAATTGAGGGCAGAGGAGATCGAAAATAAATGGAGAACGTAGGCATTGATTCTTATCTATGTATTGGCATTTATGCACTGGGCAAAATAACTTTCGTAATTCCCTTGTTCTTTCTATTTTTCTATTTATTAATGTACTGCTAGTAGAATGAATATTTGACTTTTTTTTGTCCTGCTTTCTCACTTTGTAAGGTAAGCTTTTGTTGTGTAAGGATTTGGGAGCAAGGTCAAGTCCATGGCCAAGAGATCATTTTAAGAGCAAGAATGATGTTGAGTAGTCGTAGCCATGAGTAGAAGCTAAATTGTCAGGTCAGTGCATAATCGTAGAATGTATAGTGCATAATAAATAATAATAATAATAATTCTGGTATTTATATACCGCCTTTCTTGCGACACCCCCTCCGGCACTTACTTTGACCGATTTAAGCTTCATTCTTTCCCGAGGGTGCAAGGCTCTGGAAGACCTGCACTTGAGTCCTCCACCATAGAGATGACGTGCTAGAGAGACTCTGCAAGGTTGCTGCCTCCTTGCAGGCCTTGCTGGCCTCTCTAGCACGTTGTCTCTATGGTGGAGGACTCAAGTGCAGGCCTTCCAGGCCTTGAGGAGCTTTGCACCCTCGGGAAAGAATGAAGCTTTAATCGGTCAAAGTAAGTGCTGGGGGGGGGGGCACAGGTTGGGAAAATAAGACCTACTGCATTATTTGGAGCCAAAATTAATATAAGACCCTGTCTTATTTTCGGGGAAACAGGGTACATACATACACAAGATGTACCGGTATGTGCTGCAATCTAGCATGTGCTGTTGTTTACAATAATGGGAATATTGGGTTTTAATTGTCACAAACCAGATGCTTTCAAGCCTTACTCTCCAGTCCACCCATGCTCTCTGTTGGCAGATCACTCTCCCAACAGCAGCCAAGGTTTAGTTTCTTAATATTATCTGCCATCCTTGTTCTCTCCATAGAGGAATCAACATCCAGTCTTCCAGATATGTTCCCGCTGCTGCTTTTTTGCTGGTTGAAACAGAACCAATTTTTTTCCTCTGAGTGCTCAGTTCACAGCTGCTTTTCTGTCCTACTGCTGGCAAAGCCTCTGATCCGCTAAATAATCAATTGGTTTCTTCAGTAATGAGGAAGAAACACTATGACAAAATTGGGACTAAAATTAGATCTTGAAAACTAACATGCATGGATGTATGTTAAATACATAAATACAAAACCTAAAGGACTTGCTTTGCTCATAACCAAAATTTGCACTGCCTAAATTAAAATCTGAGTAATGAAAGTTATAAATGAACGTTGATCCATTTTACATTAGGTTGAATCCTATCCCCCTTCCTGGACCATTTTCTCAGACTGGCCTCCCGGACTTGCGCCAGCAAAATAGCTGGCACAGATCCGAGGAGACTCGTTGCAGGGGCTGGGGCTTTACCTGGGGTAAGGGAACGTTGCCTGCACTGGCCTTGCATCGCTGTGCAGAAAGTTAGTTAAGATTGGGCTGTTAGTCGATCGCACCTTAAGCTAGAAGGAGAAAACGGGTGCTAACCATTCACTCACAACTGAGCCTTATCAGTAAGCTGTTGAGGAAGAGGAAGGAAAAGGAGAAAGGGCAGAGCAAGAAAAAGAAGGCGGAGAAGGGACATAAGGAGGTGGGTTTCTCAGAGGAACCCAGGGTTGGAGAAATGGGGTTTAGGATGCAGAGAAGGAGGGAAGTGGGAAGCTTAGTAGGAAAAGGGAAAGGTTCCTGTGGCCTAGACCCCTGCAAAAGACTGCAGCTTGATGGTAGCTCTCAGTAGCCTGAACTGAGGGCTACAGTAGAACCCCTGTATCCGCTGTTCCTGTAACCGTGGCTTCAGTTCCTCCCCCCCCCATGTCCCTTCTCTGTGTTCTGGTTGTGGCCTCAAGCAATCGTGCATCTTGCTTTCAGTCTGTTCCTGCTTCCTCTTATTGTTCAGGCTGAGCCTTTCTAGCATGCAGGCTGCTTCTCTGCTATAAGCAGTTTGCTGGTTATAGAGTTTTCTGAAAGCAAGACACACGATTGCTTGGGCCCACTGCTAGAATACAGAGAAAAATAAGGGCTGTGGGGTGATGGTGGTTGTGGTTTCCACGGAGATAGGGTTCCCTCTTTTCCACGGTTTCAGTTTTCCGCGGGGGGCAGGGAACCTATCCCTGTGAATATGGGGACCCTATTGTACTGGCAAGGGGCAAATCTATAGGCAGGCTATGAAATCATTTCACCCAAGTCAGGATAACAAATGTGGAGCAGAGAACATGAGGCTCTAGTGTTCAGAGTTTTTATAGACCTTCTCCCCATAGAACCTATGGTATCCTAGGTGGGGTGAACTAGTTAAGGCAGTGCTTCCCAAAGTGTGTGCCATAGCGAACCCCCAGGGGCACCATGGGACCCTTTCTGGCCGAGCAGCACGGCAGTGAGAAGTCAACACAACGCTGAAGACCATGGAGCAGAGACTTGACTCTGTGGGCAGAGCTCTGTGGGCGACGTTTTCGTTGCCTGAAAAGACCGTCCTCAGGAAGCTGAGCTTTTCTTGGAGGTGCCTGATGTCCCCAGTGGCATCTTCACCAATGTGTTGGAATGGAAAGCTGCTTGTATTTCTAATAGAGGATACTTTTCTTGAGTAGTTTTAAGTGATCTAGTGCTGAACAGTGCTACAAGTGCAACTTTGATGCTGCATCCGGTTGAAAGCCGAGTTGGCACAGCTCCAAAAACCCCATATTCTCGAGGGGGATTTGAGTGGGTGGCCTCCTTGCAGTTTCAACAACCTTAGCTAAACAGGTTGAAAGCTGAAGTGAATATGTAAGCACACACTTTTCCCTAGGCACCAGCTGCTTCATGTGGGCTGAAAGCAATCAATGGACAAATTGGCTCTATTTATCTTAGCATATCATCTGAAATAGTGGTATAGAATCCTGACAACAGTCATGTCATTAAAAGCCTCTGACAGGACATAATTTAAACATTCACTATGCTAATAAATATATCTTGGAGTTCAGTCAGGCATAGGAAAACGTTTGGTACAAGTTGCCTGCATAAGCCTGCTCTGCTTGCTCTGGGTCAGTTTCCCATAGCGTCTTCCTCATGCAGAGCTGCCACTTTGGTAGGACAACTGGGGCGGCCGCCCTGGGCCCCACACTTTCATGACCAATATATGGCCATAATAGGGGGCCCCTGCATTGGTTAAATTGCCCTGGGCCCACACCTTGCCTGCACCCTTCTAGGGATTGTGCATCTTCAACCTTCTGTTCTTATCTCAGATATGAGTATATAGACCAGGGGTGGCCAAACTGTGGCTCCTGAGCCACATGTGGCTCTTTGACATATAATGTGCGGTTCTCAGAAATATGTTGGCTAAGCTCCTTTTTTGCATCACAATTAATATAAAAAGCAAATAAGAATTTTTCAAGCTTTATAATTATTTACCAGGTATAAACTGAGAGTCCACTGGATTAAAACATAAGTTTTAATGTTCATGGTGAGTAAATATATTTAAGAATTTTAATGCTTCTTCAGTATTGCAGCTCTCAAACATTTGAAGTTTATTGTATGTGGCTCTTACATTAATCAAGTTTGGCCACCCCTGATATAGACCTACCACTTGACTGGTTGATTTCAGTTACCTACTTAGTAACACAGAGGATTTGGGAGGTTTAGAGCCCAATCCTACATGTACCACACAAGGCCGTTGGAGTGCCTCTGCCGGCACTGACTGCCGTAAAGCAGTCGGCGCCAGTCGTAAAAGGTGCTCAGACAGTGCAGTACACAGTGTGCTGCTGGGAGCGCTAGCGGGAAGGCCTGTGCCTTCCCACCCAAGGTTGTTGTTGGCTCTCCCACTTGCTGGAGCAGGTAAGATAGTGGGAGGAGGTGGGGGAGAGCATCGTTGGGGGCAGGGTATGGGCAGATCGGGTTCAGGAGGGGGTGGGATCTGCAGCACTGGCGTGCACCGTATCCTATCCTCCTTCCCTGAACCAAATCTTGTTGTGTGGGTCCACGTGGACCTGTACCAGCTATTTAGCTGTTGCAGGTCCGAGTAGTGGCGTTTCTGTACCCCCCCGTGGGGGCCCCCGCCGACGCAACACCCCCACGTGATGCCACAAGCCCCGCCCCTGGGGGCATGACATCATTTTTACATGCTGCTGTTGAAATTCGCCGGTGGCGCAGCGCGAAATCAATCCCTCGGTGCTTTTGGGATGTGCTGCTTTTGGGATGTGCAGAACCCGGGCAGGTGGGGCAATCTTGCGCCCGAAGACGTGGCCGTGCCCGGCTGAAGAAGACAACAAGTGGTGGAGGGGGTGACAGATCCTGAGGCAAGTACAGGCCCTGTCGCTTTGGGGGCCCCGCCCACCCTAACGACTCCTCTGGGTCCGAGTAGACCCCCCTGTGCTGCAGAGGCTTACCCCCGGTTAAGGGAAGGATTGCTCCCTTACTTGGAGGAGACCTCCACAACTGTGGTCCCCCCCCCACTATAAGATGCAGCGGTCGCCATTTTGACTCCCCTGCATTTGCATGGTGGGGAGGAAGATAGGATTGGGCTGTTAGTTTCTGCAGTAGCTTGACATTGATCTGGGTATAATAGAATGCCTGAGTTCCGATGGTCTGCTGTAGGCAGAATTTTATCTTAATTATAGTCAATAAAACCTTCATTCCATATGAGAAACGGCTTTTAAAAGCCCCCTGGGTCTTGTAAGTGGTTTGCCATATTGTTTGGGCTGCTGCTTGAGGAAGTGTAAACCCAAAGCTTCCTTGGGTATGTGGCACTAGTTGTGCCATACTTTGAATCCTGACTTTCAGAACGTTCCTTTTTTGCATAATATGGTGCATCTGGGCTACCACCCATGCTTAGGAAGATGGTTCTCATGATGTACCATGAAAAGGTATCTTCATACTTTACACCATTCAAGTGTACAGAGAATGCAGGAACAATTAATGATTTCGATGATTTCTGTTGAATCTGGAAGTGGTTATACACCCATCACTTCACAGTCGGCTTGTCAAAATAGTATCACAATAAAGCTGTAATTATTAGCAGCCCTGTGAGGGTTGCTTCATTCTGAGATGCGTAGTTCAAGAGACAACCGTGATTTTGGTGGAGTGTTGGTTGTTGAGCATTGCAGCTTTAGAGTCTTAATTAATCTTAATCGTACATCTCCAGTGTTTTGAACCATAGATTCCTTTGTCTGTGTTTGTGTAAAAGGAATTAAAGCTGTGGCAACTTCAGTGGCTTTGCTGTATTGAGACAAACATTTTTGTTTGTGAAGCCATGCATGCTCTGCTAACTTATCTCTTGGAAAAAGAGATGTATAATGTTGAAAGAATGGTATACAGTAGTTACAACACGTCAGGGTCTCTTTTACATATTACATGTACTGTATACATAATGGCTTGGATCCAAAGGTAGTGTTGCACAAATGGAATGCACGTCTGCTCGTACAAGGTGGGATTCTTGATTTACCCCCCCCCCTCCACACCTCTCCCTAAAAAGATGCTTGTGGGGTTTAAGGGACCCTTTCAAACAACATAGGATGTGGCCTGGGTAGGAAAATGGCAGTGAGGAAAAATTGGTGACAATCGACCCCCCCCCTTGTGTAAACAGAAAGCATTTCTGTTCACATGAGGCTCCTTTGGATCGTAGTTATTATGTTTTCATTAGACACTTAAATCTAAAGTGTGACATCCCTAATGTGTAGCACAGAGGTGCACATCTCAGGGAGCCGTGAGTGTCTACAGCTCTCTGTTGGGTGAACCCCCTGGTTTCTCTCTGTGAAAAATGGCACTTAATCTGCCCTTGTTTTCAGTCCAGAAGGAATAAAAATAATTTGTGTTTCCATTACTGGGATATTGTGTGCCTATTGAGGTTTACAATGTCAAGTTTGCCTTTTTTTGCCCTAAATATGAATTAAATATGTATCTTTTACTTGGCAGTTTAGAAAATACATACAGAACATGTCATTTTATAGGAGTGGAAAATAAGAGGCTTTCCGAAGGTGGCTATTATATCTTATCTGAGTGAAAGGAAGTTATGATACTGTTTTACATAATAAATGCTATAATACTATGTTGCTTGGCAATAAAGTGTTGCAGTTTTTAGGCATTATTGATGAGCTATTTTTAACAGCCCTGGAAGTAGGTGTGTTGATGTCACAGAAAGAAGCTGTGATCCAGGTTTGTTGCAGTTCAGAAACTGTAAATTCTGAAAATACGTTATTCAAAATTATAGACCTACAGCTGTGAAAGATATTTTTGCTTTCCCATGCAACCTGATGGGATTCTATGTTGTGGTTTTAAGCTGTGACTCAGAAGAAAAATGTTTCCCAGAAAGCACCATGGAAGAGTTGAGCTCTGTTTGAGGATAAAGTTATTCTGAGTTCCTCAAAAGTGATGTGGAAAGAGAATTTTAGATATAAGCAATTAGTTTCCAGCCCTGTTAACTTTTATGGAAGAGCAACAGAGTTAAGTCGCTTTCCTTCTCTACTGAAGCTTCTAAAAGCTGCTACTTTTCTTCTAAGTAAGATTGATTCCAGCAAAGAAACTTTTCAGAATCCTCAGATTTCAAGTGTTTTTATTTTTTCATTAAAAATTGACTATCGAGATATAGACGTAGTAGACCATTGTAACTCTAAAAAGAAAGATCATAATACTTCAAGGTTTCTGGCTCTCTTATTTTCTTCCTTTTCTGTCCCTTATGCCTGGAACTCCCTCCCAGAACATCTGAGTGTACCACCTCTCTCCTCCTCCTTCCATATCCCTCCTCAAAATCTACTTAGTAATGTAAAATGTTGTTATGTAGAACTATTTAAAATTAACGGAATTAATCCTGATCGGATTAGCTTCCGATCCTTTTTAAATGTTGTTAGTTTGTGGGCCTAATCCTATCCAACTTTCCAGCACCAATACAGCCGCAATACAACCCCAAGGTAAGGGAACAAAAGTTCCCTTACCTTACCTTACCTTGAGGAGGCCTCTATGACTGCTTCTCCACTGCAGGATGCTGGAAAGTTGGACAGGATTGGGCCCTCAGTTTGTGATGAGAATAATCCTGAGTACATGGATCCATGGATCTGTATTTGTTTCATCCCTTGCTACTATTGCTTCTACTGGCCCTTAGATGTCTTGCTGCCACCTCTTCTACGCAGTCTGGATGTCAATTGTGACCTCCTTGGGCCAAGAACCTGTACATCGGTTGCACTGCACAATACAAATAATAAAAAAATGCATGATCCATCATCTCAAGTTGCATGCATGGGAGAGAATCTCTGTAAGCCTCAATAGAGCCCTTTAGCCTTCTTTTCCCTGGTTCACAGGAACATAAAAGGATGCTACTTGCCATTACCTAGAATGGGAGGCCTGTACTTCCCATAGAGTGATCCCATAGAGTTTTGCCCTGCACATACCGAAGACTTGTAATAACTGTATGGGATGTGTGCATATACCTCCTCTTCCAGGTTATGGTTGGGCATGTTGTAGCATGCTTTGGGAAGATTGCCTAATATTATACTTATTAACTATTCTTAAAAGGGAGGGATACTGCATATTAAGCTTGCATTAAATTCTAAGTTACCCTAGCAGCTGCCACAGTTCCATGACATTGTGAGAATATTTTCTTTTTAAATAAGCCCCCCAAACTTGATTGATCTGAACCCATCTCCCAACACTTATCAGAAAACTGGTGTCAACTCAGCATGGATATGGATCCTATTCTGGGTTGGATTATGCATGCATGCCTCCCACCAGGCAGTCGGTTTTGTCAGTGCTGATAGCATCAACCATCTGCTCAGTGTGTGTCTGCTGCTTGATGGTATAATGAGTCTGTTTGTGTAAATGAATGAACTTAGCTTTCAGACCAGAAAATTAGCTCTTGAGCCATAGCAGGACATGCCCCAAGGCCAGCTATGGAAACTTGCACTATTCTGCTTCCATATGGAGCTTCTGCTGCGATAACAAAGCAGTAGGAACCCCATGTATTTGTGGCCCTCAGAGTGGACTTGCAAACTTTTGTTAAAGATGGGATAGACATACCCATTTTTGTGGATAACAGTCTTTTTGTTTTCTGTTTTCTTTTCTCCTTTAGTTGTTCGAGCTGTTAGGACCCGAGGGATTTGAACTCATAGAGAAGCTCCTACACAACAGATCTACAATTGTGGAGAGAGCTTTCTTGGGGCCAAATGATTATAGACTGCAGTCTCTGCAAGGTAAAGTTGTGTGTGCATGGTTGTGTGACTAGATTCTTAGTTTAAGGCTTTTCATGCCTAAAACATTATTTATGGTTGGTTGTTTTAAAAAAAACTTACGTGAACTTTCTCCTATGGATCGCTTCATTTCATGGCTTTTCTTTTCTTTGAGAACGGATCATCTTAACACAGCAGAATAGGAAGCTCCTTTTGGATTATCTCTGGAAGATTCAACATATTTTCCCTAAAACGTCTTTTTCTGTCTGAATTAATAACCAAACACCAGAGTATTCACTGCTTTTCACCAAACAGTACATGTCGTCCTATTCCAAGAATAATGTTCTTCTCTTCTTCAAATTATCAGTAAAGTGTATATAATAGTTCCTTATTAAAGAGGGAGGGGGAGAGAAGTTGGGAGTGACAGCATAGCAAATAATCCAACTTTAACTGAAAACTTTTAATGTCCCCCAAAAGTTTAATTATCAAACTTGTTTGCTATAGTGAAAGAAGAGTTATTGTATCTCAAAGCTTTACAAATATACCTATTACCAATTTTTTTCTGACTTGAGGGATTAATAAAACGACCACTGAACTAACTTTATTATCTGAATGTGACATATTCTTTGAGGGACAAGGTGGGTAATGGGATTCCTCCTAACTCTACGACATTTTGACAAAAAAGCAAACATTTTACACAAATAGCATACACACCATATAATGAAACAAGAAGATAAAATTGGAAAACAAAACACGGGAGATTGAAAGTGTACACTCTCTTTGTGTGAAATGATTACACAGAAATTTACACAGATCTACACAGAAATTGATCTTAAATTAAATGATCTACACAGAAATTTGTGGCAAGATGTTAACCATCCAGAATTAGAATTGTCAAGGGCTTGGAACATTTTTCTTCTGTAGGCTGCAGCTTTTGAGACATTTCAGCTTTTTTTTTCTTTTTCTTTTTAAAAGACAATTGTGGGAGGATGTGATAGAGGTTTATAAAAGTATGAATGGCGGAGAGCGTGAGTGAGTGGATAAAGACACCTTGTAATATTAGAACTGGCTACCCAGTTACATTGACCAGCATTTTCAGGACAGACAAGATGACATTTCTTCATACAATGCACAGTAAACATAGGGAACTCACTGCCACAAGATCTGATGATGTTCTCTAGTTAGGTGGCTTTAAAAAAATATTATTTGTACTAATAGATGATGAGTTTCCCACATGACTATTAGCCATGATAGTCAAACAAAACCTACCTTTTCAGAGATGGTGCATGTCCCGATTAACTAGATGCTTAGAAGCAAGCCATAAGATATGCGTGCTCCCTTTGTACTCTGCTTGGAAACTTCTCATTGACATTTGCTTGGCTGCTGTCACAAACATACTGACCTAGTAGAAGCTTTTACTTAGACCCACTGGCATCGCTAGGCCAGTGCGGATGGTGTGGGGCGCACTGGGTGCAGAACAAATTAGGGTGCACTCGGCTGCTCCGTACTGCCCAGGCTCAGTGGTCTTCTGGTTGTGTGAATAATTTGGCTGCTTATTTGCCGCTTATTTGGCCGCTGTAAACGTCTGAGCAACGCCCAAATGTCTTGCTCATTCGTTTTTGGGTAGGCTTACCAGATCTCCAACCGGGTCAGAGTGCTAGACTTTTAGGAGAAGGAATGTGGACAGGTGTAGCTTGTTAAACCCTCAGAACACAATCCTAGGCATGTCTACTCAGAAGCAAGCCCCACTGAACACAATGGGGCTTGCTTCTGAGTAGACATGCCTAGGATTGTGCTCTGAGGGTTTAACAAGTTACACCTGTCCACATTCCTTCTCCTAAAGGTCTAGCACTCTGTCCCGGTTGGAGATCTGGTAAGCCTATTTTTGGGCCGCTCCGTCTCCAAGTTGCTCCTTCAGCTTTCACGAGAAGCCGAAGAAACGACCTGGTTTCTCACGGATGTCACACCCGGGGAAGGGTAACACCCCCTTGACCATTTTCAGCAGCTCCAAGAAGCCAAAGGAGCAACTCAGAGCTGCCGGCAGCCACTCTGAGCCAACTCGCTCGGAGGTGCAATTACTTTTGGGTCGCAGAGCTCTGTGACCTGGATATAATTAGTGTGACGTGATGACATCATCACACCAATTCCTTCTGGCTTCCAGCTTCTGCATCACACCAGGATGACACCAGGTAAGCAACACCGCTGCATAGATCAAGGGAACTGATCATATACCTAAAACGCACCACTAGTAGAAAATGCGGTAGTGGTTGCGAATATGCACCGCTGGTAGAAAATGGTTTTTTTTCCAACCCTCATTAGGACTCACGCGGGGATAGCATTTCCCAGGAGGCTTCCACATTGTGTGGTCAGGTATGGGAGGAGGTCCATGGGGGTGACACTATGGGATATCGCCCCGGGTGTCGCCAACCCTAGTGACACCCCTGAGCAGCTCTTCTGGAGAAGAAGAAATCTTCATAAATTGCATATGACCCAAAGAATACTTCTGAAGAATAAAATCTATTTTCAGTGTTTTATATGGTTCATATGTTGCAGCAGTTGCTATCTCAGTATAGGCATTCTCTCCTATGTGAAAGAGGTGGCACCTGCCTTCTGCAGTTTGAATAAATGCTTATATAAATCCCTTGCTGGATTTAACTGGGGTTGCCTGTTCAGCCAATTTAAGATAGGTTTTTAATCAATTTAGTTGATTTATTCTATTAAAGTTTGTAGTGATTTGTGTAAGGACAGTAGTTAACATTTATTAATTAATGTCAACCAGTGTTCTTTACGCAAGTATTTAGTACGTCAACCTTTTATGGAATAAATCAACTAGATGGATTAGAAACATTTTCAAATCAACTAAAATTGCACGCCCAATTAAATGAAATCCAACAAAAATAACTGATCTGAGGTTTAAACATGACTCCAGAAATAGTTTTCTTAAACAGTTTTAATTATCTGTTTCAGTTGATGGATAAATTGCTTCTGTGGAACCTTCTGGCAGTTGCTGAAATTGTATTGACATTGGGGAAAAATTGTATGGATTCCCATGAGTGGGTATTAAAAAGCCTTCTATATTGTTGAGATGGGGAATTTAACAGATTTGGTGCATAGAAAGATTGGAGTGCCAAGTCCTGAGATATATGATAAATGGGTACCTTCTCAACACTGGAACAATGTGGACATGCAACCCCATTATAACATTGTTTTTGTGATTGGCCTGTGCGCGTGCGCATACACTTTTATTCTTATTCTGCTTTTATTGCTGTTTTCTGAATGACTAGGATTGCAATCCTTTATAAACTTGCCATAAGAGTAAACTTCATTGAATACAGCAAGACCTACTTCTGAGTAAATATGCATAGGATTGCTCTGTAATTTATATGTTTACTTGTTTATGGTTATTATGTAATACAAAGATGCTTAAAAGGGATAATGGTGAGCCTCTAAGCCATAGTTAAGAGAGTAACAGTGCAATGCTAGGCACTTCCACTCAGAAGTAAGTACCATTGAATTCAATGGAACGTCCTTCCAAGGAGGCGTATAGGATTGCAACTTAAGAGAGTTGAATTGTGTGTGCTTTGGAGATCAAGTAGGGTGTTCACCACCTACTTCTGTCTATTATTTCTTGAAACGTTGGCTAAGGAGCACACTTCATTCTGGCAGTAGAGCCTCTCATTACGGTGCTGTGTGTGTGCAGTAAACTGCAAGTCGATTTTTTTCACAGCCATAGTTGATTACCTAGGATATTTGAAATCTAAATGGCATGGTATTAACATGGTATTATCTTTAAACACTTTTACCATATCTTTTTCATATTACGTCATGTCATATTACGTCAAATTTTTGTAATGGAAGTAACTTCCTAAGAACAGAGACTGCTGGTTATCGGTATCTATTGATGGTCCTACCTGCTTTCATATTTCAGAACAATGCAAGATGTTCACAGGAGAAAGCACTAAGCCCAATTATGGATGTCAAGTCACAATACAGTCTGAACAAGAGAAACAGTTAATGAAACAGTACCGTCGTGAAGGGAAACGAAATGCCAGGCGAGAAAAACGAGTCGGGGAAGATGGAGACATTTTTGTAGATGGAATAATGGGTTTTGATCCCAAGGAGCTGCGGCTGCAAAGGTAATAGATGCCATCGGTTGAAAAATGCTTATGCTGTTCTTGTTAATATATCATAAGCGTTCATTTTCTCTTATTCCAGCTTTAGTGACTAGATGGTTCTGACATCTTTCAACTATGGAATATTTCAACTATGGAATACTTGTTGGTATGAAAAGCATACTGAGCTTCTTATTGCAAAATTCAGACTTAAACTGAAGAATGTAGGGAACACCACTAGACCAGTCAGATATGACCTAAACCATATCCCTTATGAGTATACAGTGGAGGTGAAGAATAGATTTAGGGCATTAGACCTGGTAGACAGAGTGCCTGAAGAAGTATGGACGGAAGTTCGTAACATTGTACAGGAGGCAGCAACTAAAACCATCCCAAAGAAAAAGAAATGCAAGAAAGCAAAGTGGCTGTCAGATGAGGCTTTACAAATAGCTGTGGAAAGAAGGAATGCAAAAAGCAAGGGTGAAAGGGAAAGATATAAACAACTGAATGCAGATTTCCAGAGAATAGCAAGGAGAGATAAGAAGGCCTTCTTAAATGAACAATGCAAGGAAATCGAGGAAAACAACAGAATGGGGAGGACTAGAGATCTCTTCAAGAAAATTGGAGATATCAAGGGAACGTTTTGTGCAAAGATGGGCATGATAAAGGACAAAAAAGGCAAGGACCTAACAGAAGCAGAAGAGATTAAGAAGAGATGGCAAGAATACACAGAAGAACTATACAAGAAAGATCTTAATGTTCCTGATGACCACGCTGGTGTGGTCACTGACCCAGAGCCGGACATCCTAGAGAGTGAAGTCAAGTGGGCCTTAGGTAGCATTACTAACAACAAAGCTAGTGGAGATGATAATATCCCAGCTGAGCTACTTAAAATCCTAAATGATGATGCTGTGAAAGTGCTGCACTCGATATGCCAACAAATTTGTAAAACTCAGCAGTGGCCAAAGGATTGGAAAAGGTCAGTTTACGTTCCAATTCCAAAGAAGGGCAGTGCCAAAGAGTGCTCAAACTACCGCACAATTGCACTCATTTCACATGCTAGCAAGGTTATGCTCAAAATCCTACAAGCTAGGCTTCAGCAGTACGTGGACCGAGAACTACCGGACGTACAAGCTGGGTTTCGAAGAGGCAGAGGAACTAGAGATCAAATTGCCAACATGCGCTGGATCATGGAGAAAGCACGAGAGTTCCAAAAAAACACCTACTTCTGCTTCATTGACTACGCAAAAGCCTTTGATTGTGTGGATCACAACAAACTGTGGCAAATTCTTAAAGAGATGGGGGTACCAGACCACCTTACCTGTCTCCTGAGAAACCTGTATGCGGGTCAAGAAGCAACAGTTCGAACCGGCCATGGAACAACCGATTGGTTCAAAATTGGGAAGGGAGTACGGCAAGGCTGTATATTGTCACCCTGCTTATTTAACTTATATGCAGAGTACATTATGAGAAATGCAGGGCTGAATGAATCGCAAGCCGGAATCAAGATTGCCGGGAGAAATATCAACAACCTCAGATATGCAGACGATACCACCCTAATGGCAGAAAGTGAAGAAGAACTAAAGAGCCTCTTGATGAGAGTGAAAGAGGAGAGTGCAAAAGTTGGCTTGAAACTCAACATTAATAAAACTAAGATCATGGCATCTGGTCCCATCAATTCCTGGCAAATAGAAGGGGCAGAAATGGAAGCAGTAACAGATTTTACTTTTCTGGGCTCCAAGATCACTGCAGACGGAGACAGCAGCCATGAAATTAAAAGACGCTTACTCCTTGGAAGGAAAGCTATGGCAAACTTAGACAGCATAATAAAAAGCAGAGAGATCACCATGCCAACAAAAGTTCGTATAGTCAGGGCGATGGTGTTCCCAGTAGCAATGTATGGTTGCGAGAGTTGGACCATAAGGAAGGCTGAGCGCCGAAGAATAGATGCTTTTGAACTGTGGTGCTGGAGAAGACTCCTGAGTGTCCCTTGGACTGCTAGGAGATCAAATCAGTCAATTCTAAATGAAATCAAGCCTGACTGTTCCCTGGAAGGACAGGTACTAAGGCTGAAACTCAAATATTTTGGCCACCTAATGCGAAGAGAGGAGTCTCTGGAGAAGACTCTGATGCTGGGAAAAATTGAAGGCAAAAGGAGAAGGGGAAGGCCAAGGATGAGATGGTTAGACAGCATCACCGATGCAACGAACATGAAAATGAGCGAACTCAGGAAGATAGTGGAGGACAGGAAGGCCTGGCGGGATATGGTTCATGGGATCACGAAGTGTCGGACACGACTTAACGACTGAACAACAATGAAAAGCATGCCAAACGTTCTAGGCTAACAGAACAATCATCTGCTTAATAACCCTTTTTGTGGACCAGCGCATAACCCTTTTTGTGGACCAGCGCATAACCCTTTTTGTGGAGTAGGCAGGATTGGACCAGCGCTGATGGAGCTGGAGCACACCTTGGGGGGCGGGGGAAAGTGATGTTTGTCTCTTTCTCCCGAGGAGAGCCCTAGCGGCCCCATGGGCCTCCTTGGATGTGTGCTGGCAAAATGGCAAGCGGAAATCTGAGGAGCCAGTGTAAGGCTGGCCAGGCCCGGGATGGAGGATAGGAATCGGCAGAGTGCGCCGCCATTGATCCCTCTCCCGTCCCTAGCGAGGCAGGCCAATCACCCGCTCCCCTGCCAACCCAGTCTACCTTCTCCCTGCCCTTCCGCCGACTGGCAGGAACTTACCTGCTAGGCATGGTGGACGAGCTGGATGCTGGGCTGGCAGGGCCTGTTCACCAGGTGTTGTAAATGTGCCTTATGGCACTTTTATGACACCCAGCACCGAGCAGAGCCATTGCTCTGCCAGCAGATCTTTAGTGAGGATTGCGCCGTTAAACTACCTGTTTTTCCTACTTTAGTCGTGTGTGTGTGTGTGTGTGTGTGTGTCCCTGTTGCCATTTTATGATTGAATGGAGGAATGTTTATGTATTCTTTTATTTATATATATATTCTGTATTTTTATTTAACTCACATCTCTCATATATGCGCACGCACGCATACATGCATGCAGATGTCATGGTGGCCTAAGTATATATGTGAAAGAGTAGGAGTATGTGAGAGAGTCGGTGAGAGAGTCTCTACCACTGATGGATTCTCTTTGCTCTTGCAGAACAAGAGTGGGTTCTGGAATGACTTCCAGTCTGGAAGTCATACTGGAATGACTTCAAACATTAAAACTGTCCTGCGGTGAGAACTAGCACTCTCATGCTGGTGGCAAATATTCTTGGTGAAGAGGGTAGTTTGTAGTTGCTAATTCTTGCCTGCTTGGAGCAGGACTTGAGTTAGCCATGTGAGGAAGTACAACTGTATTAACATATTGCTATTTCCTTTTTGCCTTTATTGGGGGGGGGGACACCAACTTTTCCCCCACTTCAAAAAAGTGTCCCACTATTGTTTTGCCTTTTTTTAAAATCCATACCAAGAAAAAAACACACCTTTTTGGCATTTTTGTTGAGACATTTCTTTTTGAGTGTAGTTACTTGATGTGTAATTTACTCTATCCCTTCTCCTCCCCAACGAGAGGATTATTTTTGTAATTCCCTGCCTGCTTCTTTATAGAAAGTTCAATATATGAATTGACCCAAATTGCTTGACCTCCTCTTGATGAGTAATCTTTATAACTTGTCAAACATCAACCCCCAAATCTTGCTTAACTGAATCCTGGAATCAATTACAGCTGAATTATCTTGTTTGTTCTCAGCCAAACTTGTACAAAGAAGGAGAAAAAAATTCCATGGGATCTCTTCTAACTGATGAATATAGTGGTGCGTGTTATATAGAGAGGTGAATAAAATTGTGTGCCTTTTTTAGAGTGAGAGCCCAGTAGCTATGCTAAACTTGATGAAATGGTAGATATTTGAAACTCTCTACATTTGTCAACAAAAGTCACCATACTGTACGCATAAAACATAGGTAGAAGTGTTGTAGTTAGGATGTAGGGACCTGCGGATTTGTCTCGCTGTAGATCCCGGACCCACAAGGGTCCACAAAATGCACTAGGGCGAGGAGGGGGAAAGTCCAGCGACCCAGAAGAGGCTATAGGAGCACAATTTTGCTCTCTACAGCCCTGAAAATGAAGCGGTTTGCCTGTAAAAAGGTAAGAAAACCATTTAAAACCTTTTTCCCCTTAAACGTTTTACAGTGACCCTCATATCTGCGTGAAAGCAATTTCGCTTTACGTGGATCTTCGCTATCCGTGGGTGGTGGTGGTCCAGAACGGATCCCCCGCAGATAGCAAGAGCCAACTGTATATCTGCAGGTAACTAAAGTATGTAAATGCATATTTAAGAAATCAATAAGCAACTGAAAAGAATTAGATGACCATAATATGAGTTTGCTTGGTACGGAATATCTCTAATGATGTGTTTATATCCTGTATTCAGTTTGCGTGATCTGACTTGGATTCTATTGGTTTTGTTTGGTGGTTACAGAGAACAAGCGCTTCTGAATGCTCGCACAATGCCAGTCCTAGGCAGACAGAGAGAGTCGGAATTTGAAAAAATACATTATCCGCATGTTTATGACTCGCAAGCTGAAGCTAGGAAAACCTCTGCGTTTATTGGGGGATCAAAGGTATGCATTTGATGTTTTCTTTCTAAATCTATTTGGGTGAACATGGAATTATTTTAGGACTTTTCAAATACTCTTTTAACTCTGAAGAGGCAATAATTTTTCTTCCCATTGATTTTTCAGTATTTTTCCCCATTCATGGAATACTTGCATGTTTGGTGATCTTGGTTGACAATCTTCAATCACTTATTCCAGAGAGATCTCTGTGAATACATTGCCATTAGTTCCAATGAAGTCTTTTAGGGCCTTGGCAGTCTCTGCCATATTCAGCAGCTTTCCTTGGAATATTGGGTTGTATCCAAAGTTCTGCTAGTGGTAGGAGCTCTATTGCTAGCAGAATTCTGTGGGGTTGGGCGAGTGATGGTGGCAGAGGATTTTCCTCTCTCTCTTTTACTTTGAAACGCTGATTGCTTTCTTGACATCTGGCTCTTGATGGTCACCATTCCCCCCCCCCCCCTCCAGAATGCATGACATTGGGTTATTCCCTGGCACATTCTGGAGGACAAACTAGGCATTGGGAATGCTTTCAGTGCTTCAAGTGTGGCTCAAGTTGCCGCTGCCCATAGAGGCATGGCATTTATTTATTTTTAAAAAGACCCTAACAAGAAGAAAGGTAAGCTGCCGCCTCCCACAAAACTATGTGTTAAAAACAAAATGCTTGCAAGTTATTCCTTGCATGAATGCAAGGAGTTGAATTTGCACAAGAGCATTTCAGCATGAGGAAGAGCGCATTTGGATTCTACCCATTGAAAGTGGAATAAGCTTCTTGGAGTTATTGGTGAAATTTGAAAGTGAAGCATTTTTGAACCAGCTCCTATCCAGCTCATTCCCCCCCTCCCTTTCTTCTCTTTAACTTGCACAGATGCTTCTGCCAGAAGCGATTGAGAGAGAAAATAATAAAATGTTTGAAGAAGTCAAGATCCCTCACAGTGAGCCAATGCCAATTGGTATTGAGGAGAAGCCGGTCTATATTAAAGATTTAGATGAGGTGAGGAAAGCCGCTTCTAAATTGTTCACCACAATTGCAGAAGCTTTTCTGTCTGTATAATGAACGTGTGTGTGTGTGTGTGTGTGTGAGAGAGAGAGAGAGAGAGAGAGAGAGAGAGAGATGGTTTTTGCATAGTGCAGTTGATATTCATGGTAATTTTACAGAATAACTTAGGACTGTTAACATAACCTATAGTTATCCACTCCTAGGCTAAGAGGGAGTGACGTAAGCAACCCATTGAGCAGGAAGTTGAACCCTAGTCTCTCCAATCCCAGTGGTCTGTCTTTTACACTGCACTGGCTCTCTGGGCAGTGTTCATACTTTCATCAAAAGCAGTGGCTTATACAAGTTGCCTTAATCATGCAACCATACAGACTCTTTAATATGTACTGTTTCTTGTACTAGGTTTTAACAGGGGGCACAATCCAGTAGAAGGGAAGTGCTTTAGGCCTTATTGACTTCAGTGAGATTCAGAGAGAGAGAAGCACATGCTTAACAGCAGGGCCAGCCCAATCATGAAGTGGACCGAAGCTGCTGTTTTGAGTGGCAAGTTGGGGATGACGACGACAAACTGATGAGGGTGCTCACTGCCCACCCAGCCACTTCAGTCAGCTCTCAGATCCTCTTGCTTGCTGACAGCGACAACCCACGTCTTCCCTCCAGTGCTGCCACTGCGAGTAATTGTGGCAGCAGAGCTGGAAGAAGCAAGCAGGACAATCCTGTTTTGATCACTTACTTTCACGAACAATCAAAGCAGGCTCACTTGACTCCTCCGTCCTCCTATCTGTCCATCAAGAAAACCAGGTGGGCAAGACAAAGGCAGACCCCCCCCTCCTTTCTCTTACCTGTTAGGCCGTCTGCCTCTTCCTACTTGCTCTGAGCCCATCTTGTTGAAACAAACAGGATGGGCGAAGCATGCTGGGGGCACTCCCAGCATTTTCTGCCCATCCTGTTTGTTTGAATAGGCTGGCAGAGAGTGAATGGGAAGAGGCAGCAGAGACAAATGACCTCTGAAAGCTAAGTGAAGGAAGGGCAGGCTCCAGATCATTTGCACTCCTCTCCCCTGTCCTTGCCTGCCTGGTTGTAACCTTGCAGAGTTGTTCTGAGGATAACAATAAGATGACATATGTGAAGCACTTTGTATACTCAAGAATAATTTGAGAAGTGCTGATCTAACAGTTTTACAAGTATGAAGAGGTGTGGATAGTTGATCTCCTGTGTAGTAGGAATACAGTACTGTTTTTTTTTAAAAGTTGAAATAATATGTGTGCAATTGGATAATTGCTGAACACATGATGGGCTTAAATGCTTTGAAACCCAGTTTGTGAATCACATTTTCTCTGATCCTACACTCTTCATAGCATTTAATCCTTCTACAAAACGTTCGGCTCTTCAAGCAATATTTTTAGTCCTATGCCTCTGAAAATGGATTTTTTTTCACTTCAAAAAAAATCTGACATTAAAATGATACATCTTATGGTTGCTGTGGCTCACTTTTTCTGTCTAGTTGAGCTGTCAGATGGTTCATAAATATGGCAATAGGTTTTGTCAGCCGAGATTATAAAATAATATACTTGGGTTTTAATTTTAGCAGTCCTGCTTGAAAAAGGACCTTGAAACCATCAAGCTAAGTGTTTTGAACACGGGTGGTAATGCATTTTGTACCCACTGCCTCGATTTTGTGTTCCTTAATCTTCTGTGGGCTGCTTCACATTTCTATGCAGGAATAGTCTGTGTAAAGGAGAAAAACGGTGTGCACCATCTTGTGGAGAGTTCAGCACAAGTTGGGTTTTTTTTTTTTTTTCCATGAATGCATGGGTTAGGGCAGCATTGCAAACATTATTTCCATAGCAGAAAAATAATCAGTCCTATATGTAAGGAACAGATTTGTATAGGGGAGGCACAATTTAGTATTTGTATATTAAACGTTATGCACATTGACTCAACCTGGGTAATGCATATGTAGCAATAAACGTGTGATGCTCCCTGTTTCTTAGACACCACCACTGCAATTATGTGGAGGGCTGATGTACAAATCTATCTTAAAGCAGAATTGCTAATACTGTGTTGGGCACCATGTGTGGAGTCGAAATGTGTGGATGTGGATGCAAAACTGCAGCACCAGAAACCATGCATGTTTCATCCTTTTGTGCATGCTATTTCTGAGCCCATAGGAGATGTGGAACCCTCTCTCTCTCTCTCTTTAAGCATTTGCTTAAACTTCTCCATTGTAATCAACGGGATTTTAAAATTTTAATGTTGCCTGGTGCATGCCTATATCTTTAATAGGCTAAAGAAAACAATTCTGCTTAATGTGACATTGCTAGAAAACATCAGATTTGATTAATCTGACACAGTAACCAAAATTAAAAACAAACAACTGAACAGGGAAAAATCAGTATCCAGAAAGCATCAAATCAACTGAAACACCTGTTGAAACAAAGTTTTAACAAGGCAATGGAAAATTAACCAATTGACTGTATTTATATTTTGCCTCTCTTCCATTATGGAAGTCAAGGAGGCATGTGGGACTAGGGTTTCTATGTGGTCACCCATCCAGGTTCTGATCAGACCCAGACCTCTTTAGCTTCAGCAAATTTACTGTTTCATGAGTCCATATCTTCATTCTTTAATGCAGTGTTTCTCAAACTGTGGGATCCACTTGGTGGGTTGCAACCTGATTTCTGGTGGGTCCCAGGTGATGGAAGATTCATATAAGTAATTGCCTCACGCCCTGAGGCTATTCAAAAATCAGATAGCTGCTAATTGCCCTGCAAGGAGCTGAGCTCCTGCAGTTTGCAAGCTTGTGTAAGTATAGGGAGATAAATGTTTGAGCGTCTCTTTTCTGGTGTTTTTCCCCCCCCCAAGTCTGTCAATGACAGGTAGCGGGGACATGTGAAGGCTGGGTCACATAACTAAACCCCTCAAGACTTGCAGCTATTCATTTGGGCTGCCTCATTATGAGAAATGGATTGAGGTTTTTTTGCAAATAAATACATAAAGTACTACTTGTAAATAAGTAAATATATTTAAGGTTAAGTATTACAGAGGTACATTTTGTTGGTTACTGGGGCTGGGGTGGGGAAGAATAGTGGTTTTCCTTTGAGTGGATGACTGATGACATCCATCCTTCTCTCCACCAATGAAGCGCTACTTTCACTGCAGTGCTTTTTGCCAGAGAGAGAAAAAGCATGGTAAGGCTGGTACAGCTGTATTTCGGGCACTTAGAGCAAAAGGTGTTGCCTTTCCAGCCCCGAAGCACACTTTTGACATGAAAGGAGAGTACTGTGGGGCTACTCTGACTCCCTCTCCTAGCCCTGTAAAAACCCAGAGAGAGAGTAATGGGGTGCTGATTCCTTGGGTTGGAAAGACTGCTGTGGAGTTATTTGTGTCTTTCCCTCCTGAGTCAGCATAGCTGTGTTGTGTGGAAAACAGATTGCACTTAGTAGTGCTAAAAGGCAAATAAGAAAGTAGCAAGAAGCATTGGGGCAGAATTGTGGGGGGCAGGCGGAAAGACCAAGTTCAAGTGAGCAAGCACCTAGGACCGAGACTGGACTAAGGACGTTTTGCAAGGTGAAGCAAAAAGCATTCTCTTTATAAGGTCAAATTGCGGCTTATCTAATATATCGGTGTTTCTGATAAATGGCTCTAGCTTTTTACCTAAAGTGGATGTTCATGATAGGATTTATTTTGTCGTTTCATGCCGTTTCCATTTTCTTTTACTTACTGTAATTAATCAGTGGCCTAAATAAAAAAGTACATATTTTTCTTTGCATAATGGCTAGGAATGATTACAAAATCAATATCCCCATTTTCCTTTCCATAATGTTTTCTTACTCTTATGGTTTTCCTTAATAAGGAGAGTTGGTTGACAGTGAACATTTTAATGTATAAATTTTACTTTTGAGGTCCTCCTTCAGAACGTTTCAGTGTTTATTCTAGGTTCATTTTGAGACTGTATTTCAAATTTTTCAGGTGTTTTATGAAAGTTTGACTATGTATGTATTTATAAGAATATTATTACTGTCTATACGGCCATGACAACATTCTGTAACAGAAAGAGGAGAAAGGCACACATTTCTTCTTCTCTCATGCATTAAATAAAGCAATGGGCAAGAAGGACCCCTCTTCAAAAGACATGTGTAGTAGAGTGATAAGCACAATCACTAATGGACATGATTGGGCTACCTAATTTTGAAAGTGAGAACTAGGCAGCCCGATCCTGCCTAAGATGCGGCAGCCTGCCTAAAGGGCCAGCCACTGCATCGTGGATGGGATGCAGGCCATGCCGGTGTGGCCCGGGCTCACCTTGGGGGAAGGGGATGAATGTCCCCTTCCCTCGGTGTACGTGCCGGAGGCCCCAATGGACCTCCTTGGATGCATGCCAGCTCTTTAGCTGGTATGTGTTCAGGGAGGCTATGTAAGGCCGGCTTGGCCTGGGAAGGGGCATTGGATATCTGCGCAACCCAGCGCCGATATTCCTGCTCCCGGCCAGGCTGGTTGATGGCTCCCTCCCTTGCCACCCCGGCCCACCCTCCCCACGCCCCTGTGCCAACCGGCACAGTACTCACCTGGGTTTGCCGGCGCAGGTCCAAGTTGGTGGCGGAGTGAGCGGTGCCGGCCTCCGGGCCATTGCCGCTGACGCTTGAGGTGCTGCAAATGTGCCTTATGGAGCAAGAGCTACGCCGGCCTATACTTAAACAGGATTGCGCGGTTAGTTTGGTATTTTGGTATTCCTTTATATAAAGATATTTCTTGTTCGGATGATGGTAGGGGTAAATTTATCCAGTTAGGTCTATGTATGACTGTATATTCCCACTCTATTTACTGTAATATTGCATTATTACAGTAAATAAAACCTGTGTTATTTGGCATGCAATTTACTCTATTTACTAATAGTGTGTATATTCCCGCAATATTTACTGTAATATTGCATTATTACTGTAAAACCTGTGTCATTTGGCATGTGTTATTTGAACTTTAACTGACATTTATCTGGCAGGCAGAGATGCCAGTTAAGTAAGTGGGTTTCTTTAATGAAGCATCGGTTAAGCAAGGCGCCTGCCCACCTCTAGGCCCTCCCTCACTTACCTGACAGGGTTTCCTCTATGCCGGAGCCTCTCCATCCTTTCTTTTTCATGAAGGCTTCTAGGAATGTAGGTGTCCTGCTTCCTTCCACACAAGCGCCTTGTGAGGGAAGAAGTGGAATGTCTCTGCTCTTAGAGGGCCCTCATGAAGAAGAAGGGAGGGCAGAAATGCATTATAGAGGGAGACCTGGGGGTGATGAAATTTGTTAACTGGTATGAGGGAGCACCTGGCATCCCCCATTCCCTTTGCGCTTTAGGTAGCATGGCTTTTACTATATTAAAAATAGAAAATGTTTAAACATTATTTATACATCCTTAATAAGTACTGTGACAGCAAAAATGCAGCATAAATAACCTTCATTTCTGCTCAAACATTCTGATGTAATACAGTAATTTATCTGTTTGTTTTGCAGTTATACTGTGTTTTTGCTGGCCAGGATATATAGGAAACAGTTATCGGAAACAGTTAAAAACCTAACTTTGCAAATATTCCTATTAGCTTGATTATCTCCCAGGTATCTGATTTTTTGAAAGTTGTCTTGCTTGTAATTAGCTGTGCTTTGTTGGACAGTTGGAATGCTTCTTGGTGAGTCCTCTACCGCTGTAAGACCTTGATGTGGCCTTGTGTGACCACTGTGGCTCTAACTGCATGGACCTTTGGAAGCACAAGATGTGTGAAGCCTTCTTTTGCTTCTGCATTTGTTAGGAAAACTGCAGAATCAGAGGGCCCTCCTTGACTATTTGGCTCACCACATGGCTGCCGAATAACCACATGGCTGCCGGCGTCTGCACTTGTGGCCCTTACTCTCCAGGTGTCGGAAACATGCTTTACGGCACGTTTGCAACACCCGACGCCTGCAGAGCGCATGCTGCAGATGTGGTTTTTTATGCAGGACTGGACCGCAAATAATGTGCATTTAAGAATAGAGTAGCGAGTAGGGATGTCACATTAAGCATCGGAACACCTTCAGCAGCTGTCCAGTAATAGTGTGTAAGTGGGAGACTTCTTGAGATAGTTTTATTCAGAAAATAAGAGTTGGTGCCTGTGGAGTATTTTCTTATGTTTATTTTGTTTAAGAAAGGTATTAGTTCAATAGACATCTTAAAAAAATCAGCTACATGAATTTGGGCTTGGTTATGGACTCAGTTGTTAAGAATAAGGTGGATTGATTTTAATCTCAATATTAATTACCAAGCAGAAAACCTCAATTTAAATTATTGATTTCAATCAACGTTTTTCAATTGTACATCAGTTGGTTACTAAAGGTTCATTCCATGGTTTATTGTTCAGCTGAACAAAGCTCCTGCTCTCTATTTGCCATTCCTGCATTGGTGTAACATAACACAATGATGGAAGAGTAGCACAAAACATTTATTCAAAAATGTTTTAGCTTGGAACGTATTGTGGCTCACTAGCGCAGTGGGTTAAACCACTGAACCATGAGCTGTCGATTGAAAGGTCGACAGTTTGATTCCGCGTGACGGCTCCTGCCAACCTAGCACTTTGAAAGCAAGAAATTGCAAGTAGATGAATAGGTACCGCGTCAGCGGGACGGTAACAGCGTTCCATGCGCCTCGGTGTTGAGTCATGCCGGCCACATGACCATGGAAACTTCTTCGGACAGCGCTGGCTCTTCGGCTTTGAAACGGAGATGAGCACCGCTTCCTAGAGTCGGACACGACTGGACTTAATTGTCAAGGGATACCTTTACCTAGGATATATAGGTGTTTCACAGACATGATTGGATGTAGGCACTGGCGTCACTGGCGCGAGGCGAGGGAGGCCCAGGCAGCGCGTCCATCCGGGGATTTTTTGGATTTTTGCGCATGCGCAGACCCGTTTTGAGGGCTTTTTGCCCTCAAAACGGGTCTGCGCATGCGCGAAAATCCGGGAAATACCTGGATTGACGCGCTACATGGGCCTTCTTTCAGAAGGCCCTGGAGCGCCGACGGGGTCAGACGCTCCGAGGCCGGCTCCCGGGCCAACGCGGGGGGGGGGGAGCCGGGTCCCCCGTGCCGCGATATCGTAGCAGCCCTAGGGTGACGCGCGCCCCCTGCCCTAGGGTGACGCGCGCCCCCTGCCCTAGGGTGACGCGCGCCCCCTGCCCTAGGGTGACGCGCGCCCCCTGCCCTAGGGTGACGTTACTGGATGTAGGACATGTAGCATATAAGGCTATGGGAATCAAGGGACTCGACTGGGGAGCCTGAAGTTCTGTTATAATCAAAGTTATCTGGTGGCTGGGGAGAGTCCTTAATGAAGCGGTGAATTGTACTAACTAGGGAGTCAGTCTGATGATTGTCCATCACCAGAGGAGGCTAGTCCATGTGAATTTGAAACACATAAGACCATCCATAAAGGGTCATAGTTACTGGATATACAGTATATCTTTCGTGTCTTTTCCCACCAATACGTTTCTTTGTTAATGCTTGAAATAAAGTAGTTACGAATGCAGAATTGCATTTTCATAGCTGTAAAACAAAGCACCATGAAATTACCGGTGTGATCTCCTATGATGATTTTTGTTCTGTCAAATGGGTGTCTTTGTCAATTTCTGGTTTCTTTGTTTTTCTGCAAAGTATTCGACATAGAGTATGTTTTTTATATATATGGTGAAATATCTCAAAGTTTTATCAAAGTCTTTTATGGTGCAGTTCAATGCTGAAGTTGTTGGTGTTGCTGCTGTGTCAGCACAACATCCAGAATATCCAAGTCCATCCAGCACAAAGTGGGAGAGGAAAATAAGAGCTCAGACAGTAACTCTGCCAGCGTGGCACAGCCCACAAATCATGGGATGTTGACCTGACTTGTAAGGGGCCACAACCTAACCAGCCCCAGTGGTTGTGGCCAGGGTAATGCCACCTTGGTGAACCAGGCAAGGGCGGTGGTAGGTGCAGGTCCTATGAGCAGCCACTGCTGGGATTACCCCTCCCCACAACCCCCTAGAATAAAAGAGCAACTGCCACTGCTGTCAACCTTGGGGAGATGTCCCAATGACACACACAACACAATCACCACAGTGCTTCCTATTACAGGAGCTGCTGTGGCACAGACCGTAAGGAAGCAAGAGCAGAGAACTGCTAGAAATCTCAGCACCCAGAGTTAGTCCCTTTATGCCACTCACCACAAGTACACACTTTCAAGAAATATCTTTTTGACTACAGCAGAACAAAGGAAGGACAATAAGGCATGTGAGCTGGGAGAGGGCAGCCATGTGAAATAAGCGCTCAAGTCTCTATAGCAATGGTTTGAATCCCTCTGAGGGAGTCAATCATCTCTCCCCTGATGGGGGCAACAGTGGAACTCTGTGAGAAATGACTGTTCTGCCCCTTATGGCAATGGTGCAGTCCTAGAAAACAAAATGGCTCCAGATGAGCATTTGGTCAGCATTCACCATGGGGGGGGGGGGAGAGATGCTCACTCTTATTAGCTGTTGCAAAAAGAAGGGATAGTTAGGCAACAGAGTATGGCACAGAGATGTTCAACAATACTGAAGGGGAGAGGTAGAGACTTGGGACAGATAGGCAGCATCGGTATGTTGTGATGTGAGATTCTCTCCTCTTTGTTGCTTACCTGTGTAGGGTGCATTCTTTGCTCCCCCTGTTGGGGGCTTGGAGTGAAGGTTCCCCTTGTGTGTTTTGTGTGTGGGGCAGAATACCTGCAGTAAGAATCCTGAGAAGACAAATGTTAACAAAGTATTTTGCCATACAAAATACAGACTGAAGGCAGCAGACTGTTCGTGCAAAGTGGTCCCTTTGTGTGTAAAATGCCCTTTTGCATCACCACAGTTCCTGTGAGTATGCACTCTTAAGTGTGCATGACATGAGGTATAGACATGAGGTCCAGAGAGGTATAGCTCCTAGTTGTGCACCATGTCATCTGAATCCTGGTCTCCCTAACAGAGGGGATTGGTGTGCTGTGATTGGCTCTTAAGCACAATCTGTATCCTATTTTTTTCCTTCTCCATTGTTTGGGCTTCTAAATTCCTATGCCTGCTCTGACTCTGGTGTAGCATTTTGTCGATGTTTGGTTATGTCTGACACCTGGAGGGGGTTAGGATATGGCACATGCCCACATATTCACCCCATTTGGTGGTTTACCCCAGTAGTAGTTGACCTGCCGTCCATGTTGTGCTTGTCGTTCCATTAATATCTGAGGGCATATGCCAAGGGTGGCCAAACTTGCTTAATAAAAGAGCCACATACAATAAACTTCAGATGTTTGAGAGCCACAATATCAAAGAAGCATTTAAATTCTTAAATATATTTGTTCACTATGAACATTAAAGTTATGTTTTAAGCCAGTGGACTCTCAGTTTATACCTCGTAAATAATTATAAAGCTGGAAAATGACCTTTTATATTAATTGTGATGCAAAAAGTACCTTAGTCAACCTATTTCCAAGAGCCGCACATTATATGTCAAAGAGCCACATGTGGCTCAGGAGCCACAGTTTGGCCACCCCTGGCATATGCCATATTCTATTCCTCTCAATCTGATGTTTCAGAAGTATAGGTAAAGGTTCCCCTCTCTCGAGAGGTAGTTACCGAGTCTAGGGGCGGTGCTCATCTCTGTTTCACAGCTGTCCGAAGACGCTTCTGTGGTCATGTGGCCGGCATGACTCAACGCGGAGGCGCACAGAACGTTGTTACCTTCCCGCCGAGGTAGTACCTATTAATTTTCTTGTTTTCAAACTACTAGGTTGGCAGGAGCTGGGGCCGAAGACGGTAGCTCACACTGTCACGTGGCACTCAGGTCTCGAACTGCAGTCCTACCTACCTTCCGGTTTGCAGTTCAGCTTCTTAACCACTAAGCCAACGCAGCCTTTTATGCCACTCATACAAGCACACGCTTTTTCAGAAGTATAGGATGACACAATTATTCAGCATTGTGTTACAGATTAGTTACAGGCTATGTTTGTTGTTTGAAAGGTTCAGTACATTGGGGCCCATGTAAAGGGGCTGCAAGCGGTAACAAACAATGTGCAGGACTTTCCTGTTGTGTAAGCCAAGAGACACTCTGTATGCACACACTGTGGAATAGCTATTCCAGGGCATGGTCTAATGCAGTGCTTCTCAATTTTTTTCTCTCATGCCCCCCCTATGAAGAAGAAAAAATTTCGCGCCCCCCCTAATATAACTAATGCAATGTAACTAATGTAAAGGGGGGCTCGTTGCAATAGTTAGTGTGTATGCTTTGCGCCACTTATCTTGATTGTAGGAGCCTCCAGCGACGATCTAGTTCACCGACGATCTCTTCCGGGGAGCAGATCGTTCCTCTGCTCCCCGGCGCGAACTCTGTAACGCGCCTAGGAGCGCTTTGCAGAGTTCACACATGCGCAAGACGACGATGTTGCCAATCGTCGTCTTGCGCATGCGTGATTCACAGCGTGAACTCTGCAGAGCGCTCCTAGGCGCGTTACAGAGTTCGCGCCGGGGAGCAGAGGAACGATCTGCTCCCCGGAAGAGATCGTCGGTGAACTAGATCGTCGCTGGAGGCTCCTACAATCAAGATAAGTGGCGCAAAGCATACACACTAACTATTGCAACGAGCCCCCCTTTACGGAGCCTTGCGCCCCCCCCTGGGGGGCGCGCCCCACTATTTGAGAACCGCTGGTCTAATGACACATGATACAGCCACCTTGCTATAGCTAGGCAGGTCTAGCTCTGATCAGTGCCTGGATGAATGCAAACCCCATCAGGAGCCATGATAGAAGAAAGGCAGGATATAAAAGTAATGCATATAGTTGCCTTTCAGAAAACAATGGATGCCTTTAGATTATATATACAGGGGTTTGTTTAATTAGATGTTTAATTTGTTATACAGGAAAAAGCAGAAAAATGTCTGTGCATGTTGAAAAAGAATGTAGTGAGATATTTAGGTTATGAAATTAAGACAAAGTTTTTGTTTTACTAAAAGTAACTTTTGTTTAATTTCTGCTGATCTGCCTTTTTCTGTATAATTGCTAGGAAACGACTAGTATTTAAACACTGTTATTAACTGGTGTTAAGGTTTTCATGTGGCATAAATGGTGAAAGTGAAACATTAGAGATATTCCAACAATTTAAAAGGTTTTACATATTAAAAGACTGCTGTGGGTAAGAATAATTAAATGTCGGCTTTTTTTTTTTTGTTATAGTCTTAGATGTGAACAGCATTTGCTCTATGTTGCCTAGAAATTGTAGACAATAATTACTAGGAAAGCTGTGTTTTGCTTTCCAGAGCAGGTTGTGATGCTGTCTGATAATATCTTTAGGAAGTTTGAAAATTTGCCTCTTGGAATGTTACAACAGGTAACAAATAAATTTTAATGTGGTAACTAGGTTAAAGAAAGTACTAAAATCTAGTAGTTCCAGCTTTGGTTGTTTTATTTGATTTGGTTAATTTTAATTACTTAACTTTAATTTTGATTTAAAGTTAATTTAAAATAACGTTTATCTAACTTGGTTTAACTTGGTTAAATAAAACAAAGTAAAAATAAAATAACTTAGGGGTTAAATAAAACGGCCAAGGATAGTATGTGGCCTGCTGCCAAATCTTTTCCCGGCTCTCTATGTAACTGTGCTGTAAAATTTCCCCACCCTTTTCGCATTCCCCAAGTGGCAACTGGGTAAAGTGGAGAAAGGAAACTTGTGACATGATGCTACCAGGGCCCAAATCTTGGATTGTTTATGGGAAAGAGGAGAAAACATGAGGGCCGCCTGCCTTCAGTAACATCCTGGTTCAAGTAGGGTGCCTCTTCACAAATTAGACTGAAATGGCACATACTAAGATTTCAGACATGAAGTGGTCTGTGTGTTTTTACTTCATGCACTCGGTGGAAAATGTACATTTTAGTAATATAGTACGGGCATAAGTGAAAAAGCCTTTGGAGGCCCGCGTACCCTTTCCCTCTGGGTTGTGGCACGTGCGGGAGGACCCGCCCGTGCCACAACCCGGAAAAATGTCCCTGAGATGTCCCCGGTAACTCCTCCTGCCTGTTCTCCTGGGTACCGCCATCTTGGATCTCATGAGATTTTGTGAGATCCAAGATGGCGGCGCCCAGGGGAACAGGTAGGGGGAGCTACTGGGGATATCTCGGGGACATTTTTCTGGGCTGCGGCGCTGGTGCCTTCCCGTGCCAGAATCCAGAAAAAATCCCCTTTAGCAGCTGTCCCTTATCAGCTGCTGATCGCAGGAGCTGATAAGGAACAGCGTCTTGCGTACCCCCGGCCTGTGGTCCGTGTACCCCAAGGGGTATGCGTATCACAGGTTGGGAACGCCAGTTCTGCACACGTACCTGGAAACTCATTGTGGCTTACTTCTGATTGTGCTGTTAGACTTGTAAATTCAGCCAGTGCACAAGAGACTGGTTAGTAATGGAATTGTATTTTGTGGGAGAAATGTGTTTTATTGCTTTGTAGCAATTATAGGTAACACAGGCGCGAGCAATGCTTGATAAAGATTTGTGTGCATGTTGTTAAACTGCAAATACTTCCTTTTTTGATGGATGCCTAGAATTGTTATCAGATGTATCCAATTAGTATATTTTTGTGTGCATTGAAAAGGTACTGGTTGGATAATCTTACAGAATACACAGGTTGCAATATTATGTATACATCTTGTTTCACTCCTGGCACACTTACAAGATATAATGTGAAAATGTCTCATTACTTAAAAGGCCAGCCTGGTATAGGTAAACTGCAAGTCAAGGCATCAAGCAGCAAAATGTCATGATTCTAAATGTATTATGTCAGTCACCTTGACAAGCAATCCAGATCTATGTGCAGACATGTAACTAAGTACTATGGAGAGCAGGGCCTCTGAGAGGAGGGCTAAGGGGGTAATTTGTACCCAGGCCCAGGGCAAAAAATGGGTCAAAGGGGGCCCTGGAGCAAAAAACGGGAGCCCAGGAGCCAAATTCATATGTAGGGAAGGGGCCCAAAAGAAATTTTGTACCTCCTGATAAAATTCCTCTGAATGGCCCTGATGGAGAGTACAACATATATATTTTAAATGCAAGGATAGAAGCAAATGATACTTGTGGAATTCTGCTATTAAGTTCATATTCTTGAACCAAAAGTGAGGATGTGCAAAAATACCAAACTCTATGGAAGCGTTGTGAAAGATAGCATGATGACCAGTTAGGTTTAACAGGGGCCATTCTGGCTGCCAGAGCTCTTGCAGTCTCTTTCTTGATAGCTTGGGGAGGGGAGCTCTCATAGGAATCCATATATTGTACACCTATTAGAGTCTGATGGCTTTTTTCAGTACTGAAGAAGCCTCTTCTATGAAGTCTCAAAGTGCACTGAACAGGCTTTCTGTAGCTGAAAGGGGCTAGCTAGCAGGTCCTGTGGATCCACTGATTTGCAGGATGTGTGTATCCTCTCTTTTTAAGAGTTTGGGGCATAGATATGCTGTGCCTCTTCAGGACTCTGTTTCTCCTGATCAGCTGTGCCAACCATCACTGTTCATTGCTTCTGGCTTCCTCCTTACCAGTCAGGCTGATTGAAAGTGTCTAACTGAAATCGACTTGAGATTTGTCCTGGTTTAAGTTCTTTAGCTTTTTTTCTGTGCAAATTGACAACACTTTTGTAAAATCTACACATTCTGTGCTTTTAATGTTGGTACCATGAGTGATCTAAAATGGAGTACTGAGGGTGGTTGATTGAAAATGTTTCAACCCAGGTTCTAAACTCAAGTTTGTAAGGCATCGTCCGTTTGCTATGATCAAAGGTGCTGGTACTGCTCCGTTGGAGGGCAGCTTCTGACGTTCAGGATACCTGTGGAAGACCAATGTAGCTATTCTTGTAGCTTCCAGTATTGACCAAACCTGTGCAAAATGTGTATGCCCTTCATGGAGCCCATCCCACGTAGTTGTCAGGTCAGCTGTTTGCTGTGCTTGGAGTAATCGATGGCTGCATTTCTAGTATGTGTGTGCGTCCAGCAGCTTTGGGCTCTCAGATGTGAAATCAGCCAAGTTGGGGACTGCATGGGCCCTGCTTTCATGAAACTTGCTGGATGGCAGCAGGCTGTCTTTTGTCACTGGGGAGCTTTGATAAATAAAGGTGCAGTGGGACATTAGGAAGTCTCAAAGCCAAGGCTCCCTTGACAATTCCCTACAATTTGGGTTGGACGTATGTAGAGCGCATGTAATTTAGCTAGGTGAACATCTAATTGAATCCTGTTGTGAAGGTCTAGAAGGAGTAGGTTCATTGCATTCTTCAAAAAGCTTTAAAAAAGATTGCTATCATAATTAGTCTCTTAGTCTGACTAGCTACAGTATGAAATGGAAAAAGTAGAGAAAAATAAGCAGTGCTGAAAAGTAGAAGCTCACGATATTAGTGTTTATTCCCTCCAGAAGAATGTTCTTTGCATTTGCAGTTGTCTCACTCCTACTTGATGAGTTAACATTTATTAACTCTGTCAGCTATAATTACCCTCTAAAGTAGTCCATGTTAGTTCTTCCCCTTTTTGTTAAATAGATATTGTAGCACCACACTTGAAGGCGGTGGTTTATCTTCCATCATAGGAGAACAGGCAAGTTAAATATGTACTCTGAAAATCATTATTTGGTGCATGCGGAGATCTCTAAAGTGGTAAGATCATGAAAAGCTTTAATTGTGACTCATACAGAAACAGCTGGAAGTTTTGCCATTTGTTAGTGCCTGTAGAGAAGGAAGTTTCACTGAGGGTCCTTTCTACATGGCCGTTTTATTTTGCAATAAATGCACAATTGTTGAGCATATTTTCCCACAAGTTTGCACTTCTTTCGTGTCTTTCAGACTTCCCAAAGCACAGGACCATGTACTTGGGGGAAATCGGGTGCCTTCTTAGACAGCGCATTTGTTGCTAATGTGATTGCAAAATTCAGGGAACAAATGTGCTGTCTAAGAAACAATACTGAGATGAATCCAAAGGGGAGCCTCAGCACACTCAGGCAAAGCAGGGTGCCAGTGGTTCATTGCACAAAGGCACAGGCTGGGAGCCAGGTGAGATGGTTTGAGCCCAGCCAGGGGACTTGCCCTTGCCAGCAAGACACTCATCTTTTGCATGACTGGCCAGAAACACCCATAGTGGGAACAAAATAAGAGAGGGAAGCATGACTAGAACCCACATTGGCCACTCCACAAAGCAACTTGCTAATGACCCCGTCATAGCAGGAAACGGGCAAAAAGCTTGTACCTGGCATTTAACACCTCATAATAGCACATCTGACTGGGAAGCTGTAGCACATAGACATAGAGGGAGCAATACATGAACCTGTCATCAGGCATGTGACACAGGGTGCCTACTGCAGTAGCCTGCCCAGCTAGCCACACCCACTCCATATTTGCATGCAGTGAAGCAATGTTGCAATATAGCTAGTCTACAAACTTGGACCTTTTTATCTAATATAGCTGGCAAACTGAGATGGATATTTGTTTTGTTAGAAATATAATTTTTTTAAATAGCATTAAAAGTCAGCAAGACTCATGTCACGGACTAACAGTGCAATCCTGTGTACGATACGGCGGCCGGCCTGTAGGGCTGGCTGCTTATCCTATCGAGGTCCTGGGCTGCCCCAGGGCAGCCCAGGTGCACCTCGAGGGAAGGGGACAATCATCCCCTTTCCCTGGTACAAGGTGGCCCAGGCCCTATGGGTCTACTCGGATGTACGGCAGCTCTGGAACTGGCGTACATCTGAGGCCTCCGTGTAAGGCCTGGCCTGGAGAAGTGATTTGGATAACGCCAGATCTCACTGCTGATATCCCCGCCCTCTCCTGGCCCAGGGTGGCCAGTGGCCACTCGGCTTGGCACCCGTTCCATCCTCCCCCCGCCCCTGCAGTGACTGGTACAGGACTTACCTTGCCCAGCAGGTGTGGGGATGGTCCGCTGGGGGAGAGAGGGCCACCGGCCTCTGCACCGGTGGCCCTTTCTCTCCGGGTGCCGTAAATGAGCTTTACGGTGCATTTACGACACCCAGCGCCGGGGAAACACGTTCTCCTGGCATTTCATAACACTGGATTGCGCTGTAAGTCCGCAGTGGGAGGTGGAAGCAATGGGTAGGAAGGGGGAGAGAGGATTATTGTTATAAAGTGTGAGGTTTAACCTGTTTTGTTTTGTTTTGAGTGTCATGAGTCCCCCACAAGGGAAGACTATTTGAAGGTACATCTACTGCCTAGATAACATGATGGTTGTCTTCCTGGAGCAGATTTTTAAATGCAGTCTTTCTGAAGATAGACAGCGTGGCTAAGTCCTCAGTCCACTGAATGATGGAGTGGAATACTTTTTTCAGGATGCGATGTTTGGCAGCCAATGCTGTGCAAATGATCTGTTTGCCTTGACCCAGGATTTTGGTGAGTGCTTCTCCAGCATTCCCAGGAGCAGGGTTGTGGTAGACGGAGTGAAGGAGGACTCAAGCACCAAATTGTAATGGTGTGAAATCCAGAGTACCATCACTAGTGGGTTCTTCACTCCATGTGCACTAGGTTGATAACATGATGTTCACCTCTCCAGCACTGTGGTGGGTCTCTCATTTTTCTTTATTGTCTGTGAGGAGTCCGATACACACAAACCAGAAGGTTTAGCTATATCAACATGTCTCGGATCAAGTCTATGGCGCTTATTGCTGTCAGTGCTGTCTTCTATTGGCCCTTCAGGATAGGATGTTCTAGTCTCCTGTTTCACTCCTCCTTCAGCAATTGTCTGATTTAAATGTAGCTGTTAATTGTTTTATTCCAGAGATATTTTTAAACTCAATTTGACTTTTAGCATTACTGTACAATACAGCTACAGCATATTTCTATATCTCTGCCTCAAGGTACAATTAGTCAGTCAAGTCACCTCCCTGTAATTATTGATGAACGAGTTCTGTTTGTTGCTCTTTCTAGCCCGAGAAAAGATCAGTGCTGAGCCTCTTTGCCCTTTACGAAGAGGCAATGCATATAGCCACAGTGGTGGTAGTGCAAGTCATTCCCTAGGCATTGTGATGCTCTGGTGCATGCTCTCCCACTCTTTGAGGCTTTAGAAATGACTATGCTAGTGTTTGTTTGTTTATTTATTTATTTAAAGAATTTGTATCCCGCCTTTCTCCCGGCAAGGGCACTCAAGGCGGCTCTGATGTGTTCTGAGTGTTCTGATACTCCACCCTTTTGTGGGAATGTGTCCTGGGTATGTGTCTGCCTCTCTTTGTTTTACAGAATGTGTAAGGGAGGTTGCATTAATTTCACAGTACAGTCAGCCCTTGGTATACATGGGGGTTTAATTTCTAGAACCCCTGCTGTCACCAAAAACCGCGGATAATCAAATCTGCAGTGGGCGGGGCCTTGGGGTGGGGGCAGTGTCACAGTACCTTATTTAAGCTTCGCTGGGACACGCTGCTTGCTTCTTGCCTCTCACGCCGCTTTGTAAAGCTCCAAAGTGCCTGTTAAAAAAAACGCGTCCGGAAACAACTTCCTGTCACGTGCGCAACCGGAAGTAGCTTCCGGTCGCAGTTTTTTCTTTTAAAAGGTACTGTGGAGCTTTACAAAGTGGCGCGAGAGGCAAGAAGCAGGAGGTGGGGTGGGGTGGTTACTGTGGTGCCTCCCCCGGCCTGAAGTGGGAGTGCCTCCGCGGATGTTCATCCGCGGGTAGTCAAATTCGCGGATGGCTAATCCACGAATGAGGGCCCACTGTATATTTTTCTGACACAGGAAATAAACTCCGTGCTGCTTTCAGTGTAAACGAATATCAAAACATAAGAGCCTGCTGCATCAGACCAAAAGTCCATCTAGGTCAGCATCCTGTTTTTCACAGTGGTCAGCCAGAAGCCTCAGGGAAACCCACAAGAGGATGTGTAGGTGAATATCCCTTTCTGTTGCTTTCCAGCAAGCCGTATTCAGAGTTATACTACCTCTAGCTTCAGGGGCAGTGTATATAGCCGTCGTGGCTAGTTGCTATTGCTATGAATTTGTAGAATCCCATTTTCAAGCCAGCTAAGCTAGAAGCTATCACAACATCTTGTGGCAGCAAATTCCATAAATTATGTGCCAAGTACTGCCTTTGGTCTGTCTTGCATTTCCTGCCAAATGTAAGAGCAGAGAAAGAGGCAGGGGACATTGAGAGAAGATGTGAGTTCACAGGGTTACATGGATGAACTTTATTGTTTGGAAGGTGAAATTAAATGCAATTGTTCATTTGGTTAATTTTTTTGTTTGAATCTGTATCTTTCAACTGTTAGGTTTCTAACAACTTAATGATGATGATTCCGTAAAAGGGGAGATTTGAGTGGATTACTGTTTTTGTAATAGACAGCTGTGTTTTCAACCAGAATAATGGAACCTGACAGTTGGCTGTAGGCAGGGGCGTCAGCTGACCTGGGGCCTGGGGGCGGTGGGCCCCAGGGCGCAAGGGCGGGAGGTGGTTCTGGGGGGCGGGAGGCTCCGGAAAAAAGCGGGAAAAATTTGAATTTTTCCCGCTTTTTTTTCGCCGATTTTAAGCCTAGCAATGGTTTTTTTTCTAACTGTGTATGCTTTACCGGCACTTTAGTGAGTGTGCACCGCTCCCACGACGATTTTAAGCCTTCTCCAGGCCTTCTTCTCGCGCCTTCTTCTCGCGCAGCTTCTCCATGCACCCCAGAAGCAATCTCTGTAGTTTGCGCATGCGCAAACCCACGGAGTCTCCAGGGACGTTCTGGGCATGCGCAAACTACTCCCTGGAGCGTCCCTGGAGATGCCGTGGGTTTGCGCATGCGCAAACTACGAAGATTGCTTCTGGGGTGCACGGAGAAGCTGCGCGAGAAGAAGGCACGAGAAGAAGGCCGGGAGAAGGCTTAAAATCGTCGTGGGAGCGGTGCACACTCACTAAAGTGCCGGTAAAGCATACACAGTTAGAAAAAAAACCATTGCTAGGCTTAAAATTGCCAAAAATCGGCTCGCAAACCGGGGGAAAAAATCGTCGCAAATCGGGGGGGAAACTAATTAGCATAATTTATGCTAATTAGTTTGGGGGCGTCGGGGGTGCCACCCCCCATGCCAGATCGACTGGCTACGCCTCTGTAGGCATAAGATTACCTGGAGGGTAGCTAATTGTCTTTTCCTGTGTCCTGTCATGATCCACTAGTGCAACTGCTCACCAGTCAAGTCTTCTCACACGGAACACGTGATGTTTTGTGGCTGCCAGAATCAATGGTGGCATGTATTCTGTTGAGCATAGTTTCACTGACATTAATGACTGTCTCAATACTGATTGTGGTTTTTCCTTTCTTGTTACATTCTGGAGTTCATATTTTTAGAGTTGGATGTTCAGCTTGATTGCCCGTCTTTCTAAATGAATTGCCTGTGCCTATTTCACACTCATCCCTCATTCCAAAACTATCTTGCTACTTACACTACAACTTTTGCTTGATTTGATCAGTATTACTTCGTTTTGAACAGCAGTTTTCCCCAATAAATAATAATAATCCAAAATGCAGAGCATTTTGTCATCCATTCCTCGTTAATGCAGAGCATATTTGCACTTTAAAATGGACTAGATACTCTTTGAAAGTTGTTATGAAATGTTCTTTCACTTGGAAACATGCCCACTTGGACTGTTACGCCTGAGGAAAACTTTTTGGAACAAAGTTTGTGTATTGATTAGCAGTTATGATACTTGCCAGTTCTTATGAAACTGACTTCTTTTTAAAATAGAACTTCAAGCAGCAGAATCCTGACCAGCTAATTCTGTCCAACATCCACTTCCTAAAGTAGTTTAGGGGAGATGGTTTAATGACAACTTTATGATCTTTCATTCCACATTTGCATTCATCCCTTCCAGTTACCCTTTGAATCAAAGGAGTGACTGGAACAGTACCTTATCTGTATATAGCTGCCAGATGACCTGTGATAGTATCATGAGGTTTATGAGAGCAATGGTTCCTAGATGTTTGGCTTAGGTGCTATGTGACTGAAATCCACAATAATTTGAAGTCTTAGAAGACAAAAAGCTTACCTATATTATGGGTCTTACCTATATTATGAGTTGCATTTTGATTTTACAATTAAAGCTTACCTATATTATGGGTCTTACCTATATTATGAGTTGCATTTTGATTTTACAATTCGGGTCTGGAAACATCTGGTATCAGTGTAGAATTTGAGAATGCACCACTCAAATTGTGTTGCTTAAAGTGGGGATACTTGAGCATCAGCAGAGGAAAGAAAGATGGTATTACATATTATCAGTACTTGCAAGGTAAGCATTTTGTTGTGTAAATGGGGATTCAACAGAAAATCTTTCAAATGCTATTATTGTTCTTTGCTATCCCCTCCTCCCAATTAAAAAACAACCCAGCCTTCCAATTTACAGGTTGGAAAGTGAGCTAAATTTCAGTTTATTCTACGATCTATTCTTGTGCCCTTTATGCTTTCCTCATTCCCCGTGCAATTAGTTCTGCCTTATCTTCTATATCTATAGGATATTAGGCTAAAATAAAGCACTTGTTGGCAGACCTGGGTTTGGTATCCTTGTCTCTTCAAAACTGCTGCAAAGTGGCAGATCGAGGATGTGATGTGCAGCAGAAGTGGAAAGTTGGAGGGGGAGGAATGCTTGATCCTTCTGCTGCCCACGCTTCTCCACGTGGTCCCTTCTCTGAGCTGGTCTTCTGTGGGGAAAAGTGACTGAGAATGGAGTTGCAAGCAGGGGAAGGGTTAAGCACCCTGTGGCTGTCCATTGGCTCTCTGCTGAAAATCATCCTGTTTACAGTTGTTCAGAATTTCCAGGTCTTAGTCTGCTGCTGGAAGGTCTAGCTGCTCAAATAAATTGTTTCTCTCAGGTTGTTCAAATAAACTGTGGTTCCCTCCTTCTCTCCCCCCCCCCCCATGCACTGTCCCTTAGAAATAGGCGTTTGAAGTGCTTTCCAAGATCTCTTCATTCTCTGTGGGCTTTTGATTCCTTGTTCTCGTCTTTTAAGAATAGTGACTTGACAGACTGACAGCCCACCTTGAAAAATCTGCCGTTGCTTTTTCTCCTACTGCCTTTTCTTCTGTACTTGGTGCGACCATCCTTTTTTAAAAAAAATTCAGTGCGTGCTAGCGCCAGCCATTCTTCTCTTGAGAAATGGTTTCCGCCCTTCTCCTTTTCTCCTCTTACACTTATGAATTGATCCCACTTGGAACATATACCCTTTAGCTTACTTTTGACTTTTATCAAGGTGAGTTTCTCAGAACTAAACTAAAAACAAAAGGAATCTTTTTTGAGTCCCCAAGCCTAACTTCAGTTGGTATATATAAAACACTATCTTGTGAAATAACCGTAGATGACATGAATATATTATGTATAACCTTGCCTAAGAACTCAAGAATTTTTAGGCTAGGTCAGATGAGTGATCTGTCTCGTTCAACTTTCATATGTTCATGCCAGTGGCAATACAGATACCTTAAGAAAGTTCAGGATATGATGGCGATAGCCATCTCTTCTTAGACACTCTGATTTGGTCATCTAGAAATGCAGTACTTTAGAGATGCAGCGTAACATTCTTGAAAGATAACATTTAAAAATCTATTGATACCAGAAACTTCTCAAGAGCCTGTGTCAGTGGGTTCCACAGGTAGGTTGTGCATTCAGTGAAGTCATAAACCTGCTACTTTTTAATTTGGGTGGATGAAAGTGAAAGCAAAAATGGCTTCTCGGTGTTCTATATGCAGCACATGATATTTGTAAACCTACGTGAAGCTTCTGCAAATTCAAAAGCTCCAACTTTCTTCATAATAAAGATGCGCAGTTTCTGATATTTTTTTTCTATTTAATTGGATTTTTTTTGAATGGCGGTGATATATGTGTTTTTGTTTCGTTGTTTTTTTTTTTAGCATGAATCTACTGTTTTCCTTTTTGAGATGGGATGACCAGACGTGCACACATAGTGAACTTCCTTGTACCAAAGTACTTCTTTTGATCTCAGTCAAGGAGTGGAAGGGCAAAGAAGGAACTTTAAGATAGCAGTATGACATTTTTGTAGCATGTGGAGTGGGAGGGGTAGCCCACAGTGAAGAAACTCCTTGACTTTGTCAGAATTGTAGACTATCATCTTTCCTACTGAACTGAAACATATGAAGGGCAGCTAGTATGATAAGAGAAAAGGAGAGGAAAAGTATATATTCTAGTAGTGAAGTGCAAAAAGAATTGCAGATGATGAATTTGAGGAACAAAAAAGTGAAGGAGGAATTGGATAAATGTAGAATTGGAGATGATGGTATAGTTCATAGCGATGGAGAGAGAATTGGAACTGGAGAAAATTCCTTCAGAAAGAAAGGTCAGAAAGGCATTTGGGGAAAAGTAAGATTGAGTGGAACAGGAAGGGTAATGACATAATATTGAAAGTAAATTCAAAATGTCTTAAGTTAATTAAAAACAGGATCTCTCTCTTTTGTGTGTGTGCGTGTGTGATTTATTTATATGTTTTTGAATTACAAAATACCCATTCTCATATACAGTACAGTATAATATATTCTCTTTGCTGCTTGTCAGTGGTAACTGTTCTGATTAGTTGTTTACGTGCTGCTTTCTGGGCCTTCCTTACAGATTGGGCAATTGGCCTTTAAAGGCATGAAAAGATTAAATCGCATCCAGTCAATAGTTTTTGAAACCGCCTACAACACCAACGAGAACATGCTAATCTGTGCACCCACTGGGGCTGGAAAAACTAACATTGCTATGTTAACCGTCTTGCACGAAATTCGTCAGCATGTACAGCAAGGAGTTATCAAAAAGGATGAATTTAAGGTAGGAATTTAATGAACCACACGACAGCTTTATAACTTGCAAGATAAAACCCATTATAGAGTTATACACATTTATATGGATTCAAGAAGTTTTCAAGGACATTGTGGTTTCCCCAAGTCGCAGAGAGAGAGAGAGAGCCTGTTGATTTACTTCATCGCTGGTATGTAATTCCTTTTTCTGTTCAGAAAATCTTATTACCCATGTGAAAACCTTTGAAAATATATTTAGCTTTGATGCAGAACCAATTTTCAAAATGATAAGCCTGTATAAACAAAATCTATTGTCTTTTAAACAGCTGCACACTTATCCAGCTCAGATAACTACTTTCCATATACCACTATTAAGATTTTTTTTCTGTTGTAAGTGCTTAGGATCATATTTCACAATAAATTGTGATTTGTATCAGCTACTGTGGAACCAACAGCGTTGTACACTTTGCTCATTTATCAAACTGGTGTCCTTTTTGGTGCAGATTGTTTATGTTGCTCCTATGAAGGCATTGGCAGCTGAAATGACAAATTACTTCAGCAAGCGGCTGGAGCCACTAGGCATCACCGTGAAAGAGCTGACAGGCGATATGCAGTTGTCAAAAAGTGAAATTCTACGCACACAGGTATAGTAAACTGCAGGCATAACTATATATGGGTATGAACACAATGGTGTATATATATATATATGCAATTTAACCTAGTAAAAGCATTCTTTATTGATATTTTGAAGCACTGGCTTGCAAAATGCTTGCAAGGTCTCCTTGAGTCTGTCCTCCATTGGTTCTTTTTTTATCTGTTCAGTTGCTCTTCTGTTTGTCCTCAGATGGGGAAACTCTTTATTTTTATTTTTCCCTCTCTAAGTTGGAAGTTCCTAAGGGTTCTGTTTTTGGCTGTCGTTCTCTCTATGTACACTGACCAGCACACCCCATGATTTTCAGTACCACCTATTCACTGATGACACCCAGGGACGTAACGAGGGTGGAGCCTGAGGGGCAGCTGCCCCGGGCTCACTGCCAGGGGAGGGCGCAACGCTCAGGCTCCACCACATGATTCAGCTGCCTTCACATTTGGCTCTGAGCCAAACACGAAGCCAGCTGAATCCTCCCACTGTTGCGTGCCGCCCCTTCTCCTCATGATTGTGACTGGGAACGATGGCATGTAAAGGTAGCAGGCAATTGGCTGCCCTGTGCAAGCCAAACGTGAGGGCAGCTGAAGGCGTCCATCTCTGTACGCTACCCCTTCTTCTCATGATCGTGAGGAGGGGCGGCGCACGGAGGCAGCAGGCAATTGGCTGCCCTTGCATTCGGCATGCACTGCAAGCCGAACATGAGGGCAGCCGAAGGTGGCCGAACCCAGAAGTCACATGATATCATGATGTTGCATTATGTCACAACGTCACCACTGGGGGTGCCACATGCTGCCTTGCCCCGGGCATGGGTTAGGCACATTATGCCTCTGACACCCAGCTAATCTTGCTCATGCCCAGAACATTCTCACCCACATCCCCAAGTGCCTCTCTGATATTTCCACGTGGAAATATCTTTTCTTTGTTAACAGGCACGCTCTAAGATGCATGTAGCATGCACATATAGGGGAAACTGACTACGTGTATAGGGACTGAATGTGGTAGGTCATGGTAAAACTCAGTGGACTGGTGTAAAAGGAGGTGGGAGACTATATATATCTTTTATTAATAGTACAATAATTGGGGAGGGGAATACAAAATATAATGCAATTAAATATTTACACACACTCACTCCTGCAATTAGTTCCTAAGCATTAGCGGTTTCTAGGCAGGAGGAAAGAGAGGTAGGAAATCCTTGATGATGGTTTATAAATTCTAGTTCTGCATGTAGTATTTAGACTACATGGTTTTTATTAGTTAGTAGTGCATCAGAAAACCTGGTGTTTGTACCCTTACTGGTACATTTTAATTATAAGTACCACTTTAACTGGTACATACAGTTGCAAGAAAAAGTATGTGAACCCCTTGGGATTACGTGGAGTTTTGCATGAATTGGTCATAAAATGTGCTCTGAACTTCCTCTAAGTCACAACAATAGAAAAACACAGTCTGCGTAAAATAATACTACACAAACATTAGATGTTGCCATGGTTTAATTGAACATAACATGTAAACATTCATAGTGCAGGGAGGAAAAAGTATGTGAACCTTTGAACTTAATAACTGGTTGACCCTCCTTTTGGCAGCAATAACCTCAACCAAACGTTTCCTGTAGTTGCAGATCAGACCTGCACAACGATCTGGAGTAATTTTGGACCACTCCTCTTCACAAAACTGTTTCAGTGTAGCAATATTCTTGGGATGTCTGGTGTGAATCGCTCTCTTAAGGTCATGCCGCAGCATTTCAATCGGGTTGAGGTCAGGACTCTGACTGGGCCACTCCAGAAGGCGTATTCTGTGCTGTTGAAGCCATTTTTTTGTTGAATTACTTGTATGCTTTGGGTGATTGTCCTGTTGCATCACCCATCCTTTGCGGAGCTTCAGTTGGCGGATAGATGGTCGTCCTGCAAAATGTCTTGATAAACTCTGGAATTCATTTTCCCATCAATGACAACAATCCGTCCAGGCCCTGAGGCAGCAAAGCAGCCCCAAACTATGATGCTCCCTCCGCCATGTTTTACAGTGGGGATGAGGTTTTGATGTTGGTGTGCTGTGCCTTTTTTCTCCACACATAGTGTTGTGTGTTCTTCCCAAACAACTCAATTTTGGTTTCATCTGTCCACAGTATATTTTGCTAGTAGTGCTGTGGAACATCCAGGTGCTCTTTTGCAAACTTCAAACGTGCTGCAATATTTTTTTTGGACAGCAGTGGCTTCCTCCATGGTGAGAATTGACTGTATATAGCTTCTCCCCTCCTTTTGTCCTCACAACAACCCTGTGAGGTAGGTTAGGCTAAGAGATAGTGACTGGCCCAAGGTCATCCAGGAAGTTGTTTTGACAATTTTGTATTGAGAATCGCCTTGTTGGATCAGGTCCATCTCATCTGGCAGTCTGTCATCTATGATGGCCAGGCAGATGCCCTGGAAGTTCATGCATAGCATGCCAGAGATAGCTATCCCCTATCCTATGTTTGTTCCCACCATTGAGTAATCCATGATGTGCATATTGGTTCCATTAAGCTGTTATAGCTAATAGCTGTTGAGAGATCTTTTCTCTCTGAATTTGACTAATTCTTTTTTAAAAGACATCTTTGCTAGTTTCATCCTCACACTTTGATGAAGTGAATTCTAGAAGTTAATTATGCATTGTATAAGAAACATGCTTCCTTTTCTTTACTCTGAGTCGATTGGCAATCAGTTAAATTGAATGACCCTGAGTGCTTTTGCTTTGAAAAAGTAATTTCTCTTTGCACTGTATCTATTGTTCATAATTTTATAAACCACTGTTACGTTGCCTCTTGACTGTCCTTTATTTTAAACAAAACTAAGAAGTCTCAGCCTTGTAAGTCTGTCCGAACAAAAGAGGTGTTTCACATTTCTTGAGGTAGCACCATTGGTGGCATCAAATTGATTTTGGCAACCAGGCTATTCCAATTATGTTATGCCTCCACCTCATTCTGTTTGGAAAGGATCTTTCCTGGCTTGGAAGTTTGATATGTGCTCTGCATTGTCTTCTACATAGGCTTCTTCAGTCTTTTCCTCTAGTGAATATATGTGCTTATCCAGTGACATGCCAATTTTTTTCTTACCTAGCTTATTTCCATCCTAAAAAAACCCATTAGATCTCTGATCGTATAATCCAGTGTTTCCCAAACTTTTTTGACCTGTTCCTCCCTTGACCATTGGCAACTATTGGCCGCAGCTCCCCATTACATTATGTTGATGCCTGCCAATTGGCATTGCACTGTTTTCCGCGAGGATTCTGTGGCACTCCGTGGCTCCCCTGTCTGGTTTCCGTCGCTCCCAGTTTGGGAACCACTGATATAATCCTTGAAATGTTTCTGACAGACTCATTTGTGGCTGATTTTAAGTAACGAAATCAGTAGTAGGGAAAAACAGAAGTATACCTGCAAAATATACATTTTGAGGTTGGGGAAACCGAACTGAAGGTTGCTCTTTGTTTCTACTCCTGGCATCCAGCCACAGAACTTGCATGTCTTATTTCTGAGTTCTGCTTATCATGGGAAATGGTGCAAGCCAAAGGCATATTGATTTCAGTCTTCAGTAGATGTGTGTGTGTGTGGGGGGAGGGGTTGAGAGGAAGTGGGTGGAGAGAGAATCAATTTTCAGTAGCTGGAAAAGCAGGGGTGGGAGAAAGATTTCATCTTTCTGGGAAGAATATTGTATAGTGAACTAAAACTCAAGTGCTCTTAAGGTTGAAAAAAATCATCTGCAAAGAGTTTTATTTATAGAAATCTTCTTTTACTGTATGTAAAATATAAGACTTGGTTCCTGAGCCAAAAGAGCACTCAGGCAGCATTCCCTTCTGTATCCACACATTTTTGAGTTTCCCCTCTCAGCAGCTGCCCTTACAGAATCCCCAGGCTGCTTTGTAAGCTCCTAACAGTGTAATGTTAGGAGATGACCTAAGAATTGTTGAAATGGAAGGTATGTTTTGCGTGTGATAGTCTTTCCTGAGGCTTTGTTTTTGGAGAGCTGTTGTGCAATTGTGTTAGTGTTACTGGTTGGGTTTTTTTTTCTCCTGCAAAGCATAGAATACTGCTTTCTTGGTTTGTTTCTTTTTCAGGTTGTTAACAAACTGTGGGATTACTCAAATGCACTGCACATTTTAAGACATTTATAAAATGGGATACAATGATCTGACTTAAAAACAAAACAAACGCCTCTAAACTAAAAAGAAGTCTTCAGGTCTTTCTGGTATGCTGCAGTGTATACGGCTTATCGTCTTTGAAGCTTCCCAAAGGAAAAATAAAAGGCAGATGCCAGCATGTGTTTGTGTTAGAATCACTGTGCCCGAAAGTATAATAACTTTTGTGATGCTGACCTATGTTGGCTTGGATTCTAATTATATAAGCAGATGGTTCAGCTATGTGCACTAGCTTTTCACAGGTAGCTGTAAGCTTTACAGGATTACAAAAACAGGGGAGTCTGTCATGGCTACAGTACAAACTGGTAGAGCAGGGGTTCTCAACCCCTTCCCGGCTGAGTACCACCTCCGGCACCATTCTTCTGCTGTGTGCCACTGGAAGTGACTGGTGATGACATCATCACCAGTTACTTTCAGGTTTTTGGAGGCCAGAAGACGCAGGTAGGAGGCTATGGGTGGGAGGGAGGGCCGTTTCAGCATTCCCGAGGGGCTTGGCCAAAGGCAGGAGCCTCTAGGGAGCGAAAACACTGCACCGAAAGTGCCGCATCACAGTGGGTTTCCGGAGGTCCAGCAGTCTGTGTACCACCAGCAATTCCCTGAAGTACCACTGGTGGTACGAGTACCACTTGGTGAGAACCACTGTGGTAGTATGTATTTGATGATCCTATGCTTGATGTGTTTGTGATGGACAAATGCAAACATGTAGGAAAAATCTATATTTACCTTGGCAAAAACTGGAAAGGCCTGCTGTCTTGGAAACTGCTCAAGACAATAACGGGACGTATTTATTTTTCTGAGTGACTTAAGGAAAAACCTGGTCACTATTTAAATGCTTGTCAGATTCTAAGATCAGTCATATTAGCTACTTTGCAGAAAATGGCCAACTGGATGTTTGGGTGACTACATTGCCCAGGAATAGCCAGAATTCAGCTTTCTCATATGCAAGTAAAGAATGGTTATTTCCCTGAGATTGACTGACTGGTCATTCAACAGATTTATATTCTGCTTTCTGCTATGTAGCTCTTTAAGACAGTTTACAAACAAGTTTGAACAAAGTTGTTTCTGAATTGGCTTCTACTTATAGATCTCCAAATCTAGAACAAAGCAGTAGACTCCTTCCACACTGTGATTGGAGGGCCAACTCTCTAGTGTCATCCTCCAGTAATACCTTGGTGGTAGCAGGGAAAAAATTGAGCCAAATACAGAAGCAACTTCTCTCTTCCAGGTCAATCTGGGAGTGGGGCAGCCAACATCCTGATCAAGGCAGGAGGTTAGAGCTGCTCCAACTGGAGAATTCTTGCCACAGGCAGCTGGTTTGATGGCAGTTAGAATCTCACATGATGGGATTTGATGGGATGGGGTTTCTTCCTAAATTTCATTGTATGGGAACAGTAGTGTGAACCTGTTTTCTTATTTTCTTCAAAATGCTAGAAAACCGGAGTAGGTGAAATTAGCTTCGTGAAGTTTCATTTCTAGAGGATTTCTGTAAAGATCTGGGCAATTGCAGAGTTAACGTTTGGTTTAACCATATTTATAGTAAGCACACTTGTGAGACTGATGTTGACGTGGCTTATTATGTTTTAGTATGGCTGAAATTTGGAGTTGGAGAAGTTAATAACCCCCTAATGTTCTAATAGCACAACTCCTAGATTTAACTGGTTAATATTTTGCAAAAATGCAACTTGTTCTTAAGTGGGTACTTCTCTAGTTACTGGTGCTCATTTTGAATAAAGGCAATAGCTTGGAGGCCTGAGTAGAGTCTTTCACCTCAAAGATTAGATTGATTGCATTTGTGATGACAGTGTAGAAATTAGAAGTTAAGTAGACATCATAAGAATGTTGGAGCTGGAGGATGAGTTGTGCTGAGGGTGGCAAATAACATCAGGACCTTTTATCTTGTATGGATGGAAACCTTAATGGATTTTGGCAGCTGAGGGACTTAAGAACCTACAATCATGATGGCTTTACTCCTCAGTGTCATCTAATCCTTATTGTATTAGGATCAGTACATTTTATCTTTCCCTGCTCTCAAACAATAAATGAAACTGATTGTTGTTCCAAGGCTCTTCAGCCAAAGACCTACATCTGTGCTGTCATGGCTGTTTTTTTGGAACCATAATAACTAGAAACTTGTTATACTGAAATAGTGGAATCCACAATTACAAAAATTGAAAATCCAGCCAATGCATGGTTTCCTTTTCTTTGTGTATTTTGACTTCCAAATGAGACCTTTCTGGCACCTTGTGTTGAGCCTCTCAATGATTTTTGTCTGTTTTATATGTCTGATGGGAAGGGTTCAGATTACCTGAAATGTCTGGAATTCATTGCTAACTCATTCTGATCCCTAAACGACTCATTCTGATCCCTTATTTATTTAAAAGATTTCTATGCTGCTTTTCTGGTGCTCAAAGCGATGTGTGGTAAAGGTATCCCCTGCTCAAAAGCCAGTCGGGTCCGACTCTAGGGTGCAGAGCTCATCTCCGTTTCTAAGGCCGAAGTGCCAGCGCTGTCCGAAGACTCATCCGTGGTCATGTAGCTGGCATGACTAATGGAACGCTATTACCTTCCCGCCTCAGCGGTACCTATTTATCTACTTGTAATTTCTTGCTTTTGAACCGCTAGGTTGGCAGGAGCTGGGACGGGAGACGGGAGCTCACTCCGTCACTCGGGACTCGAACTGCTGTCCTACCGACCTTCCGGTCAGCAGTTCAGCTTCTTAACCACTAAGCCACCATGGCCCCTTCAAAGTGGTGTACAGCAATTAAAATACAATATAAACTACAATTACCAAAAGCATTACAATAAAACCAATTAAAACGATACTGGTGCAGTTAAAGGATGTAAAAACAGCAATACCATAAAACAGATGCTCTGAAGGTACTAGTTTAACAGCCCAATCCTGTGTAAGGTACACCTGCTGGCCTAAACAGCCAGCCTCTGCATCATATGCAGGATGCGGCCCGCGCTGGCAGAGCCGGGGCACACTCGTCCCTTTCCCCGAGTGTTTGCCCCACCGGCCCCAATGGGCCTCCTCGGATATGCGCCAGCTATTCTGCTGGTGCACATCTGGATAGGCCATGTAAGGCTGGCCAGTCCCGCAAAGGGGGTGAGGATATGGCGGAATGTGCCGCCGATATCCCCGCCCCCTCCCTGGCCTGACCGGCCAATCGCCACCCTGACTTTCCCTCCCTACACCCGCCCAGTGCAACACTACCTGTGTCCAGCGGCGCGGGTGTCAGACAGTGTTGGAGTGAGCGTCGCTGGCCTCAGTGCCATCGCAGCTTACCCCCAGGATGCTGCGAAAGTGTTCTACAGCATTTTCGCAACACCCTAGGCCAGCGGAGCGCTCACTCCTCCAGCCCAACTTTGTGCAGGATTGCGCTGTAAAAAGGGGTCCCTAGGAGGTTGCTCCCTCCTCAAATGCCAAGTGGTATAAATGGATTTTGAAACCCCACTGGAAACCAAGTAAAGGGGGCTGTCCTAAGATGTTCTGGTAGTTGGTTCCAGTGATGTAGTGCCACAACAGAAAAGCCCCTGCATTTTGCCACCATTCTTTTGGCTTCAGATGGCGGCTGTATCCTAAGCAAGGCCCTGCCTGACAATCATTGGGGATGTGCAGGATTATATGGGGAATATTTTATGAGGTCATTATATGAGGTCATTAAGATATCCCAGTCCTATGTTGTAGATGTATAGAGCTTTAAAGGTCATCACCGACACCTTGAATTGGGCTTACAATGGAATGGGCAGCCAGTTTAGCTGTCAGAGCAACAGTATAGCAGAATCAACCTTCCAAGACCCGGTGACCAGCCAGGCTGCTGCATTCTGCACTAGCTGTAGCTTCTGGACCATCTTCAAGGGTAACCCCACACAGAGTGCATTATAGTAGTCTAGATGAGATGTCACTAGGGCATGGGCCACTGTAGCTAGATCCGCCTGACTCAATACACAATCTCAGCCTGCACACCAACCGAAGCTGGGCGAAAGCCCCCCAGGCTGTAAACTTGCTCTTTCAGAGGGAGTGCTAACCTGCTCTTTTAGAGCGAGTGCTACCCCTTCTAGAGCAAGTTGTAGATCTAGTACCTGCTTTGTGGCCTTCCAGATGAGGAGGACCCTGTCTTATCTGGATTTAGTTTCAGCTTATGAGCCCTTACCAGGCCCCATCCGCTTCCACGCAGTGCCCCAGAGCTTCAACAGCCCCCTAGGAGACTGGTGGAAAAGAGAGAGAGAGCTGGGTGTCATTCACATGTTGATGACACTCAAGTCCAAATCCCTGGATAGCCTTCCCCAGTGGCTTCATATAGATATTGAAGCCACCTTCCATATAATCTGACCCATCCTCTGAGATAATCAGATGGGGCCCTTTTAACTGTGATGCCATTGATGGATCCTGGAGGTGAGGGCGATCGCGGCAAGGAACAGGTGGTGGCACCTCGATTGTGGAATTCCCTCCCCTTAGAATTAAGAATGGCTCCCTCCTTGGAGACCTTTTGGTAGGGCCTTAAGACCTTTTTGTTATGTGATCAATTGGAGTTTGTCTTTATCGTTTTAATTGTTTTGTTGTTGTTTCTAATTCTGTAAGCCGCCTTAATTGCCGTTACTGGGAGAAAAGCTGGGTATAAATTATCGAAATAAACAAACAGCATGGGGGATAGAATAGATCAGGGTGTCAAACAGGGTGCTAAATAGGTATCTCCCAGCATCAACATCTGGGTCCGATTTGACCAGGAAGCAGTGGAACCACTGCAAAACAGTGCCTCCAAGACCCAACTCAGTCAGCCAGTCCAGAGGGACACTACGCCAGGATGGTGTAGTGGTTTGGGAGTCGGACTTAGACCTTGGAAGATCCAGGTTCAAATCCCCACTCAGCCACGAAGCTTCCTGGGTGACCTTGGGTCAGTCACTATCTCTCAGCCCCACCTACCTCACAGGGTTGTTGTGAGGACAAGGAGGGGAGGAAATATGTACACCACTCTGAGCTCCTTGGAGGAAGGGCGGTATAAAATGTGAAAAATAAAATAATAAATATGATTGATGGTGTTGAAGGCTATTGAGAGGTCCAGCAGGACCAACAGAGATACACTCCCCCCTATCTAATCCTTGGCGCAGGTCATCGGTCAGGGCGACCAAGGCCATCCCTATCCTGTTGCCCAGTTGATTGAATGGGGTCCAGATAATTTGCTTCTTTTAGAATTCCCTGGAGCTGAGACGCCACCACCAGTTGGATCACTTTGTCCCAAAATAGAAGGTTGGACGCTTGTCAGAAATTATCCAGAACCATTGAGTCTAGGGAGGTTTTCTTCAAGAAAGAGCAAACCAACACCTTTAAGGCTTTTGGTAGTACCCCCCCCCAGAGATTAATTTACTATCCTCCCCACCCATTCAGCCACCCCCCACCCCCCAAGGCAGATAGTAATAACCACTCTGGGCAAGGATCAAGAAGTCGAGAGGCAGGCCTCACACTGAATCACAGGTTGTATCCTAACAACTGCATGTGGAAAGAACTTTGACTTCTCCAAGCCTCCTGAAAAGCCACTTCTGAAAGTCTGGGAAACTGCAAGGGTAGGGAGAAGTCATAAGAACATAAGAAGAGCCGCCCTGTTGGATCAGGCCAAAGGCCCATCTAGTCCAGCTTCCTGTATCACGCAGTGGCCCCACCAGATGCCTCAAGGAGCACACAGCCAACAAGATAGCCTGTTTCCTGCTGTCACTCCCCTGCACCTGGCACAGAGAAAACCTACTTCCAAAGCCAGGAGGTTGCTTATGGCTTGTAACCTGTGATGGTCTTTTCCTCCATGAATCTGTCCAAACCCCTTTTAAAGACATCTAGACCAGGTGCCATCCCATCACCACAGCCTGTGGCAAGGAGTTCCACAGATGAATTACACGCTGGGTAAAATTTTCTTTTGTCCATTCTAACTCTCCCTCCACTCAATTTTAGTGCATGTCCCCTGGTTCTGGTGTTGTGCGAGAGGGAGAAGAATTTCCCTCTATCCAATCTCTCCATCCCATGCATAATTGTATATGTCTCAATCATGTCCCCCCTCAGGTGCCTTTTTTCTAGGCTGAAAAGCCCCAGACGCTGTAGCCTTTCCTCATAAGGGAGGTGCTCCAGCCCACGAATCATTCTGGTCGCTCTTTTCTGCACCTTTTCCAATTCAACTACGGTATATCCGTTTTGAGGTGTGGTGACCAGAACTGGACACAATACTCCAGATGTGGCCTTACCATCAATTTGTACAAAGGCATAATGATATTGGCCGTTTTATTCTCAATCCTTTTTTTTTAATGATCCCAAGCATGGAATTGGTCTTCTTCACAGCTGCCGCACACTGGGTCGACACTTTCATCGACCTGTCCACCAGCACCCCAAACTGCCTCACACATCTTCCATAAATGGAGCTCCAGTTTTGGGAAATTGCAGCTCCCCATGCTCCATCTCATCTCACACACCATTTTGAGGGTTCCCTGACCCTCCTCCTGCATGTTTTTTTTTTTTTTTTTAAAGGAGGCTACTGTAGAAAGACTCCTTCATGGATCATTGCCTTGTCGTGGCGAAGTGGCTTGCGTAACTCAATGAAGCCATGAGCTATGCCGTGCAGGGACACCCAAGACGGACAGGTCGTAGCAGAGAGTTCTGACTAAAAGTGATTCACTGGAGAACGAAATGGCAACCCACTCCAGTAACCTTGCCAAGAAAATCCCATGAACAGTACCAAAAGGCTAAAAGATATGACGCCGGAAGATGAGCCCCTCAGGTCGGAAGTTGTCCAATATGCTACTGAGGAAGAGCGGAGGACTATTCCAAGTAGACCCAGAAAGAGTGAAGCGGTTGGGCCAAAGCCAATAGGACGTCCAACTGTGGATGTGTCTGAGGTTGAAAGGAAAATCCAATGCTGCAAGGAGCAATACTGCTTAGGAACATGGAATGTGAGGTCTATGAATCAAGGCAAGCTGGATGTGGTCAAAAATGAGATGATAAGATTGACATCTTGGGAATCAGCGAACTAAAATGGACGGGCATGGGCGAATTTAAGTCAGGTGACCATCATATCTACTACTGTGGGCATGAATCCCTTAGAAGAAATGGAGTAGCCCTCATAGTCAATAAAAGAGTGGGAAAGGCAGTACTGGGGTGCAACCTCAAAAACGACAGAATGATTTCAGTTCGAATCCAAGGCAAACCATTCAACATTACAGTAATCCAAGTGTATGCCCCAACCACTGATGCCGAAGAAGATGAAGTTGACCGGTTCTATGAAGACCTACAACACCTTCTAGAACTAGCACCCAAAAAAGATGTCCTTTACATCATAGGAGACTGGAATGCTAAAGTCGGAAATCAAGAAATAAACGGAACAACAGGCAAGTTTGGCCTTGGAGCGCAAAATGAAGCAGGGCAAAGGCTAACGGAGTTCTGTCAAGAGAACACGCTGGTCATAGCAAACACTCAGTAAACACTCTATACAGTCAGTAAAAACAAGACCTGGAGCTGACTGTGGCTCAGATCATGAGCTTCTTATTGCAAAACACCACTAGACCAGTCAGATATGACCTAAACCATATCCCTTATGAGTATACAGTGGAGGTGAAGAATAGATTTAGGGCATTAGACCTGGTAGACAGAGTGCCTGAAGAACTATGGACGGAAGTTCGTAACATTGTACAGGAGGCAGCAACTAAAACCATCCCAAAGAAAAAGAAATGCAAGAAAGCAAAGTGGCTGTCAGATGAGGCTTTACAAATAGCTGTGGAAAGAAGGAATGCAAAAAGCAAAGGTGAAAGGGAAAGATATAAACAACTGAATGCAGATTTCCAGAGAATAGCAAGGAGAGATAAGAAGGCCTTCTTAAATGAACAATGCAAGGAAATCGAGGAAAACAACAGAATGGGGAGGACTAGAGATCTCTTCAAGAAAATTGGAGATATCAAGGGAACGTTTTGTGCCAAGATGGGCATGATAAAGGACAAAAAAGGCAGAGACCTAACAGAAGCAGAAGAGATTAAGAAGAGATGGCAAGAATACACAGAAGAACTATACAAGAAAGATCTTAATGTTCCTGATGACCACGCTGGTGTGGTCACTGACCCAGAGCCGGACATCCTAGAGAGTGAAGTCAAGTGGGCCTTAGGTAGCATTACTAACAACAAAGCTAGTGGAGATGATAATATCCCAGCTGAGCTACTTAAAATCCTAAATGATGATGCTGTGAAAGTGCTGCACTCAATATGCCAACAAATTTGGAAAACTCAGCAGTGGCCAAAGGATTGGAAAAGGTCAGTTTACGTTCCAATTCCAAAGAAGGGCAGTGCCAAAGAGTGCTCAAAGTACCGTACAATTGCACTCATTTCACATGCTAGCAAGGTTATGCTCAAAATCCTACAAGCTAGGCTTCAGCAGTACGTGGACCGAGAACTACCGGACGTACAAGCTGGGTTTCGAAGAGGCAGAGGAACTAGAGATCAAATTGCCAACATGCGCTGGATCATGGAGAAAGCCCGAGAGTTCCAAAAAACCACCTACTTCTGCTTCATTGACTACGCAAAAGCCTTTGATTGTGTGGATCACAATAAACTGTGGCAAATTCTTAAAGAGATGGGGGTACCAGACCACCTTACCTGTCTCCTGAGAAACCTGTATGCGGGTCAAGAAGCAACAGTTCGAACCGGCCATGGAACAATCGACTGGTTTAAAATTGGGAAGGGAGTACGGCAAGGCTGTATATTGTCACCCTGCCTATTTAACTTATATGCAGAGTACATTATGAGAAATGCAGGGCTGAATGAATCGCAAGCCGGAATCAAGATTGCCGGGAGAAATATCAACAACCTCAGATATGCAGACGATACCACCCTAATGGCAGAAAGTGAAGAAGAACTAAAGAGCCTCTTGATGAGAGTGAAAGAGGAGAGTGCAAAAGTTGGCTTGAAACTCAACATTAATAAAACTAAGATCATGGCATCTGGTCCCATCAATTCCTGGCAAATAGAAGGGGCAGAAATGGAAGCAGTAACAGAATTTACTTTTCTGGGCTCCAAGATCACTGCAGACGGAGACAGCAGCCATGAAATTAAAAGACGCTTACTCCTTGGAAGGAAAGCTATGGCAAACTTAGACAGCATAATAAAAAGCAGAGATATCACCATGCCAACAAAAGTTCGCATAGTCAGGGCGATGGTGTTCCCAGTAGCAATGTATGGTTGCGAGAGTTGGACCATAAGGAAGGCTGAGCGCCGAAGAATAGATGCTTTTGAACTGTGGTGCTGGAGAAGACTCCTGAGAGTCCCTTGGACTGCTAGGAGATCAAATCAGTCAATCCTAAATGAAATCAACCCTGACTGTTCCCTGGAAGGACAGATACTAAGGCTGAAACTCAAATATTTTGGCCACCTAATGCGAAGAGAGGAGTCTCTGGAGAAGACTCTGATGCTGGGAAAAATTGAAGGCAAAAGGAGAAGGGGAAGGCAAAGGATGAGATGGTTAGACAGCATCACTGATGCAACAAACATGAAAATGAGCGAACTCAGGAAGATAGTGGAGGACAGGAAGGCCTGGCGGGATATGGTTCATGGGATCACGAAGGGTCGGACACGACTTAACGACTGAACAACAACAACAACAACTGTAGGAAGAAGGAGGGCAGTGAAGTCTGTTTTGTGTGATACTTCCTTTCACACATGATTGTTAAGATAAAATCTAATTACTCTGGACATGGTTGCTCAGCAACAGATGTGCTCACCCAGCCATTCCTTTGCTTGCTCCTGCTGCGAGCTTCTTTTGAGTGAGTGAGTGAGAGAGAGAGCTACCTGTGTTCTACCTTCATGGATAGGCGGTGTGCTAAACACTTTTGCTTGGGTGCTGGGGAGAAGAATGTTACATACATATTCACCCCCACCCCCAGGCTTAGTGTAGTGCTGTGGCAATTGCAGGCACAGCTTTACTGCCACAGCAAGGAAGGTTTGCCCCTCAGGAGCCCAGTTTTGTTACCATTTTTTTTTAATTGCAGCTCCTTTTTCAGACTGTTTTGGCTTTTTGAAATAAAGTCTTTTGGACACCAATAGGAGCAGCTGGAAGCCAGGTGGTATTACTATCATGATTTGAGCAGCAGGTCCTCTGAAGATGATTCAGATTACAGCGAACTTTGTAAAGAAAAGTACCCCATTAAAAGTATTACGTTTTGAAAAGAAAAAGCAACTGCGACAATACTTGTATTTTCTTCCTCTTGTAACTAGATGTAGAGAAATTTAATGTTCTGCACTGTGCACACCCACAGAGCTTCAGGATATATTTGCTAGAAGAGGGCTTGCTTTTGATCGACATTTGGGCACGAATACGTAACAATATTAAAAGACATCAAGAGTCTATTAGTAATAAAGAGTAAGGCTTTTTCCCTTTCTTTGTCGAGAAATCTCTTCCAGCGTTTCTCAGTGGCACAGCTATGCTGAAAGTAATTTCTTTTATTCACAAGGCACAAAGGTATGCCCTATTTAAAACTAAATTCTTCCCCCCCCCTTAAATGAACTTCAAATGGAAGTATAAAAACTGTCTGTCTTCCTTTTTCAAATGTAGAACAATGTACCCAAAGGTTGATAGTGGTGTTCAGGGTTGACTATACTTATAAAAATGTATAGCTCTCTTTAGGGAGCTGAACATCCTTTTCATATGCAATTATTTCTATAATCTCCAGTCTTCCTTAACGCGGTATGAGAGATCTCCTTAAGGATTTTTCTTTGTAGTGAAGTGGTTTATGTGCTCCAGCAGAAAATGTTACTTCCCACTTGATTGTACATCTTACCTTCAAGGCTGAACTCTGTTGGGAAAGCTACTCCTTTTGCCCACCCCATAATATCTTTTGCAGAGAGTCTTTTATGTCACTCTTCCACATGTGCAAATTTTGTACAGAGTAAAATATGAAAACATACTGTACTCTGCTTTCTAGGACAGAGGGCTCTGTGTGTGTGTGTGTGGACAGTATGTAGTTTGAGCCTCGCTTTTTTGTATAGATCACTATTGTCCTTATGTGCTAACAATAGGTGTACAGATGAGCATTTCCAAGGTAGTAACTTCTTATGGCGAACAGGTAACCACTTGGTTAGCACCTGTGTCATCTGGCGAATAATGAAGAGGCTGTTGTTCTGCTGCTTTCCCCATATTTTTGAGCAGGTGTGGAAGTGTAGTGAATTTCAGATGATTGGCTTTCTAAGTGGCCACACTCTCATTGTAGTGATGGAACACTTCGTAATCATTGTCTGTATTCAATAAAGATATCCTAAAATTAATTAGTAAATGCCTAGATGCCTAGAGCGACTGTGGCGGAAAACCTGTGCTGACTCCGACCGGGCACAGGATAGAGCTCACTTTAGAGCAGTGATGGTGAACCATTTGGGCTTGGTGTGTCAAAATTTTTGAAAATGCTTAACTTGACTCTGCTGGTGTGTCGCTCCCCCCCCCCCAACTTTTAATAGTACTTTGGGTATTGCTACTTTTAATAGTAATTTTGAATTGAAATGAACTGAAAACAACTATAGAACACATTGCATTTTATTTAACATCAATTAGTGACTTTTTTGTTGCTGAGTTTTACTAGATAATAAAAGAGGTCTTCCAAAAACCTCTGCCCTAAATGTGCAAGACAAGTCTGTAAAACTTTTGCGAAAATGTAAGGTGTGTCGAGGACCTGGGGGAAACACTGGCGTGTCACCCAAAATGGCCTCGCGTGTCACCTGTGACACGCATGTCATAGGTTCACCATCAGGGCTTTAGAGCCTATTTCATGGCGGCAGCGGCAGCTAAGAGGGCTTTCTTTTCTGGTGCCATCGCATCTGCGGAGAACGGTCCAGCTGAGCTTTTCCGTGTAGTTCAGGGCCTGCTCCATCTGCCCCCCCCCCCAGTAGATGAGGCGGAACACACGGTGGCTCGCTGTGATGAGTTTGCAAAGCACTTCGTGGACAAAGTCGATCGGATTCGGCATGACTTGGACGCTGCGTTAGTAGTATCTAATGATGTCCCTGAGGCACCTGTCTGTTCTTCTTCCTGGGATTCTTTTCAGCTTGTAGAACTTGAGGATGTGGACAGCATTCTTTGGAGTGTGAGACCGTCTACTTGCCCGCTTGACCCTTGTCCTGCATGGCTGAATAGATCTGCCCGGGCGGGGCTGGCCGAGTGGACAGGGAGGGTGGTAAATTCATCTCTGAGGGAGGGGGTGGTGCCGCCGTCTTTGAAGTAGGCGGTGGTGCGCCCCCTCCTTAAGAAACCCTCCTTGGACCCCACTATTTTGAACAACTTCCGGCCAGTCTCGAATATCCCATTTCTGAGCAAGGTGATCGAGCGGGTAGTGGCGTCTCAGCTCCAGAGGGTCTTGGAGGAAGCTGATTATCTGGATCCATTCCAGTCTGGCTTCAGCCCGGGGTTTGGGACAGAGATGGCCTTGGTCGCCTTGGTGGATGACCTGCGCCGGGGACTGGACAAGGGGGAAGTGCGTCCCTGCTGGACCTCTCGGCGGCTTTTGACACCATTGACCATGGTGTCCTTCTGGGTCGGTTGGCTGGGTTGGGGCTTGGAGGCACCATTCTGAGGTGGTTCCGCTCCTTCCTGGCTGATAGATCCCAGAAGGTGGTGCTGGGGGATGCTTTGTTCAGCACCCTTGCCCTTGAGGTGTGGGGTGCCACAAGGGTCAATTCTATCCCCCATGCTGTTTAATATCTATATGAAGCTGCTGGGAGAGGTCATCCGGGGGTTTGGGGTAGGGAGTCATCAGTATGCTGATGATACTCAGCTCTTTCTCTCCTTTCCACCCGACTCCAAGGGGGCGGTTGATGTCCTGAATTGTTGTCTGGAGGTAGTTGGGAGCTGGATGGGGGCAAAAAAGCTGAAATTAAATCCTGATAAGACAGAGATTATTCTGGTCCAGAAGTCTACGACTCAGGTATTGGATCACCGTCCTGCTCTGAATGGGGTTGTATTCCCTCTGAAGGAGCAGGTCCACAGCTTGGGGGTTCTCCTGGATGCGCAGCTGCTCCTGGATTCCCAGGTAGCGGCTGTGGCCAGGGGGGCTTTTGCCCAGCTTTGGCTGGTGCGCCAGCTGCGACCATACTTGGATCGTGCAGACCTGGCCACAGTGACCCATGCCCTAGTGACATCTAGACTAGATTACTGCAATGCGCTCTACTTGGGGCTGCCTTTGAAGACTGTTCGGAAACTGCAACTAGTGCAGAATGCGGTGGCCCGGGTGGTTGCCGGGGCTTGTCGGTTCGATTCAGTCGGACCGTTGCTTCGGCGGCTACACTGGCTGCCGGTTTGTTTCCGGGCACAATTCAAAGTGCTAGTTTTGACTTTTAAAGCCCTATACGGCTGGCATCCAGGGTATTTGAGGAACCGCCTCCTTCCTTATAATCTGATCTGTACTCTGAGGTCATCAGTGGGGCCCTGTTAACCTTGCCGCCATTGATGGAGGGGGATGGCGGCATGGAATAGGGCCTTCTTGGCTGTGGCGCCCCAATTATGGAATTCCCTCCCCCTGGAATTAATAACGGCTCCCTCCTTAGAGACCTTTCGGCGGGGCCTTAAGACATTTTTATTTAGGTTAGCATTTGATGTCTGACATGGTGGGCTGGCTTTTTAATAAATGGCTTTTAACAAATGTAAATATAGGTGACCCACTGGGGCTGTTTGTTTTAATTGTTTTAATTCTTGATTTTAAATGTATATATGTATTTTAACGTTTTTATTGGAAGCCGGCTTGATTACCCTTGTTGGGAGAACGGTGGGGTATAAATTCTTTAAATAAATAATAAATAAATAAATTCTTCTGTATTGTTGCAGTGGAAATTTGAAATATAATTTGCAGTGGAAATTTGAAATATAATTACAGTGGACTTCTGCTATCCTTGAATCTGGCATCTGCGTATTTGTCTCAATGTGGAAACGGGGGCCACTGTAAAAACCTTAAAAAAAAAAAAGGTTAAAAATAGCATTCCTTACCTTCAAGCGACCATGGAAGAGACTGTAGGAGTGTAATTTCACTGTCTACAACCCTGCAAACGGAGCGTTTTGCAAGTGAAAAGGTAAGGAACGCTATTTTAATTTTTTTTAAGGTTTTCACGGTGGCCCCCTGTATCCGCGCTAAAGCGATTTTACTTCACGTGGATTTCAGTATCTCTGGGGGTCCGGAACAGATACCGAGGTCCAACTGTATTGTAATATAGACATAGTAAAGTGTAAAAATGTGACATTATGTATTTTAAATCAAGGGGAACTAAAATAGACGAAAGTTTTTATCCAAAAAAGGTCCCCCTCTGGAGAAAGAGAACTTTTAGATAGAACCTAAAATTCTACCCAAATTTAAGTGATTTTTTCCCCCTATAAGTTCATTTAACTGTATTATACCATCCTTTAGGGGAAAAAGTGTTATTTTGGTTGGAGTAAAGTTATGTTCTGGCTTAGTATCTACATATGGCATCCTTGGGCATTTGCTTTGGAACAATTATTACAGTGGGTTCACTGTGTGGTAAATATGATGGCTACCACCAGCTGGTAGTTGCCGAAACAAGCAAAAAAGATTAACCACTGCTGCTATCCTTCCCCTCCCCCCAGCATCAGGGGGCTTACCGTGCAGGGCATCGGAGAGCTGTAAGTCACATAACCATGCTTTATAATTAACCCATACTTAAGAGGCTGGCAGTTGCAACTGGTAGCCTGTGGTGATTGGCACTCTGAATGTGGCAAGGTGTAGGGATGGGAGAAGAAGAAAGTAGAAATCTGGGAGAAAACACTTTCCTTGCTGCGTTTAAGAAATGACTATGATGCTAGCATTTGAATTGCTCTTTATGTTATGATCCTTTATGGCCCTGCTCAGAACACTTACCTTTCTAATTTCTGAACTGTTTAGTATTTGCACTTGCTTTAGTAGCCCAGTGATAAATTGCACTCTTGGCTAACTTCCTAGGTTCTAGGCAGCCAAGGCTAATTTGAGCTTCACCAATTTTAGTGCTTCTGGTACTAGGACTCATCTGTAGAATATAAGGATGAGTTCCTCCGAGTACATGCAGAGTTCTTTGTGTTCATCATAGTCACAGCCAGGCCTGAAATTCCTGAATTTGGACAGCAGTTCTTCCTGATTCTTTTTCCTGAACACATTAAATGTTGTTCCTCATTGAAACGCTAGTGCCATATGTCTATCCTCCTAGGATAATATTAAAAAAATGTTGTATTAGCACTCATGAAATATTGGATTTGTTATTGCTCTTGTTTTTCAAACAAATTATGGGAACTTGTGCTCTTGGACATAAAAATTTCAACTTAAAAATCCTCAGAATTACATGGAAGCGGTTTAACCCATAGTGCAAGCCCTGTATCTCAAACGTGTAACTTGATTGTTCCCTGAAACAAACTTTGTAGAAGCATCAAATCCAGAACGGACAACTACTTCTTATTCTGTTCATGGGCATTGTCTCTGACCGATTTTCAGCAATGCTTTTGATGCTTTTAGAAAATGCTTTCAGAAAAGGCTTTTGGGGGTTGAAGGGTGGATGGCATGGGGAGAAGAGGTCAGGGATGTTGTTGTTGTTGTTGTGAAACCTTCCTTTTGCCTGTCCAAGACCTGGATACACCCCTTTGTCTTAATGTTCAAAAATGCTATATGATATCTAGATTGTAAACCACCCTGAGCTTTGGAAAAATGGTAGAACTATATTGTCAGAAATGGAGCTTGGATCAAATACTTTTTGTCAAGCAGGTTTTTTTTGTCAAATTTGGGTAAAAGTTATCGTTTCCTCCCGAAATAAACTTTCAATTAAAACTACGTAAAACTTTAAATTAACATGGCCACAAATGGTAGTGGGGGTTGATTTTCATTGCATATGTAGCAAATTCCTTTTTAAGCAGTATTTAGTTTTTGTTTTGCCTCTCTCCTTCTTTGCAAAAAAACCCTCTTCCAAATTAATACAATTGTGAAAATCGTGAGCGAGCGAGCGAGTGCAATCCTACCCAGCTCCTCCACTGGTGATTTAAATCCCCTTTCCCTTCCAAAGCCTTCTGTTCTGCCCTCCACCACTGCTGCGCCAGTGGAGGAGCTGGGTAGGATCTCTCCCTCCACCCCCCGCCGCTCTGTGTGAGAGTGAGAGTGTGTTTAGAACATTTATGGATAGGGTTTTTATTTATTTTATTTCAAAACTTTACCTAAGTTCTAAATGACTGAATCCTCTTTGCTGAAGTTTTTTTTCCAGTGTACATTATCTTCCATCTACCGGTATTTTATTCACTAACTGACTAAATTCGGTTTTGATAAGTTGAACTTGACATGGTTAAACTTCATCATCACCGTGCTGTGTGTTGATATTGCAGCACAACTTTAAAGAGCTTACATAGAAGCATAAGGAAAGTAATTGAGTTTTGGATCTATCATTGATCCAAAACAGTTGAACATGCTGAGAAGAAATATTTACAGCTTCATGCTTTTGTGTTTGCTTGGACTGGTCCAACAGTGTCACCTGCAGGTGAACAAAATGAGTTCCTTAATTCTTTCAGTTGTTAATCCAAGAGACAGCGCAATAGTATAGGAGAGCCATTGTGTGTTTAATCCCCCCCCCCGAATGTTTTATGCTGAATTTAGTGTGGGCTAAAGAAAGCTTTCACCTAAAAATCTTTCCTCCACCCCTTCTGGGCTTCATTCCTTGAAATAATTCCAAAATTAGTACTTGTTAACTACGTTTATATGAAACTCTGAGTGGATTTAACTGTATATGGTGGAAAACCTATATGATTTAATTTAAATTTCCCTAACATTTTAACTGTTTAACTGGTTTGGATTAATCCAGGTTTTCTGCAAATGAGTTTAGTAGGGTTGCCGAAAGTGATTGCAGCACACTTATGCTGTTTAAAAAGCTCCAGATGAGCAAACAGCTGTTGAGGGGAATGTTTGATCATTTTATAGATTATATCCCATCTCTCCCCAAAAGCATCTGAAGTGGTTTGCATCCAATACATACTTAAACACATCACATAAGAAGAACTAAAATATCACAGCAAAAAAAAACCCCAAAAGAATTCCAGATAAAACTCAAAAATAAAATTGGGCACAACATGCATTGACAGCACAATCTTATGTGTGTCTACTCAGAAATAAGTTCCCATTGTGTTCCCAGGAAAGTGTGTATAGGATTGCAGTCTGATTTAAATTGCTTGAGCATGCACCAATAAACATATGAGACAAATATATGGATGAAAAGGGGCCACTTTTATTGAGAATAAATACAGAGAATAGAGGAATAGAAGACCAGCAGTCTCAGGTCAGTGTAATTCACAGAACGTCTGTGAAGTGCTGAAGACAGGGGCCAATCCTAATAACTGCCCCGGGCGGTTGTTACGACCCTGACTCCAAACCACCACCCCTTCACAAAGAGGGAAGCCTCTTCACTGTCAACCCCTAATGGGCCAGGGCAGCTCACGTGATCCAGGCCAGGGACCCCCCCCATCAGACCCCCCCCCATGCCGGAGGGCAGCTGACAAATGGAAAAAGACGGGGGACATCCCCTGCCCTTGCTGCCCCAAAGTTTACACCGCTACCCCAACTTCCAGCCTTCTAACCCATGCTAACCTGCAAATAAGTGAATGTTAGTGAAAATAAATAAAACTGAGCCCAATTACAGTCAGATGTAGGTAAAAAAACTACACACCAAAGCCAATCAGGTGCACAGAAAAAATCCTAACTGGCCCCCAAAGGTTGACCAGCAAAGCCCAGATTGCAAAAAAGGGAGGGTGGGAGGGTTAACAGCTATTGCTGGCTCAAGGAAGAAACGGGAGGGAGTGTAGCCGGGGCAGGCAGATAAACCCTTCCTTGCCCCGCCCACACTCCAATTACCTGTACAGAGGGGGTGGTTACAGCCCCCTCCCATGTGTTCCTGAAGCGGCTCAGCAAAGTCCGAACCCTGTGCTAAGGGCACAGTTCAGAAAACACCTGGATGGACAAAAATGTGTTTACTTGGTGCTGAAAGTGCCATAAGCATCAGCACGAGGTATAGGCATCTTGCACAAAGGAGGGTATTCTACAAGCAGGGTTCCACCGAGTTCCCACCTGCCAGGTCTCTGTAAGTGACGGAACCTGGAGAAGGTGTTTATTAATGAAAACATGCTGGGAAAACTCTGACATAAACTGATAACCCTGTTGTGGTTTATAAATATTATTTTGTATCCTCAAAACCAGTGTCTAGAGTTGTTTTAGGTCTTGAGAAATTAACATGATGGTTTCCTGCTGTTTTCCATAGCACTGTATTGAGAATACAGATGTCAACTCCTGACAGTGCTCTCATTAAGCCATATGTGGTAACTATATTGCCAGAGTTATCTTTAATTCCCTTGCACACCACACTTTTTACCTCATGGCTTCTCACTGTGGCAGATAATGCTAACCTGAATCAATCTTAAACTTGAATTTAAGTCTCGTTTCATTTGCTTCATAAATATGACAGGCCTTGTCCCAGAATGCATACAGTCTGAAAAAGTAAAGCAAAATGCTAAGAGTATTGTAATACAGAAAGATAGGTGGTTTCCAAGTAGCTCACAACACAGAAGGGATTATCTGTTGTGGTTCCAGAAATGCTTTCTAGATGCGAGTTTTTGAAGATGGATTATAAGGAGTGGGTGGGTGTGTCTTGGTGTCTCTTTCCCTTGCGCCTTCAGCTCATAGCAGTTAATGGTGAAGCTACTAAGATGCCTGCCCAGTATTGGGGATGCAGGGGATGAATTTGTGTGTTCACTTTCAGAGCTTTGCTCTGAAAGTGCAGGAATGGGCCTTCTCATTAAGCTATCGTTTTGAGCAAAACAGAGGAGCAGGGACGTAACTTGGGTGGAACCTGAGGAGTAGCTGCTCCGGGCATACAGGTATAAGCCCAATGGAGGTGCAACCCTTAGGCTCCACTACCTAATTGCCTTCGTGTTTGGCTCGGAAGCTCCGAGCGGAACGCAAGGACAGCCATTTGCTTGAAGCCTCCACGTGCCCCTGTTCTCTTCAAGAGAAGAGGGTCATGTGGAGATGCAAGCAATACGGATATGTTTCCCAGGCTTCGGTGCAGATGGGAGGTCCTCCTGCCCGTGCCGCAGCCTGGGAAAGAGCGGCACATGGAGCTGTTTGTGGCGCGGAATGGAGGGTCCTTCTGCCTGTGCTGCAGCCTGGGAAACGACACATGGAGCTGTTTCCCGAGCTGCGGGGCGGATGGGAGGACCCACCCGCCAGCCCCAGAGCCCGGGAAACAGCGGTGTGGGCTCCGTGCCCTTGCAGAGCACACAGAGCCCGTGCCGCTAACCTGGAAGTGATATCACATGTCATCACTTCCGGGGCACAGCAATCTCCTGTGTCCTGGGTGCCACAGGAGATTGTTACACTCTTGCAGAGGAGTGCCCATTAATAGTCTCATTTGCATAAGGTGTCACTCAATAAGTGAAAAGTCTTGGATGTATGAATAAAACTCTAGGGTCATTCCTGCATAGTCTTAAGTGCTAGGTGGAAGCTCCTGACTAAATATCTTTTCCCCACCAAAGAGTTAAAACATGACCCACCAGCTAAATGTTATCACTTGGCTGGATGGGATCATGAGTGGCTCTTATTGCATAACCTGACTGTTATGACTAGACTTGAGAATATTGTTAACATATCCTAAGTTTAACATCTGAGTGTGTAATCAATCCTAAAGTGTTACGGGTTTACTAACTTATCTTTATATAGGGAGATCTACAGTGTGCAGATCTTCATGTTACCGCTTAATGAAATAAAATTCCTTTCTTTAATTGCACTAAAGAACATTTTTAGTGTGCTCAGTGCAAATATGACTTTGACAACACACTATTAATAAAACAAACAGGATTTCTCTTATGAGAAATATTTCATTACTAGTATTGGAACATTGTAGAATCCCTGGAGTTGGCTATTGATTTTCTTTTACTTTTGTGAGATTTAATGGCTTCTCATAAAATGCTTTGTGCAAAGAAATTCACACATCTGTAAAACTACTGTATAACTCTTTTGTGCTTCCCCCCAACCCCCACATACAAAAAGCACTATACATTTTAAAGAATAAAAAAGCAGTCTTTATAGTTAATGCAAATGATGCATTAAGCTAGACTCTTTTGCTAGACTACAATTTAAAGGTACTCTGAAGTACAATTATCTTTGATTTAGCTGTAAAAATTTCAGAATAACAGCTGTGCTTGCTGAGTGAATATTCCTCTACAGAGAAATGGATTTGAATGGATTTAGGGAGAGCGGGGGAGGGATGGTGAAATAGAAGCAAAAATGAAGAATGTATTAATGTCTGTCTTCGTTGAAACTTTTTTTAGTCTTTAAGTGTGGCTGAAATTTTCTTCTATAGTTGTAGAATAAAAATACTGAAAAATGCAATAATAATGTATCTAAAGGCAATTGTAAAGACCAAAATGTATTCCTTGAATGTGATTATATTGTCAGTACATGCAAAAAAGTTTTATAATTATGTAGTCTAGTAAGCCTTCTTTGAAATTCCTGCAAAATAATGTGGCTTACAAATTCCATAGTCAACAGATTATTGCCCTAGTTAATTTAATATTTAACATAAATGTTACCTTTTTGGGTGTTAAAAGCTTGAAAGATGAAATGTCCCCCCCATGAATATTAGTTCAACTATTTGTAAGCATTCCTTAAATTATGAGTTTGCTAGTCTTAATTATGATTTGGAATCAGAATATATATTTATCTGTGAAATCATGCGTGATGGAAATCTAAATAAGTATCCATGAAGTTAAGCATTTTAAGTACAATTTTATGTGTCATTCTTTTTTTTCATAAGATTATGCTGGTGCTTAGGTACATTTTATTGTTTTGTTGAATACATCACCAAATTAGAGATACATGAAAATAAACATTTTGGAATATATAGTTTTTCTCTGAACCTGTAGTCTATCCATTGTGGGAATGATGTAACATCGCTGATATGGGTGGTCAAAAGTGCGAGTGTTTTCCTTTGATTGTGATTCTTGGTTCCATGTTTTCTAACAGTCTGGCTTGTAATTAAGGGCCTAATGCTCTGATTACAATGAAAAGTCATTGTCCTGGAGGAAGGAGTGTTAGAACTTTCCCACACTTGTTGAATCTCCTCTACAAATACCTGATAGAGGCCATTTTCCTTCCCACATCGGCTTAGGTTGTTTTTCTTTTCAGGGCCCAGCTACAGAGAGAAACAAGATAAAAGTTTCAAAAATATTTAAGCACCCCGTCCTATGTGCCCATTGCCTCACCACCCGCATTGGCATTATGAGGCAAATGGAATATCGGGAGCCTCATATTTGTCTTGTAATGTATCGTTTGGCCCTGTGTAACTAGACTGTTGTAACAGAATAAGGCATTCATTCATAGAACAAACTACTTATTCACTTTTTATGGAAGAAGGGGGGGGGGAAATGCTGCAGTTCTGTAGGACACATGTGGTTATCCCTCGGTAGAGCTGCGAAGGATCCAGACTCATCTTTGCAAATCTGCTCTTCTTCCCACCTTTGAGTCGCATCAACACACCATTGTTATACATGTACTGATTAGCTGTTACCAACAGCATGAGCTTAGAGCCACATTACAAACCCTTCTTTCAACTGGTGGTATGCTTATTAGCTGTCAGCCTCTCCTGCCTAGTAACCACTGTGAGGGGAAGAAGGAGAGGGAAGTGGCTTGACCAATGACTCCTCTCAGCTGTTCCCCCCTTCCCCCCCCCATACAGACACACATACATACATTGTCTCTCTCACTAACTTCTCTGGATAGCGTTGAGTAAGACTTGAGTAAGGCTAAGTAAGACTATGAGGCATAGACACAAATTGCTCTTTTAGATAACGGCAACTAGGTAGGTTTGTTTAATAACAATTTAATAACAATAACAAAGGAAAAGGTTTATCGAAACTAAAAATGGGAAAGCAGACAAATTATAGCAGCAGTCAGATTATAAACTTGAGATCAGAGACAAAAGAAATTAAGAATAATTTCTAATTAAGACTTCCCTGAATTAAATAGTCCATTTACAAGTCGACCTCCTGGGGAGGGGAGAGCTTTTTTCAGAGTTAACCATGTCCTGCCTCGACAGCATGACAACTTTTATTCTGCTTGGCTGGCATCTTGTAACTTAAGTTAGCTGGTCGGCTTTCTTTTATCCCATTTATGGCAAACTACCCCCCCCCCTCCGATAGGCAAACTTTGAAATTAACAGACCATCAGATTTCCCAATTCCAAGTCGGGTAGGTTCAGTGGACCAGTGACCAGATATGAGCTGAACGCAGTGGGTATCCAGGAGGGTTTTGGGCAAGGCTGTTTCCCTGGTGATTCCAGATTGGCATCACACGTCTTAAGGGGGAATGCTGTGTGAAATGTGTTTTAGAAGTAGGTTTTCTCTGTGCCAGGTGCAAGGGAGTGGCAACAGGATACAGGCTTCTTGTGTGTTCCCTGAGGCATCTGGTGGGGCCAATGTGAGATACAGGAAGCTGGACTACATGGACCTTTGGCCTGATCCAGCAGGGCTCTTCTTATGTGACCCAGAGCTCTTGACAGACTGAATGAAACATCAGACTGGTTCCTAGGCAGTGGATCCAGATGTAATGCATTTTGGGAAACAAGGGGTGGGTTCCTCAGGAGAAGGGTGTTTGTTCACACCAACATAGTTACCTACATCTGCAATGAAGCTCCTTCAATGAAGCTACCACTGTGGAAAACCAGAATACAACTTCCACATATAAGGAGAGCCTTCTGCAAAGAGAGAGTGCTCCATGATGCAGTGGTAAAATGTTTGTCATATGGGTTTGAGTACAATTAAAGACCCACATGGATTATAATGATGGGAAATAAAAGCACCTGGATCTTTGTATCAACTTGCCCTAACTTGTCCATTTGTCAAATAAATTATAAATGATCATCCACTATCTCAAACGTGTTGATTCCAGTGTTACAAATTATAATATACATCTAACACTTGTGCACATTTGGTTTTCTTCAATGCAATAATTTCCGTTAAGGATGGGCAACCAAATGTGGAAAAAGAGGAGAAAAATATGAATAGGTTGATGTGTGATAGTGATGCGCACTAGTTGAAAAAATTCATGTTTGAGTAAGGAACTTATTGGAATCCATTTTAGATGACAGAGGAATATCTGAGGTTAGCATAACTCTGATTAGTGGTGTGAATGTGAGCAAAAGCAAAATAAGCAGGATGGAGTTGCTTTTGGGTTTAAAACATTTAGATCATTATTTAAGCTTGCAAGCTGAGAAGCTCATTATGTAGCATCAGAGTGGAATTCCACAAAGCGTACAAGCTGTTCTTCTGACTACACTCTGACTGTTAAAGTTTGCTTTGTATAGACTCGTAGCAAAGTTTCTTATTCTAGAAAAATGTAAAGAGCAGTTGGCTTGATTCTCCTTTTCTGTATAAGTATTTTTTTCAGTATGCCCTCCTTTTGGGCAGGAGGTCTGGCTCATTCGGTAGAGCTGCAGCCTTTTATGCCTGAAGATCTGAGGACGGCAGTTCGAGACTCCAGAAGAATCCGTGAGCAGTCGAAGAGTTGTTGATCTCTGTTGTTGACCTCGCCACTGATGAGCTGCAGAGTCTTTGTGTGAGAGAGAAAGCTGCAGTTCTGTGTGGGAGGCAAAGTTTGCCTGTCAGTCAAAGTGAGGGAGGCAAATGCCAGAGAGAGGTCAGACTGAAAGGAAACCACCTGGAATGAAGTGTTCTATGAAAGATTAGTACATTTACAGCGCAATCCAGACTAAATATCTGGTGGCGGAGCGAGCGCTTCCACCACCGGAAGCCGTCGCGAATGTGCCGTAAAGCACATTTGCAACGACTTTAGAGTAAGGGCCGCTGGCGCAAGGTAAGAGATCCACTGCCGGATCGCCCCTGCAGCCTACGGTGGAGGTAAGAGATCCCCTGGCGGGTGCGGGGGGCAAATCCGGCAGTGAGGGAAGAGATCCATTGACTTGGGCTGGGAGGGGGCGGAGATGGTGGCCACCATATCCTCATCATGTTCCGGCCGCCGTGGCCTTTAGACGGCCTCCTCTTACTTCTGCCTCTTAAATCCTCCTCTTAAATTCGAGAAGGCCCATTGGGGCCGGACCGCGCTACACTGGGGAAGGGGGACGAACGTCCCCTTCCCCCCCGAGTAGACCCTCAATTAGACATCCGGGCCGATCTCGATCAGCCCTGAACGAGGATCGGATAGTTAGGCAGAATTGCGCTGTTATTGTAATGTAAAAACTGTCTGGTTTAGAATTGCCTGCCTATGTAAACCACCTTGAATTAAAGTTGGAGGAGAAATCCAATGACCAAGAAAGGCAGTATATAAATTTTATTTTTCTTCTTTATTGTTCAGAAGAGTTTTCTCCTCACTCTATTATTTCTTCACTATGTTGTTTGATCAGTCTTCATCTCTGTTCTTTAGGTCTGAATATTTTTACTTAAGCATCCTAATAACACTTGTCAATAGATTAAGCAACTAAAGCTTATGTAGCTTTAGTTAAATTAAAAGTGATTAAACTACTATGCATCCAATGGGAGCTTTTTTTCCCAGGGTAAATAACCATGGGGTGATCTGATCAGGACCATGGACAGAGGGTTAAACCTCTCCCCACCCTGTGTCACAATTCTGATCTACAGTTTGCCAGTCCAGCTATTAACTGAATAAGAAATTAGCATGCTACCTCAAATGCATAAAGAAATGTCTTGTTCCCTTGTTAAGAGGAGTCGGATGTCATCTTCGCTCTTCAACTTTATCATTACTTTTCCGTTTAATTCTCTTTTCCTGCACCGTTTTTCCTAGATCAGCAGTTTGAATAGCTTAGGCAACATTAATTGTTGCGTAATAAATGAACAGTGCATTAGCTTTTAAAGGGCAAAGGTAACAGGTAACTGTCACAAACTGTCTATCAGATGACTTAAAACAAGGGATGTCCCTTTTGAAAGAAAAACTATGTGTGAAGTACAGATGTAAAATCTGCAATGAGAAAATGGTCCTTTTGTGAATGGATGGGAAGAAGAATCACATCTAGACTTCATCCCTTCAGGTTGATGTCTAGATGGGAATCCTGGGAAGTGGTATGTGCATAGGGTCCTAGAAGATGCCTAGTGTTGCCCTATTGGGAGAAGTCATACTGTCTCTCATAGTCTTGGCAAAGACTTTTCCTTACTGTGTGGAGTCTAAACTGGCAATACATTTCTTCTGTGATTTCTGGTTTCATTTGTTGAGATAGTTCACCTGGAGAAGTACAACTTTATGTTAAAAAGTTGCTTCAGCTCTCGCTCTTTTGTGAGTGTGTTTCAAGGAACAAACAAAATCCAATACAAATTTGGATTTCCCCCCCCTTACTATAAAATTTTATCGTATATGTGTATATAGTATATATAGTATACATAAAATTTTATCGTATATAATTTTATACTAACTGTTCACAGGTAAGAGAATGTGTAATAGTTTGGAAGTGAAACAGGACCATCCTCCCCCACAAGTACGTGCTGGTTTTCTATGTACTAAGGAGACTCCCTAAGTATGCAGAAATATATACGGGGGGGGGGGTGTCCACGGATCTGCTATCTGTGGATTCACTTATACATGGATCGTGGGCGGGCCCTGGCTCCCCCCATGCCCATTACCTTTATTTTAGCGGATATCTCTGGTGCCAGCTTCTTACTTCCTGTTTAATTAACGGAGACATTCTACCAAGCAGGCTGCTTGCCTGCTTCGTCATTATAAGCAGCTTGCTGCTTATAGAGTTTTGGTGAATCAAGAACCCCCCTGACCTGGTGCCAGCGATATCAGCTAAAATAAAGGTAATGGGCACTGGGGTGTGTGGGGGATAGCGTCCCCCCCATCCACGGGTTCCCGGTATCTGTGTTGGGGGGAGCCTACTGTACTTTTGTAAATTAAAAGGAAAAAAAATATATTCCCTGGCCTTTTGCTCTTCCATCTTTGCAAAATGCTGAGGGCATGGAGCACTTGAAACACAGAATATTAGGGTGTCAGTGCAGGAAGGGGAAGAAAAATTGAGGACAGGGTGGAGATAGAATTTGCTTTTCAGTCTTCTTAAAAGTTCATAGCAAGTACCTGGGAGGAAATACTTGGAGGGATGTGTGCCATGGAGTTAAAAAACTGTCTCCTTCATTATATGAGAGATGGCCTCATGAGAGTGGAAAATGAAAAATGTGTCCTTCCCTCCTCTTCCCCCCTTCGCAAAACCTGAACAGCGCTGCAGGCCTCCTGTCTCAAGTTGGCTGCAGTCCTGTTCAGGAGCACTTCTTTTCGTGGGGTACACTGCAACATTGTATTTCATGTCTCTTTCTAATTTAAAGATAGAGGTATTTTATTGGATGCATTTTGAGACTGTTTCATCTCATGGTTTAAGAGACACAAGCGTATGTTTCTAGCAAAGAAACCCCATTGCTGTTCTTAATCCCTCTCAGTGTTAAACACTGCCCTTTGTCCACTGGTATTCACACTTGCAGAACTGTTTTAAACTTGCCCAGCAATTTTATGCGCACGTTTTCTCTCTCCTTTCTTGGTGATGAAGCTAATTTTGGAGCAGTTCCCAATGATTATCTGGGCACTGCTGAGGGTGAGGGTGGAGATTACATGGGCAGAGAAAAATGTAAGTTGACAGTCAAAATATTGACAGTTAACCTATTTTTATTTGGCCATGCCTTAATACGGAAAGCCTGATAGCTATGTCTTGCATGAGTTCTAATTCATTAACCAAATGTGACACTTTGTTTTCTGTCCACTTTTGTACTGGGAGAACTGAAGTGGTATAATAGTGATATAAATGAAAGCACTGTTTAGGTTGCTAACTGAAGAAAGACTAGAAAGGAATTTCAATGCTTTTTTTTTCTTCAGAACACGATATAAGCTTTCCAATGTCCTTAAATGAGATTATGGCTGTGTGCGAAACTTGTCATGGTCACAGACCCTGAAAGTTAATTGTAAGAGAGAAGGACTGGTAAAACTAGCTATGATTGTCTTAGTTTAACAAGGAAGATCACTTGTGAAAGCTAGTTTCTCTGTGTGTAGTCAATGTGAATGCAGATATGCATCCCCATCTATGTTTGCAGTGCTCATCTGGTTCGTATTGAACTGGCTAGATCAGTGGTTCCCAAACTTTTTGACTCGCGGCTCCCTCGACCTCCCTCGCCGTTAGCCGTGACTCCCCATTACAGTGCATGGAAGAAACAGGCACTCTTTACATGCTCAGAGGCACCCTTTCTTATATGTATGTGTATATTCCCAAAACGAGCCCTAAAGTGGATTTTCCATGCTTATGCTGAGCAGCGGCTAAGCCAGGAGTACGCAGGGTGGGGTTGGGATGCTTCCCTCCCTCCATTGGCAGGCCTGGGTAGAGGGCACTGATGTTGTCTGTGTTAGTCCTATTCATGGCAAGAGAAACATCAAAGCATGGGAGGGAAGCCCCAGTTGCAAAAGAGAGAGAAAGCTAGCTCCTTTTGGTAGCATCTTTGCAAGATGAAAAACAGATTCTTATACTGCCTGGCAGTTTCCGGGGGGGGGGGGGTTGTCCCAGCAAATAGAGTGGGGAACGAACTTAGAGGTGGGTCAGAAAGGAAGAAGGAGAGAAATCCTAATAATTAATCAACCAAACTAAACATAGAAATCAAAGACTGTATGTAAAGCAGAACCTGCTCTGCACCATTTTCAATTGCAGTTCTTGCATTTGTTTTTTGTTTGCTTTATTAAAAACATTCAACAGAAAGAAAATACTTTACTTGCAAACTTGCAATGTCTCAGGATTTGGAGAGAAATGAGATGTTGTCTTTGCAGCTCCAGCTCCAAAGTACCGGTACTCAGCTTATCAATAGAGTTGTTAATCGTTCTTTAACATAAGATAAGCAAGGGCTTCGCTCACGTGGTTAAAAACAAGATGTGGAAACTGCCTACAAACCTGAAGTGTTTTGAAATTAACTTTGAGTGATCCGATGTGAAGAGGCAGGTTTTCCCGATCTTTGTTTTTGCTCTCTCTCTCTCTTGCAAGCAAGAATATGTGTTAATTAAAAGATTAATGCGACGCCCCTGGCTGCTTTTGATGACCCACTTGGGAGTCGCGCCTCACACTTAGAGAACCTCTGGGCTAGATGGTTCTTTTGATGTGAATGAATGAATTTGTGCATGCCCTCCAAGGATACCATGTTACTCTTGGGAACCTGCTTGCATCTGCAGTTGGATGGGCAGCCCAATCCTACCTAAATCCCCACGCGGAAATGCAGCGGTGCTAGCGCAGTTTCCGCTGTATCCCATGGGGGATTTTTGGCTGCTGGAGGTCTTCTCGGGGTACGAGGAGACCTTGCCCCCGGGGTAAGCCCCAGCAGCCAAAATGGGGCCACATGGACCTACGCCAGCTTAATTGCTGGCGCAAGTCTGCGTTGCTCCGTGAAGGTGGATCAGGCCCGAGAAGGAGATCTGAATTTGGTGTGCCCCACCACCCCTAATCCCACCTCCCTCCCTGGCCTGATCTGCCTTCCTCTCCATCACCATCACGGAGACTACATCTTGGACTGTTTCAGAAACTTCTGCAGTTGTTTCTTTGTGGAAGTGCACTGTATTGGGGTCCACAAATGTCAAAGCAAAGTAGATCCCATTAGCATTATCTACGGTTAGAAATGTGTAGAATATTATGGCACAGAAGTAATGATCCTTATTCACATGCTAAATTAACATTGTGAGCCAGTTCAAATTGAAGATTGGGAAGGAATCCTTTTTGTGGAAGACCTGAACGGATACGTCAGTTTTTACCCTAATCAAGATCAGGAGTTCCTGTCATTTTCAAGGCTGATGGCTAGGTATGAATTGACATTGTCTGCTAAGTGGCAATACAGGGGGGCCCCTGTATCCACTGATTCCTCATCCACGCTTTCAGTTATCCACGGATGAGGAATCCCCCCACACCTTCCACAGCCCCCCCCCCGCACTTACTTTTAGGAGAAACCTCGGTTTTTTTCTTCAAATGTCCCGTGTTTGCAGCTTCTTTGCAGGGACTTTTGAAGAAAAAAACCGAGGTTTCTCTTCTAAACATAAGTGCCGGGGGCTGTGGAAGGTGTGGGGAGTCGCATCCACCCCTCCCACACACACTTACCTTTAGCTGGAGAAACCTCCGTGTTTTTCTTCAAAAGTTACGAGGCTGTAGCTGCTTTGCTGACTTGACCAACAAGACTTAGGTGATAGCTAGAGTCTCGAGACTCTAGCTATCACCTAAGTCTTGTTGGTCAAGCTTGCAAAGCAGCTACAGCCTCGTAACTTTTGAAGAAGAACACGGCGGTTTCTCTGGCTAAAGGTACGTGCCTGGGGTGTGTGTGTGTGGAAGGCGCGGGGGGGGGGGTCGCGTCCGCCCCCTGCACTTACCTTTAGCTGGAGAAACCTCCGTGTTTTTCTTCAAAAGTTATGAGGCTGTAGCTGTTTTGCAGGCTTGACCAACAAGACTTAAGTGATAGCTAGAGTCTCGAGACTCTAGCTATCACCTAAGTCTTGTTGGTCAGGCCTTGCAAAGCAGCTACAGCCTCGTAACTTTTGAAGAAAAACACAGAGGTTTCTCCGTTAAAACGTAAGTGCTTGGGGGTGTGTGGAGGGTGCGGGGGGCCGCACAGGCCTGCGGGGGTCGCGTAGGCCCACGGGGGGGTCGGCCCCCCCTGAAAATCACGGAAATGGGCATTCGCCCATTTCCGCGGTTTCAGCTATCCACGGTGGGGGCTGGAACGTATCCCCCGTGGATATGGCGGTCCCCCTGTACTTGCAATTGCGGCATTTACTAGTGCCCTGATGGCGAACCTATGACACGCGTGTCACTGGTGACACGTGAGGTCATTTTGGGTGACTCGCCAGTGTTTTCCCCCAGGGTCCCTGACACACCTTACATTTTCTCAAAAGCTTTACAGGCTTGTCTTGAACATTTAGGGCACAGATTTTTGGCAGACCTCTTTCATTATCTAGTAAAACTCAGCAACAAAAAAGTCACTAATTGATGTTAAATAAAATGCAATGTGTTCTATAGTTGTTTTCAGTTCAATTCAATTCAAAATTACTATTAAAAGTAGCAATAGTCAAAGTACTATTAAAAGTTCGGTGTGTGTGTGTATGTGTGTGTGTGTGTGTGTGTGTGACAGACAGACAGACAGAGTCAAGTTAGGCATTTTCAAAAATGTTGACACACCAAGCCCAAATGGTTTGCCATCACTGTACTAGTGTCTAATTCTGATCCTGAGACATTATCCACCTCTCAGACTCATCACTCTTAGAAATACACTTTTAGAGTCAATGGAAAAAATAAGCCTGCAGTATTTGTTTATATAAATATTTGATGTCACTGAACAAATATGATACTCAACTTCTTAGAGTAAGATGGAATGCAGAGCTGAACTGTCCTATCTTGTTATAACCAATAGAAGATGGTTTCAAATAATTTATGCATTATCTATGGATCTTAGACTGCATTTCATTCAGCAATTTTGGGACGAAGTTATTAACAGTATTAATGTTGTACTGCAACAATCACTTACGTGCCAATACCTCCATCCTTCTGAACTATCTACAAGTGTGTGTCCCCCTTTATGACAGATCGCTTAATGACAATCCGCATATATGACAGAGGTTCCCAAAGTGTAAACAAAGAATTAAAGCTACAGTACTGTATTTTAAATGCAAAAAATCTTGTTTTTAACTCTCTGTGTTTGTATGTGTGTTTCTACCTCAATTGACAGGTAGAAATCTTGTTGTGCTTTGTGCTTTGTGTACACTCATAATGTACACTGTGTTCACCATTCATTCCCTATTACAACTCCACTGTGTTACATTGAGGACTCGCTTAATGACGGTTTCACTATATGACGGGTTTTCCAGAACGTATTCCCCTTGTTAAGCGGGGCATACCTTGTATCATGGAAGTTAACAGTGGGACAGCAGAAATGGACTCTTGCACTTATGGTAGCTAAAAGACTGATATTGAAACATTAAAATGTTACGTGCCCCCCTACTATTGTTGTTGTTCAGTCGTTAAGTCGTGTCCGACCCTTCGTGATCCCATGAACCATATCCCGCCAGGCCTTCCTGTCCTCCACTATCTTCCTGAGTTCGCTCATTTTCATGTTTGTTGCATCGGTGATGCTGTCTAACCATCTCATCCTTGGCCTTCCCCTTCTCCTTTTGCCTTCAATCTTTCCCAGCATCAGAGTCTTCTCCAGAGAGTCCTCTCTTCGCATTAGGTGGCCAAAATATTTGAGTTTCAGCCTTAGTACCTGTCCTTCCAGGGAACAGTCAGGCTTGATTTCATTTAGAATTGACTGATTTGATCTCCTAGCAGTCCAAGGGACTCTCAGGAGTCTTCTCCAGCACCACAGTTCAAAAGCATCTATTCTTCGGCGCTCAGCCTTCCTTATGGTCCAACTCTCGCAACCATACATTGCTACTGGGAACACCATCGCCCTGACTATACGAACTTTTGTTGGCATGGTGATATCTCTGCTTTTTATTATGCTGTCTAAGTTTGCCATAGCTTTCCTTCCAAGGAGTAAGCGTCTTTTAATTTCATGGCTGCTGTCTCCGTCTGCAGTGATCTTGGAACCCAGAAAAGTAAAATCTGTTACTGCTTCCATTTCTGCCCCTTCTATTTGCCAGGAATTGATGGGACCTGATGCCATGATCTTAGTTTTATTAATGTTGAGTTTCAAGCCAACTTTTGCACTCTCCTCTTTCACCCTCATCAAGAGGCTCCTTAGTTCTTCTTCACTTTCTGCCATTAGGGTGGTATCGTCTGCATATCTGAGGTTGTTGATATTTCTCCCGGCAATCTTGATTCCTGCTTGTGATTCATTCAGCCCTGCATTTCTCATAATGTACTCTGCATATAAGTTAAATAGGCAGGGTGACAATATACAGCCTTGCCGTACTCCCTTCCCAATTTTGACCCAATCAGTTGTTCCATGGCCGGTTCGAACTGTTGCTTCTTGACCCGCATACAGGTTTCTCAGGAGACAGGTAAGGTGGTCTGGTACCCCCATCTCTTTAAGAATTTGCCACAGTTTGTTGTGATCCACACAATCAAAGGCTTTTGCGTAGTCAATGAAGCAGAAGTAGGTGTTTTTTTTGGAACTCTCGTGCTTTCTCCATGATCCAGCGCATGTTGGCAATTTGATCTCTAGTTCCTCTGCCTCTTCGAAACCCAGCTTGTACGTCCGGTAGTTCTCGGTCCACGTACTGCTGAAGCCTAGCTTGTAGGATTTTGAGCATAATCTTGCTAGCATGTGAAATGAGTGCAATTGTACGGTAGTTTGAACACTCTTTGGCACTGCCCTTCTTTGGAATTGGAATGTAAACTGACCTTTTCCAATCCTTTGGCCACTGCTTAGTTTTCCAAATTTGTTGGCATATTGAGTGCAGCACTTTCACAGCATCATAATTTAGGATTTTAAGTAGCTCAGCTGGGATATTATCATCTCCACTAGCTTTGTTGTTAGTGATGCTACCTAAGGCCCACTTGACTTCACTCTCTAGGATGTCCGGCTCTGGGTCAGTGACCACACCAGCGTGGTCATCAGGAACATTAAGATCTTTCTTGTATAGTTCTTCTGTGTATTCTTGCCATCTCTTCTTAATCTCTTCTGCTTCTGTTAGGTCCTTGCCTTTTTTGTCCTTTATCATGCCCATCTTTGCACAAAACGTTCCCTTGATATCTCCAATTTTCTTGAAGAGATCTCTAGTCCTCCCCATTCTGTTGTTTTCCTCGATTTCCTTGCATTGTTCATTTAAGAAGGCCTTCTTATCTCTCCTTGCTATTCTCTGGAACTCTGCATTCAGTTGTTTATATCTTTCCCTTTCACCTTTGCTTTTTGCATTCCTTCTTTCCACAGCTATTTGTAAAGCCTCATCTGACAGCCACTTTGCTTTCTTGCATTTCTTTTTCTTTGGGATGGTTTTAGTTGCTGCCTCCTGTACAATGTTACGAACTTCCGTCCATAGTTCTTCAGGCACTCTGTCTACCAGGTCTAATGCCCTAAATCTATTCTTCACCCCCCTACTATTAGTCAATGGAATGAAGTTCTTTTGTTGTTATTGGCTTTTAAGCCAATGGCTTTAAAAACGTTTTTTAAAAGCATTCCCTTACCTAAGTGCAGCAAACTTTGCTGGCTGCAGGGCAGTCTCTGGCACTCCCGAAGACTACTTCTGGGTCACGTAACTCCCTCCCTTGGCCCTGGCTCGCCCCAGAATGCGAAGTGGCCTTTGAGAGCGCCAGAGACTGCCCTGCAGCTGCCATGGTTAGGTAAGGGAATGCTTTTTAAAAACTTTAAAAAAAGGTTTTTTTTTAAGCAGACCTCAGTATCCCTGGATTCTTGTTATTCACAGGGGTCTGGAACAGATCCCCCATGGATAACGAGGGCCCACTGTAGTGTATGAAATACATAAAACTGTACATTGCTTAAACATATTTATATTTCCTTTTTTAAAATGTATCTTAGTTTCTCCTTGTTATGGTCTTGAAACTAGATACTGTATATCTTAGTTCCTGTTTGTAACTGTTTTGTTTTGTTTGCATTATGTTCTTAAATGTGTTTTAGTTTCTCCCACAAAAAAATGAAAAAAAAATCTCTTAACTATGGAGGGGCAGACATTAACACTTTAAACTACCTTGGAAGGGAGTTAATAAGCACATGTTCTCCATCTTCAGTCTCCTGCTCCAGTGTCTCATTCAGCGTAAAGAATGGGAGGTAAAACTATCCTTTCCCAACACTGTACTGCTCACTTACAATGCAATCCTATCCAACTTACACCACCTGTGTAACCAGCGGAGGAGGGCATGGCGGGAGACTTTGGAGGAGAGGGGAGATTTAAATCCTCTTTGAATCCTTCTTTGGAGGGGCTTTGAATCCACTTTCCGTTCTGGGGCCTCCCGTTCTTGCTGCACCGCTGGTTACACCGGTGGTGTAAATTGGATAGGATTGTGTTGACTGTCCCAAACCTCAGCAGTCAGCGCTATAGGAAAATTGCAGTAAGCGAACAGGAGCAGAACTTGTCCACCCCAGAGCTCAGCAAACACATGCTGTTCTACTGTATATATTGGTGGTGGAGACTTCCCAATTGTTCCTTTTTTCTTTCTGACATTCTGTGATTCCTCATGGATCCTCAACTTTGTTAGTCATAAATCTCAACAAGAAAAAAAATCTGGCACAGCAAGATATTTTGCTATTCTTGCTATTCTACTGACTCTGGGTCAATTCATCAGGCACTGGTGCTGTTGGTCCTCAATTCATTTAAATTGCATTTGTGTTGGAATTTTCTTGAAATGCAGTGCTGAGATTGTACTGCAGCTTTGCTCAGTGAATTTACCCTGTCTTTAGTACAATATGCAGAATTCATGTTGTTTATTTAGAGCGCAATGAGAAACTTTTCATTACAATATGCAGCCATAAAAGAGCACTATACTTGACACAGAATGTGTCTAAACACTTTAAAAATGAAGGGGGGGGGGAACTTGCATCTGTTTATATTTTAAATTGTGACAGCATGACTGTGGCACGAGAAGGAGTGTGATCACAGTAGTACCAGTTTTAGCGTTGGCAAATTAGCTAAGTAGCTTCCATTGGTAGCATTTCACACCTTTAAATTCTTAATATGCATTGCTAAATATATTTCATCACAGTTTGCTAATTAATGTTCTATGAAAATTGCACCTGCTAATTCTTGTGGTTGACATGGCTCATTTCAAAAGTGGTAATAAGTTGCATCTGTAACAGTATGATGATGGTTTATAAATTCTAGTTCTGCATGTAGTATTTAGACTCCGTGGGTTTTATTAGTTAGTGCATCAGAAAATCTGGTGTTTGTGCCCTCATAGTACTGGTAGTCCCACAGTACATTATAATAGTGGTTTGAGCCTAATTCTGTTTTAAATAGCATATTTTATGGACTGTTTTATCATTGCCTGCTTGTTGCATTTTATTTTTAATTTATATTATCTTTGATCTTATTGTACTGCCTTTTCAGTTTTTAACTTGAAAGGCAGGGTATAAATTCTTAGAATAAATAAATATCTGCTCCCATTTGCTAAACAGAGGTTGTGTTGCAGCATCTGTAAACAATGTAAGAGAGAGGTCATATGACCAAGACCTTCGCCCTCATCAGATGTTCAGGGTTTGTATGTGTGTCTGTGTGAAAACACAGGGGACTGTTTGTCTTCTTTAATACATTCATTCAGTTAGGCCTGAGCAAGTGTAGGGTTTTTATAAAGATCACCATGAATCCATTATTTAACCAGTGTTAAAGACATTCAGGAGCATCAAAGAATCTCATTCCAAATTAGCTACTGTATCAGTAAACATAAATATGATTATATGCCCCCCCATATGCCATGTGAAAGTTTGCCTGCATTTTTAAATCTAAACCTGTAATTTCTTTAAAATACTGAAGCTTGATGGGCAACCTGATCCTGTGTTTAACTCTTGGAGCGACGGAGCCCGCGCTCTGCCTCTCTAATCCATCGCAAATGTGCCACAAATCACGTTTGCAACGACTCTAGGGTAAGGGCTGCTGGCGTGGAGGCCGGGAGCCCTCACTCCGCCACCCTCAGGACCAGGCACCCACTGGTGGAGGTAAGTCCTGCACTGGTTGGTGCAGGGGCAAGAGGAGGGCGGGCCGGGTGGCAAGGGAGGGAGGGCCGGGCTGGCAGAAGGCAGGGATATCGGTGGTGTGCTCCATTGATATCCTAGGCCCTTTCTCAGCCTGGTTTGGCCTTACCTCTCCGCCTTGGATGTACGTCAGCTTCAGAGCTGTTATACAAATGAGGAGGCCCATAGACCCTGGGCAGCCCTACACTCGGGGAAGGGGACGAACGCGCTGTACCGGCGCAGCCCGGGAACAGGCTGGCCGCGTATAGTTGCGCAGGATTGCGCTATAAGGCTGGAGTAAGTGCCATTAAACTCAGTGGGGCTTACCTCTGAGTAGAAATGCATAGGAGTGCACTGTGAAATTGTTTGCCTCATTCTGTTTACAAGGTAGTTCTTGAACTTGAAGTTATACAGTAAGCCCTATTTTAATGGATATTAGTTGACTTTCCATTTACAGAAAGAAGGTAATGTTTCCGCATGTCCTTGAAACCTCAGATTTATTACTTCCAGGGCAGTGATTTATCACTTCTGCTATAGGGATGCAAATATACAACAAATAACTTCTCTTAAATCTCAGTGGTAACTGCCAGGCAGTAAACACCTAGGAAGTAACTCTGCATTTCTGGTGGATGAGATTACATTTCATAGTGTTAATACAAAAATGTTGACATTTTTTAAAAAGTTAGTGGACACACTTAGCCTGTATACATGTTAATGTGCTCATGCACCAAGAAGCCATATGGCAAAGGATAACCATAGGGTGGGAGGGTGTTTACTGATCATGCTGAGGTTTACCTGTTTGGGAGCTTGCCAGGCCACGCCCCAGCACGTCTTCAGGTGCTGGATAATCTGCTGGAAGGTACAGGGGGCTTTTACACAACAAGAATCCTACTAGATGAGACAAAGACCTGTTTAGTCCAGCATCTGCTAATAGACTTTTCCTTCATGAATTTCTGTAATCCCCCTTTAAAGCCATCTAGGCCCTCACCGCATGTTGCGGCGGCTAATCTCATAAATTGTGTACTCTGTAAAGAAATAGTTTCCTTATCTGTCTTGATTCTCCCACCAGTCAGTGTTATACGATGACTCGGGTTCTAGTGTTAAGGGAGAGAGAGACACTTTCTATCCACTTTCTCCGCAGCATCCATAATTGTATAAACTCCTTGCATGATTACAATGCAATCTTATGCATCTTTATTTAGAATTCAGTCCTACGGTGTTCAGTGGGGGGTACTCCCAGGTACATTTGCATAGGATTGTACCCCATGCCACCTTATTTTCTAAGCTAAAAAGCCCTAATAGTGTAGCCTTTCCTCATCAGGAAGCAACTCAAGCCCTCTGTTCATTTTGGTTGCTCTTTTCTGCACCTTTTCCAGCTTTCTGACATAGTGTTTTTGATGTGGTGACCAGAATTATATACACTATGTAAAATGTGGCTGTACCTATAAAGGCAGTTTTATTTTCGTCGTCTTTCCAATGATTTCCTCAAATGGAAATGGAAAGCTTTTTATAGGTCGACACCTTCATTGAACTTCTCCACTGTCAGCCTAAGCCCTCTTTCCTGAATCCTTTCCTTATCAGCTCCACTTCTGCCAGTGTGTATGTGAAATTTAGGATTTTATTCCCCGATGTACATTCCTTTACACTGATTTCCATTGAACCATATTCAGTCAATTTGTGGCCCATTCAGTCTTTTATTGTTGTGCCTTGGCCAGCTAAGCAGGTCTATGAATGATGCAATGAGTGTGGCTCCAGGCACGCCAAGCTTCTGAGGATTCGATTCAAGCACTGCTGGGGTTTAAAATAAGAAACATCTCAGTAGACTAGCACTGTACTGTACTCCACTAAAATAAGCTGAAAGATTTCGCCAGATGAAAGTTTTTAGAATAATAGGCTTAGCTCCATACCTTTACAAACTTGTTATTGATACTTTGGCATTTTTAAAGGTATAACATTATATCTGCTTCTTTCTCAGATGCTTGTGACCACTCCAGAGAAATGGGATGTAGTGACAAGGAAGAGTGTGGGAGATGTAGCTCTTTCCCAACTTGTGAAGCTCCTTATTCTTGATGAAGTACACCTGCTACACGAAGACAGAGGACCAGTGTTAGAGAGTTTAGTGGCACGCACTTTACGCCAGGTATGTGTACAACTCTCATTGGAGTGAACATATTCGTTCATGCTACAATAGTAGAATTACTAGTGAAAAATTGAGTCATTACCGTTAGGTTTTTCATTGTGCCTAAGCTGCATTCATATGAAGTACAGTAGTTGTCAATAAGGGCTGTCATGAGAAGATACTATACGTTCATCTCTGTCTTTTGAGGGAGGGAGTGAGGATGAACAGAAGGGGTTCTGCCATCCTTCATGAAATGAAAAGGATAAAAAATGCATATTTATAATTTGTTACTTCAGATCAGTTAATTGAAGACCGTCATTGTGTTTCATGTATGAATTGTGTCATACTCAGCGATGAAGAAGGTGGATGAACTTTGCCTTAGCGCCACCCATATTTCTCACTTTAGTTGAATGTGATAGAAGACCTTGCAATTGTTCAAAACTGGTAAACATGTTCTCTCTTTATTTTGCTTTCCTTTGTTTGAGCTGCATTGCCTGGGTTGTGTTAACTATGTTGGAAACCTCTTAAGCATGACATTTTCACTGGGGAGAGTTTACATTTTATAAGAACAGATTTGATATGCAGTAGTGTATACTTCTGGGATCCTTTCTTCTTTGACATGTACAAGAGAATTCTGCCCTCTTGGATTCCTCTTACCTGTTTGAACCAGCTGCTTGATTTCAATTTTGAAATTATTTTATAATAATGGTAAGTTCTGTAGTACACAGTAGAAATCTCCGTGTAATGTGTAAGCCAGTTAAATATCATATATACCTGCATATAAGATGATCTCGCCGATAAGACGAGGGCACGTTTTGAGCCAAAAATCCTGAAATTTGCTGCGACCCTTTGATAAGACGAGGGTAAAACTTAAGGACTTGTGGGGTCAGATCCTGGAAAAGCTCAAACGACTTATCAGTAATTGTTCTGAGAAGCAGCAACAAAAGTTTGGTGTGTGGAGGAAAAGGAGCCATTTTACCGTGTTCTGAAGCAACACAAAATGGAGCTCTTCTCCAAACAGGAAGAAAGGTGAAGGAGCATTTTATATTATATATGAAAATATAAAATGCAGTAGTCAGGAGCTGAGCTCTTTGCAAAGCAATTAGCAACGATTTTGCAAACTGCAGCAGCTCAACTCTGCAAAGCAATTTCCTCTTTGCAAAGCAGTTTGCAAAGCAATCTTACAAACTGCAGCAATTCAGCTCAGCTCTTTGCAAAGCAATTAGCGCCTTTTGAATAGCCTCAGGGCTTTGCTGGAACATCTGATTGTCAGAGATTAGTTTGGCTTTGATCAGTGACCCGTGAATAAGACGACCCAAGTTTTTCAGGTTCTATTTAGAGCATGAAGTTCTCGTCTTATATGCGAGTATATACGGTAATTGGAAATCTGAAATTCCAACTATATTTAAGTGGTGACAGAGACATTTGAGTTCTCAGATCGAACACTTCAGTTTCCAGGTACAAAATTTCAGTAGAGTACAGTCAGACTTGATTATACCTTACATGCTAAACACTACCGTTTCTTTTAATTAACTCTCTCTTAATTTGTGGCCAAAAATAGTATACCAGTATTAGTGCACCTATCCTATGTTTTAGCCTCTGTGATTTTATATTTAAAAGGGAATGCTTTGCAAAATGTGGAAAGTATTTGGCACTTCCAGAATTTTTCAAAATTCATTAAAAGATTAATAGCATTATGCATTAGACCCAGCAGAGGTGAGAAAATGAATTTGTGGCAGAAGGTCTGGCTCAGTTGGTAGAGCAACTGTCTCATATGACTGAAGATCTGAAGGACGGCAGTTCAGGACGACCGGAAGTATCCGTGTCTGTCAGAGAGCTGTCGGCACTCCGAGCTGACGAGCTGCAGAGTCTCTGTGAGGGAGAGAAGCTGCAGCTGCACTTGAGTGGGAGTCAAGGTTGCCTATCAGTTGAAGCGTGATGAGGCGGACGCCAAAGAGAGGCTGGACTGTGAAATAAACCATCTAGAATGAAGGGTTCTATGAAAGATTAGAACATATTATTGTATTGTAAAAACCCCTTGCGGTTGTTTAGAAAGCCTGCCTGTGTAAACCGCCTTTGAATTAAAGTCAGAGGAGAAATCTGATGACCAAAGAAAAGGCGGTATATACCATATTGTCCCGAGTATAAGACGCACCTGATTATAAGACGCACCCTTAAAGTTTGGCGCTATTAAAAAATTTTAATTAAATCACTGGCATTAAATTGCAACAGTCTGATTATAAGACGCACCCCTAGTTTAAAAACTTAAATTAGGAGAAAAAAGTGAGTCTTATACTCAGACCAATACGGTAAATACTGGTTGTTGTTGTTGCCAATAAAAAGCTGTCTAAAGTAGTGCTAATGTAAGCAGCAGTAGATAATCCAAATTAAAAGAATGGAAGAAGCTGCTTGTTCAAATATTGGAAGATCGATTCTGCTACAGGTTTTTCAGGAGCTGTAGTGTAGTTTAGAGAATATGAGATGGTTGTCTGGGCAGTGGGAGGGATAAGCAACACGCTGATGGGTATGTGTGTCAGCTGTGGAGTAGGTGTGCTTTCTTCAGCTCAGATTTTAGCCCAAGGATCAAGTTAAAAATATTTTGCAGGTTGAAAGCTTTGTATTGAAATTGCTGATATGACCTTAACTAAGAGAGCATGAAAGCATGAATGTGCACAAATGCACATTATGCACTTTTTGGAATTTTAAAGGTTGCTTTTACAACTTATTTAAATTGAATTGACAAAACTTTTTTAGTGGAAAAAGGCTTGAAGCTTTGTTCATTTGCTGTGGATGTGACATCAAAAGGCTCTTCGGAAACTAATTTGTAGCTTTGATGTTTAAAGTTGTGCATTCCTGAAAATAACACGGATGTAAAACCAAAACGCTTAAATGTTTAAAAAAAATGGGGGGGACACCTCCAAACATATAACTTTGTAACATCAACTTATCAAATTACTGCAGTTGAAATACATTTTGGCTTAATGTGCAATAATGCACAGTCTGTGGTCATTGTTTTGTTGATGCAATGATGGCTGCCTTTCTGGTACTTGTTAGTAGTGGGAGAGATTCTCCCCCCCCCCCATCAGTTTGGTATTGCTTGTTCTTAGCTTTATTGAGGAAGAATCGGAAACAAACTTGGTTTTTTTTTGAAAAGTTCTTTTCAGGCTTGGCTTAGAATATTTAAGGGTTAAAATTTTAATGGCTAGCAACAATCATAGAAGACTGGATAAAATTTACAGGATTAAAAGCCATGGCTACTGTACATAAAAATGTTTATCAGTTAAACAACTTAAAAGTTCACACTTTGAAATGTTAAAAAACATCAAAATATTCTATTTATTTATTTGCTCCTTTGTACTGCTTTTTTTTTAACCTAAGATGATTTACAGTTTTGAAAAAATATTAACAATGCAGAAAGTTACAGATGGAGAAGCTCTGCTTCTTCTATACATTTAGGGCCCATAGATCTTCAAGTAGCCCTGGGAAGATGTGAGAGGGGCTGCCCCAATAGTTCATTCAGGTCAGTGCTAGTCACTGTAGGAACTATTGGTATGAGGTCCCCAGGCCTGGGTGCCTCTTCTTCTGCCCCCCCCCCAGGGAACGTGGGTAGCTTGTTGAAAAGTAGCTTGTTGAAAAGTAGCTCGTCAAAAGTGGGTGAGGGACTGCCTCAACAGTTCTCTCAGATTGGTTCCCTTCAGGAGGTGGTGGTTTGAGCTCTCTGGCCTGGGTGCGCTGCGCATATGGGATCAGAGATCCTTTTGTATTCTCTCCTGCGTAAATATCATGGGAGAGATTTAATTGTGGGACTTTTTAGTTATGAAGTGTGAAAGCACACTTGATAAATGATATTCAAGTTTAATCATTGAAGAATAATGGAGAATTGCAATGTTTTCAATATATGTAGTTTGCAGTTTTTGTTCTTGTGTGTGTGTTTTTCCTACTGTTTGATTTTTAGAGTTCCGTTAACGGAGGTTTATGAGCCAGAGTACTTTAAACATCAGAATTCATTTGTACCAGACTCATTTATAGTATTACTCAGTTAAGTAGTTGCCTAGTAACAAATGCATTTTGTTCTGAATAGCGGAGGCATGTATACTTTTAAGTTTGCATCTGTGCATACGTTCAATACTAATTATATTTTTATTTTAATTGTTATATTTTTAAAATACTTTATGTATAAATAGCCAAATACTAAATATTTGTGCCTTGATTGTAGGAAATACCTATATAATCTCGTGGCAGTCTGGGGGGTGATAGCCTTATATACGTTTCATATGTGTTACCTTAACCCCCACCACTTGTTTTTAAGCACAGTTATTCAGACAGGTGCAAGTGTTTACTGCAGTGAATCCTGCTGTTACAGAATAGTCAACGAGTCTGCTCATTATGCACATAGCCTAAGAGAAAATTCTCACTCACAGGAGTGTATCTGTATTCACTTCCTGTAGAAAAATGTTCCTATGTGTATTTGCAAATCAGAAAGGCAACCTTCTGGAACCTGAAGGGTGGGGCAGAAGAAGAGGGAAGCCATGTGTGAGGAAAATATTAAGCATATCTCCTCCCTCCCTGTGCTGCTTTGTCGTGGAGAAGTGGCACCCAAAGTTTTGGAAAAGTGTCTTAGCCACAAGTAAGTGGAGTTCAGACCTAGGTATGCGCGGCCTTTGAAGGCCGAAGCACACCGGGTGCGTTCTGCGTGGCATTCTGCGTGTGGCGCGTGCTGTGCAAGAAATGCAGCCAAAGCTGGGAATTGCCCAAGGGAAGCGTCAACGCAAACGGACCTCTCTGCGGCTTCCGGCGGCTCTTGGTGTTCCGGCCGGAGGCAAGTCCCACTAAAAGAACACAGATGCAGCCAGCCGCAATGGGCTGCACGCATGCAGAACACGGCCGGTGTGCTTCCGCCTTAACTCTCTGGTGCACAGCTTAGCACACTGAACATACTGAGTAAGAGGAAAATGAGAATTGCCCCTTTTAAGAATGGTTTTAGTGTCTGATTTCTTAACATGCACTGTAAAAAAAATGACTAAAATCCGTGTCGGTGATCTAGAAGCTGTAACTTCTTCATTGCCTTTTTTGTGACATTTTGCTATCATCACTAAATCCAGAGAAAAGTTCTGAAGGCAGGAAAAAAGTAGTGTATTATGCAGGCTTATATATTCGTATTATTTAGTTATATATTTATAACTAAAAACAAAGTTTCAGTACAACTTTGAAACCATAGCATATGGATTACCATAATGGCATTTGTTATTCCAGTACATAAACACGAATCAATTTTTTCAATACATTTACTGTCTTCTAACAATATGTGTCAATTTGTACATCTACCTGTTGCCCAAGCCCTCTGGAACCATTCCAGTGTTAGAAATCTTCTACTTTTCTCCCCAGTTGGCACCTATACTTTGCTATTGTTAGCAAGCTAGATATGAACTCTAGGAACTATTCTTTTTAATAATTTACCGTAATAGTACTCATTTTGTGTTGAAGGATAGAATATCCAGGCTTGCCTCCAGTTAACTATAATCTGTGTCCAAAGGGCTTATGCTTCCAAGAAATCCCACAATAAAGTTCACATCGACAGTATGGCATTGCCAACAATAATCAAATGTTATCTCATAGATTTAAAGATCGTTGTCATGTATCAAATACCCCTGACATTAAAACTTGCTCAGCATGTAGAGTTTTATTTTGAATTAATTGTATTCATCAATGCGTTTTTCAGGTTTTTAAAATCTTGCAGATTTTAAATGTATATAGGATGATGCTGCACGTTCTAAAATATGTAAAAATTAAGATTAGTCATTCATAATATGGGAACCAGCTGTATCCAATCTTATTTTTTCCCCTCCCTAACTTGTTGCAGAAAAATAGGTGGCACTGAAAAACACTTCGGAAACTACCATAAAAACTGGCTGCACTTTCCTTTTTTTTAAAATGCACTAGTTTCAGTAATTGCAGAAATTATATGGTGTCTATATTTTCTCACAGTTACCTGTCAGTTAGACACGCCTATAAATTGTGACAAGATTGCTCTTTGACTCAAATCTGTTCCGGTGTTACCGTCCTAATGCGGAACAGACTTGCCTTCAGAAAACTTGGTGTACAAATTAAATTGCTCTTTTTTATTATCAAAAGCAAGTCAGTTTTTAATTTTTAAGGCAGAACTGCTCTCCATGAGGCTACAGTATTTCCAACTAAGTTTCTTGAAGCGATTCTTTGCCTAAGGTTAAACAAGTTAATAGTAAGTTTCCACAGAACTGCAACCACACTCAGGTGAATATCAGAATGAGCTTACTTGGACCGGAATCAAAAAGTCTCTACCCTGCTCCAGCAGTTTAGTGCTGCCAGTCCCTGTAACATCGACTTTGTTCATGCTGTCCTGAACTCTGTATCTTCATCCGTTTTGAAGTTTTGCTGTAAGAATCTCTTCTCTTAAACCTACCTGGTTTTCAGAACAGTTCTTATGCCCTGTTTGAGAGCCTGTTTTGTAGATGCACATTTTGTAGACAAAACATTAGAAATTATTGTCAGATGTTTTCCATAGCTGTATGTGGAGATTATTCATTTTTATATTCACTTTGTATAGTGTTCGAACTTAAATAGTATTTTTCTTTTTCTTTTTTTTTTTTGCAGGTTGAATCAACACAAAGCATGATTAGGATCTTGGGCCTTTCAGCTACATTACCCAATTACCTTGATGTTGCTACATTTCTCCATGTTAACCCCTATATTGGTCTATTCTACTTTGATGGCCGTTTTCGACCTGTTCCTCTTGGACAGACATTCATAGGAATCAAGTCCACCAGTAAGGTAAATATATTGTAAAAGAGTTGGAAAAAGACATTGAGGGAACTACGTTCAGAAATATGTTCAAGCAGTATGTATATTGTTCTCTGATCTGAAGTAGTAACTGCTCCTCTGATATTTTCATCCTGAAGTGTGACCATGCTCAAGTACATACAATTACATTAGTTTATATTCGCCCCTTGCGATCTATGTCTCTCCTCCCCTTCCTTCTGTTATTGACTTCGTTATCAATTTTACAGCCCAATCCTACCTAAACTTCCCCATGCTGATGCACCGGTGCCGGCACAGACTACGCTTCATCCCACACAAGAGTTTAGCAGGTGGAAAGTCTCCTGGGGATAAGCCCTAGCGTTCGCTACAGGTCAACTTGGACCTGCGCCACTGATATCACTGGTGCAAATCCGCATTGATCCGTGTTGGTGGATCAGGCCCGGGAAGGGGGATAAAATATGGCATGCACCTGCACTGCCAAACCAGCCCCCCTTCTGGGCCCGATCTGCCCATTTCCATCCCTGTTGCCCCCTCCCCCTGCCCTCCCCCCACCTCTGCGCTGCACAGCGCTTACCTGCTCTGGTGGGTGTTGCTCCAGGTGCACTGTCGCAAAGTGCTTTATGGCACTTTTGCGCTGGCTAGCGCCGGTGGAGCATATGCTCCCCCAGTGCACATTGATTATAGAATTGGGCCATTCATTTCACCCTCTAGAGTAGGCTTTTGTTTTGGTTAGAAGCTGCGCAAGGTAAAACAATCAGAGGCATAAAAACTAGTACCTGAAATATAAAATGCTTTCCTAAGGAGAGTTTTAGACCAACTTCAAGCTAGCTTAATCTCTCTTGGAAGGGAATTCCACAATTCAATGGCAATACTGAGAAGGCCCTGTCTCTGGTACCTGTCAATTGAATACCTGTTAATAACAGGCAAGAGTAGGGTCTCCAAGGCTGATCTTGGGGTCTGAGCATGATGGCCGTTAAGGTAACCTGGTCCCAGATAGTTTAGGACTCTAAAGGCTAATGCCAGCATCTTACACTGAGCCTGGCAGCATATTTGGAGGCAGTGTATCTACAATAACATTGATGTCCTGTGTCCTAGCTCAGTGTTTGGGTCTTGACCCACCGGGGGGGGTGTTGGGTCTTGACCCACTGTGGGTCTTGACCCACCTGGGGTTGTGTGCAAATTTTTGGTGGGTTGCGAAAAGTTTGCAATGTTTCTGTCTGGGAAAGCACTTATCTGGCCTGGACAATGGGCCACCGATGACATGGGGAGTGCTGGCTTGCCAGCATGATGCTGGGGCAGCCAGGTGAGCTGTGCATGGCCAATTTCACCCCTGGGCAGGCTATGGGATGGGAGTGGGAAGATGGCGAGGCGGGTAGAGTCGGGGCCCATTTTGGGCTGGATGGGCTGCTGGATGGGTCACGATAGATTGTCTAGTAAAACTATGTGGGTCGCAATGGATTGTCATTTTAAAATTGGGGTTGTGGTGCCAAAAGGTTTGGGAAGCATTGTTACCTGACTCACTCCCACTAGCACACTTGCAGCTGTGTCTTGTACAACTGAAGCTTCCATTTTGTACGAATTGAAACCAGTTTTTTTAATCAACTGAAGTACAGCAAGTCCTCACTTAAAGTCGTTTTGCTTAAAGTCGCAGTTTTCCAAGAAGAACCTATTGACAACTTTAAGTGAGGACTTCCTGTATTCTTCTAACATTCTGTATGGGAAACTGTGAATTCTTGGCTGAGAGTTGATCTGAGAATTTGGCCACTGTGCTACTCCAGCACTCAAGAAAACACTTACTTCAAAGGAGAGAGGGGTCAGTTGCTGATTGAATGCTGTATAGCCATATGGAAATGAGATATGGGAATCACTTGTACATTCTTTCGTTGTTGCTTTTGCTGAACTCCCAGATCAGCCCAGTTATATGCGACAGCAACATAGAATTGTCTGTGTAGGATGAAATACTTAGCATCTTTTCCTGACTGATTCCTCTGGTAGTTATTTTATCCGTTAAGTCTGGATTTGAGATAATTTTTTAAAAAAAACTTTCCAGAGGGTGTTTAATTCCCTTTCCCCTCCATTACTGAATGTTTTGTCATGATAGTAGAGATGACAGTTCCCAATTCTTTGGTAGTGAGTTATTTATTCACCACAATCAACTAACCTTTTTAATAATGATGTGCCATAGACATTTCTGACTTCGAATTCCCTGGTTTCATTTTAAGCTGTTGCTGCCTTAATGATGGATTTTTTCCCTCTTAGACCTCAGATGGAGATAGTTATGTAGCAATGTGAACAAAAATTATGTTGCTTTATGAGGTTTAATATTAATGCAAAGTTAACGACAGATTACTTTTCTGAATCTGTCTTTTGTCAATGTTAATCTAAGATTCAAGAGGTAGTTTGAAGATTGCACAAAGAGATTTAAATTTAAATCTGCAAAATTTAAATCTGTTGTGTTAGTAATTTCTCCAGGTAAGTAGATTGCTTCACTCTTTCCTTCCTTTCAGGAGGGACACACCAAATTCCAAGAGCAATATCAGCGTATTCAAATAACAGTAGTTTTCTCTTCTGGAAAGAATAAGGAGGTAGAGATAGGAGCAGGTGACTAGCTAGCACTGAGCATGTTGACTGACACACCACATGCATAACATGAGTGACATGGCTCATGATGTAGTTACTAATGACCAGCAGTCACCATGTTACTTGAACTTCATCAAGCCTGGAAAACAGAACCTCCATGTGAACCACACCCAACTTTGCTGCAAGCCAGATGATGCCTGTTGGCAATACTATATGGCTGTCTTGGCCTATGTCAATTATGGTACGGTAAATAAATTCAGTATTGTTAGCGGTAGCAAATTCTTTGTTATTGCTTTCTATTTCAAATTACTTATGCTTAACTTTTGTATATTATTATGATTAAGAATATTTATATACCACTTTTCAACCCAAAAAGTGCACAACGCGGTTTACAGAGAAAATCAAATATCTAAATGGTTCCCTTTCCCACAAGGACTCGCAATCTAAAATGATGCAGAAGGAGCACCAGCAAACAGCCACTAGAAAATATACTACGCTGGGTTGAATAGGGACAGTTACTCTCTCCCTGCTAAATATGAGAGGAGCACCGCTTGAAAAAGCACCTGTTTGCCCAGTTTAGCAGGGGTATATGTACTATGTGCTTTCACAGCATCTCCGTCAAAGAGAAATGTGCAATTATTTTGAAAGCACATGTTTGCGTTTTATCAGTAGCAATGGGTTTCTAAAAATGTGTGCCATATTCAAGACTCCAGTGCAGTGATAAAACAGCAAGGTTTACATTTAGACAATGCAGTAAAACATTTACGTTGTATCTCTTAGGTTCAACAGCTGAATAATATGGATGAAGTTTGTTATGAAAATGTCTTGAAGCAAGTAACAGCTGGACATCAGGTATGTTTAGATGATTGGCTTTCAGTTAGACCCAATTCGTGAATAATATCAAGAAGGATTTATTCTTTGCACGCATAAATACTTTGGTTTCCCTCTGTTCTGTTCTATTCAGATACTAGCTGATTCATCCTTCTGAGAATTTCAGAAACAATGAAAGGCTTTTAAAATGAAAGTTTCATGTAAGGCAGTCTGCAGAGTCAAACGATGGAATGCATGTGCACCAGGAGCGTATATATAATTCCTTTCCACTTGTCATTTGTTATTTGTTCTCCTTCTACCTACCATGTAGAAATGTGAGCAAGAACTTCCTTCCTCTGATGGAGTTGTGGTGGGGGTAGATTTGCCATATCACGAGTGCCATTGGGCACGAGTCTGGGCAGCTTAAGGAGGGCCCTGGAAAAAACTGGAAGGGGGGGGAGCCATATCAGCTGTTGGGGTGGTTCTCCTGCCCAGTAGCTCATTTGGGCATTTTCCAGCAGCCTACCCACCAACTCAGTGGAGAACGTTTGGGTTTTACTCATTGCCTTATTGGGGCCTGAGTAGGCATTTTTTACCCTCCTACCTGATTGGCTGTTAGCTGTGATTTTTTTTTTTGGGGGGGCTACATCATACTGTTCAGATACGGGTAGGGCAGCTAGTTCCTTTGGTCACTACTGGCAGAAGCAGTGTGCATAAGGGGATAAAAGAGCAGATTAGGCCAATCCCCAGAGGCATTTGAGTGAATCATTTGAGTACCAAATCATTCTTTTGTGGCTCAACAGTGTAAGAGAATTGGATGGGAGCTCCTTTAGGCAAAAGCATCATCACACCCTTACAGGCTGCTCAGCTTGGTGGGTGAGGGGAGTGATGCCCTTGGGTGCCTCCTGACTTTGAGCAGGGTCAACTGAGAAGAACAGGGAAGCAGGTTGGGATAACCCAGTGAACTGGAAGTCCTCTTTCCCCAACTTTGTATTGTTAGGGCCTGCACTGATGGGGGTGTGGGGTGTGGGTTGTTATAGGAAGTTGTACTGTTGCAGTTGTACTGTTGCAAAAGATGTGTGGTTCTCTAGACCTACATCCATGCCTCATGTTTTATGGGTGTGAGGCAATGCCGTGCTCTAGTGAAAGTGCTCTAGTGTACTTATGTACAGTAAAAGTCACATTGTTGGTTACCCAAATATGCTGTTTAACACAGCTTTTAGTACGCCCCCTCCCCTGATCAGCCTCCCTGACATACCTGACAGGGCTCCCTCTGTGGTTCGGCTCTGCTCATCTTCCTTCTTCTCAAGGGCTCTCTAGGAATAGAGATGTTCCTCAAGGCTCTCTTGAAGAAGGAAGTGGAACATCTCTATTCCTAGAAGTGGCACTGCAGAGGGAGCCCTGTCAGGTTACATGAGGGAAGGAGTGGGGGGCTTGCTTAACTGATGCTTGGTAAGCAATATGCTTGTTTAACTAACATCTCTGCTTACCCAAGGCAGTGGATGAAGATTCTGGTTAACTGACAGCCCAATCCTAACTAAACTCTTAAAGTGCCAGATAACACGGCTTTTACTGTATTAAAAAGGCAAGCGAGGAGGGTGACTGGCAAAAGGCGATACAACCTCATGCCTTCCCTTTCTGGCAAGATAATAGCTTTTTGGATTATCTGAAGATGCTCAAGTGAAACATTCTTGGCCTGTTGGTAGTAATCTCCAGACCTTTGTAAGGTTCTGGGCTTTGAAGTGAAGCTCCATAGCTGGAACCATTCTGAAACTCATAAACCAAATTGTATCTTGGAGTTTTTCAAAATTGCCTCTTCCTACTAGTTGTACATTCTTATGTTTTGCTATTTATACTAGTAGCAAAGCTGCTTCTAGTTCTGGAGGTGTTTTATATCATGACCTTTATACACGCAGCCTCCTTTCCACTTTTCAAAAGATTATTTTTGTCCATGTGCTTGACAAGTTGCTGAATCCATCCTCAGATTGTTTGCTGCTCTTGAGCAAATATTCATTCCCGGCCTGGAAATAAATTTCAAAGCGTTGTAGTTTCGTATCTTGTATATTTTGAATAGTTTGAGAATTACATTCAATGTGAAAGTTTATTGCAGAAATATGGTCTTTATTGTTTTTTTCAAATTAATAAATACATCCTGTTTTCTTCCTTTTAAAAATGCCCTTGTATCTGAAACACTGATATGTATTCCTCTTGGAAAATTCTGTACAAATATTCTTTGGCATTTTATTCAGCTATAGCTCCTTAAGGCAGACTGTGATACCTTGCTTTTTTAAAGGTTGAAAAAAATGAACCTGCATTATATGAGTCCTTCAGAGACTGTGCTGGCTCTATTTTGCGTTCAAGACAAAGTTCAAGATTGGTATTTGACCAGTCTTAAAATTCCTAGGCCATTCATATGTGCCATTTCTTCATGACTCTCCAAGATATATAGTAATACCTTTTTACATATTCCACTGTGCACCAAGTTTAAATATCATAGGTGCATAATAAGTTTAATATTTTAATAAAAGCAAGCTAATCACACCAAGCCACAGCAGTAATAGGTATTGGCTTGTAAGAAAAGGTGAGTCAGTAGGTATTGCAAACTCATCTTTTAGGTGAGGTAGGTCTGGTTTTCTTCATTATAAGTGAGCAGTTTTTGCTGTAGGTAGGGTAACTGCAGATGCTCTTAATATCTAATAGGTGTTTTTTAAAAAAATAATAAAAATTGGTATACACCATGTTTCCAGTATATGGGATTAGATGCCATGAAAGTTACCGAACAAAAAATTGGTATGTTATTTAGCAGTGACGTTTTGGGGGGGAACAGTCCTTTTTCAGTTTTAAAAGTGATCTCTGCATTTATGTAATCTCTATTATACTATGTTAACAGCATAAATGTATAATGCATGTATTATTATCATTTTTATTCTTGTTGGAAAAATGTTAATTATCTAGAAATAAACTACAGAGGGAGATAATTTAGAGTTTGAAAATAAATAAGAGTTAAAAAGTATAAGAAAAAGAAATCTTGGACTTGAGCTAAAACAGACCTTATATGGTAGGAAGTATAACTCTAGTTCTCCAGAATTATCACTGTATTAATAAACACTTGGAACGTCTTGCAGTTCTAGTCATCAGAGTTGTCAAGTGGCCAATCATATTAAACCAAACATGATGGCTTATGATGATGGAACACTTCACGTAGTAGAAAAGAATGTGTAAAAGAATGTAAAATATTAGGCCTATATAAGATGCCTCTTCTCTTGTTTTAAATGACTGCCTAGGAAGATCTAATTGTTGAGGAGGGTGCAGAGCACTGGTAAATTTATGATCCCAGAAATTTGTTGTCCCACCTCCTCTTTTCCCAGATGATACAGAGTGCACACTTGGTTATGGGCAGGAGAAAATGGTGATAATGAAATAAAAACACAGAACACCGCTTTCTTCTAAAAAAAAAAAATCTGCGAAAAAATAAAACCAAACCATGTAATTTTGTGTCCTTCTTCATCTGCTGACACTGTACAGCCTATACCACCTACCTAGTACATTTTTGAAAGTGGTTACAATTGATGAAATGGGAAAATTTTTGAACATAACTACACTACTTCATTTTGCTTAAACACTGAAATCTGCGAAAAATAAAACCATTTTCTCCCACTTCTACTTGTGATGCAATCTTCATATCTGGAAATACAGTACAGTTGGCCTGCATTATCCACCGGGGCTCTGTTCTGGACCCCCTGCAGATAGCGCAGAACGACGGATGTTGGGGAACCATTTTTAAAATGTTGTAAAATGTAAAAATAAGAAAATGCCCTTTTGAGCAGCAAAATCGCGCTGTTTGCAGGGCAGTCCTCTGAGCTCCTAGAAGCGATGTCCGGGTCATGTGACAGCCTCCCCTTACCTTGGCTTACCCAGCACAATGCATTCTGGGGCAAGCCAGGTTGAAGGGATGGTGAATCACGTGATCCAGAAGTGGCTTCCAGGAACAAAAAAGACTGCTCTGCAGCCCTGCAAATAGTGTGATTTTGCCATGCGAAGGCAGAGAACGCCATTTTCTTATTTTTACTTTTTAAAACGGGTCCCCGTATCCGCAGATACGGAGATCTGTGGATGCTGGATCTGCGAATAACGTGGGTCCACCTGCAATTATTTCTGTAATGAGTAACCATTCATAATTTGTATGTAAAAGGTAAAGGTGACCCCTGACAATTAAGTCCAGTCGTGTCCGACTCTAGGGTATGGTGCTCATCCCCATTTCAAAGCTGAAGAGTCAGCGTTGTCTGAAGACGCCTCCGTGGTCATGTGGCCGGCATGACTCCTTGCCGCAGCGTGTATTTATCTACTCACATTAACATGCTTTGGAACTGCTAGGTTGGCAGGAGCTGGCCAAGCAACGAGAGCTCACCCCGTCACGGATTCAAGCTGCCAACCTTTCGATCGACAGCTCATGGTTCAGTGGTTTAACCCACTGCACCCAAGATAAATGAGATCAAATTTATTAATGAAGTTTAATAGAGCAACTTCATCTTTCTGAACTTTTTTTATGTATAATGACTGTTATCAGTTTTCACTTAATATGCTAGTACAACTTTTCTAGTCCTTATCTAGTGAAGTTCAATAGAACTAAATAGTCTAGTTTACTAAAAGAGTAGTGACATTAGATTCTATCATATGGCTAATTTCACTGGTTTTCCAACTCACATGGACTACAGAAGTAATCATTCGATGTAGGACAAATATAACTTGTAGATGCCCAAATGGTGATCACTAAGTTGCTGAAGGATCTGATTCTGGTATCCATTTGACATTAATTCAGAGAACTAAAATGTCAATGCTGTCTTCTTTTGCAGTTTGGGAATCAAGTATCATCCAAAAAGTATTTAGAGGTCAGTTAATTGTACTGTACTAATCTATGATTGGAATTATTATTACCTATTAAACCTCTGAACCATGAGCTGTCGATCGAAAGGTCGGCAGTTCGAATCCGCGACTGGGTGAGCTCTTGTTGCTTGGCCAGCTCCTGCCAACCTAGCAGTTCCAAAGCATGTTAATGCGAGTAGATATAGGTACCGCTTGCGGGAAGGTAAACAGTTCTCCGTGTTCCAGCCGCATGCTACGTGCTGCGGCAAGGAGAGTCATGCCGGCCACATGACCACGGAGGCGTCTTCGGACAATGCTGGCTCTTCGGCTTTGAAATGGGGATGAGCACCACACCCTAGAGTCGGACACGACTGGACTTAATTGTCAGGGGTCACCTTTACCTTTACCTTATCTTCCTATAGGTAACATACTTCATCAATAGTTTTTTCTGCACAGAAAGACTCTTGAAATAATAAATACAAAAATGATAAATATAATAATAAATTATATTTGTAGGCTGACCTTTATCCACTTTTTCGTCATAGAACATAGCATCTTAACAAGGCATAATTTACCCTTATACTATTCATGCTGTTAAGGCCCTATATTATATTATCATAGTACAGGCTGTAGTGTGATATTCCGCTGAAGTTGTATGTTGGTAGATTTTAATACCTGTTATGTGCATTAAAGAATAAGGACAGTGGGAGGTAGTTGTATTCTGCAGAGGCATGTGTTAAGACAGATGGAGAAAAATCTTTTCATGTTGATTTTTCAACTGTCCTACTCTGCAAGACTTCGAGCTCTTCTTGGCTACTGGGAAATTAAAGTTGGCGAATCAGCATTTAATTTTTATCCATCTGTTCAGACTAATGAGACATCTCATTTGTAGGCTTCACTTTGAATTAGTCAGTGTAAGTGCGGCGATAGCATTCTTGTCTGAACTCCCCTCCTATGTTGATTGCTGAAAGGGATAATAATAGATGTCTTAGTCTCACTATGCCTTTTTCTTTTTTTGTGGGGGGGGGACCTTGCCAAAATTAGTAAGGAAAGCTTTCTGGTGCTTACAGAGTTAACATGCTTTTCTTGTAGTGTGGGTTTGTAAGACAATCTTTGTACTAGATTATTCCCTATTTCATTAAGATTTTGATTCAAAATTTTCTTGGAGCTGCCCTAATTGAAACATCAAAACTCACATGAGGTTTTGATAATGATATCAACTGCTGTTCTCTTCCCTTTCCAAATAGTTAACTATTTTCCCCATACGACTATTTTGTTATATCTATTGGTTAATTATTGCTTTCTCTCCTTGCCATTTGGGAAGCATGGAAGAGGACAGCCTTGCAGCAGAACATGAACACATTGGGAACATAGAGTTTCTCAGTGGGAGTGAGGGATTATGTTTACCATGTGTAACCTCCTTCCTGAAAGAAACTTATAAAGCTCAACACTACTGTCGTTTTTAATACTCTATACTTTTGGTATAGTCCTCATATTGAGTTTTCCTTATAGTATGTAGGAACAGTTGCTGATATGATGCCATAATATTATGAGTTTTTTCAGTTCCATAGCAGCAAATCGATCAATTAAAGACCTTTATTGGCAAAAACTGTCCACCCCAACCAGAATGTCAGTCAAACAAAAACACAAAATAAAATTATTTTTGATCGAAAGCTTTCATGGCCAGCAGATATTTTCAACGAAATAGGGTGTTAGAGAAACAGGTACACGAAATAGGGTGTACGAGTAAAACAGCCATGTAGAAGAAAAAGAAAGTCCAGCAAAGATAAAAACAATGTCCAAAACCACAGGTGTCTATCCAAACCATTAGAATCAACCATTTCAGTCCACGAGTGTTGATTCTAATGGTTTGGATAGACATCTGTGGTTTTGGACATTGTTTTTATCTTTGCTGGACTTTCTTTTTCTTCCACATGGCTGTTTTACTCGTACACCCTATTTCGTGGAAAAACAAAATAAAATTGTTGTTGTTCAGTCGTTAATCATATTATAGTCGCCTCTTCATGAACTTTTCCTCCACCAGCATAAGAAAGTTCACAGCAGCAATTAATGATGTGAACCTAGAGTGGGGAAATGTTGCTGCATCAGTGAAGTGAATACAATATTTGTACATGTTACTGGGGGAAGAATTTGGCATCAAGGTACCTTTTTTATTAGACAGGTAAAAACATTCTTTATTTGGACTATCCCATTGTAACTGGGATAGTAACTGAGGAATCCTGGAATCCTGTTATGCTGATGTCTTTCTTTGGCATATGTCTTAAATGTTTATGCGATGTTTTAATGTGTATTTCTGTTAGCTCTCATGTACTCCCTTATAAAGCAAAAGTGGGATATATATGTAAAAATATGGAATAAATGTTTGTAATGATTGATGCTTTCACACATTTCTTGGCATTTTGGAGTTGTTTGTATGCATTCTTAACACTTATTGGTAGATTTATTTAATTTTTTCAATGATACCAAAGTAAGAAATGCAATTAAGAATGTCTTACATTAGTTCTTCTGCACATTACAGTGGTTTTTATTTATTTATTTTATTTGTAGACACAAGTTGCAGGATTGGATAGGAGCGACAATGCTGAGTAGTGCCTTCTGTACTAACGATTGCATTTTAGTTTTGACTTGCTTGCAACTTCCTCTAATTTCACACATGGATGTTTCCTGATTTCTAAACCACAGTGCATGCACTCCTAATTTGTGTGGTGTTTTTAGGGATATTTTTTGATGCAAGTAGAGTCTGGATTTTCATATTCTAGGACTGCATATTCAGAACCACTCAGCTAGAATTGCTTCTTGTCAATAAGACAGCTTAGGTTTTTAAATGACTTCTCTGTTTTCCATCCAGAATAGTCCCAAGAGCCTGAATTCCACACAAAAAATCATCAATGCATTTTTGTTTTGTTTGTGCTTCCTTATGGTACTGATTATACATTCTTGTACCCCATTTTCTTCCATTCTCACACATATGATTTATACGCCCCATTGGCAGACAAATGGATCACACATACTTCTTAAATATTGAGCCTAACAGAATCAGTGGATCATCCACATAGTGCCATTCTCCAGTGGTTCCAGGCTGGGTCAGTGTTGTCATCTGGGAAGCTCCTCCGTCTGGGTAGGCAGGGTCAGTTGATCTGAGTCTTCTAGGGGGGGAGGGGTTCCCACAATTCCCCAGACTGACCTTGTCTTGCGGCATGGCAATTGAGTCTTCACAGCACTCCCACTGTCAAAGAAAAATAAAAAATATATAGTTTAAGAAAGAAAAAGGAAATATTCAGTTCAGAGAGATTTTCTTGTTCTTACCACAAAAATCTCATAGTCCTTGTCCTTCCCTCCTTTGATTAATTTTATATAGTTGTTCATATAATGTTTGTGTGTGTTTTTGTTGTTTTTGTGTGTGTGTGTGTGCGCGCGCGCACACACACACACACACACACGTTGATGGGAAAAACACTATGCTAGTATGTATCAGACTGATGTTTGAATCTCATGACAAAATCTCACATTGAGTATCCTTCCACTTCCCCACACAAATCTTAAACATGCAAGTAAGGACAAGTAGCATCTGGATTTTTCTTTAGGTAAAGCCCTGTCTGGAAGATCTTCATCCTTATTCTTGCATTTTAATGTAAGCTGTTTTTGTTCTTAACCAAAAAGAAGCATGGGATTTTAGAATTGTTCTCTCATAGAAAATAATCAGGTAATAAGAAAGTTATTCTCTAGTAGTATATGCCACAGAGGGACGTTTCTGATTATCATTGTCTGCTAAAATATTTCTTGCTCACTCACTAGCAGGCAATCTGGATCTGTCATTAGTCCAGCAGAGGGCCTGATCTGAAGTCCTGATTGTTTTTCTGTTCCATGTTAATAACCTGCTCTTGATTTGTAATGGTGTGTGGATGGCTGTTTAAAATATTCATATTAGCCTCTTTAAATAAATTGCAGGTTTAGACAGATATAACAGCAGTCATTTTCTTTTCTCAAAGGCCTGTCAAGTTGACAGAGACACAGTGCACTTTTGCAGCCCAGAAGGAAAATCAAACATGCTCATGTAGCTGTGTGAAGGAGACAGTGTAGGGCTGTGGACAGAATGTAGAACTTGGCTGTGGAATACCTGAGTGAACATCCCTGTTTGTCCATGAGACTCAACCTTTTCATACAATCTCCTCCCCATGTACAACGATAGTAGCTGTATTTACCGGCTTCTGAACTGTAGGGAGGAACTCTCCCTGTGCTCAGTGCTGCCCTTTTCAGACAAGCATTGGACTTAGGAGTCATATAGAGAGTGTGTGGCTAAGTGGCACACTCTTGTTTTCCCCTTACGTGTTAGTTGCCCCGGCACACCTATCATTGAAAGGAGGAATCTCAGGACAAACTAATTCACAGAGTTGTTGTGAGGCTAAAATGGGATAAAGACAGCTTCATCATCACATGAACCTCCTTGAAGGAAGGGCAGGATATAAATTTATTTGTTTATTTATTTAAAAAATATATACCCCGCCTTTTCCTATAACGAAAGCAAATGCCCAAGGCGGCTTATAACAAAGATTAAAATACATAATTTAAAATACATAAAATAAGTTTAAACAATACATAACCATACATAAACAAATTTAAAAACTATAAAATCCACTGGGGGGGCTGACAGTATGGAGCAGAGAAGCAGCATGGCAGAGCATCTTGAGACACAGGAGGCAGACCACAACCCATCACCCAAACGCTAGACAAAACAAAAACGCTTTGAGCCCTCGCTAAAAAGTCATGAGGGAGTGGATGGCTCTCACATCCCCTGGCAGGGAGTTCCACGGCAGAGAAGGCTCGCCCACGCGTTGCCACTCCCCTAACTTGTGATAGAGGTGGCACTCGCAGGAGAAGCCCCCTCAGATGACGTAAGAGAGCGAGCCGGAATGTATGGGAGAAGGCGGTCCCTCAGACATCCTGGGCCCGAACCGTGAAGGGCTTTAAAGGTCATTACCAGCACCTTGAATTGGGCCCGGAAACAAATGGGCAGCCAGTGCAGCCGCTGAAGCAGCGGTTCAACAGAGTCAAACCGCCTAGCTCCAGTGACCACCCGGGCCGCCGCATTCTGCACTAATTGCAGCTTCTGAACCGTCTTCAAAGGCAGCCCCACATAGAGCGTGTTACAGTAATCCAGTCTTGAAGTCACTAAATGTGATTGAGATATAGATAAAATATCCCTTTGTAGATGGGGCTACTCCCTAATGTGTGAGAAGCGCAAACATTGGGGTTCTGAATTGCATGAAGGATCCTTCCTCATATTTAGCACCCCCTCTGCAGACAAGTGATAAATGGAAGGATGCCCACTTGCCCAGGTGTATGTCTAGTGAGTGCATTGACTAGCTGGCATGCTCCCATTTTCTCCCTCAAGTACTAGTGACCCCAGCAGCTGAGTCATAGTGACCCAAAATAGCCAAACAAGGGTGACACCCCGGTGACACTCTTGCTTGTCCTTTTCAGCTACTCCAAGCTGCTTCCTGTTCTCGCGAGCTACGCGAGAACAGAAAGCAGCTTAGAGCGGCTGAAGACACTGAGTCTAGGCGACATAGCAGGCTGTGAGGTGTCACCCACTCAAGTGGGTGTCATTCATTGCAGCCTGCACCAGCCTCGCTCCCTTAGCGACGCCCCTGTGTTTGTCTAGTTTCTCAAAAAGTTGAGGACTTAAATGCAAGGAAATGTATAACAGGAATCCCCTGTAACTGTAACTTCGCCATTGATCTGCAGCTGATTTCTTGCAAAGCATATTTTATCAAAAGATGAGCTCTTTAAAGATGTTCTGCCATAAGTCACTATTGATGGTGTGGGCTAGAGCAGGGGTTCTCAACCTGTGGTTTGCGTCCCCCTAGGGGTACGCGGACCGCAGGTTGGGGTATGCAAGATGCTTCCCGTTACCAGCTGCTGCGATTAGCAAGCAGAAAAACGGGAAAAAAGAAAAAACCTGGGGAAAACGGCTAAATTTCGGGAGATCCAACAAACCAACAAATTTCGGGCGGCCATGAGAAAAGGTAGGGAGAGCTATGGGGGCCAATTTAGCCGTTTTTCCGGACTGTGCTGCGGCCGAGCGGGTTTGGGCTGTAGCCCGATCGGCAGGGCTGTAGCCTTTCCCTCCAACTTGCAGCTCGAGCGGGAGAACCCGCTCGGCCGTGGCGCAGGCTGGAAAAAAACACGTTGGGGTATGTGGGACTTTGGGGGGTCTGGGGGTACACCAACCTTTGGGGGCCCGCATAGGGGTACGCTGGCCCCCAAAGGTTGAGAACCCCTGGGCTAGAAGCTCTGCACTTGCAAGCCTTTCTAATAGCCAGTAATCTTATTTAGACTATTGTAGTGATGACATAAAGACTGAATAGTTCTTTAAAGGAAACTGTCTAGAACAAAAGTCCATTTCAATGGGCTTAATTAGCTTCAAAATCCGTAGGCTGCTTGTCAGTAGCTTACCTTCCAAAGAAAATTGGTAGACAAATCAACCGGTAACAAAACAGATGTGTGGTGTAGCTTGATGAAGTGTTTACTGAAGGACATCCTGCCTCTCAAAAAATGTAGCAGGCAAGAGCAGCTTTGTAAATCTAGATTGCAAGAGGTAAAACTTGCATGCTGCAGGAGATAAAGGTCTTGCTAGCTTGTTATCAGCTGCTGTTTTATAGAACTGGAATAAAATTGGGCTGTAACTTTTAAATAGTTCTGCTTTGGGTAGTGAAATATATGTGAGCTGAAGAAAGCTTTTGGAGTCCAAAAGGGGCTGTGGAAGTAATGACTGAACAGATTTCAGGGTCTACAGTGCAAGTTGTTGTTAACATGGAAAACTCTGGAGATAAAAGTGTTCGCTGCTGATGTCAAGCACTGAAGATTTGTTAGCATGGACTGTTGAATGGGTCAGGAAGAGATAGACTGTGTCCTCTAGAGCTCTGCTTCCCTCTTACTAACAGGGTAGATCTTTTCTCTTATCATTAAAGTGATATATTTTACACTTCATTCCTATCTCACCTTTCAGTGGTGAGTCCCAAGGTGGCTAATAAGAGTATAAAAGAATAAAAATAACTTATAATAAAAATAATTTCAGTAATTCAAAAAGTGATGGGAAACTAAGTCACTAAAATATATTATTTCAAACACAGCAGACAAGAACAACTCAAAAGATTGGTGGAGCAGTGCATCTTAACCGCCTTCTTAAATGCAAAGAAAATGTGCCTCAGGGAAAGCACCCAGTGGTACCTTCCTGACAGAATTGAAATCTATTCAAGAACTCTCTAGTACAGCGGTTCTCAAACTGATGGGTCGTGCCCCACTGGATGCTGTCTCTTGCCACCTTAAGGGGCGGGGACAGCATGGCGGCAGCGATCCCGGGGATTGCCACTGCTGGGGGAGGGGAGTTTAGAAATGAACTTTCTTTTACTTACTGGGGGTCCTGGAGCCCTCCAAGAGGGTGTGGGGAAGCCCACGGAGGGTTTGCACGCCTCCCTGTAACCTCCGGAGGGTTCCAGGAACCCTGGTAAGTGAAAGACGTTTATTCCCCCCCTCCGACGGTGGCAGTTCCTGGGATTGCCACCACTGCTTTCCCCGCCCTCACAAACACTCAAAATTCTCACTGCAAGGTGGGGAGATCTTTGAGAAGCACTGCTCTAGTAAATCCCAACAGTTTGTACAAGTATGATGGCACTTAAGAGCATCAGTGGCTATAGAAAGATTGTTCGTATAAATGTAAGTAGTCATTAGACCCATGAACACTTTCCGTGCCCAGTGAAGGTTGGGGAGACCGAGAGTGGCTAGGATATGTCAGGATTATTTTTTTATGATGGTGTACAATCTCAAACACAAAACTGTTTGGCACCATGCCTTCTAGAGGGAAGAACACTAATTAACCTTGCTCAAAAAAAAAAAAAAAGGTGGCTTCTTGCAGCTAGCTTTAATTGGAGAGAACTAATGTGGTTCAGTTCACAACTGCATTTCAGTTTCCAAGCATTCTTCTCCATTGATGAGAAATATTGACTCAGTGTAGTTAAATGGCATAAGATGAAGCCTGCTGTACCTCTAAACCTGGCTCTGTATTCAAATTAATTGTCCTCCAACTTAAGCCAAATAAAAGGAATTTTCTTTGTTGACAGGATAGCAAGCCCATCAGAGTGGAAAGAGGAAGCCTTGGCTTTGGAAAAGAGAGACTGAGTTCGCTAATTAAATATCAGTTGAAACTCTCTACAGGATGACAACTGGCAGATGCAGTGGAAGTGGAAAGGAAAATGTTTGCCACTGCCAGTACCAGGACTAAATAAGATGTAGACTGTAATTCATTAGATTTGAAATACTGTACTGTCTTCTGATCTGCCCTCCTACTTAATCTGTATGAGTGCCTCCATTTTACAGAGGACCTTTATAATAGTAATGACTGAGATCAAGTGATCAGCTTCCAAAAATGGACGGTTGGTGGAGCAACCACTGAGGTTGGTCAGTGTTCTAAGAACATTTCCAAATCACTTGAAAGACTGAAGGTGATAAGAACATAAGAAGAGCCCTGCTGGATCAGGCCAAAGGCCCATCTAGTCCAGCTTCCTGTATCTCACAGTGGCCCACCAGATGCTTCAGGGAGCACACAAGACAACAAGATGCCTGTATCCTGTCGCCACTCCCCTGCATCTGGCATTAAGAGATAGCTTATTACTAAAACCAGGAGGTTGCTTATCGCCATCATGACTTGTAACCTGTGATGGACATTTCCTCCATAAATCTGTCCAATCCCCATTTAATGGCATCCAGACCAGGTACCATCACCACATCCTGTGGCAAGGAGTTCCACAGATTAATTTTTAATTTAATTAATTACACAGATTACATGCTTTTATTTTAAAAAAAATATTTTCTTTTGTCTGTTCCAATTCTGCTATCCTGCCAGAGATGGAGTGATTGAGTGCTCTCAAAAGGGAATGGTATATGTCAGTCATTTTAACATAAGAAGGGCCCTGCTGGATTAGACCAAAGGTCCATCTAGTCCAGCATCCTGCCTTCCACATTGGCAAATTGGATGCCTTTGGGAATCCCAGAAGTGGGACGTATAGATAATAGCTCTCCTGCAGCTAGTACAGTATTCAGAAACATACTGCTTCTGAACCTGGAAGTAGCTCATTGTTGTCATGACTAGTAGCCATTGATAGACACCTGTAGCCTCAGTAAATATTCTTGTCACTTTTGTCCCTATCCCATGCAGAACATTGTGTAAGTAAGCCTGTGTGTGTATCCAAATGCTCTGCTGCATTTCTGACATACTGGGGAAAATATTGTTTGACACTTTAGTTGAAAACCATTTCTGTTCTTGGGAAGAATCACTGTGGTATAAATTTCATTCCACTCTTGATATAAACTCTGAGTAATGTAAAAGGAAAGTGTCTTCTACAAGAATTTTTTTTTCAAATATTCATAAAATTCTGTAGCGCTAACCTGGAGACATTTCCTTTGTGCTTTGCTTGCATATTTTGTCATGTGAAAGCTTAGTTTTTCTGAGAAAAGCTACACAAGCTCTCAGCTCTTGAGACACCAGAGCTAGCTTTGAACTTCAGAGTACAGATCTAATTACACAGCTTGTAGCTGTGGAACCACTTTTCTCTATTCCAAATTACTTTTCCCAACTTATTTGCATAATGTAATGCACAGAGGTTAGCCGCTGAAATAAAAATTCTCTTGACATAGTTAGGACTGGCTAAATTTAACCCTATTAGGCCTGTAGTTATGTTCTGTTTTATGTGCTCACTCAGTAGATTGAAAGTAAAGGATATGTTTTGGAAGTTCCATGTATTGTGGCCTTAGATCAGTGCTGTCTTTTAAAATGGCATCTATGCAATGCTATTAAATAATGTTTGTATTCTGCAAACACAGATTTCTTTGCTGCAACTAGAATTGCCCACCACCCCAAAACTAAGTCTCCGAAGGGGCCACAGAACTCCAGCAGCCCATCATTATGTCGCACATATTGTTCTAGTTTACAAATAAAAGATGAATTAAGGAGGAACATGATAGAGGTTTATAAAATTTTGCATGGTGGAGAGGCAGTGAATTCAGGGCATTTTTTCTTCCTCTATTTTATAATAATAGAACACAGGCTCGCTCACTAAAGTTGATTGACAGCAGGTCAGTCATACTAGATGTGTACAGGCATTCTTCTTTCTGAATGCCTTATAGCTATTTTGCACTGGCCATTGTCTTCTCACTCTTCTATGGTAAATTACCAAGATTTAGATTTACTTCTCAAATAGTGTGAGTTGTCAACCTGTTTCTGAATTGTACCACCTAAAACTGCAGCTGGGGCATCCCATGACTGAATACTTTCCCCATACAAAAAAAGAAAAGAAAAAGAAAAGTGACGACAGGTTGTAGTCTTGTCTAGAACTTTCCGTTTTATTACATACTTTATTATGGGATGTTTTAGAAAGAAAGGTTGGGTATAAGTCTTCAAAATACATAGCTGCATTCTTGAAAAGGTTTCTATGTATAGGAACCTTATTTCCCCACTCCATGAAAGGGCCATTCTATCATGATTCATGTTCTTCTTTTATCTGTATGCTAGAGCAATACAGTGCCTCCTCTGTTTTTCTTGGCAACTGTGTTACCCCTGTAAAAGTAAGCATAGATGATACGTTGCAGTAGAAAGTAGATATGCTTAAGTAACTGTGAAATTAATTATTCCTAGTGGGATTTTATCATCAATCCCTAAACCTTTTTTGGGACTGAACTCAAGAGCCTCAGTTCCCAACCCACAGGGAACTCTCTCCTGTCAGGGGCCTGTAAAATTCTCAATATTCAGTTCTTTCAGTATTGTGTAAAAAATTGGTTGGTTGGTTCAGTTTGTGGTGGGTGATTTTATTGGCTGCTGGTCTTTGTTTACACCATGCTGTTTTGAGTTGGTTGTGTTCATTTTTCAATGCAAAGTTTTGTTGGTGCGGTTTGTCTTTATTGATCTTTTTGTTTTGATTTTGTATAGCGCCTTGGACTGCCTCTTGGGTAGGAAAAGTGGGGTATAAGTGTTATAAAATAATAATTTTCCTTTGGGCATGGAAACAGATGGACACATGGAGTTCTCCCATCCCAAAATACAGCCTTAGTCACTTCAGAAGAGGTTGCAGCAGTGCACACGTGGAGCCATTCCTTTTTGTTGAAGCAGATCGAGTAGCTCACAAGCACAGAGAGTCTATATACAGTATATTCATTTGCTATCTGTTAGAATAATGGCATGTTTCAAATCACACAATGTAACTTAGAAGGAAATGCATGTTTTATTAAACCATCCACTGTTGTTATTAAACAGACTTTTCTTGTTATATTTCCAGGTGATGGTGTTTGTTCATGCTCGAAATGCCACTGTTCGGACTGCTATGGCTCTTCGTGAAAGAGCTAAAAATAATGGCCACATTTGCTACTTTTTGCCGTCTCAAGGCCCTGATTATGGACAATCTGAAAAACAAGTAAGTGATGTGTCTCACAGCCAAACTTCTTGATGTCGTACCAAAGCAAAATCCATTTACCTGTTTATATACCTTCAGCCCATCACAAATTGTGTGTGCGCGCATGCGTGTGTGTTTAAAGAAAGAAAACATTGATTTCCATGTCTGAAGATATTGATTAAATTATAAGGGTGAATTTCAGGAAGCTGGTTGTTATCTTTCATTATTTTATGGGCTATAGTTTGCCTCCAAGTCTGCATGCTCAGTGGGGCATTTGATTCATTTATTTTTTCCTAACAGCATGTTGCATGATGGGCTGCCTTTTGAGACACATGAATCTTGGTGTGGGGATGGGAATGAGGTGGGGAAGGATTGGATTCAAAAGCTTTCTGCAGTATGGTAAGGTTCCCTCCCACCATGAGTTTCCTGTTCAAAGAAAACCCTAGGTCCTGCTGTGTGTATGCCTTATCCCTTTTGTATGCCTAATGCAACTCATTAGATTGTGAGCAATGGATAGTAAATTATTATAAATTGACTTTCAAGTTATAGTCTAAAAGAAAAATGCCTTTACCTGCAAGAAGCCAAATACCTTTTTCATAACAATAATGCTCTGTAAATTCAGAGGTATTATTAATGTTAAAAAGATAATGTGATTTGCATTTCTGTTGAATTGTTAGCCACCAAAACCATGTGCTGTTTAATTTCAAATCTTAGAACAGAAAGCTATGGCAAATTTAGATAGCATAATAAAAAGCAGAGATATCACCATGCCAACAAAAGTTCGTATAGTCAGGGCGATGGTGTTGCCAGTAGCGATGTATGGTTGCGAGAGTTGGACCATAAGGAAGGCTGAGCGCCGAAGAATAGATGCTTTTGAACTGTGGTGCTGGAGAAGACTCCTGAGAGTCCCTTGGACTGCTAGGAGATCAAATCAGTCAATCCTAAATGAAATCAACCCTGACTGTTCCCTGGAAGGACAGGTACTGAGGCTGAAGCTCAAATATTTTGGCCACCTAATGCGAAGAGAGGACTCTCTGGAGAAGACTCTGATGCTGGGAAAGATTGAAGGCAAAAGGAGAAGGGGAAGGCCAAGGATGAGATGGTTAGACAGCATCACCGATGCAACGAACATGAAAATGAGCGAACTCAGGAAGATAGTGGAGGACAGGAAGGCCTGGCGGGATATGGTTCATGGGATCACGAAGGGTCGGACACGACTTAATGACTGAACAACAACAACAAAGTTTAGACATAAATGCAGTACCTTAAAGCTCAGATGCCAGACAGGCAGGCATGCCATCTACTCGCTTGCTCTTGGGTCAGCTGGGTGTTGCCCCTTCTTTTGTTCCCTTATTCCATGATCAGATAACTAACTGTCCTCTATGTGTTAGAGGATTTTTTTTTTTAAGTAGAGCTGACTATTTTAACATTTTCCCATCTGTTCCCTGCTCTTTTCTTTCTCTCCTCTCCTCTCCTGGTTTTGTTCATGTGCCCTATTTTTTGTTGTGAACTCCAGGAGATATGAATGAACCTACATATACAGAGGGCCCTCCGTATCCACGGATTCAACCACTTGTATGAACCAGGCCTCTGTCCACTATCGTTCTGTCTCTCAAGTTTGCCCCAAAGTCTGGACAATGTGGAACCAACTGATGAGCAAGTTAGAGTATAAATCTCCAGCCTTCAGTGGCCACACCAACTGTAACCATAATGTACAGTATACAGGTCTGGCCTGTTTATTCAGCCAGTGATGTGTGTTGCCTCTCTTTTTTTTTTCTCCCCAACTCCCACAACTCACCCATACTGTTTATGGTAGCAGAATGAGCTGATAATCTGATATTCCAAGAAATGTTTATGTATTTGTGATTTGGTGGGACTAGAAACAGTTTGTTAGTTTATAATACCTCCTATTATATATGAAATGCCAACATGACATGTCATGCTAATTAAAGCTCACCTGTTAAGAAATAGTTACACATTAAAAAGCATTAATGTTATTTTCTGTAAGGGGTGACAGTTTGCTGCTAAACCCATAGGTTGCTCTCTCATTAGTGATAATTAATGGAGATATTTCACTGCCCTGTGAGACACAGAAACAGAAAAGATGTTTTCATCTGCTGATGTTTGCAGGAAAAAGTCATTTGTAGTTCCTATCAAAATTGTGGCTCATTTATGCAAAACATTTATCATAACAAAATTTATGCACAACAGAGTTCATCAAAGACGTGGTTCAGATATAAGCTTGTTTAAAAGTTCAGTAGCTTATTTCTTTTAGCAGCCTTCTCTGCATTTGTCCCCCTCTCTGATTCGGTTTTTTAAGGGCTGTGCCTTGGTAAATCACAATCTATTAATAAATTCCTTTACTTCATATTTTAAAAGGTTTTGTATGAGAATAAGATGTACCGTATGTACAGTATATTTATTTTAAAAATGGATTATCTAATTTGCTTACTGAGAGAGAGAGCAGACTTTTAGGGAAAAAAAAGTTAATGTTTGTGTTTCAGTAAGTGGGACATTAGGCCAGCGGGTGGCGCAGCGGGTTAAACCGCTGAACCATAAGCTGTCGATCGAAAGGTCGGCAGTTCGATTCCCGCAACGGGGTGAGCGCTCGTTGCTTGGCCAGCTCCTGCCAACCTAGCAGTTCCAAAGCATGTCAATGTGAGTAGATAAATAGGTACCGCTTGCGGGAAGGTAAACAGCGCTCCGTGTTCCAGCTGCATGCTACGCGCTGCGGCAAGGAGAGTCATGCCGGCCACATGACCACGGAGGCGTCTTCAGACAACGCTGGCTCTTCAGCTTTGAAATGGAGATGAGCACCACACCCTAGAGTCGGACACGACTGGACTTAATTGTCAGGGGATAGCTTTACCTTTTTAAGTGGGACATAACAAAACTTTGCAGATGAATATTACCAGTACTTTAAAAAGTTGTAGCGGAATGTGAAACAGGGAGTTACTAAATTTAGCAAAAAAATGCTTAGTGAATTGGTAGAGGAGAATGACGTATAATAGGAGGTATTATAAGCTAAGGAACTGTTTCTAGTCCTGCCTCTAGTCTGGTAATGTCTTTGCCATGATTTTTTGTTGTTGTTCAGTCAAGTCGTGTCCGACCCTTCGTGATCCCATAAACCATATCCCGCCAGGCCTTCCTGTCCTCCACTATCTTCCTGAGTTAGCTCATTTTCATTAGATGGCAGTTTTTATCTAGAAAAAGTTGGGGAAACCATTATGTCCATCTTTGAGCAATGTGTGTGTTTACCTATGGGGCTCTCTTTTTTCAGGAACAATTTTCCACTGGATAGTGATGTGGTGATTTTGAGTGTTTATTTTAAACTTCTGGCTTTTGCTTATATGGTATATAGGAAAACTAAGTAAAAGCTTGTGATATAGAAAGTAGTCCATGAAATCTGCTGTCTTACCAATGAGGAGCTGTATGTCATTGCTCACAGATGTAGGATAAATTTCTTTGAGATTGCAGCGGATATTTTTGGGGGAAATGAAATACTATACTCTGCACCATTTACACAGAGGTTTCCAAAACACAGCATTACATAGATGTGAAACTTGTTAACAGATTTAGGGTTTACTGAAGGAACTGTGTTCTAATAACCAAAATGTTCAAAATGCTTGGTTTTCAAGAAATATAATTTTTCTGTCGGTATGGTATTCCACCATTTCTACCAACATCCACAGTTCTTATTTCTAAAAAAATATTCAAAAACAGCAGCCATCAAATCAACAACTCAAAATAAAAAAAATTAATGGGAGGGTATGGAATAGACAAGATAACACATAATGTAATGAAAATTAAGGTATGTAGTCAGGGCACACAATATGTTTGTATCCTAAATTTGGATAGTCGTAACTAAGGAAGCTAGTTGTGACTAACAAGCCAATCCTAATCAACTTTTCAGCACCAATGCAGCTACAGTATAGCCCTGAGGTAAGGGAACAAATATTCCCTTGCCTTGAGGAGGCCTCCATGACTGCCGCCACCACCACCACCGAATGCAACATGCAAGGTCCATTGGCACAGTTACATCAGCACTGGAAAGTTGGGATTGGGTTGTTAGTCATGGTTTAACTTCCTTACAGTGCGATCCTGTCTACCTCTGTGTCCTGCAATGCAGCAGGGCTGATGCAGCTTCTGCTGCATCCAGAGCGCAGAACAGGCAGCTGAGAGGTCACCTCAGGGGAAGTGAATATTTGTTCCCTTCCCCTGGTGTAAGCCTTAGCCGCCTGAACTGGTCTCCTCGGATGTGCGCTAGCTATTTTACTGGTGTAAATCCAGGAGGCCCGCATAACAGCAGCCAGGCCCAGGAAGGGGCATAGCACGCCAGCGACGATCCTTCCCCCAGCCCCCAAAATGCCCTGTACTGCCCTCTGCCTGCCCCTTCACTTCCAGGAGGAGACCGTATCTCTTCCAGAGGGCGCAACTTCAGATATGGCTGGGGGAGAGCGGCACCGGCCTCTGTGCCGGTGTTGCCTCCTCACTGGGTAATGCAAATGTGCCTTATGCCACATTAGCGACACCCCCCTAGACCGATGGAGTGGTGCTCCGCTGATCTAAAATGTAGACAGGATTGGGCTGTTAGTCATGACTAAACCTAGGATACAACCCAATGTAATTAATAAACTTATGAAGGAAGCTGCGTTTTTTGTCCTCGTATAACATATTACAATAAATTGAAATCATTGCTGTGGGGTGATGTGAAACCGTGTGCCCCACATCTCTCCCATATTACTGAATTCATTAAGACCCTGAATTCAAAGATTGTTGGTCAACTTAGGACCAGATGACATGACCACATGTGACACTCCAATTGAGGCAGGAGGATTGTGTGGTACATGGGTTTAGCTATGAGCAGAATCTGAAAATTTTGCACACCACTGCTAAACTTCCACATATGGGATGAGCAATGACTTGCAAAATTGTAACAACTAGTTATCCCGAATCATGCTTTGACCATGAGTGGTTACAGTTCTGTGGTTTCCCTTAGAACTTGTAGACTTATTCCTTCCAATTGCTTAATCATTGATCAGGAGCAGACCACAGGATCATGTGCTCTCCCCTCTCTCCCCCCACACACATCACAAATAGCTGTTCCTAGCCTTAAATGCAAATTGATTTGAGTGTTTTAAGTGCAAATGTGGCTTAAAATCAAATCAATAATGTTAAATAAGAATTATATCAGCAGCAATATTAACCACACTTGAGGATAACCCAAGAGTTTGTTTAGCTAGGATTTGAATTCAGCTTGAATTCAATTCCCGAGGTTGAACTGCCTGAAGACTGCCGGAAGCTAAGCAGGAACAGCCTGTTTTTCTGCTGGAAGGGAGACCAGGAAGTCACTGATAAGCTGTCATGACCCTCGGTGGCAGAGAGGAGTCGCTGTTGTGTGCTGCGGTGAGAGAACAGACTGGAATGCTGAGAGTAACAGTGACAGAGTGATGACAACTGGAAAAATGTTTCCCTGTTCAGCATGATCTGTGGCGTCCTGCAGAGAGCTCGAGGCTTGTGTTCAGCAGCTAGAGAAGATGACTACACCCTGGAGGAAACCAGCTGGAATTGTAGGGTTCTATGCAGAACAATATTGTAAAGATCCTTATCGGATCTAGATAAGCCTGCCTATGTAAACTGCCTTGAATAACATCTGAAGAGCAATCTGAGGATAAGAAAGGTGGTATATAAATACAGAAAATAAAAATAAATAAAATATTAACAAACCTTGATTATCGAGCGGAAACTGTTATAACCAGCAACAATCTTGGAGTAAGAAGTTAAAACGGGTAATGCGGTCATAGTATCAGGTGAAAAACAAAAATAGCGAACCAGCTGATTTGAAACAATAACAATTTTATCTGGGTAGGCTGAAACAGTATACCACAGGCAAACAGAAATTCTTTAAAATCATAACCTGGAACGTTGAGGACCCGACGTTTCGTGTTGGAATCTCAACACATCTTCTGGGGGCTTCCAAAGAACTTTGGAGGATGTTACACTGACAAGCGTCCTGCTCTGTTCATTCTTATCATGCAAAAAGCACAGGAAACCAGCTGGAAGCGGTTTCCAATCCTACTCTGTTGTAAACTCAACCGATCCTGCAAAGTACAGTTTTCATTTGTTGTTCCAGGCTGTCATCTATCTGAATACTGGCTGTTGTACTTCCCAAGTTGCTTCACAATAATTCCGTGCTGTCATCTACCTGAGTACTGGCTGTTGTACTTCCCAAGGGTGCTGCAATCCTGCCATCCCTTCGTTCTTTATGGATGATGGGAAGCCATATGCGGTTACCCAGGCTCAGTTCTTGCTGCCTGTTCATCAGGGCTTGGGGCGATCTTTTGCTTATTGCTAGCGCTTCCAGATTCCTTAGAATGCTTAGTTTATTTTCTGTTCCCAGGGAACTCGTGTCTTTATACTGAATTGTGTGACCTGTGGTCAGCGCATGTTCCGCTGTCGCCGAAAGTTGTGGTTGTTCCAACCTCAGTGCTCTTTCATGCTCCTTTATTCTGGTTTTAATTGAACGATGAGTAAGTCCGATGTACTCCTTACCACAGGATTCACATGGGATGCAATAGATTCCAGATAGATGACAGCCCGGAACAACAAATGAAAACTGTACTTTGCAGGATCGGTTGAGTTTACAACAGAGTAGGATTGGAAACCGCTTCCAGTTGGTTTCCTGTGCTTTTTGCATGATAAGAATGAACAGAGCAGGACGCTTGTCAGTGTAACATCCCCCAAAGTTCTTTGGAAGCCCCCAGATGTGTTGAGATTCCAACATGAAACGTCGGGTCCTCAACGTTCCAGGTTATGATTTTAAAGAATTTCTTTTTGCCTGTGGTATACTGTTTCAGCCTACCCAGATAAAATTGTTATTGTTTCAAATCGGCTGGTTCGCTATTTTTGTTTTTCACCTGATACTATGACCGCATTACCTGTTTTAACTTCTTACTCCAAACCTTGATTAAATAAGAATCCTGGCTAGTCTTGGGGGCAAACTACACATTAGGATAATATACAATGTGGACCTTTGTTTTTGGTTTGCTTTTTCTGAATAGCAGGAGACCCAAAATGGGACAAAACCTCAGTAGAGATTAGGAGAGCTTTAACTCTTTGTCCCCGCCATGGTTCCCACTCCTATCATGACTCCCTATCTGGGTTTTTTTTTTATTGGGGGGGAGCCCTTCCATTGAAAACCAACAAAAAAAATTCCCAATAAAAATAATGCATGGTGGGGACACAGTTGGGATAGGAACTGTAACAGGAGCAAAGATCTGAAAAACACCCCATCCCCTATTGTTGTATTTCCCTGTTTTGGACCCCTTCCATGGTGCTATTTAGAAAAAACAAAAATCCGTGTTACCTTTGTCATAACGTCTAGTTAGTCCCTTAACATGGTTAACATCACAGCCAACGTAACTTGATGCGTCTTCAGAAAGGAAGAGAAGGGAATGGAAGTGTGCAGTCTTGCAGCCTGCCCCGCTGGTTAAGCAGTTGGGTATCTTTTGTCAATGTCAGCCCTTAACAACAGAAAGGTAAACCTGTGGCCTAACCAATATAACTATACAAAGGCAGTTCTCTTGGTTTCTCAACATGGTTATTCCAGTCTGGTGCCAGACAGTACTGATTCTCGTTTGTTCAAATATGAGCTATATAAGTTCCCCACAGATCCTATTTTTTTCTTTAAATTGCTTTTATATTTTCTAGTAGCTTTTGATCAACAGACCATGATCATGATGGCTTTATGCTACAGAGGCAGTTTGCCTTTGAGTAGCACTTACTGAGGAGCAACCATGGGAGAGAGGGAGTATGCCTTAATTTGCCTCTTGTGTGCTTCCCACAGGCATCCGATTGGCCACTATGGAAATAGGATTCTGGCCTTTTGGTCTGATCCGGTAGAGCTCTTATGATGAGAAATACCAGTCATTAAAGTGTGTTTTTCTTTGAGGATCGTTCTCTTCCTCTTTTGATTAGCTCTTTCAATTAGTTTTTATGGCACAACACTACTTCCCTTGCTTGCGGCAGAGGGGGAACTTGTCCTCTGGCAACTTTTTCCAGTTCTTAATGTTTTTAAACTTGATTGACACCATCTAGAATACCTGAAAGCATTAGTCAAGGATATATTCCTACGGGTGATTTTTAATTACTTACAGATGCCTGTTAATTCTTGTGAGATTTTTTTCCCTCCAAAATTGAAAGGGCTGGTTGTCTTCTGTCACTTTTAAAAATCCTCAAGATCTTCATTTTGTCAAAATGTTATTCTATGTGGTATGGAAACTGTTGAAGTGAATTAGACACTCTATTTTCAGCGTCTTCTATCACAGCTGGAGGACGGATGTAATTTTGTTTTATGAAACAAGAGAGTTTCACTATAGGGAAATACATGTTACATTTTATTATTAATGTATTATTGTGGTTATTTACAGTGAAGGAGAAAAGATGCATATGTATCCTAATGCATACACACATCAACCTTTCCTACCAGTGAGTCCAACCTATAATCAACATGATCAGCAAGACAAAAGGGTCTAGGTACCACTGTTAAACTATGAAAAAGTGAAGTGCAATTATGACAATCAACCAAAGTCCTCCAGATCATTGACTTCTTGTCTTGTCCCTCTCTTTAACCTCCAAATTATTCATTTAAGTTGAGTGAACATTTTATATTACTCTGTTTAGGATTGTATAGGGCTCCAGAGACTGAATGTTTGAGAACTGCTAATGTAGGGTGTAATCCCAACTAGCACTTCTGCTGTCAGGATCTTCCAATGGCTGAAACACTAGTCAGAATGCTAGTCTTACAATACATCCCTTCTTGAAAGCTTGGGGCAGGTAATAAAATGCAGTAACATTACATTAAATTTAAGTACTTCACTGAAATTTACCCATCCTCATCATCTTGAAAATTAAAGACCAGTCCAAACAGATAGGTCTTGCAACACTTCAGAAAATTGCTTAGGCATGGACTTTGGCAAAGCAGGCATGGACTATGGCAACCATTCTTGAGGTGGGCAAGTATTACTTATTGGGGGGTACCTACTAAGTACACCTCTTCATGTCCTTGTTGATGCATGGGTCTTATGAAAGGACATTCAATGGATCTCCAGTGTTATGCCGAGATATGTTACAGGCAATGGTCTCTAAGATATGCTTGGGCCAAAATCATTTATATACATGAAGTGTGTGCACAGCAGTCGCGTCGCAACGACGCGTGTCACCCCAGAGCGGGGGCGCGCGTTGCCCTTAAGGGGGAGGCTCCGCCCCCGTGCGTGACGTCACGCGCAGGAGCAGAGCGCCCTCCCCGCTCCGTTTTCGGCTCATTTTGGAGCCAAACGGACACAGGGGAGGGTGGGCGGGCCCACCTCCAGCTCACAACTGTAAGTGGGGGGTGATCGCGCGTCACCCCTATACGCGCGACGTCCCCCGGCGGCCCACCCCCCCGCTTCCCCCCGTCGACGCCAGTGGTGCACAGTGTCTTAAGGTGTTTCTGTAGCACACAGACTTACCATGCAATCCTCTGTATTGAGCGGTGGAGCGCGTGCTCCTCCACTCTAAGCTGTCGCAAACGTGCCATAAAACATGTTTGTGATGACTCTAGACTAAGGGCCGCCAGCATGGAGGTCGCTAGCCCTCACTCTGCCACCCTCTGGATCTGGCACCCACTGGCAGAGGGCGGGGATATCGGCGGTGTGCTCCGCCGATATCCTCGGCCCGTTCCCGGGCCTGGCCGACCTTATTCCCCCACCTTGGATGTACGTCACCTTCATAGCTGATGTACATTTGAGGAGGCCCATAGGGCCTTGGCCGGCTTACACCTGGAGAAGGGGACAAATGTCCCCGTCTCCCGGAATGGTCTATGACAGTGTTTTCCAAACGTTTTCGACCTGTGTCTCCCTTGACCTTTGGCGACCATTGGCTGCAGCTCCCCGTTACATTATGTTGATGCTTGTCAATTGGCATTGCACTGTTTTTCAAGAGGATTCTGTGGCACTCTGCGGCTCCCATGACTGGTTTCCGCTGCTCCCGCCACTGGTCTAAGATACAGTGGTCGGCCCTTTAGGCCAGCCATGTATCTTTAGGCAGGATTGTGCCGTTAGTTTAAGCGTCCGTTTCTCCATGTTCCACTTCCTTATCATGTTCCTGCCTTATGAAACAGGTGACTGATACTGTCAGAGGCCCTATTCTTCCAAATTTAAGAGATGGTTGATATTCCGCAAACACCCTTGGACATCACAGCTCTCACAGCACCAATCTGTTGCTTGGATTGGGGAGTATCCACAATCACCTGGATAACCAAACGTGGTGCAGGAGCACCACACTCACTTGCACACATCTGGCATCAGCAAACCTGATATTTCTCATCTGGGTCTAGAACCTTGTTTCTATATTTGGCTTTATTCTCAGGATTGGGACTCTAGACATTTGACCTAGGAATTCTAGTGGCAAGCTGCTTTTTCCCACAACAAGGATAGCAGTCATCCCCAAAATTGATGGTGCATTTTACTGTGCAACACCAGCCCATGCTCATTTTATATAGCTCTCCAGTATAGCAGTGTTCTGTAAAGATGAAAAGAGGTAGTTTACAAACAGCTCCATCCACAGGTTTATAAAAGTTTGCTAATGGATTATCGTTATTCTCTATCTCTTCTTTTGTTGTGAGAGTCTGAGTTGAATGTGTATGAAAAGCGACAGGAAAAGGATGAAAATGTTTCAAAATGTACTTTTATTGTATATGCCTTATGCATTTTAGTTCAGTTGCTCATTAATTTTGAACACTGAAATTTAACTGCAAAAAGAAGCATTTTTATTGTAGCTCTCAAAAGGTAGGTGTGTGTGTGTGTGTGTGTGTGTGTGTGTGTGTGTGTGTGTGTGTGTGTTTATGTATATACACATGCACATATATAGTTAATGTTGAGTATTGAGAGCCACCTTGTGGATTTTTTGTTATTGCACATGACTGCTTTGGCTGGTTGGTTTGTTTTTCAATATATCAACCAGTTTAATGCTATTTTGGAATATATTCTTTCTAAAGTATAAGCACCTTAATTCTATTTGATTATATTTTGCAAAGAATTTTATACTCGCCTTCCGAGTAACGTTTTTCCTTTTCTCACTTTAAGCTGAAACAAAGGGGAAAATTGCAAAAATTGAATTACTTTAACAAGCTTAATCCAAGCTGCAGAAATCTACTAAAAGATAACAAGTGCTCCAAATAATATACATGATATCTTCCTGTAGGTTATCTTCTAGCTTCTTATTCTTTCCTGTTAATGTGTTTTGATGTTGCAAAACAAACATGGGTGATTATGTATGTTGTTAATGTTACAGAAACTTGCAAACATGTTATGGAGTTCAAATGAATGTATAGTTGGCAACAGTGCAGTAATTTTGGTCGTCTCAGGTACCTATATTGGCTGAATATTTGTGAGAACAATTTTACAAGCAGCTGGTTGAATGTACTGTATGCGGTGTTCAGTACTTGTATTGTCATAGAACAAAGTAGATCTGAAGATAATACCTGGGAACTGCATGCCTGCCTGTAATGTAAGACTAGTATGCTACCGTAGTGTGTTGGAAAACCACTTATTTGGTATATATTTCGATTGATCACATATGTAGCACTGAAATAATAATAAAGCTCTCTACAATCCCCTTTCCCCTTAACTTCATGGGTAGGTTATGTAATTATTCCCGTTTTATAAACAGGTGACCTGAGCCTGAGAAAGAACAACTTGTTCAAGGCACACAAAGAGAGACAGCTCATTCTCTTCTCTGTGTTCTTGTACAATTCTTTACTTCTCTGCAAAGTGCAGAAACAAAAATGTTTGCATTTCTGATGTACCAGGCAAAGTGAGGACATGGTATTTCACCCTTCATAAGATCTACAAATGATGGTAGTGAAGTGTCCACATCTTGACTTGCAAGGAACAAGGAAATAAATGCTCAAGTCACTCTCGCTTTTGCTTTCCAAAACTCCTCTGTATTTATATCTGAGACTGTGGCAGGGGGCAGCTTGTGAACCTACCTCTCTGAAGATCTGTCTCCTATACTCTATCCAACGTACGGTGCTAGCCTCTGTTTTCTGATATTGGGGCCTATTTTGCTGCAAAATGAACTTCCTTGGAAGAAGTACGTCTTGGCCAGGGTGTCTGAGGGACCACCTCCTCTCATATTTGATAGCCTGTCCCCCGACGTCATCTGGGGGCCCCTCCTGTGTACGTCACCACTATCTGAGGTTTGGTTGGCTGCCACAAAGGGAAGGGCCTTCTCTGTATCTGTGCCACAGTTATGGAACTTCTTCAATATTGAATTACAAATGGAACCCTCCTTGTTGGCTTTCCAGCAGGGACTCAATATGTTTTTATTCTATACTGCGTACATAGAAAAAAATTTATCTTCCTCATTGCAGAGCATTTTTTTTCCCAAGGAACACTTTATAACAAGCAGTATAATAAAATGTATTGCGTATAATGTTTCTTCTTTCCTCCATGAAATTATACGAGGATAACAGTAATGTGAATTTAGAACTGTATACCAGATGCAGTCCAACTGCTTAGCATCATACATATTTCTGAGGACTTTAATTCAGGGAATTATTTGTCAAATTTGTTTCTCCTCTTTGCCTCAGGATGAACTTTCAAAAATTGTATTGTTCATTATCATAGAAAACCTATTTACATCTCATAGCTGAACTTCTTGAAAAGAACATTTTTTTCCCTTAGGCTTGTCACAGCGTTGATAACTTTGGGCAGCTGTGTATTCATGGTCAGCTATGCAGATATGCCAACCCAAACTATATAGAGATTGAGAACCTGCTGATTTATGTACTGACATACTTACCTTCACCCATCCAATAACCTTGCATTGTTTTTAGAATGTAAGATGAATAACGTTCTCTGTGAGCCAATGCAGCTCAGTTTCCTTCGAACAACGGCAACAACAAAAAAGCTGAAGAGAAAAATTCCATCATGAGCTACTTTCAGTCATTTATATTTGGCGTGCAAACTGTGAGCAACTACTGCCATCCTTGCCAATTAGTAAAACAGAAAAATAGATGGTTTTTAAACATAAGAGATGGAAAACTGTTCTACCTTTTATGGTATAGGGTGGTTTAACCAATGTTTTACCTTTTGATCAGTTTAATGGCTAAGCTGATACAGTGTAACAATTAGTACTACCTATTCCAGTTTCCTAGTCTTTAAAATTTAACTGACTAATGCTTTCCTTATGTTTGATCTGGAAGTTCATGAGTTTAGAGAAATTATCATTATCGAGGGTCTTTAGATTTTTGTAATTCTCTTCAGGTTGTTAGAAATAATTATTTTCTCGTATAGTAGCCCTATTGTCCATAACTTATTGCACCAATTTTGCAGCAAACTCTGAAAGCTACTTTTAAAAGTGTGTATGTGATCAAGTACAGTTCTGCCACTACTTCTTCCCTGTAGTCCTTCGCACATGTCCCTGCATTTCTCTTCCTTCCTAACAAATACATCGGATTGTCTGCCTATTCCTTCTCTCACCTAATAGTCCTGCTAACTAACAGCGCAATCCTGCTTAGAGATCTGGCCAGAGGCCTAGGACCACCAGCCGGATCCTATCGCCTGGAGGTCTACTTCAGGAAAGGGGACATTGGTCCCCTTCCCCTGGTGTAAACCAGGGAAGGCCCGATGGGCCTCCTCAGATTTCTGCCAACTAAATAGCTGGCAGAAGTAGGAGGAGGCTGTGTAATGGCAGAGCCGGGACGGGGATACGGCGGACACCATCCCCACCCCCTCCCGGGCCGGCTTGGCCAATGGCCCCTCTCCCTCGCCACCTGGACTGCCCCCGCCAGCGGGAGCCTTACCTTCCTCCAGCGGCCGTGGGGACTCCCGACAGCAGAGGGTGGCTGGCCTTGCGCCAGCCGCCCTTACGAGTCGTCGCGAGTGTGCTTTACAGCACGTTCACGACTGCTTCTGGCGCTGGAACATTTGTTCTGCCACCATTTCTTTGCGCAGGATTGCGCTCTCAGTCCCACTACTCTTCCAGCTTTTCTTTTCTGCTCTTTTACCATGCTCCTTTAACTTCCCACAACAATTAGCTTATGGGATAACTTTTAAAATGTTGAACCCTAGCCAGAAACTGGTTTTGTCAGTTGGCCAGTCACTTGGGTATGGGGCTGTAGAAAGCCAGGGCTCAAGGTAGATGAAGGGGACTTGTTGTTACCACCATTGCTTTTTCTTTTTATTCCACATCTCTCTTTTTTGTCATTTTTACTGAAGAGAAGGGTAAGTTTTTGATGTGTTCACTTTATTTTGATTAGGTGATTGATTTTACTATTTTTAATGATGGTGTCATTATGTTCTTAAATACTCGTGAGAACTGCGTTGAGGGCCTCTTTGTGATGGTCAGTAGGAGAGCAGATCCTGGAATGGGAGTTCAGCCTGTTGTTGATGGGTTAGGACTCCCTCTGAAAGAGCAAATGTGCACTTCATGGTGCTCCTGGGCTCAGCCCTGCTCCTAGTTGACAAGGAGCACTTTTGAGCTTCAGCAGATCCATCGGCTGTCACCCTTAGTAAAGCGATTTGGCCACAGCTACCCATGCTTTTGTCACTTCTCAGTTAGCCTATTGTAACACTTTCTTCCTAAAAAGTATTCAGAAACTGCAACAGGTTTAGAATGCTATAGCCAGATTGCTGATGGAGGTCATTAATAGGAAAATATTGTTCCTGTGCTCAAGTTCTCCACTGGCTTCACATCTGGATCCAATTAAAGATGCTGGTTTTTTTAAAAAAATGTTTAGCTACATTTTTGGGCTCTTAGTATCTCAAGGATCTCTTTCTGCTGCATGAATCATCCTGTCCTTTAAGATCTTCAGGGGAAATTTACTCAATGTGCTGTCATTGGTGTGCACACACGACAGACCCCCCTCCCCGATGTGGAACTTTTTGCCTCAGAGAGTGAGAGAGGCTACCATATCTTTGCTCTTAAAAAGGACTCAGTATGCACCTATCCTAGCAGACATTTGAGTTCTGAAGCTGAGCTCCCCTGTATCTGCTGGTACTGGAGTATTGTCTTTTCCTTTAACAACTATGTTAAGTTGTTTTGATTTGTTTTTATGTCTTCATATTCTTTAACCACCTTGGGACTGTTTAATGAAAAGCAGTCATATACAGTGGGCCCTTGGCATCTGTGGGGGGTTGGTTCTAGGACCCTCATGAATGCCAAAAGCCGTGGATTTCCCCCTTTTTTTAAGCGAAACTTACTTGGGCATCTTGAGCACCGCAGACTGCTCCATTGGTCCTGGCACGCTTTGGGAAGCCGTTTCCGAGTTGCGCAGAAGCCTGCAACCCACTCCGTTGGCCCTGACGCACACCCAAAAGCATTGCGGAAGTGTGCCAAATGCTTCTGTGATTTCAGATGTGCTCTTGGCCCTGGCATGCACCCGAAAGCATCGCGGAAGCGTTTGCCAAATGCTTCTGTGATGCTTTCAGGTGTGCTCCAGGGCCATCGGAGCAGGTCGCAGGCCTCGGCACGACCTGGCATCAGCTTCCCAGTGCACACCAGGGCCAACGGAGCAGTCTGCGGTAGGTGAAATCCGCGATTGGGAAGACAGCGGATGCCAAGTACCCACTGTAAATGTAAATACGGATAAACAAACTGTAGATGCAAGAAACTATTAGCTAGCAAAAGTGTAGCATTTTGTGACTGCTTCAGGATAGCCAAGAAGCAGTATGTGATGTGTCATGTCCTGGAATAGCCCCATTCCTTGTGCGTGGCAGGAAGTAGAGTTGCCATGGGGACTGAGAGGGCAAGAATGTATCGTGCATAGGTTAGTGAACAAGGAGAAGAGTCTTCTCATGTTACCCTCTAGCTCTTATGTCCCTTGTACCCTTCTTTGTTTTCTTCTCCTTCCACCTGAAATATCTGTAGCCTGAGGAAGTACTTACGCTGGTTACTTGGGGTGAGTGTATATGAAGGAGACATTTCTCAGATGACAAGCTTTAGCATTGGAACTTCTAGTTTTGTCAATACTTTGTATAGGATTTTCATTATAGAAATTATTTATAGCCTCCTTGCTCGCACAACGTTGAACATATATAATCGGAAATGTCTGTGATGGTGATTTAGGCCTAAAGATTATACACAATATTATTGACAACCCAGTAAATATGACTGCACTATGGGCAACAATAAATCAAAGTAGTAGGATGTCAGGTATGCATTGGATTAATTCTTTAAATTATTGCAGGATCACTCTACTTAGAAACAACTCTGACAGCCCATCCTATCCAGCACCGGTGCAGTGTGGGCGCCGTGCCCACGCTGTATGCAGTGATGGAGAGGAGCGGACTAGAGGTCTCCTCGGAGTAAGAGAACATTCGTCCCCCTACCCTGAGTAAAACCCCAGCCTCCGAAATGGGGTTACTCGGGTTCACGCCAGCTATTTTGCTGGCGCAGACCCGAAAACCCTTGTGTAAGCAAAACATGCCCAGAAGGAAGCATAAGATTCGGCATTTGCTAGCGACGCCAATCCTGTCCCCCCCCCTTCCAGACTCAATTTGCCCGCTCCCACGCTGCTCTGAGCAGAACTTACCCACTACATGGCGCTGTCTTCTGGGCTCCTTAGTGGGCAGGTGGCGCAGACCTTGGCGCCGGCACTGCCTACTCGCCGGGGTATCGTGAACATGCTTTACGGCACATTTGTGACACCCTAGGCTGGTTCTGAGGCTGCAGTGTCGGAGCCGAGGAGGACCAGGATTGCGCCGTGAAACTAGTTTGAGAGTTCTCGGCCTCAAGTATCAATCATTTAGTCTTTTCTATGTGTCTGTTTTTTATTCTCTCTCTCTCGGGTGAGGATGTATTCTTGGGTAGTTTCATGTTTGATTTTTTTTTCCTGCTCAGACAATTCTAGACATCCAATTTAGCAGTCTTTCCCAGTTCTTTGCTCCTTAATGTAAATCCCAAGAGATCCTTGGAATAATATTGATTTTGTTCTCTCTTCCAAAAGTAGTTTGTACCACATTCATACTTTACAAGCTGCAGCAAAAGGAAATATGAAATTGAGACCAGGCTGTAAATTGTACATACGGTTTGGCTATTCTAAGGCCTTCTAGCAGAGGTCCCTTTCTCCTGTGCCTTTGAAATCTAAAGACTGGAAATGTTTATTCTGGAAAATGGGCTTCCTCTGCTGCCCACAAACTCAGGAAGTTAGGGAGTTTAGTGTAGTAATAATAGATCAATTCTTCATAAGTTTAGTCATCAAGCATTCTTCAAAGATTAATTGTTTCATTTGGTACTTGGAGGTACTTCAGTGGTTAGATGGATCAAAGTCCTCTGGAAGGCGAATATGAAATTTCTCGCTTGGCATGTTACCTGTAGGAGTGCCTACTTCAAAACATGCCTCACTGAAACAGATAGCATTATGTATGTAGAAGACTTACAGCGCACAGTCCTAAACAGGTCTGCTCAGAAGCAAGTCCCACTATGTTCAATGGAGCTTACTTCCAGGTAAGTGTGCATAGGATTGCGGCCTTGGAAAGTTCTGCTTCAGAAATCTCTCTCTATCGTGCATGTTCCATCTCCACAGTTGTGATCTGTTAAGATGCACTGAAAAACACTCTTGAGTGTAACATCTCTATAACATTTTTTTTTTTACAAGCAGTAGATTTTTCAGCGTCTGGTCCACAATTGTGAACTCATTTTTTCTTCTCTTTCCAAGTCCTTTGGACATTTCTTAATTTGCACAGACTTTTGATGGCTGAAAAGGAGCGAGAGGGAACAAGTTGACATGAGTTCAGTGTTTTAGTCAGTCAGACCTCTGGATCAAAATACTGTTGTAAAAGTAATTTCCACGTAACGTGCTTCACTTTTGGGTTTAATATAGAATAGGGAACGTATTACTTGGGCAGCCTAATTCTATCCAGCACCGATGCAGTGGGGCCATGCAGCCCACACTGTTTCCAGTGCTGTCTAGGAGCAGGCTGAAGGTCTCCTAGGGTAAAGGGATATTTTCCCCCTTACCCTTGTAAAGCCCTAGCCTGCGTAATAAGGCTACTTGGATCTGCGCCAGCAACCGAGCAGTCCTATGTAAGTAAAAAAGAGGATAGGATTCGGTGTGCGCTAGTGTCGCCCCCTCCTGGGCCTGTTCCACTCCGGTCGCCGCCCTCCCCCCATCCCATAACGCCCCCTCCCAGCCCTGTTCTGCCCTCTCCCAACCCCCTTGCCACTCGAAGCCGGACCTACATGCTCCAGTGCATGGTGCTTCAGATTCAGCACCAGTGGGACGATGCCGACCTTCCTGCCAGTGCGCCTTGCTCACAGGGTGTCACCAACATGCTTTACGGCGTAGCGAATCAATAGGATTGTGCCATAAGTTATACACTAATTTGTGAACATGGAATTTGCTTGTAATTATTCAGAATTACATGTCCTCTTCCCCCCCCCCCCCCGAGTAACTAGCCTTGATCAAAACCCATTTTCTAAATCTATTTCAATCTGGAATCTTGACCAGTTCTGATGCTAAAGGTATCTTGGGCAACCTGGTGGGTGACCTGTAGAAAGAGAATAATGGGAAGATTGCAACCTTGTTGGTTCTCCTGGATGTCTCAGTGACTTTTGATACCCTTGACCATAGTATCCTAGATCACTTATTTGGGATGAGGACACAGAGTATCACTCTAAGATAGTTCTGTCCCTTCCTGCTGGGAAGATTCCAAAGTTCAGTGTTTTAGTCAGTGTTTTAGTTAACATAAAATTGCTGGATGACGTGAGGAGATCTCAAGTGGGTTTCATCAAGGTAGAAATAATTTTAAAGTACTATTTATCTTTAAAGTTGTAAGTAGGAGGTAGCAGAATTAAGATTCTGTATCAGATAAATTCCATGTAGAGGGGCCTGCCATAATAAAGACTCAATTGACTTAGGACGTGATGTTGGGAATCTCCACCAGCGGATGATCTTTAAGACCACTTAGCCTTTGCAACCTATGCTATTCCTGGTCTTTCATACCAGGAGAGCTATTGATTTAAATTACTATATAAGTTTTGAGTAATATCAGTGACGAACCACTGAGAGTCGTACTTATTTGATTTGCATCCTATTTTTTTCTGTGCAGTCAGCCAGCACCTTACGCGCATTTTACTTATGCAAATTCAAGTGTATCCACTTGACCAAAAAATAGTGCAGGTGATTCCACCCGTCATTCCACATATCCACAGTATTTATATCCCACCTTTCTAGCTCTAAAGAGGTCCCCAAGGATACAACATTTTTAAAAGTACAATACCGTAATAAAATAAAACTCTCAGGCCAGTGCTGGTCTCTATAGCAGCCAGTGTTACAAACTCTATCTGGCCTGGGCAACATGCCCAGAAAGTTGGAGTCCTGGAGCAAGCCTGAAATGGAAGAATGAAGCTGCTGTTCCCTCAGTCATCTCAGTTCCCTCATGTTTCTCATACTGTGATTTTAGTTCTTAAAGAGACAGTACATAATTTTTGGATTTTAAGATAGTTTTGAGGTGATTTTGGCTTTATGCGCTGACCTCAGATCATAACTCGCGCATAAGATGCAGGTTGACGGTACGTTGTTGACGTATGTGGCAGTTCTATATGTACAAAAATTATTGTATTCTAATGTGAATCTTACGTTAATGTTACCTTTTGTTCCCCTTGTCCATGTAAAGGTACAAAAATCCAGAAACAAGCAATTACGTGAAATGTTTCCAGATGGATTCAGTATTCATCATGCAGGAATGCTGCGGCAAGATAGAACTTTGGTGGAGAATTTATTTTCTCGTGGATATATCAAAGTCTTGGTTTGTACAGCTACGTTAGCTTGGGGTGTCAATCTTCCAGCTCATGCTGTCATCATTAAGGTAAGAGAATTGTATATCAGCCATTTTAAAAAAATCTATAAAATGTCATGTAACAAGATGTTTATTGTAGGTTTGCAAAAGGAAGCAGGGAGTGGATGGGGGAAGGATGTGCTGCTAATTATCTAGAATTTTTGGGAGCGGGTTGCTTGTTAAACTCATTTTCTCCTTTGGGAATCCAGTTGGATGGTAAAGATTTAAATATATCACAGATTATGAAAGGATTAGCTAAAGTACACTTTTGAAATCCTGCTGTATTTGCCTAATTTTGGTCTTCAGCTCATCTGGATTATAGTCATATGTGTTTATGTTAATTTTTGTTAACTTTTCGTCAACCAGGGAACACAGATCTATGCTGCAAAAAGAGGCTCCTTTGTTGACCTTGGAATTTTAGATGTCATGCAGATATTTGGTCGAGCTGGACGGCCTCAGTTTGACAAATTTGGAGAAGGAGTCATTATTACAACACATGACAAACTCAGCCATTACTTGACTCTGCTTACTCAGCAGAACCCAATTGAGAGCCAATTTCTTGAGAGCCTTGCGGACAACTTGAATGCAGAGGTATTGCTTCTTAAGCTATTCAACCCAGCTAATGCATACAAGTCTTTGGATGCCAATATGAGTAAAAAGGACAAAAATCACTTACTATTTATATTCAGATCTATACATTATAATAGTTTCTCTGAATAGTTTCTGGGGTTTGTGTTGTGACACTAGTTACAGATTATGCAGGCATAATGAAATACAGAGTATAATATTTTGTGGGGTATGATAATTTCTAAATACTGTTTTCTTTAAATCTGTGCTTGCTTCCTAAATCAAGAATGCTAGCTTGTTGTTTTGAAAAAATCTATTTATATTAGAAAAATGAAACTGAATTTTAGCTATTCAGTTAAAAAAAATTCTGCTCAACTCCTCAGAATATTTAGAGGATTTTCTTATGAACCGTATTGTGCGTAAGAGATCAGCTCTTTAGACCTACATACCGGTACTTATAATTACATATTATCTGGAAGGCTGATCCTTTCTCTCATTTATCTGTTTGTACAAACTTCTCTCATATAAACTCCAGTCTACACAAAGAGAAATACAAGTCTACATGTTTAGTGCCTCATCTAGTTTTAATGTCTGGTTGATGTCCATTTATTTTCTTGCACGGAGATGGATCTGTTTGGCCTATGTCAGCAGCAGTAGGACATGGATGTTGTCAGTTGCCAGCAATTGCATGGGAAGGGTGATATTGCTGCTCTTGTTGTTTTATCTCATGTTAGTGTTACCCAGGTAGATTTGGGAGCATAGCTGGCGCTAGTTTTGGTTGCAGGGCTATGTGGTGATGGCACCTGGCCTGGATGCCTTTAAAAGGGGATTGGACAGATTTATGGAGGAAAAGTCCATCACAGCTTACAAGCCATGATGGGGATAAGCAACCTCCTGGTTGTAGGAGTAGGTTTTCTTTGTGCCAGGTGCAAGGGAGTGGCGACAGGATACAGGTGTCTTGTGTGCTCCCTGAGGCATCTGGTGGGGCCACTGTGTGATACAGGAAGCTGGACTAGATGGGCCTTTTGCCTGATCCAGCAGGGCTCTTCTTATGTTCTTGGGTTTATAGCTCTGTTTTGTGATCTATTGTTGGTACATAAGTGGTTTCAGATTCAAGAAGGGGTGTGTGTGTGTGTGTGTGTGTGTGTGTGTGTGTGTGTGTGTGTGTGTGTGTGTGTGTGTGTGTGTGTGTGTGTTAAAAACAAAGATGGGTTTTTCATGTGATCTGTGAAAGGGAAAGATAATCTTAGAGCAGTATTTCTCAAAGTTCTCCCCAAGAGTTGTCTGTGTGGGTGGGGCAGTGACATTGGCAACCTCCCACCGCCACAAAGGGGGTCTTTTATTACTAACTGGGGGTTGTGCCACACTCCAGTGGGTGCGGGGCTGCAACTTCCCCTGCAGGCATCCCCAAGCCTCAGATCGGCTCCCCAAGACAATTGAATCCCACTTCTGGTTTTCGGCAAAACCAGGAAGTAAAACGGAAGTGGACTTCAATCGCTTCAGGGAGCCGATCTGAGGCTTGGGGAGGCCCGCAAGGGTGGTCCCCTTCAGAAGGAGGCGCGACCCCTGGTAAGTAAAGACCCCCCTTTATCCCAGTGGCTGCGGCAGGAGGTCGCTGACATCACCGCACCTCGCCACCCCTTTAAGGGGGTAGCGATCTGCTCCTTCTCAAAGTGGTGTGTGGCAATCCACCACTTTGAGAAGCCCTGTCTTAGAGATGTAGATTCTTCATGATACACTGAAGAGATTTTAGATGAGATCTGTGAGCAACAAGTATCTACTTCAAGTACTGTATTTCTTTGCTGTGGCTGCCCTATAGTAGGATAACTATTTGGGTTTGTCTATTTGCTTCTTCACTTTTTCAGATGAGTACTGTAGTTTTTAAGAATGTCTGGTCTACATCCTGCAGGTGTTCATCCCCATCTGAAGGAATGGAACAATTATGATTTGACAGTAGGCAATGAATTGTGTCCTGGATGGTAGCTGGAAACTTGTTGGTATTGTAATGGTCACTTGCCTTTCCAGTATGAGAGAGTGCTTATATGCATCCTGAATAGTTTCACTGTTGTGCCCGTAAAATGAACCTATTCCATGGAGATATCCAGGCATAAGGCTGCAGTCCTATGCACACTTAGTAGGGACCAAACCCCATTGAGCTTAATGGTATGTACTTCTAAGTCAGTCTGGTTAAGATTATGCTGCTGGTCCTAGTGGAATTTCGGAAATGTCCCCTCCCTGTAGCTTTAGACAATGATGTCACTGATATACCTCAAGTGCAGAAGATGCATTTGGGAATAAAGTAGATGAAGGGTTGTTCAAAATCAGAGATACATATGTTGACATATAGTACGGTAGTACAGCAAGTCCTCAATTAAAGTTGCCAATAGATTCTTGGAAACTGCAACTTTAAGCAAAACGACTTATAATGAAACCAGTTTTACCACAGGCTAACTGATATACATAAGCAAGAGTTCACGGCATATTTCTGGTCACAAAAACATCACCAAACTTCTAAATAAAGACCCAAAATGCTTCTAATATAAAATATTGTAATAAATGTGGCCAGCGGGTGGCGCAGCGGATTAAACCGCTGAACCATAAGCTGTCGATCGAAAGGTCGGCAGTTCGATTCCTGCGACGGGGTGAGCGCTCGTTGCTTGGCCAGCTCCTGCCAACCTAGCAGTTCCAAAGCATGTCAATGCGAGTAGATAAATAGTACTGCTTGCGGGAAGGTAAACAGCGCTCCGTGGTCCAGCTGCATGCTACGCGCTGCGGCAAGGAGAGTCATGCCGGCCACATGACCTCGGAAGTGTCTTCGGACAACACTGGCTCTTCGGCTTTGAAATGGAGATGAGCACCACACCCTAGAGTCGGACACGACTGGACTTAATTGTCAGGGGATACCTTTACCTAATAAATGTGAGCTTTCTGGACCGGAGAAAACCCATGCAGAGCACGTTCAAACTCCACACAGACAGTGGCCCTGGCCAGTAATTGATTTTTTTCCCCTTAACAACTTTAAATGATCTATAACGAAAACAACTTTAAGTGAGGACTTGCTGTTTGTATGACCTGAAGATATAAGCATCCCTAATTCTGAAACTATTATGCATAAAGAAAAATTGCAAAATTCTACAGCCGGGTGGGTCGTGACATTATCAGGGATAACACTTGATAACTTTTAAACCACCATTGTGGGAGATGTAAATCCCTGATTACCTGGATAGTATTTTCTAGGAGATCATGGCTCATGATGTTTCCAGAGTTGCCCTCCATATTCAACAAGTTGCCCTCTCCTGGCCTAAACTTATATAATTGGAATTCTGAGCAAAATCTATCTTAATGAAGAATGAATTATTAGTTTGGTTATTAAAATGACCTTTAAGAGTGCACATTACAGAATTAGCGTTTTTATATTCATTCTAAACAAGAGTTGCACATATCTTCTATTTCAAATGTAGAATACAATGTTCTCCCCTCCAAATGTTCTTCAGGCTGCTTTTGGCCTATTTTTCCTCTTTACCACTCTCTGAAAAATAAGCCTGGTGGTGGGGAGATTTGCAGGGAAGAATTGTCAGGAAGAGTTAGATGCCCCTTTCTCCTGCCCATCAATTTTTCCTAACACTACCTACCCCCACATTTGTCTTACTTCGGCAAACATAGGGCTATAAATCTGTAGAGCTGCCACAGTTGGTTAGTAGAGATAGTGTCACAACAAAAGTGAATAGAATGGGGCCACTCGCACCTGGTATTGTGCCCAAATCAGCCATACGTAAAATATAGGTGTAAGTAGAAACTCTGCTGAACTTTTCATAAGAGAAGCAACTTACCTTTCCTTCAGCGCAATCCTATTCAACTTACACCACTGGTGTAACCAGCGGTGCAGCGAGAACGGGAGGCCCCAGAACAGAAAGGGGATTCAAATCCCCTTTGAATCCCCCTTTGGAGGGGATTTGAATCCCCTTTCCTTTCTGAGGCCTCCCATTCTCGCTGCACCGCTGGTTACACCGGTGGTGTAAGTTGGATAGGATTGCGCTGCATGTATGGTAGATATGCTTGTGATGTGTTGCCTGTATATAATCCCTTTCCTCCTTTTCCTTTTTGCCCAATAAATTATTTATTATACAGTATCTGGTTTATTTGCAACTTTTCAGCCATTCTGTCCTCAAAGTGGCTGACAACACTTTAAAATTCAACTTTAACTATTCCCAGGTTCCAAAACAGGGAGGAGCTAGGTGTCGTTTTGCTGGAGGTGCCTTGCATTGATAGACAGAGAATGTATTTTTAGTGGCAGTACCAGACAGCTAAGCAGAGGTGAGAGTCTCAGGCCTTCCTTTTCATTCTCTTTAGAAACGCATGGACGTTTAGAAACGCATGGGCACGCATGGACGGCACTCTTACAGCTTTGATTGTTGTCCACAGAAGGCACTCTAGATTTATCATAGGGAAAACTTTGCAAAAGAAAAGTTTCGGAACACTCATTTTTCTTCAGCCCCCCCTCCTCCCCAATGCTAAAGCAAAGTGCAATTTCGTTTTTGTAAAAGTCTAATTATGCTTTAAAAGATGTAGTGCACAGTAAGCATAAAATTAATCTTCAATGGTCAGGAGCTGTGCCAGGTTCCGACAACTGAGGGTCAATGTTGAAGTGTGTTAATGATTTCTAATAAACTTATGTTAGTGAAAATAGCAATGCATCTTGGCTGGTGTAACTGAAAATGCTGAAAAGCAAAAGTGCGAAGCACTGACAGGGCCACGAAACCATCATTTTTTATGTAGTCTGGAACACTGGACATGACTTTTCCTGCTGACATGACAAGCCAGGAAAGATCGGTACTTGCTTGATTACAGAAAATCAATTGTGAGTCAGGCCAATTACAGCGGTCTTTCGTCTCTTGATTGTAACTCAGTCATTTCTCTCTTTCAGTTCAGATAATCATATAAATATCTTCTCCTTGTATGGCTAGTTTTTTGCAATAATCTGAGGAAAAGGCTTTGGAGTCATAATGGAAAATTTGAATGAAAATATCTGTTTTATTTGTAAAACAGGGGAAACATGAGGTGATACACAAAACCATTAGTATACCATCTTCTGAATGCAGTTGAGATTATTTTTTATATACACTTGGCTTGGATGCAGCCTGCTTGTCCTGAAAAGCTGCTGCTTGAGGGTTTGAGGAGCCTCTGGAATGTTGTTCATTGTGAGAGGGTAGAATTGGAGCCCCCCCCCCCCCCGGTGAGTGGAAGTATCTTGCGGTTGGACTCTTGCAGTGGAAGTATGTTGCAATTGGAGTGCCCTCCAGTAGCTTTGTACTTTTAGAACAAAATGCTAACACTTTTTTGTGATGCAATAAATTCTAAACATTTGGCAATGACCTGATGACTGTCCATTTTTATTGTCACGTCTAATCCCCTCAGACAGGTAATAACTTTAAAGAAGTTATTTTCAAACTTTCAAAAAATCAGGGATTGCATGATGAAAAGATTGGTTAGGGTGGTGAGAATGCTCAAAAGATTATATACTTTGTTGATGCAAGGCAACAATGTGGTCCAACACAGGTTCTACAGCAGACAGGTTATTCTGGAGAAAAGGTCCCCTGAAGGTGGAAATTTGAACTCCATTGTTACTCTAAACCAGTGGTTCCCAAACTTTTTTGACTCGCGGCTCCCTTGACCTCCCTCGCCGTTAGCTGTGACTCCCCATTACAGTGCATGGAAGAAACAGGCACTCTTTACATGCTCAGAGGCACCCTTTCTTATATGTATGTGTATATGTATGTGTATATTCCCTAAAATGAGCCCTAAAGTGGATTTTCCATGCTTATGCTGAGCAGCAGCTAAGCCAGGAGTATGCAGGGTGGGGTTGGGATGCTGCCCTCCCTCCATTGGCAGGCCTGGGTAGAGGGCACTGATGTCGTCTGCGTTAGTCCTATACATGGCAAGAGAAACATCAAAGCATGGGAGGGAAGCATTGGTCATGCCTCACCCCAGTTGCATGAGAGAGAAAAAGAGAGAAAGCTAGCTCCTTTTGGTAGCATCTTTGCAAGATGAAAAACAGATTCTTATACTGCCTGGCAGTTTCCGGGGGGGGGGGGGTTGTTCCAGCAAATAGAGTGGGGAACTAACTTAGAGGTGGGTCAGAAAGGAAGAAGGAGAGAAATCCTAATAATTAAACAACCAAACTAAACATAGAAATCAAAGACTGTATGTAAAGCAGAACCTGCTCTGCACCATTTTCAATTGCAGTTCTTGCATTTGTTTTGTGTTTGCTTTATTAAAAACATTCAACAGAAAGAAAATACTTTATTTGCAAACCTGCAATGTCTGAATGAAAATACCTTATCTGCAAACTTACAATTAGAGAAACGGGATGCTGTCTTGTCTCCAGGAGCTCTCCAGCTCAGCTTGAGTCTCCAGCTCAGCTTGAGTACTTAGCGGCTTGTTAATTGTTCTTTAACATAAGATAAGCGAGGGCTTCCCTCACGCTGTGGTTAAAAACAAGACGTGGAAACTGCCTACAAACCTGAAGTGTTTTGAAATTAACTTTGAGTGACCCGATGTGAAGATCCGGGTCTTTGTTTTTGCTCTCTCTCTCCTGCAAGCAAGAATATGTGTTAATTAAAAGCCCCTGGCTGCTTCCACTTGGGAGTCGCACCTCGGAGTCGCACCTCGCACTTAGAGAACTTCTGCTCTAAACTAAAGGAACACACTTGAGACAATTTATCACACAAAACGAAAGAGGAGATACTGAAACTGTTGGATATGTTACTTTTTCTAGAACATTGATGGACTCTGACCCACAAATGGGTTATAAGCCAGCCTTAGCTATATAACCTTTTCTTTTTTTGGAGAAGATATGTTTGGGAGAGAGCAGAAAAATAGAAACAAGAACAGATGAAAGATGGAAATATGTGGTTAAAAAATTAAAGTGGTCTTGTGCCAGTAGTTCAGGTTGACATAAGGTCCCAGATGGGCAGCCCACTCCTAACATAATAATCCGCCAGGCGGCTGAGGTCACCCTCATGATCCTGCTCTCCACCGTGGGCAGCCTGCAGCAGGCAGCCCGTGGTGAAAAGTCTACTAAGGCAAGGGGACGTGTGTCCCCTTTCCCGAGTGTAACTGTGGCTGGGCCAATAGGCCCCCTCGGATTTCCGCCAGCTATTTTGCTGGTGGAAGTCGGAGGAGGCCGTGTAAAGGCCTAGCCGCCTGGCGGGAACCTGAATATGGCGGGAGCCATGCCCCCGCCCCACCCGGGGTGGCTGGGCCTATGGGTGCCCCCCGGCTCCGTCCCCCACCCGCCAACCCACCCGTCCGCCGGATCCTACCGTGCTTGGGTCCGGCGGCGGGCCGAGTCCTCCAGTGGTGGAGCTGGGAAGGCCGGCCTTGCGCCGGTCTTCCCGGCTCTAAAGTAGTCACAAACGTGCTTTACAGCACGTTTGTGACTACTGCGGGTGGCGGAACGCTCGTTCCACCGCCCTAATTTAGATCAGGATTGGGCTGCTAGAAAGCTTGAGGATTAGTTCTGTAAAGTCAAATAGAGAAGATCATGGAGGGGCATATAGATAAATCTTGATGTTCATTTTATGTCAGAAAGAACAGAAAAAAAAGAAATGTTTAAGATTTAAAGAAGTTAACCTAGTTTTAGGTTACACATAGAGAAAAACATTTTGAGATAAGATGGATTCTTTGAAGAAATAAATTGATTGTTGGGGTAATGGATCCGGAAATCTTCATAAAGGGAATCGCCTCCTATGTTGAAGTTCTGTGCAAAAGTGCCTTAGCATTTGCTGTAAATAGTAATCATGTATGTTTGTACATTTGCATACACATACACGATTGAGAGATTTTAAATGTTAGTGGCAAAGAAACTGCAACACTACTTCTAAATACTGTGAAAATATGCAAATATGACATTGAATGGCAAAAATTTTCTAAATACTTGGGTGGAAAAAATGAATCCCCGGATGATAAAGAGAGACAGCTCATCATTCACTTCAAATTAATTCCCTCCAGAACCTTAGAGAATCTCTTTGTCAGAGCCAGGTAACAAGTTACTTAGAAATGGAGCCATGCAAGGGATCCAGAGAAGTGTAGACTGCTGGATGCTCTAAGGCAGGGGCGGGGAACCTTTTCCCTGGCGAGGGCCGTTTTAAATATTAGAAATTTGCTTGAGGGCCGGCCGTAAGGCCGGGTGCCATTTTTATTTATTTAATTAATTTTTGCCCCTGCCCCCCATCGGCCTCCGGAGGCTCCGCGCTCACTGTCCGAAGCCACCGCCAGGTCCGCGCGTCACCCCCGGCGTACCATGCCGATGAGGGCAAGAGCTTGCCCTCATCGGCGTGGTACGCATGTGCGAAATGGCCAACAGCCTTGTGAGAAGGGGTTGAGGCGGCGGCCGGGGAGGACATGCAAAGGCCATCTCCCAGCCTCCGGAGGTGACATGTGGACCCGGCGGAGCCTCCAGGGGCCGGTTGGGCGGCCTCCCGGCAATCTCTCCGGGGGCCGGACCGGATGGCCTCGGGGGCCTGATCCGGCCCTGGGGCCGGAGGTTCCCCACCGCTGCTCTAAGGTGAAGCATGAGAGTGCCTTGACTTGATATGAATGGTCTCTTATGGTAAAGTAACGGTCAAGGTGGCATGTATAGAATGGGCGAGTTATTCTGAAGCATTAAATACACCCATTTATACACCCATGTGCCCAGGTTCAGGATTTCTAATGTCTCCACGTCATAGTTTTTCTGATGTCAGCGGGTGAAGGGGAATTCTGTCTTTTTGAGAAGATGTGCAGTTAGCTAAAAGATTCCTGGAATTACAATCTGAAATGTAGTATTTATGAAAGACTTAAAAAAAAACTAGCTAACCTTGTTCAGGCCTTCTCTCTCCCATGAAGAGAGAATGTGTGACTTTCCTTTAATGTGCTGTACTTGCCATTCCCCCTGCCAGTGAATTGCAGTCTGCTCTTTCCCCACTCTCCTGCTCTTTCCCCACTCTCCTTGCTATGCAGACAAACATGCAGAGACAAATGCTGAATGTGGGAAAAGGTTCTCCCTGTGATTGCCACCTTTGCATGTTCTAGGGTGGCAGTCACCAAGAGAAATGCATTGAGAGTAGGGGCAGGCTAGCGCACACATTCCTGACAAGCTCTTGCGGATTTGCTCTTCACCTGAGTAGCACTACTGTCAAGGGTGTATCTAACTGCTCTCTATGATAAATGGGTCCAAAGATGTTTCTTTAACAATGACAAGTGAATAGGAGGTTGCTCAGTCAAGACATAAAAAAGTTAAACAGTTGGCATCTGTGCATTGTAGGAAATAGATGGCCATTCAGAATATGGTAGCATTTCCAAAACAAGCAGACTGGGAAAACTAAAAATGCTGATGAGACACTTGAGAAAAGAATTCATGCTGTGCCAGTTTAAAGGCAAATATTATATCTTCTGCATTTAAAGGATGTTTTCCCTGCAAATTTTGACTTAATTATGGTGTTAAATACTTCAGCTACCTAGTATCTTTTGCATAAGAGCATAGTTGATTAAAAGTGTGTTACAGAGAAAGCAGTATCTTCTTTTCATCACAGTGTCCTCTAAACTTATGTCAGACAAGGTCATTGTTAATGATGTACAATTTACTGGTGACATGCAAGTACAGTTGGTTTGGGAGGGGAAAGGATAAGCTATAAATGTTACATGCATAATTTTCACTGACAGTTACACATTGCAGCAGTTGAACATGCAGTCTGATATGCAATCAATCTAATAGGGCTGGACCTTTTGCCTGTTTGTAATAGACAAATAACTGTGGAGTAAACAAAAATAATTAAGCTTTGTAAAGAGAAAAAGCAGGATTTTTTGTATTTCACCTGCAACTTATTTTTCGATAGGCAGCCGAGGGATGCCTTGTTCTTTAAGGATATTAAGGGCACAATCCTAACCCCACTGGGCCGGCGCAGCACGTCCTGGACTGTGCTGGCCCAGAACCGTTGCAAAAGCTGCTGTAAGGCAGTTGCACCAGTTCCAGAACTGTGCAGAGGCACCGGCCCCAGCGCAGTGGTTCCGAACAACGTGCGACCCAGGGCAGTGAGTTTTACGCCAGTTGGCTGGAGGGTGAGACAGGGAGGGGGTTAACAGGGTGGAGGGGGAGGGCATTGATAGGGTTGGGGTGGGTGGCCTGGACCCAGGAGGGGGGCGAGATTGGCGATGCTGGGTGTGCGCCGAATCCTATCCCCCTACATTGGGCTTCCAGATTTGTGCCACCAGAAAAGCGGGTGCAGATTTGAGGAGATTAGTAGCGGGGGCTGGGGCTTTACCTGGAGTAAGGGAACAAAAGTTCTCTTCCCCTGAGGTGACCTCCCAGCTCCCATTTTCTGCTCCAGATCCAGGAATGCCAGCAGCACTGAATCGCTGGGCAGAAAGTTAGGTAGGATTAGACTGTGATTAACTTGTATGAATTATGTCATTATCAATTGCACGACAAAAAGTATTTTGCAGTGCAGATTGAATAGTTCTTTCTTGGAGCCACACTGGCTTTCTGAATTTCAGTAGTGCTATTGACATTTGCATAACTGAAGAAAAGCCTTTCAAGCTGTGCACTAATACAGCTCAGACAGAGCTGTGTAGAACCTCCTAAAGTCTGATTTCCAAGAAACTGCCGTTTCTGAGGTAGCCCATGGGGCTCAGGGAATCTCCTGAATATTGACGAACGAAAGAGAGAGCTGAACAGTCTCTTGAGCATGTCTGACCTAGATTGAGGGAACTCCCCAATCTGACTAGGCCCAAGTTTATGGAGAGTCGTTTTTAGATACGTTTAGTAAGAATCCCCCTAGCCCATGTGATGCCAACTCTGACCTAGTGCTGCCTATTGTCGTATTGACTGGATGAGTTATTCCAGAGAGGACATAAAGAAACTCTGCCTGAGTTGTATCCCAGTGATGGCAAGGGATTCCTCAAGCTTGGTCATAGAAAAGTAGGGATTTCACAACTTCCTCCTTGCTCCCAAGGCTTAGGAGCTTTCCTGACCTAACCCTCTGGGCACAACTCGGAGAAGCTCTTGAACCTATGCTGTATGTGCAGTTAATTGTTCAGTTTACGAGGTTCTCTAGAAAGAGCTTTAAATATTTGGGGGCTTTTGCACAGCTTTGTTGGAGCAATTAGTAGTGTGCATAATCTGGATGGAAAAATAAACAACATTGTCAGAGGGCACTCAACAGCACCCCAAAAAACAGAGGTCCTTTTCAACAGTAATATAACTTCAGCTCTACTTTTTTTGCTGTCTGAAAAAAATAAAATAAACACTCAGGACATTGGACACCAGGTGGCAGCAAATCTTCAAAAGTAATATCTGCTTTGTCTTTCCATCAGCATTCAATAAGTACTCTAGTAATAACACTGAAAAGGATTTCCATCGTCATGGCTGTGGATTTGTTCTATAGCAACAAATATTGTTGACACTAATGGATGTAATGAGAGTGTAGTAGTTACCAGTTGTTACGAATATTTGCACATTTTGCATGTAGCCTAATTTTGCTCTCGATTTTTCCGTACCTTTTTGATTATGCGGAGATTTAGTTCTGAACAATGAAGAGAAAATGTGTTAGAAGCAATGGCTTGAGTGAGAGCGGTACATTCTTGGCAAGAGTAGAGCAAGGAGTAGTCTTGCAATGGAGCATGTTGTCCTTTTAAATGAGTTTTATAGTTTCAATGCTCTAAAACTTAATATTTTCAAAAGGGTTAATGTTGTGTAAAATGATGAGATGCCATCGCTTTCATTTCAATATAAAACAAGTAAGTACTTCAGTGAATCATGGAAGGAAATCAAATGTACGAATTAGTTCAGGTAACAAATTATGTAATATTCCAGTGGCCTAGCTAAAGTATCTTTCTCCTCTTGATTGAGTTGCACTTATTTAGCGTAGATGTGCATGTTTAACCTTTTACATGGTGCCATTCAGATACCAAAATCATATTATTTATTTGACTTCAAATGGCCATGCTTATTGTCAGAGGCGTCACTAGGGTGCGCGCTGCCCCAGGGCGGGGGCGTGCGACACCCTAGTGAGCACTCCCCCTTGACACACACCCTCTCTTAATCCGCGATGGGGGGAGCGCCCGACGGGTCGCCGCTCCGGGCGCCCCCTCAATCGGGAGAGCCGGCTCGGGGACGTCTTCCCCGGCCGGCTTCCCGGGCCTTCTGAGCTGCGCGAATGTTATTTATAACGTTCGTTTGCGCATGGGCAGACTGTTACTGAGGGAGGCCCCCAGGCGATGCGCACATGTGCCCGCGCAGAGAAGACGACGCGCGCATGTACGCGCGTCACCTTTCTGCGCTGCGTGTGCGCGCGTCACCTGGGGCCCCCCGCACTCCCCGCCACGCCACAGCGACGCCTCTGCTTATTGTGACCTACAGTTTTGCTCGAAGGAAAAAGAATGCTGTGACTGTTTTATTGCCATAGAGCGATTTCAGGTTTGCATTGGCTCAGTTAATACTTTAAACAGCTTTATACGGAACCATCCTTGTCCAGCTTTAAGGGTATGCTTTGTGGAATGTTTTATTAAGAATTGGATAGGGTAGAAACTTAGAACATCAGAATGGACAGGAATATTTTATAAGATAATTTGGGACAGAAAATTGGGTTAATAGATTGGTAGGGATTGAATCTCATAGTAGACTCGTGGGAGTGGGAAAGAAGGCTTTGTATGAATTAATTTGTGAGCTTTGGAGACAGGGAGATATTATTGACAAACTGTATTGTGTGACTCATCATTAATAAATATGTCCCTTCCATTAAAGTTGTTGGTGTTTACTTCCAAGTAAGTGTGCCTGATATAGGGCTATAAGGCCTGAAGTTCTCAATACATTTTTGAAAATAGGTTCCATAGAAGTCACTGAGACAGAGTTCCAAGTAAGTGTTGGGGGAGTTGTGGAATTTCAGAAGTTATAGTATAAACTTTCTTTTATTGCTACTGTGGAGTTCTTTATTAATTCCTGTGATCCTGCAAAACCTAATCCATCTGGAATTGCCCACGATTATCAAGATTATCTCTAAGTAACGTATGTATTCTTGGAGACTACAAAAGTTCTAATAGTCTTATAGCATTGAATGTTGTTTAGTATTTTACAATTATATTATATACATCTAGGGCCTTTCTGTGGGGCCCAACTGCATTCTAGCATTTGTGTGATACTCCGGCAAATCATATTTCAGAGTCAACGGCACTATCCTACCCACATGTAATAACATGGGAGATGAGCAACACTCTTATTTGGGTGATAACAATGCTACTGCCGGCATGCCTAGCTGATAAGTTGCAGAGCCTCTGTGGGGGAGTGGAACTGCAACTGCACTTGACTGAGAGTCAAGGTTGCCTGGCAGCTGAAGCGTGGTGATGCCAATGCCAGAGAGAGAGAGAGAGAGAGAGAGAGAGAGAGAGAGAGAGAGAGAGCTGGACTGTGAAAGAAACATCTAGAATGAAGGGTTCTGTGAAAGATTAGAACATTATTGCATTGTAAAAAAAACCTTACAGTTTAGAAAGCCTACCCATGTATACCGCCTTTGAAAAGTTGGAGGAGAAATCCGATGACCAAAGAAAAGGAGGTATATAAATAATGGTTGTTTACTACTACTACTACTACTACTACTACTACTACTACTACTACTACTACTACTACTGTTGTTGTTGTTGTTGTTGTTGTTGTTTTTCTCCCTTTTTCAAAACAACACAAAAACTCTAGCTAGATGTGCATTCCAGAGTGGAGGAGGTAAGTTCACCTTGTCTGAAGAATACTGTAATAGAAATAAGATAAAATAAAGCTTCAAAAAAACTGAAGGGCATTGCAGTGGAAGTTTGCCTTGCTACCTGCTTTATATGTTTTTAACGTATACTGAACAAAAAACTGGCAGTTAGGAACATTAGAATTGCACAATTGGGGGAAATGCAGAATCTCCAAAACAAATTAAAAAAATAAAAAGCTCAAAATAGTTTGTGTATCTACAAAACCATATCCTGTGGGTGCTCAGGATGCTTGAAATTGTTCATCAATCACAGTAATAATGAAATGCACATGGTTTCCCAAGTGCAAAATGCTGTTCTTTGGGTTCTAAAATAATGCAACATCCCTACAACCTAATACCGATTTTGATGGAAGACTTGCAGACTGAGCAAGAAATGAGTGCTAAATGCATTTGTTGCATGGTGTGTGGAAAGGACCCTCATTTCTATTATCACTTATGCGATCTGGGGCACTAATTTTGGGAGAAAGGATGGAATGTACATCTCTTTAATAAAATAGTACAATATTCTTAAACTGTGCTTTTAATTGCAGCCACTTCCTAATTTGTCAATTTCTGACTATTTCATTGCAGCGTTACTATTTGACTATTCAATTACTGTCCATACAAAACTCAATATATGATGAACTTTACACCATTCTAATGTTTAACATGTAAATTTTATTTTATTTATTTCTACTTGCAGGTTGCTCTTGGAACAGTGACAAATGTCGAGGAAGCAGTAAAGTGGATAAGTTATACTTACCTTTATGTACGGATGAGAGCAAACCCATTAGTATATGGCATCAGTCACAAGGCTTATCAGGTAGAAAATGCATGAAAAAACTAACCTGCTTTCTGGTTCTGTAATCCTTTCCTGATGGGAGATTAAATATTTGCCATTGCTGCCTTTCCTGACGTCAGCATCTCCTTTTAAGTGCTTTAAACATGGAAAATATTCTGAAGAACAGAATATGAAAGAAAAAGCATTCTAAATTATCTTTCCTACGTCATCCTGATGGCTGAAAACTTCATCTATCAGAGAAGACATATGGATCACAGTCAAATTAGCTACCATCACATATTATGTATGTAATTCAAATTGTTTTGGACAACAGTCTATGTCAGTATTTCGGTGCCATATGTAGATTTTGTAAGCAGAGTATGGCTAATATAGTCAAATATTTTGATGTGTAGATATAGGGTTGTGAGTGTTGTGACAATGAGTGATATGGTAAGAAGCTCTCCGGTTTAGTCCAAATTTCACCTTTGCTATGAACTCATTAGGTGATCTTGTGCATGCTACTCTTTCAGCCTCTCATCTGCAATATAGAGATAGTAAGACTGACCTGCTTTATAGGGCTGTTGTAAGAAGTACAGTAAGATATAATATACACATATGATAGGTTATTAATACAGTCAATAGACTTTACAATGCTTTACAGAAAACAGTGGTTTCACACAATAACAGTTACAAATCATCCAGTACCACATAGTACAGACTTGCATGATAGATACCAACTGATCCAGAATAATTGCATATGTTCATAACTTTTGCTCATGTCCTAGAGGCTATTGGCAAGAATTTAGCTCTAATCTCTGTTACGTATTTGTTTTATCTGAGAGAAAATAAAAGACATTGTAATTGGGAGATCTACCCGAGTATATAGAGATCAGTGGATCAATCAACCTTTTCCGTTGGTCAGTATTAAAATTACGAAAAGTAGCACATGAGTTAGAAGAAATCGAAACACTAAGTCTGCAGGGGCATAGTCTATCAGAATAGGGTATCCCTGTAAATCTCCCAAGATAATGGGAGAGAATGTTATGTGTAGCACTTTGAACACTCAAAAGCATTATAAATGCTGAGTGGTGTTATCAATCCTATGCATGTTTGCTCAGAAGTAAGCCCCACTTTGTTCAGTGGTGCCTGCTTCCAGGAAAGTGTGCACAGGATAGTACTTAATTAAATGAATAAACTTGGTAATGCAATTTGGCCCCATTTTATTTATTTATCTATTTATTTATAGTGAGTGTTATTCCTTTATTTGTTGGGATTTTTAAACAGATTTCTCATAGAATTTATAGCATTATAGCTCTTGAAAGTTTGCGAAGTCTAATTAATTGTCCCTAAGGCATGATCTGAACAAGCCCCAAGCATGTATTTTGTGTATTCTTCATTGCTGTTTTTTAGTTTACTTTTCAGTGAGACTTATAGCTGACAAATAATGAAAATACTGTACACAGTTTTCTTCCTCACTGTTATGTACACTTTGCTCAAACTTTATGATTAAAAACACTAACAGCCCAATCCTAAGCACAGTGGGGCCGAGCGGCCTATGCCGGTCAGGAGGAGCCTGGAGGTCTACTCGGGGTAAGGGGACATTTTGTCCCCTTATGCCGGCCGGGTAAAGCCCTAGCCTGCCCAATGGGGCATCTCAGATCTGCACCAGCTATTTAGCTGGCACAAGTCCAGGAAGCCTTGTGAAGGGCATCCAGGCCTGGGACGGAGGATAGGATACGGTGGAGGCCACCTCCACTGATCCCGCTCCATCCTGGGCCTGTTCCATCCCCATTCCACCCTCCCCCATCCAGAAACGCCCCCTTCCCCACCTTTGTCTGACCCTTCTGCCAACCTCTCCCTGCCCCAGCGCCGCTCGGCATTGGACTCGCCTCCACTGGCGGCCAGGGATCAGGAGAAAGCATTGGTAGGGCCAGCACAGGCCTTTCCATCAGCATTCCCTGTACTAGAGTAGTCATAAACGTGCTTTACGGCATGTTTGCGACACTGTAGGCCAGCATAGGGACAACTGCACCGGAATTAGGTAAGGTTTAGATTGTGCCATAAGAAAACTAAATTGTGTTTCCCAGAAGACTGCTTTTCTTTAAAGTATTTACATAAAATAAAACCCCCATTATCTCTGTTAGATCCAAATTCTAAAATATTCATCTTTAGAAAGGAACATTTAAAGCTGGGATGGGATAGAGTTTTTTTTAAAGTTGAGACTGAATAAAGGAGAACATCGTGACTCTTTTCCTGTGTTAATAGCTATTACAGAGAAGAAAATCTTGTTATTGTTTTGAGTTTTAGAGTCTGAAACCAGCATAGACCAGTCTTTATGTTGTAGCCTTGTGCTATATAGCTAATGGTGCTTGTATGGGGATACATTTTTGCCAGTTTCTCAGCTCAGGACAAATTAGCTCTTACCTTACTGTTTTAATGTTAGAGATAGGTTGGGTGCTAGTAGGAAAGTATGAGTGCAGGGGTACTACCCTGTTTCCCCTAAAATAAGACACACACCCCTGAATGTAAGACCTACCGTCATTTTTGCAAGATTTTTGCTGGCACTCGTCAATATAAGTCCTCCCCAAAAGTAAGACCTAGCTAGGATCATCAGCCAGATGGACGCGGCACCCCCTGCGACCCCCCCTGACACTTACTTTGACCGATTAAAGCTTCATTCTTTCCCAAGGGTGGAAGGCCTGCACTTGAGTCCTCCACCATGGAGACGGCGTGCTAGAGAGACTCTGCAAGGTTTGCAGCCTCCTTGGTGGGGGGGGGGGTGTCACGCCACAGGTTGGGAAAATAAGACCTCCCTAAAAATAAGACCTCCTGCATTTTTTTTGAGCCAAAATTAATATAAGACACTGGGGAAACAGGGTATTTAGGAAGGGTATGTGGGCAGGAGTAGCCTCTCCCCTGTGTTTCAGATCATATCTTGATTTTTCCTCAACAATTTCCTCAACAATTTTCCTCAACTGTCTGCCGTGTCTCTGGTGGTTATCCAGTACACAAACAGTGGGTAGGATCCAGTGATGTCTTGGGCATTCCTGCCCATAAAACGTGGGCCTCAGTTTCTGTCAACTCTCTCCTCAGAGCTGGCCTTAGGAGCTGCAGCGCCCAATTGGAAACACTTTTTGCCTGGCCCTGGGTTCACAGTAAAGGTCTATAGAATCTTAGAGATATAATATTATTACTGTCAAAAGTAACAAACCTGACTTGTATCATATCATTTTTATGAGTGCAGGATATTAATCTAATATGTCGGTATTCATAGGTCCTAATTATCTAGACTTATGTATGTAAAACTTTGAAGTATTTGTGTATTCAAGTATTTGAGTCTGAATATAAGCCTACAATATATAAATCTGCAGTGTGGTGTTACTTGTATGTTACAATGTGGTGTTGTGTGTATTTGAGAAGACTAGAGTAGGTTACCCTAGCGAGGGGCTCCCTTAGGCACGAGACCCAATTGGGAGCAATTGGTCCAATTGGTTTAAAGCCGGCCCTGACTCTCCTTCATCAGCAACTCCCTGCGCCATATCCCAGACGATTCCTGACAGTCCCCGGACCTTCAAGATCAGGTGGTGCGGGGACACATTAGGGGCTGTAGCAGAATGGAAGGGGCAGGAAAGCTCTCTTTCATGAACAGAACGCCACTTACAGTTCTCTGGATCCAATCCAATAATTGCAACACACAATCTTAACATTTTCCTGAGACCGTATTTCTCATCCTAAATATATCTAAGAATATTAAACTATGTTGTGAATATTTTGCTATTTAAATCGCTTTGTAAACTTTTTTTTGTTGAAAAGCGGTAAATAAATATTCTTATTCATCACCATACCAAAATCTCTTTGTACTTACCCATTGAAATCTAAAATTGGAACTCCTGCCTGATTCCCAGGGTTTTCAAGACGTGAGCTAAAGTACTGAATCTGTTTCCTGTTTCTTAACAATATAGATTTTTTTTCTCCATTTCGTGTTTGACTTGGAATAGAAAGAATACTAATATATGTGTGTTTCCCAAATATTCCAAATCAGTGCCTTATTTGAGTGATTCTGTCAAATGAAAATATTTTTTGTGTGTGATGTGTTAATTTGAAAAAGGAAGGAATGGGGGGCAGGATTCAAGGGAAATATAGAGAATACTTTTTCAAACAATGCCTCATTGACTGCTATTTTATAAACTATCTGTAGATGGATCCAAGTTTAGAGAAGCACAGAGAACAGCTAGTGATTGAAGTAGGTCGAAAGTTGGACAAAGCTCGGATGATTCGTTTCGAAGAAAGAACTGGATTTTTTTCTTCAACAGATTTAGGCAGAATTGCCAGCCACTATTACATTAAGTATAGCACTATTGAGGTAACAGAACTGCCTTTCTATATATTTTATTTTAAAATTAAGTCATGGAATATTTAACAGCATTTTAATCTATTTTATGCGTACTTACCTGGAAAGAAGTTCAATTGAAATCAGTGGGACCTACTTTTTAGGTAGCATACATAGGATTATGCAGTAAGATTGTCAGTAAAATTAGTTGCAATTCTATGCCTGGTTATACGTTTGTAAATCCAAGTTTTTTTGGAGGGGGGAAATTTAGTGCTAGATGATATATTTTTATTCTGTAAAGCTGGGTCTTGAAAGACTGCTATTGATAATGTGAACAACTTTGTGGGGAAAAAACTGAAAAAATCGTCTTGTTTGAGCATATTGGATATACACTCAGTAGCGTCACTAGGACGCGCGTCACCCTGGGGCAGGGGGCGAGCGTCACCCTAGTGACACTCTGAGATCGCGGCGCGGGGGGGGGCGACCCGGCTCCCACCCGCGTCGCCCTCCGGACGCTCCGAGGCCGGCCCGGGAGCCGGCCTCGGAGCGTCCGACCCCGTTGGCGCTCCAGGGCCTTCTGAAAAAAGGCCCACGCAGCGCGTTTATCCGGGTATTTTTTGAATTTTCGCGCATGCGCAGAGACCGTTTTGAGGGCATTTTGCCCACGGTGTCGGACGCTCCAAGGTCGGCTCTCGGGCCAGCCTCGGAGTGTCCGGAGGGTGGCGCACGTCACCCCCTGGCGGCCCGCCCCCCCGCCACGCTCCAGCGACCCTCTGTATACACTGATATATTAGTGTGTTTACACACAGATACAGTATAGGTATGTGTGTGCATGCAGAAGTGTGAAGTTAAGCATTTTATTATCTGTTGCTCTGTAGTCGAAAGATATATCCTATTTGATCTGGGTTGCATCTTTGAACCCTGTTTGGTTTATTCAATATTAATTTAGTGCCATCCTCATAATTGCTCATGTTTGCATATTTCAAGTTCTTCTAGCTTCATTTTCTTTTTTAAAACAAGAGTATATGATACCTTACTGGGTATTAGTTTTTTTACAGAAATGGGTACCCACATCATGTTTTTTTAAAAAGAAGTTTTACTCTGTCTCTTATGCTTTGAATTGCATGGTGTTAACACTCCGCATCACTTTTCAAAGTAAAAAAACCTGGATAGCATTTCTTCTGAAAGTTGCCACTGACGGTAGGACTTTTTTTCCTCTTGTTTAATGTCTAGATTTAGCTATTGCTAAATATTCTGAACCACAAACCAAGTCTCTTCTCTTTGCAGACTTTCAATGAATTGTTTGACGCTCACAAGACAGAAGGTGACATTCTTGCTATAGTATCTAAAGCAGAGGAATTTGACCAGATCAAGGTATGAGTGCACCACAAATCACAAAAACAAGCCCTTTTCTTTGGCGGGGAGGGGGGAACCTCCTGTGAACTTCATAAAAATGATGTTTTGGAGTTCAAATACTGTGAAGTTTAATTTTTTTGAGGTGTTATAGAAACAGAACTTGTTTCATAATTACTGTAATTATGTTTCTGGATTAAGAAATCCAACTGTCCAGGGGTACATAACATATACAAGAGCTCCAAAATCCATACACATATGTCTTGACCCAATGTCGTCTTCTGTATCACTTCTGTATTGGGAACAGCTCCAAACAGCTTCATCTTTCACGCACGATACTGCCTCTGACATTATAGTTGCAAAGTAGAGGCTAGCTGGGACTCCTCAAGTGTGTCGGCTTGGATTGTTGATACACAGATGTAATGGTTTATTGTCTCACTAAATTGCTCTGCTTATTCTTATTGTGTGTTACCCAGTCTCTTAGTTGATTGAACATGTTTTGGCCTGACGGCCTTGATAATGAATTTAAACCCACAGAGTTGTAAACCAAAGTTGTATTTGGATAGCAATTCAAAAAGTGGGAAAGAAGGGTTGGGTAGGACGGATCTCTTTTTAAGGTATGTTGGAGATTTATTGACTAGCTTTGCTTTTGTTCCATCTATAGACATTGACTAAATTTTGTGCTATAGAAAATGTTCACTGCAGCCTCTAGAAATCTATTTGAACTGAATAAATGAGGCCTAACGAGGAGGCAGAAGCAGAAGAGATTAAGAACCTAACAGAAGCAGAAGAGATTAAGAAGAGATGGCAAGAATACACAGAAGAACTATACAAGAAAGATCTGAATGTTCCTGATGACCACGCTGGTGTGGTCACTGACCCAGAGCCGGACATCCTAGAGAGTGAAGTCAAGTGGGCCTTAGGTAGCATTACTAACAACAAAGCTAGTGGAGATGATAATATCCCAGCTGAGCTACTTAAAATCCTAAATGATGATGCTGTGAAAGTGCTGCACTCAATATGCCAACAAATTTGGAAAACTCAGCAGTGGCCAAAGGATTGGAAAAGGTCAGTTTACGTTCCAATTCCAAAGAAGGGCAGTGCCAAAGAGTGTTCAAAGTATCACACACTTGCACTCATTTCACATGCTAGCAAGGTTATGCTCAAAATCCTACAAGCTAGGCTTCAGCAGTACGTGGACCGAGAACTACCGGACGTACAAGCTGGGTTTCGAAGAGGCAGAGGAACTAGAGATCAAATTGCCAACATGCGCTGGATCATGGAGAAAGCACGAGAGTTCCAAAAAACCACCTACTTCTGCTTCATTGACTACGCAAAAGCCTTTGATTGTGTGGATCACAACAAACTGTGGCAAATTCTTAAAGAGATGGGGGTACCAGACCACCTTACCTGTCTCCTGAGAAACCTGTATGCGGGTCAAGAAGCAACAGTTCGGGCCGGCCATGGAACAACCGACTGGTTCAAAATTGGGAAGGGAGTACGGCAAGGCTGTATATTGTCACCCTGCCTATTTAACTTATATGCAAAGTACATCATGAGAAATGCAGGGCTGAATGAATCGCAAGCCGGAATCAAGATTGCCGGGAGAAATATCAACAACCTCAGATATGCAGACGATACCACCCTAATGGCAGAAGGTGAAGAAGAACTAAAGAGCCTCTTGCTGAGAGTGAAAGAGGAGAGTGCAAAAGTTGGCTTGAAACTCAACATTAATAAAACTAAGATCATGGCATCTGGTCCCATCAATTCCTGGCAAATAGAAGGGGCAGAAATGGAAGCAGTAACAGATTTTACTTTTCTGGGCTCCAAGATCACTGCAGACGGAGACAGCAGCCATGAAATTAAAAGACGCTTACTCCTTGGAAGGAAAGCTATGGCAAACTTAGACAGCATAATAAAAAGCAGAGATATCACCATGCCAACAAAAGTTCGCATAGTCAGGGCGATGGTGTTCCCAGTAGCAATGTATGGTTGCGAGAGTTGGACCATAAGGAAGGCTGAGCGCCGAAGAATAGATGCTTTTGAACTGTGGTGCTGGAGAAGACTCCTGAGAGTCCCTTGGACTGCTAGGAGATCAAATCAGTCAATCCTAAATGAAATCAACCCTGACTGTTCCCTGGAAGGACAGATACTAAGGCTGAAACTCAAATATTTTGGCCACCTAATGCGAAGAGAGGAGTCTCTGGAGAAGACTCTGATGCTGGGAAAAATTGAAGGCAAAAGGAGAAGGGGAAGGCAAAGGATGAGATGGTTAGACAGCATCACCGATGCAACGAACATGAAAATGAGCGAACTCAGGAAGATAGTGGAGGACAGGAAGGCCTGGCGGGATATGGTTCATAGGATCACGAAGGGTCGGACACGACTTAACGACTGAACAACAACAAACGAGGAGGCAAAGATTCTGCATCCTCCTTATGGGCAAAATTGAGAGAATGGTGGAAATTTGGATGCTTTCTTACGCTTGTTGAAACATCAACTACTAGAGCCTTCTTTGTACAACAACTGTGTACAAGTGTTAGTGTAGCAAGATACTTTTTACGGGTTAACAGTGATAGGTATTCTTGAAATGTGGTAATTAGGGAGTGATTGAACGTCCCTCAAATGGTTCAAGTGATAGTTGTGACTTTTCAGCTCTGTTTCATAGTAAATGAGTTGGTCAGAGCTTGATGGAAATGGCCTCCATGTAGGTTCCCTGCAGGTGCCAAACATTTACCCTCTTTAAATAAGTTCTAGACTAATAGACTTTCAGCAAACCAAAGAATATGTAGATTTATGCTGTGTTTTGTATGAGTGAGAATTTAAAATACTATGCATTATTCAGACTGTAGATATGAATATTTCTTTACTTGCATTAAGACTTAATCTTATTAACAGTGAAAACCTTAATACCATGAATCATAGTACTTCAGAGTTTTGAGCTAAGAACATAATATGCCACATGCAAACTATATGACTTTAATGAATGCATTTAATGTTAATTCAAGTTTGCCCTAATCCAGAAGGACAGAGGTCATACTCTGGTCAAATAAAAAGGGAAATCTCATCAGGTGGAGGATGGTACGATCAGAAGATTTAATTTTTGAGGCATATCACATTTTTGTGTGTCAATGGCAACCTTAATATGAGGTGATGCATAATGAAATGCAATTGTGTCATTATTAAGATAGTTTCAATTAGGTTCTATTAAGTACAGTGTTGGGAGACTTGTTTTTCAGAAACTGTAGACTGTTTAAAAACACTGTTATTGAGAGATAATTGACATTTAATTTTCATGTGGAAGATTTAACAAGTTGCACCAGCCTTTTCAAAGTCTATTAATTTGCATTTCAGGTGAGAGAAGAAGAAATAGAGGAGCTGGAAGCCTTGCTGAGTGATTTCTGTGAACTTCCCGCTCCTGGTGGTGTGGAGAACAGTTATGGGAAAATAAATATCCTCTTGCAAACCTATGTTAGCCGAGGAGAGATGGATAGTTTTTCCCTTATTTCAGACTCTGCTTATGTTGCACAGGTAAAAAAAATACGTATTATAATTCATTTCTCCACTAGTGACTTACCCCAGATACAGAGAAGACCATGAGTCTATGTATTCAACTCCGTAGACCAGAGGTTTCCAAACTTTTCTCCAGCACATTTGCGGGGTGGTGGTGGTGGTGGTGGTGCCTACAGCGGTGACAGTGCTTCCGGAATTGCGCCGCCACTGCCAGGGGAAAAAGTGGGTTTTTAGCCCTATCTGGGGGGTCTTGCCTGGAGTATCAACCCATTGTTCCCGGCTGGGACGTTATGAGGCCCCAGTTTGGGAACCACTGCCATTGACAATTGTTAATGATATCTGAATTTGGAAACCTGGAGTCTGTGCTGTTTAAAAACAATGCTAAATTAGTAGTTTTCCAGCTTATCTTCATGGAACCATTTTTCACACTGATTTGTGAGCTGTTAGGAGCCTTTGTGCATCTGTAATAGGTTCTAGGGTGCACTCTTGGCAATATAAGAATCAATACTAAAACATACCTAGCTCTCCCCTCTGCAGCTGTTCGTTGCAAGGGAAAATCAGTAATGGTAGGTGACTTGTGTTCAGAAAGGCTATCAGCCAAGGTTCCCTGCTGCTCAGCTTGAAAACCCTTGTTGTGGTCAAAATATTTTATCCTTAAAGTGTTACACTATTTGTTTATTCAAATCATTTAAGTTGCTGTTTTGCTATTAGAAAAGGCAGTGTTCAAAACACCATAAAGCAAAGTTAAAAAAAAATTATAAGCAAAATAACACAACAATACAGTAGAGCAGAAAGTTTAAAAATAAAAAATCTTAAAACAGCCACCCAACCAATGCCTGCAAAGGCCTTACAGAATAAATTGGTTTCTAGCCAGTGGTGGAAACGGAGAGAAGCAGCTTGCGCCCTTGCTTTACAAAGGAGGAAATTCCATAATGTGGCCGCCACATCAGAGGTCCTAATTGCTAATCATAATTGTGTCATTCTGTGCACAGTGTGCACCACAGTGCTAAGGAATAGTCCCAGCAAAACAGTTCATCGCCAAATTTTGTTCTACAGAATGCAGCACGGATTGTTCGAGCCCTTTTTGAGATAGCTCTCCGTAAACGTTGGCCTGCAATGACCTATCGGCTGCTGAATCTTAGCAAGGTTATCGACAAGCGATTGTGGGGTTGGGTCAGTCCTTTGCGACAATTCTCAGTCCTGCCACCGCCAGTCCTCGCCAAACTGGAACAAAAGAATCTCACAGTTGATAAGCTGAAGGACATGAGGAAAGATGAAATAGGTAAGAGGCCAAGGCTAAAATCAATCCATCAAAGGTGATTTGCACTTTAGTTCTCTGTCTTAGTTTTATTACTACTTTATCTAGATCCTGTCTTATCCCAAAGGCTTGGGGGAGGGGGTAATTTTACACAACTAAAAATATGTTTCTGTCACAAAGGCTCACAACCTAAATTAGACTAATCCCATCTCCCTGTACATGCCTTTCATTGTTCTTTCCTTTCTCGAGAAATCCAGCAGAATCCCCTGCCATGTTCAGTGCTTTTTAATACAAACTCTCTATGCACTCTGAGTTCAGAATGTTCTGAAACAGGCTCAATGGTATGAGTGTGAGCTTTCAGAAGGTCCCAAATTCAATCCTGGCATCTCCATTTAAAGGAACCTCTGGTAGTAGTAGGACATCTGCCTGGGACTTTTACAGGCTGCTAGCAAAGTAGACAACACTGGACTGGATGGACCTATGGTGTGATTCCGTACAAGTCAGATTTCAAGCTTTTGACTTCCTATGGGACCCAGCACCCCGCAAAGGCTGGATTGTATGTTGCTGGTTGGTCCATTTGTGCTGTAATGAAGTCAGTATTATTTCCCAACGTGGTTCCTCAGTTTACCTGGGGGAGTCTCTGGGACCATGCAGGACAGTGGCATCAGAGGACAAGGCCAGTGTTGCTCATTTGGCTAGGTAGCTGGTATCTCTGTCACCAAGCTGTATTTTAATCTCTGCCTCTCAACCATGTGACATACAGAGAGGACAGGGTAGGGTTTCTGGATGAGCATGGTGCACGGGAGGGGTGTGTGTCTCCATGTAAGAATGTCTATGTGTGTGCGAAGAAGTCATAGTATGTTTCCTTGTCTGTGACCATTATGGTAGTGACAAATGTTATGTTACAATGTTATGAGTTACACTGAGTTATCTGTCACAGCATCTTCTGAAACACAGAAGCTGCCCTACTTAAGAATATTTTGCTTAAGAACTTGCAAGATACAAACTTTCCTAGCCATATGTCCATAGATGGTGTTAGAGGCTATTCCCAGTATTCCTCTTATTCCAGCCAGCCCCATTAGCCTGTTTTTCAAGGTACAGCAACACCTTGACTTTCATCACTTTGCTCTTTCAGCCGTTTTCAATTATAACCACATTTCAAATGTTGTCCAGAAGCCTTCCTCTTTCGTCCAGTTTCATCCAACCTTCCAGACTTTTGTCAACATTCTTATGTTTATTTTTCTTTCATTTCTGTTTATTTAGGTTTCGCACACATTCACATGTGTTATATAGTTGTTTACATTTTTCACTGGCCAAAATAAACTTGCAAGCTAAATGCAGTACTGTAAGGCTTTGACATGAATGCTTTGACGTTCATCCATTTTTGACTTTCGTCCATGCTCTAGTCCCTAACCAGATGAAAGTGCAAGGTCTTGCTGTAAGATCACACAATACAGAGTAATGTACTGTAGATTTACTGTAAATATGTTTTTTTCATATTTCACAACATGTTCAATACTGATAATAGTGATACAAACAGGGTCTGTTTGTAAGTTGCTTTGTTCTTAAGTCCAGTGCCAACTTACAAACAAGCTCTTGAAACCTAACCTGTTCTTAAGTAAGGGACCTTCTCTATCCCTGGTTTGATGCTCTTTATTGGAAAATATGCATTTTGAGTTGTGTCCTCCGTGATGATTCTGATCTCTCTGCTATGAGCTGCCGCATCTCAGGATTGTAAAAATACAAAAATTGTCTTGCATTAAATAAGGTTGGGTTGTTTGGTGAAGGTTCCCTGTGAATTTTGAGTGCTTTAGATCAAGAAGTCATAAGAAGAAAAAGGGAGCAGGGTTAAAACAGTGGTAGGAGGTGTATATTCGTATTTAACTCACTAGTAACAGCTAGAAGTAGTGTTAAGGATGGCTTTCTGAGCTGTAAAATACTAATTCAAGTTAAATATTACTTTATATTCAAACACAGTAGGTCAAGAGAGTCAGTTCGCTTAACAATAAATAACAAATAAGCAAGCAATATTATTCCTCTCCAAAGCCTATTTAAAAGTCTGATGCGTTCTCCCTTCCTCTTGCCCTGTTCCCTTGGGCCTTCAATAAATACAGATTTATTTCAAGTTATGTTTGCTTTGCAGGTCACATGCTCCATCATGTGAATATTGGACTAAAGGTCAAACAGTGCGTCCACCAAATTCCCTCTATTACAATGGAAGCAACCATCCAGCCAATTACACGTACTGTGCTCAGAGTCAGGTTGAACATTGCTTCGGATTTCAAATGGAATGATCAGGTAAAAATTCCTAGGAAGTAAAGCAGGAAAATGTGCTGAATGACATGCACTCTCCTGGTTCTGCTTGAGGTCACTGCTACCTCCAGATACCGTATGAGATCTTATAAGTCTTTCAGCGCAATCCTGTGTAACCTTGCACCAGCGCTGGCTTCCTGCTTCCTGTTTAACGTTGGGAGCCTCTCTAATATGCAGGCTGCTTGCCTGATCTGTGTAAGGAGCCAGCTTAGTATTTGATTAAAGAAAGTGACGCGTTGACTTGGCGCCAGTGCTGGACCCTTAATTAAGGTGAGGTGCATGGGGGGAGTGGGGGATAGCATTCCCCCCCTATCCGTGGGTTCCAGTATCTGTGCATGGGGTAGGCCTCTATCCCCCGCGGATACAGGGACCCCCCTGTATTCATTAAAACACAGCTTTTGTAAGAAAACAACAAAGAAACCTTGCATACGTTCATGTAAGTAGTAAATGAAGCCCCTTCCTTCCACATTTAAAGTCCAATCCTAACATTCCAGCACCGATGCTGCCATGGCAATGGGGTGTGTGCAGCATCCTGCAGTGGGGGGGGCAGTCACAGAGGCCTCAAGGTAAGGGAATGTTTGATGCCTTACCTCGGGGCTGTATTGCAGCTGCATTGGCGCTGGAAATTTGGTTAGGATTGGGCTGTGTTAAGTTTTTAATATGCCTTTCCAATAATAAGTACTATTACCTTGAGCCATTTTATATTTAGCTTCAGCATTTTTATCGTTTCCTATCTTTGTTATATTATCCCCACTGTTGAAATATTGGTTCAGTTCAGATTTCACAGTAAAGCATAGTTTGTCGTGACAAGAACTAGGAGGCACAAATCTCTCTCTCTCTCTCTCTCACACTCACACTCACACTCACACTCACACTCACACACACACACACACACACACACACACACACACACACACACACACACACACACCCTACCTGAATGGAAAAAAAATTGGAAGCTTTGCAATTTGTAGTAAAGGTATCCCCCGCTCGAAAGCCAGTCATGTCCGACTCTAGGGTGCAGTGCTCATCTCCGTTTCTAAGGCTGAAGAGCCCGCGCTGTCCGAAGCCGCTTCCATGGTCATGTGGCCGGCATAACTAACAGAACGCTGTTACCTTCCCGCCACATCAGTACCTATTTATCTACTTGCAATTTCTTTCTTTCGAACTGCTAGGTTGGCAGGAGCTGGGATTTGTAACAATTTTTAATTTGTACCAAACCACAATTTCCCATTATGCAAACAATGTGTAACTGTGATTTATATAAACCACAATTCGTGACATGCCAGTATATCAAGCCAGAAACAAGAGGGGATTGTACAAGACAAAGGCTTATGCCTGCTCCTTATTGCAACAAACAATGGCTTGTGACATCTAAACCAGGATATTATGTCTACCAAATTATTTAATATTCATGCTGAAATACCTAAAGTTTTCTGAATGGATGTACATTTTATTTTTTTCCCTAGGTACATGGCACAGGTGGAGAACCCTGGTGGATATGGGTGGAAGACCCTACTAATGATCATATTTACCATTCAGAATATTTTATTATTCAAAAAAAGCAGGTAAATATACCTACATCTTGCAATAGTTAAAGCCATGTATACCATGTAAATAAAACATCAGTTTAATCTAAATATTGTAAGCCAGTATTATCAGATATTCAATATCATTCTAAATTTCATTTTCAGATGTGCATGCTAAAATTGGCTTTCTATGCAATTGTTCTCTGGTATCACTTCAAAAATAAAATCTCATAAAATGTTTGCTTTTCTTTGTGTCATAAGGAACAATTACTTGAAGATGAAAAAATCAGATATGTGCTATTTCTTTCGATTGTATTTGTCTATATAAATTATTACTAGCTACAGTTCCATCAACCGAAATCACTTAATAAGCAAGAGCCTTATAAGCCTACTACGTAATCTAGTTAGGACAGGATTCATCTCTAAAGCACAAGGAGCTAAAATAGGGAATTGAATCTTCTCTTTTGTTTACTGTGTATTTTGTAAGTATACAGGAATCTGTTTATACTTCTAGATTTACATTTCTTTACTTTTTGCATTTACGTGAGAGAATGGAGCAACCTAATTTTAGCTATGTAGAGATCAATAATAGTTCTATATACTTTGTTTATGTTAGGTCATTGCAAAAGAAACTCAACTACTGGTATTCACAATACCAATTTTTGAACCACTGCCATCCCAATACTATATCCGAGCTGTGTCTGATAGATGGTTAGGAGCTGAGGCTGTATGTATTATCAATTTTCAACATCTGATTCTACCAGAGAGACATCCACCTCATACAGGTAACAATATAACAGAGCTGCAGTCTAGTGCAAGTATGTATGTGCATATGCCCTCCTGATTTCTAGAGAAACTATGTGTGCCTGATTGTTGATTCATGTTCATTTTTTTTATGTCTGGAACTTGTTTACTTTTTTTAAAAAAAATTAGACTACAACAGTTTCAGAACTATTAAGCAGCGTTCCATGAATTTTTGGAACTTCTGTCTTGACCATAGCAAATTATCCAGCGTCATTAATCTGTGGAACTCCTTGCCACAGGATGTGGTGATGGCACCTGGCCGTGATGTCTTTAAAATGGGATTGGACTGATTTATGGAGGAAAAGTCCATCACAGGTTACAAGTCATGATGACTGTATGCAACCTCCGGGTTTTAGAGGTGGCCTAACTCTGAATGCCAGATACAAGGGAGTGGCATCAAGATACGGGTATTTTGTTGTCTTCAGTGGAGTACACAAAAGGCATCTGGTGGGCTGCTGTGAGATACAGGAAGCTGAGCTACATGGGCCTTTGGTCTGATCCAGCAAAACTCTTCTTTTGTTATCTCATAATTTGTTGCATTCTTCTTAATTGGCTTTGTTCTGAACACTAAAAACAGTGGAATGTTGTCATAATGAAGAAAAAATGTTTAAAAGATGGATTTGTGCTGCTTGTTTTGTCTGTGATTCTTTACAGCACAGGGTACTACTGTCATACTATTTTCTTCAACTTTCACGTGACCAAGGGCCCAATCCTATCTAACCTTCCAGCGCTGATGCAGCTGTGCCAACAGGGCATGCGCTGCATCCTGTGTGTGTGTGGGGGGGGAGAGTCACGAACGCCTCTTCAAGGTAAGGGAACATTTTTTCCCATACTTTGGGGCTGCATTGGCGTTAGAAAGTTGGATGGGATTGGGCCCTTAGTCATGAATATGAAAAGTTGGCATATGAGGTTATGTCCTCTGAGTTTGTCAGTGAGCTATACTTTAGGTGCTTCTTATTGTGTTGACTTCTGTTGTAATCATGCTCATGTCATTTAAAATTCAGCATATGGACTACATTGAGAAATGTACATGCCTGGAGCTATGCATCCCTTTTTGTGTTTAACATGTATAAATTCACATGTGCTTGTGATGTGGTTGACCATTGTTGTGCTGCACCTAAGCTGTCTGGCTAAACATGTGTACCCTATTTATCTAATTGACTGATCAGTGAGTGCTATTCAGAAGAAACAAAAAGATATTTACACATCACCAGATATGGGACCTCTAGGATTTATGGTAATTGACTGCCATTCCCATCTGGTTCCTCTGAAACAATGAAATGTACAGAGGTTGTGCTAGACAAAGATCAAGAAAAGGGCTTTTCTTCCTTTGACAGATCCCAAGAAATCACAGCATTAGCGGTGATGATGAAAGAGTTCTGAACTATCTATGAAAAGTATGTTAAGAATATTAAGCCATGCGGCCTCGACAAGTTTTATGACTCTAAAGCCGTACCTTACTGTGAAGCATCCTAAAAGGGGCACTGAGATCTTGAATCAAACCAAACTTCAAAGAAAGCATCTGTGTAACAGAATCAATGCAAGTCCCCATTAATTTGATAGAGGTCCAATCTACTTTGGCTCTATATAGTTCCAAATTGTTTGGCAAGCAGACACCTCCAAAATGTTTAGTATCATCTTCATACTAAATAACTGTTTTTCTTACAATCTAATTATACTGTATTTTAAAAATGTATTACAGAGATGTAGACATATGACTCTCTGTTTCAAGCACTGTAATTTCCTGTGATGATATATCGTTTTGCTATTGTGTTAAAGTTAACAAACTGCAACGGATGTAATCCTAGGTTGGCCATTGCTTCCCTATAGATAGGTTTACCAGATCTCCAACCGGGACAGAGTGCTAGACCTTTAGGAGAAGGAATGTGGGCAGGTGTAGCTTGTTAAACTTTAGAGCACAATCCTAGGCATGTCTACTCAGAAGCAAGCCCCATTGTGTTCAGTGGGACTTGCTTCTGAGTAGACATGCCTAGGATTATAAAGCATGCCTGTATCATTGCTTTATAGCACTGGAACCATGCAAAAACCTCTCTACAGTTATAGCTTGCCATGTGAAACAGCATTCATACAGTGGTCATTCCAATCTGCACATGTGAATCAATTTTTGGAGGGCTAAGTATTGTCCTGTTTGTGTCATTGTCATCCATAGCCCACCCAGTTGCCTGTGGCACCTGCGCTTTGGGGTCACGTGTAGAATCTATTGTGATTTGAATGCACTCTCATCTTGGTTGGGAAGGGCTGCATGTAGAAGCTGGATACTTTGCTGGTTCTTCTGATCAGTGCCTTGGGGATGTTACTGTATCCATCACTGTCAGCCTGCAAGCTTTTGACCCTCAACTTCAGGGGAGTAAAATATAATGCTGATTCACCTGCCAGTTACCACTCTGTATTTAACCCTCCTCTCTGGGAGAAGGTTGCTCAGCAGTTACAGCTCCCAACCTAGAAACCTTCTAATTTGTTGCTGTAGAAATCCATAATACAGTCTTTTTACTTCCCAGTCTCAGTTATTTCATTTCTAATGAATTCCAAAGAATAACATCCTTTAAGGTAATGAAATTAGCTCTTTCGCAGACATCAAAATTTATTTCCGGATCCTTTTGTGTTCTGGATTATAAAATGTTGACCTTAAAGTGAGAATAAATTTTATTTCTCTCCCAAAAACAACTATATATGGAAGTAATAGCTTAGGTCCAAAGGTATATCGCGTGGCTTGAAGCATTGTCTTTTCATGGGGTATTGGGGGCTACAGTGAGAAGGAGTTGATGAGAAAGACCCGTTCCTTGAATAGAACGCTGTTCATGGTTTTTAGGATCCAAGCTGTAAACATTATTTTCAGTTGTACCAGGTCTGTATTCTTTTTCTACAAATGACTTTTTCTACACAAATGACTTTGAATAAAGATGTTTGAATATTTGCTAAAATTCTATCCAGTTTTCATTCTTATTCACTTGAATAAGAAGTGAATTCTCCTAGGGCCTGCAGTTGCAACTCATAATAGTACATATTAGATAAAGCTATACTTGCTTGAGAGGCACTTCTTTATAAATTGCTTTACTGCCTGCATATTACATATGTATAGAAGTTTGGAGATATGCTCATTTTTATGTCCAAAATCATACCCTTCCAGAACAGCTCTAGATTATTCCATTCATTTAAATCCTTAATTCCTTAAATATTTAATTCTTAAATTCAGATTGGTGCGCAACCCCTCCAGGCACTTTTAGCAAATAAACCTTCATTTTTTCTTCAAAAGGAACGTGATGAGCAGCCTCCTTGCAGGCCCCTCCAGTTGACTAGGTGCTGCTTATAGAGTATCTGCAACCTTGCAGAGCCTCTCTAGAACCTAGTCTCGCTGGAGGGGCCTGCAAGGAGGCTGCTCATCCGTTCCTTTTGAAGAAGAAACGAAGCTTCCGACGCTAAAAGTGCCTGCAAGGGGGGGGGCATCCGCTATCCGGATAACTGGATCAGTAGGTACGGGGTGGCCCCTGTACTTAACTGGTGGATTAATCAACAAACCTCCTGTAGACCTATAAAACCAGCTTTTTAGTTCTCATTTCAGTACATGATCTCTACAGTAGAATAAAAATTAACTAGCGAATTACTATATATCTCTTTTATGAATATGACCTCTTTAATGCTTTTTAATAACAATATTTTTGTTTTGATTTTCTGTTTTGAGTTTAGAAAACAACCTATTGAACATGAGTTCACATTTAAACATGCACTAATGATTTGTTCCTTAATTTTTTAGAACTATTGGATCTCCAGCCTTTACCTATCACAGCTTTGGGACATCCTGAGTATGAAGCCCTTTACAAATTTACACATTTCAACCCAATTCAGACTCAGATATTCCATACAACATATCACACAGATTGTAATGTTCTTCTGGGTGCTCCCACTGGCTCTGGAAAAACAGTTGCAGCAGAATTAGCTATCTTTAGAGTTTTCAACAATTATCCCACCTCAAAGGTTTGCAAAAATTATTCCTCTGATGAATATTCCTTTTCTGTTTGCTGCTTTACACTAGATTTGAACTATGCAGAAGGATGGATAGCAATATTGTGCAATACTATCTTTTTACTTGTCACTGTTTATTAAATGGTAAACCGCAGCAACTTTTGGTAAGGTACTGTACTGAGGGACCGCCGTCGTATATGCGGATCGTGGTTGAATGAACCGTCGTTAACTGGGGGACACCTGTTTTATGATATATAGACATATGTCTATAATGCAAGTGGAAAACTTTTGAGCACACTTTAAACTAATATTAATAAAATTCTCAAAATTTATATTTTTTATGGATTGTATCCTAAAGAGTTCAAGCAAAAGGAAGCTCACACAAACAAACTTTCTCACCCCCTCCTCATAACAGTGACCTCCTGTGCCCCCTTATAACTCATCCGAGAGAATCAGGGCACTTTCAAGGACAGGGCTATAGGATGCAGAACACTGCACGGTTAAGGGGAGATTGGGAAATCTCCAATTTGCCAATGGGATACATTGGGATGGGATACAATCCTATGTGAAGTATGGGTAATGACTGAAGGACAGTTAACAAAGCACAATTTTATTGTCCAGCTTTCTTTCTAGTACAGTTGTTGTTGGATGAAATCACTTCATATGCATAAATAGCAGACTGGGAGAGTCAATCCGAGCCTGCTGTCAAGGAATCAGCTTCAGATTGGAGCTGGAGAACCGGGATGCATTTCAATTTTAAAATCAAACTAAAGGCATAGCATTCTCTCCTGGCTTCCAGAGGACTCTCTGAATCATTAAGGAGATCCCCTTCCCTGAGGAAGATTTCAAACTGTAGATTGACTACTTCAAGAGGAAGAGGACCACCTAGACTGACCCTACCTAGTGCCAGAGAAGTAGAAACTAGGCAATGTTCTTGGTCTATACTGAACTTGCCCTCTATTTCTCTTTATTGTATTCAGATTTCTCTCCCTCACTCACACAGTCCTAGTTTTCCTAGTTAGAGATGTTACTCTTCATATGTTGATAGTGGGAGCCCTACAGCACCATTATTCTTGTAGGTGAACTATTTCTTCAAGGCCACACAGTGGTAGGCTGCAGTAATAGAAGCTCTAGGAAATCACCAGCACTTTTCTGAACTACACACGCTGCAGAGCAGAGAGAGTATGATGATGCAGCAGTAGTTTCCAGGGGAACAGATTTGCCAAATCTGTTGCTTGGAAGATGGCAAAACCCTGGAGTGCCTGACGAACATACTGTGCAGTGGAGGCGGTGAGAAACACCAGTCGTCATCCTAGTTCTGTACATATACGCACACCCTTGCAGCAGGGCATGGAGAAGATAGTATTGAAACTTAGCTTGACCCTGCCAACCTCTGAACAGACCTCAGGATGGAAGAACAAATCCCTGGAGGAAGCACAGAATTGAGAACAAATTCATAAGAACATAAGAACATAAGAAGAGCCCTGCTGGATCAGGCCAAAAGCCCATCTAGTCCAGCTTCCTGTGTCACACAGTGGCCCCACCAGATGCCTCAGGGAGCATACGAGACAACAAGATACCTGTGTCCAGTCGCCACTCCCTTGCACCTGGCACAGAGAAAACCCACTTCTAAAACCAGGAGGTTGCTTATGGCTTGTAACCTGTGATGGTCTTTTCCTCCATGAATTTGTCCAAACCCCTTTTAAAGGCATCTAGGCCAGGTGCCATCACCACATCCTGTGGCAAGGAGTTCCACAGATGAATCACACGCTGGGTAAAGAAATATTTTCTTTTGTCTGTTCTAACTCTCCCTCCACTCAATTTTAGTGCGTGTCCCCTGGTTCTGGTGTTGTGCGAGAGGGAGAAGAATTTCCCTCTATCCACTCTCTCCATCCCATGCATAATTTTATAAGTCTCAATCATGTCCCCCCTCAGGCGCCTTTTTTCTAGGCTGAAAAGCCCCAGACGCTGTAGCCTTTCCTCGTAAGGGAGGTGCTCCAGCCCACTAATCATTCCACCTTAGTGGGGCCAGCAGCACAATTTTCAAATTAGCTACCTATCAAAATAGGGAAAATGTTGCTTGGAGGAAGAGATGAGTAACTTAGGGATTCTATTGTCCACACCTGATGACGAAGCCCAACTAGAATTCCTATACAGAGTGACTGTAGAGTTTGGACCCTGTGGTGCAGTTCCCCAAGTTTATATGTAATGCAACTGTGTGTTTTGTTTTCACTAACCTCTTGTGCATGGTGGAGAGGGGAAGAGAAGTGTGTGCGCCAAAGCCTTGCACAGACTAATTTGTGATCATATAACCCTGGTTTGGATTATTATCTTAACTGTGTCAATATGAAGCAGTATGCCTTAACTGTTTGACTTACATTAACTCTAAAGAACTTCCAAAATTATGTAATAATATTTGTTTACCTTTTTTATTTTCTTGGCCTGGGCCTTTGTAGGCAGTGTATATTGCTCCTCTAAAGGCACTTGTGCGAGAGAGAATAGAAGACTGGAAAATTAGAATTGAAGAAAAGCTTGGGAAAAAGTAAGTATTCTCATTTAGCCATTAAGGGAGGTTTTTTTTTTTTTAAAAGCCACATAATAATATTCACATAAAGGGTTGTTTGGACTTTCTAGAGGCATCATCTTGCTTCCTAGAGGCCATCTTGTTGGCTACTTTGAAAAACAGGATACTGGACTAGAAGATCCAACAGGGCTCTTATGTGCTTATCTTACAAAATCATCTGAGAATTGTCAGGAAATATCATAAAAGGAAAATGATGTTCTTAAGAATTTTTCTATCTTTGGAAGTAAAATTTAGCTATAATTTTCAATTGAAGAGTTAGTCATTCTGAAAATTGTCTGAAGAGCACTCATATGCTCAGACTAACATTTCTTGGGACCCCTCTCACAGCGCAATCCTGACTAAACTTCCGGCGGTGGAGCAAGTGCTCCGCTGCCGGAAGCCGTTGCGAACATGCCGTAAAGCACGTTTGCGACAACTCGGGAGTAAGGGAGGTCGGCGCAAGGCCAGCTGCCCTCACTCTGCCACCAGGACGTCCCCACAGTCACCGGAGGAAAGTAAGAAATCCCCTGGCTGGCGCAGGGGCAGTCCAGGCGGTGAGGGAGGGGGGGCCATTGCCTGAGCCGGCCTGGGAGGGGGCGGGGATTGCGTCCGCCATATCCCCGTCTCCCGCCGGGTCAGTTCGGCCGTTACACGGCCTCCTCTTCCACCAGCTATTTAGCTGACGGAAATCCGAGGAGGCCCATCGGGCCGTTCCCGGTTTACACCGGGGGAATGGGACGAACATCCCCTTTTCCCGAGTAGACCTCCAGGCCCCACCAGCGCGGCCCGGAACGGGGATAGGATCCGGCGGGCAGCCCTGGGCCATCCGCTGGATCCTTAGTTAGGATTGTGCTGTTAATTGTGTAAATCTCAACAAAGACTTCTTGTACTTTGATCAAACTTTAGCTAAGTACCTGCATACAGAATAATGTGCAGTTATCCAAACTAAATATATTACTTGATAATAGTCGGAATATTTGAACTCGCTCATGATTAGACTGGATATATAAAATCAGTGAAGCTTTTCCGTTCAAAGTCATGGATTAGCAGAATCCTCTTCTAATATAAATATTTTTTGTACTGGCCAGGACCTCCATGCTGCCTTCTGCCCCTCAACTCCAGCAATGGTTTGCCTGTGAAAGCAATTAAGATTCACTGCTTCCCTTTTATCTGTGAGGAATGTCTGGGATGCTGTTTTTGGTCCACCCTTGCATTCAGACAGGATAGTTTATGCTAATGGTTCATGTTCTGGACCTTCTGTTTATTTCCAACCAGATACGAATTTGTGTTGTATTACTTCACAATGACCATTTGACTCCCTTTACAGGGTTGTAGAGTTGACAGGGGATGTGACTCCTGATATGAGATCAATTGCCCAAGCTGACCTTATTGTTACTACGCCGGAGAAGTGGGATGGGGTCAGCAGAAGCTGGCAGAACAGAAGCTATGTTCAAAAAGTTTCCATTCTCATCATAGATGAGATCCATCTCCTAGGTGAGTGTCGTTTTTATCATTATTATTGCTGGAATTGAAGTGTGTTCTGGCATTCCTAGCTGAAGTTTAAAAAAAATGATATGCATTCTTCTTTCCTTCTTTTTTAGGGGATGAGAGAGGACCTGTACTGGAAGTTATTGTGTCTCGGACTAACTTCATCTCATCCCACACTGAAAAACCTGTCAGAGTGGTTGGTCTGTCCACTGCATTAGCTAATGCAAGGGATCTTGCAGATTGGCTAAATATTAATCAGGTATGTAGAAGATATGAAGGTCCGTTGTGTTTGAGAGTAGCATTCTTAAATAACAGTACCATTAAGCATGAACAAACAAGCAACCATATTGTTGTGTTTTCTCTTTAGATGGGACTTTTCAATTTCAGGCCATCAGTGCGTCCAGTCCCATTGGAAGTACACATTCAAGGCTTCCCTGGACAGCACTACTGTCCTCGTATGGCTAGCATGAACAAACCAGCATTTCAGGGTATGCTACCAGATCTATAATTTTCTTTTTCAAGCCGGAAGTAGACAAAATTTATATTTTGTGTTGCTAGCATGAACAAACCAGCATTTCAGGGTATGCTACCAGATCTATAATTTTCTTTTTCAAGCCGGAAGTAGACAAAATTTATATTTTGTGTTGCTATGTACTTTCTTGGGTTGCTTTAAGAAGAATGTCTTTAACAGCATGATTTCATTTCATGACTCATATGTTGTGTTACTAACAACGCATTAATGGAACCTAAATGTCTTTCAAACTGAAATTTACTGTTGGCGGCTGACACACACAAACATTTTCCTATTAACATTTTAAGATTTATAAATATGTAAAATCATTCTCGGTATTGGTTCAGTTCTGAATGAGATTTCTTTCTCATGGAAGCTTTAAAAAGTTATAAACATAAGATCCATATCAAGCTAACCGCCCAATCCTCTGTAACTCTTGCACCGGTGTAACAGTAGATCCACCGATGTAAGTGCACTTATGCCAGTGTAACTTGCCGTATGCTGATGGATGTAGGACGGAGACCGGTATAAACCCCCTCGGATGCCGTGCACGTGCAGTTTGGACGCGGGATGAATGCCAGCAGAACTACGCTGACGCAGGGGGCATTCTGGGGACATCTGAACGCCCCCAGAATTCCTCCTCCGCCAGTGGAGTAAGGTGTCCGAGGGGGGTTACGCCAGTCTCCGTCCTGCGTCCGTCAGTGTACAGCAAGTTACACTGGCATAAGTGCATTTACACCGGTGGATCTACTGTTACACCGCTGCAAGAGCTACACAGGATTGGGCTGTAACTCACATAAATCTGGTTTTGAGGCAATGACCATCAACTTCAGAATTGTCTCTGTGTGTGTGTGTGTGTGTGTGTGTGTGTGTGTGTGTGTGTGTGTGTGTGCGCGCGCGCTCTTAATCTGGCCTGGAAAGCAGGATAGATTTAAGAACCACCTTCATATTTTATTGAAACGTGTTCTGTGTGAGTTCCATAAGGAATATTTATTATATCAATTAAAAAGAAGCCCCCAAATAAATTTTGTGTTGTGAACTGCTGTTGATTGTAAGGCGACAGTTGGGAGGTGACTTTTTAGCTGATCTAATTAGCCTTATGACAGAAGCAAAGTATTGATTGGGGACTAGAGAGCAATCTTGGCAGTTCAGATTATTTACACCTCAAGGAGGAGCATTGTAGAAAAACACTAATGAACAATAAATCTGTCCAGAGCTGTTCAGCCACACCTGTTCCTGAAGCAACAAAAATTCATAAGCTGTCAAGCTTTCCTTGGGAAATAGATATATTGATATCTCTGTAAAGAAGATACAATATTAGCATTGTCATCTCTCATACTCATACGTGCATGCAATGGTTCCCATTTACAGAAATGTATTGTCATGATTTGTACTAAAATGGCATCTGTTCCTTTAATATACATTCATAATCATAAGGCTACATAAATCTCAATTTTAGCTTTAGAAAATACTTCATTTTTTAAGTGTAGTAGATATTACCTTTTGTACCTGAAACAGTAGTTTGAAACTGTTAATACTAACACTGGCTGATGGCTAAATGACTGTAGAAATCAGATTTACAGAGAGTATTTGTTTTCTATTTGTTTGAATTGCTATAGTCATGAATGTGCCATTTCCTTTATAATTTTCATTGCTCAGCCCATAAAATGTTTCTGCAAGCTTAACTTCGGAAATTCAACTTTAAGGAATTGTCTGGTTCTGAATATTTGTTTTTCATCAGCTATCAGGAGCCATTCTCCGGCCAAGCCTGTTCTTATCTTTGTATCCTCCAGACGTCAGACTAGACTCACTGCTTTGGAGCTGATTGCTTTTCTGGCAACTGAGGATGATCCAAAGCAATGGCTGAATATGGATGAAAGAGAGGTAAATACGTGCATTTTGTATGTATTTAATATATTAATTTGATCATTGCTTGACAGAGATATATAGCGCTAGAGATGAGTCTTATAAAGAGATTCTCATAAGGCTTGGTTACCTTCTTATTTTTCCTTTTTAGTCACATGGCTACAACACAACTCTCCCAGTTGCTTAACCATGATCAAGCAGTTCGGAGTGGACGACAGAATCATGTGCTCCCAGATCCTTCATTCTGAAATACATATTCCTCATCTCTTCCCAACATGCCTTAGCAATAGATGAGTGTTACATTCACACCAGTGTTAAGCTAGTTAAAGCTAACAGGGGTTCCCTCTTAACAAGAAGTTAAAACCAAAGTGTCAGGATTAAGACTAGCGAGGACAAAACAGAATATGGCATTCTGGTTCTTCAACATGCATGAATTATGGGTTCTGTTGATGTGATTACTCATAATTATTTATAAAACAACCTAATATGAACTATACAAAAACTGAAAAACACAAGTCCCTGCCAACAAGCTCACAATCTAAAAAAGACATGAAACCAATGAGGCAGGAGTTGGAGAAAAATGGTTATCATCTACATATGTTTTTATAAAATCACAGCCTAACACCATGATCCTAAAATCTGTCTGCTTATCTGTCTGTAGCACTGAAGTAACATCCTTGCATCATCAGTGTGCTGTCATAGAGTTTTATTGTCTATATTAGCTTTATCATAAATACTCCAAATGAGAGAGAGAATACAGGCACACCTACTTCATCTGGAGCCAGTTTTATTGTAACTGCTTGAAAGATTAAAGAAGGCAATACAATTCAGAAAAATATGTTGTCTTGGCATCCACCCATCCTAGAATGTTGAGAGAGAGAAAAGCGCGTGTGTGTGTGCGCGCACACACGCGCGCACACACACACAGAGAATAAGTATTAGCTTGAGATATTAAGTAAGCTAGATCTTTGTTCTTTTGATGGTGTGTTATGCTTGGGACTAAACAAATCATACTAAATTACCAAATAGCTACAGCTATCCAAGTAGAATGTTCGGTATATTTGTACTTTAACAGAGAGTGAATTTTCACTTAACAGATTCCATTCTATCTTAAGTAAGTGGCCTTGTGTATCTTAGCAATCTGATTTACCTGTCAAGCCTCTCCTTAGCCATTCCTGTCAAACTAGACGTTACTTTTAGCATGTGATTGGCAATTGTGTGTGTGCACATTTTGTTCAACTAAATATCAGCTGCAGGAAAAGCAGTTCAGGATGACAGAATGAGGGAAGAAATACCTTAGCTCTTTTCCCCACCACAGTCCGGATCCTGTTCATCCTCCTCTCCTTGCCCACAATGGCTGCTATTAGCCCGATAGAAAACTTCTATTATGACCAGTGGGATTTTTCTGCCTGGGGCAAAAAGCAGCCTCAGAGAGGAGATGGTACAGATTGGATTAAACACTCCAATGCCACAGTTCCAATATGGATTTACCCACCCCCACTGCCTTTTAGAGTGCATACAAGGGCCAATTGCTTGCTTAAAATAACATGTACTGTAACCTTATTTATTTATACTATTATGTGCACTTCCTTGACTGGCCCTCCCCCGGCAGTGGAGGAAGGGGCCAAAGGACCAGACTAGGCAAGGGCAAAAACTTGTGGTGGGTTCGTCTTGGGCTCTTCAAGGCTGTTGGGATTGGAGCCATGATATATGCCTTTCCTTCTCGCATTTTGGGCCTCAAAGTGACCTCTAGGAAGGTTTAGATCAGTATCCATTTCCTCCTCCAGGTCAGGCAGGAATAAGGCAGGTCTTCCTCAAGTGAGGATTGGCCACCTTCTCTCCAGGGGCTTGCTCCCTTCCACCAGCCTCCACCGTACTGCCCTCATCCTTGACCTCTTGAGCTTTTGAAGATTCTTTGGGCTCTACCCATCCTCCCCACTTCCTGTCCCAGTCCAGTCCTTCTCTAATCCAGCCCTGCTGGGTCTTAAAGCACCCTTGTTTAGGTATATGCCTGCTTCTCCCAGTGCTTTCCCTCTTCAGAGCACTTCCCAAACCCCTCACCAGTCACAGGGCCACCAATAACAGTGGGGGCAGCTCTCACCCCTGTGGCTCGACTGGCATAAAAGGGGCTGGCAAGCAAAGAGGCCTGACCCCCACCAGGTGCCCAAGCCACCAGGCTCACCCACAGTTCAGAAGCAGCCTCTGCCACTCAGGAAGGTTTGGCCCAATCTGTGCCAAACAGTGCCACGTCCTTCATGACCTCCCCCTTGCTAACCCACCTGGCAAGTCCAGACCCAGACAACTATAAATATTATAGCATTATTATAATACTATGGATTATACCATTTATATAAAACATTTAAAACATTCAAAAGTCTGCACCCATGAGTACACACAGAGCGCAAAGCATAGTATTTAGTGAAATAATGTACATTTATGACTGATTGTAACCATAGGTCTTTCAGTTTCGTATTGTAGAAAATAGGTTTTTTTAATTTTTATTTTAGCATAGAATCTAGATGCCCATGATTCTTCACTTGCTGTACATTTTGATTTGGATTTCAGCACAGTTTTTATTGAAGAGCAGTGCTAATATTTCGTATAATCAACCTCAAGCTTGAATTACTAGCTGTCTAGTTTGCCTTTTTGTCCCTTTTCAGAAGATAGAGAGGAAGGCAGACAAATTAAGTATTTCTCAGTGCTGCTCCTTGGCTATAGTCTTTGATGAAAAACTGAAGTGACTCAAGCGGCATAAGAAACTGGAAAAACAAAATCTCACTCAAAAGCCGATCCTTTCTCAGATTCATAGTGGTTATTACTATTTTGTCATCTAAAGTATTTTTATATATCACCAGAGTTGAAAGTAATATAGACACTTAAGTTTGAACACATTCTTAGAAACAGAAACCCCCTTGGCAGGTGCTCTAAGCATTGAGATAGGGTTTTGTTATACTGTACCTATATTTAATATAACACATGACCATCTGAACTGCCGTATGACATAAGCAAAGAGCTGATGGATTCACTGTGCAAAATTTCTTGATAAGAGAGAGATTTTTGAGGAAGGAGATATGTATACTTTCCACAGTGGAAACGGAACAAAATTAATGTGGGAGAAGCTTCATATTAGGTAGGAGGCCAGTAAAGTAGATTTTCAAAGCAACGTCCTCAAAGAGATTTTATCATTTTTTGTACAGAATATCTAAGACCACTGAAACTACCCAGATACACTTGTGATTTGAGGAATGATTGACATACCTCCAGAAGCATTACTAGTCATGGGAAGGTTTTTGCTACTAGTAGAAATCTGGCAAAGGTGCACGTTCAACAACATCTCAAAAGAGCAATCATTTTGCAGGCAGGGTTATTGTGGGGATTAAATTCATTTTGACTTTATTTAGGTGACCAGAAATCCAAATGGTTTGCTTCACCAGATTTTTCTGCAAGTGCATGTTAAAAGTTGAGTGATTGTGGCTATAATGTGGGGTTAGGTGACATAAGGCTGTGGGCTACATTGGGTAGGTAGAAGTTACTTGGGTCCCTGGACCAGGGAATGGAGAAAGTAGTCCCTCCCCCATGATTGAACAGTGGGGGGGGGGCGGAGGATAAAGCAAAATTAAGGAAATTTATGGGGTTTGTGCTTCTCCTGAATCGCAGGATCAGCCCTATGTAATAGTGGTAGTACTCAAAGTAGTATAGTATTATACTCAAAGTAGTTAGTGTAAAAGTATATTTATGCCAATAAAGGTTATGGTATGGTAAATACTATGTATTAGTAAATACTAATACTATGATAAAAGTATTAGTGTTGTGAAGTATTGTACTCCAAGCTAGTTAGTGTAAAAAGTGTAAAATTTGCAACATACTAGAAAGCACTGGACTGGATTCTGTTGTGCTTTCCAATAGAAATGGCTGTTACTTTTAACATTTTCTGTAGGTGAAAGTTGTGGAGCATAGGAAAGTCTAGTCCTGGTATGTGGCTTTTTAAGTGCAATTGCAATAAATTTACAACAGCATATTTTGCATTTTTAACACTTACAGCTCAAGATTCTAACACAGTTAATTCAGAAGTAATGTAGTGTCTTAAAACTGTGATATTTAGTAACACTTAAAAAGGTTGAGGTCTTCCTTGTTGGGAAGGCTATCACACATGTTGGGGAAGTGGATGAAGCTTTTTATGGCTTCTGAACAGGAAACCACATATAAGACCGTGAATGTATGAGTAAATGTGTGTGCATGTGTAGAGAGGGGGAAGGTGCTTTTAATATAGATCTAAAAATAGAAGTACATTAAATTCTTCCTTACTATCTGTTCTGTTAGACTGTGGAACATATTCTTCCGCTTCTAACATTTACATCAATAATCTGGTGTTTGCAATGTAACTTTTTTCCCCTGTACCATGTGGCATAATGAAACAAAAATTAGAGTGATATTATTAATCTGTTGTGACAGGTGGTAACATATATCTATTTTTAAAGGATATTATTTTTATCTTTTCTATTTTGATACAAAGCAGAATTTTAGTAAATTTATATCAGTTATTGGAAAATAAAGTGAATTCATATAGTTATTTCCTATTTTGAAGGAGATAAAGTTTTCATCAGGTTTTGGCTACACTTATTTGTTCTAAGATTGTACCATGTGTTCTGTCTGGAGCTTTTGGAGCTTTTCTAAAACTATCTTCAATTCGCATCAAAAGTATGCAGAAATAATGTCTAAGGCATCTCTCATTACACTTGCAGTACCAAAAGCAGTGTTCCTTCTAAGGTTCAGCACCGTTACGTGGAGCAAGAATCTTCCATGCTGCGCAGCAGTGCCTTCCCGGCAGTCAGCGATTACATCATCACATCATTTCCGACTTCTGGGTCAACCAAGCTACACAGAGTTCAGTTGAGAGGTGCACAGCCACTCACCTTAGGGGGACCATTGACCAGAAGTCAAGCTTATTATTTTTCATTTGTTATATTATCCTCTTTATTTCTAATAATGTATATCTTGCTTTTCCATCTAAAAGATCATCAAAGTAGGTAACAAAAGCATCAATAAATACAATCACAACTATTAAAACTGGGCAGCAGTATTAAATATATGAACTAATTTAAGCATCAGAGAACAGTACATTAAAATGTAATTAAAAATAACCAATGTCAAATGGAATAAAACAGTTTCACTTCTGGTTAAAGGGCAAGCAAACGTGAGGCCAGGTTAGACCTCTTCCAGGAGAGCATTTCATAACCTTTAGCACCATGGCAGAAAAGGTCCTTTCCTTGCCAACTCACCACGCCTCTGGCAGTGGGGGAAGGGGAGGCTCAAAACAGGGCTCTGATATTAGCCCCAATGTTGGAGCAGGTTCATAAGGTATCCTTAAAATAATTCTTAATATGTTCTTGTCTTAGACTACTTCGTAGCCATTATTATTTTTTAACCCATACATGTTAATTATGTTTTATCCTGTCCTCCTTCCAAAGAGCTCAGGGCAGCTTATTTATTTGTTAGTTTAAAACGTTTATACTTTGCTTTTCCAAAAGCCCAAGGCGGCTTACAATACCCAATGGGTAAATTGAATACAATATAAAATTCATTCAAAGAAAAATTAAACATTAAAATCTAAAACATAATTTACAAGCCAGCAAAGCGAATGATAAAGCATTTCTAAAATCTCATAGAGAGTAGTAAGTAAAAAGCAACACACAGCAAGCGAAAAGATACTAGACAGCTAACATAGATACACAATAAAAGCAGCACGCTAAGTAAAAACACCTAGGACGGATTATCCACCCTTATCCAACCCCAAAAGCTAATGGGAAATGTCTTTAGGCTTAGCTGGAAACTCTCTACTGAAGGGGCATGATTTTAGATTTTCTGGCAGCGAGTTCCATAAAAGTGGTGCCACAGCTGAGAAGGCCCTGTTCCTTGCCGCTGCCCCCCTAACTTCTCTTAGCGGTGGAACTTTTGGAATCGGCCTTTTCTGATTAAGAGAGTGGGCAGGATTATACGGGAATGGGCAGTCCCTCAGATACCATGATTCCAGGCCGTATATGGCTTTAAAGGAAAGTACCTGCACCTTGAATTGGGATGATATATATATATATTAGTTGCACCAGCTCTTGTGCATGTGGAAGAGTATCTTTAGATTTAGTTTGATTTTTCTCATGCCATGTTCTAGTGTCAAATGATAAGCAGCCTTTCTGTGAGCAAAATACGCCTCCTGCATGCGGACGGGCACCTTTGGATCCATTCAGTTGACTGACCCAAGCCCATCAGGTGATCTTTGTAGCTGAGTGGTTATTAAACTCCGACAGAGAAAATATGGGTGCTAACACTGTATCTGCTATATCACACTGGCACTTACTGCTTAGGATAAGGCATATTAGCAGATATGCCAATGCATTATTTGGGAACTGGGGAGGGGGGGGCGGTTTTTCACAGGATTTACAACACAGCTTCCTTCTGGAGTGTTTTGTTTTGTCATTAAAAAAAACCCATTTCACCTTAGCACAACGGCCCTTTAACTTCACTTAACATCTGTGCCAGATGTGAAATGGGTAATTATATTTTGTTTTAAGACTTCATAACTTTCATGATTCTTTTGTTCAGCACATCTTTCTTTACTGGGCATTTCAGGCAATCGATAAGCGTTATGCGGTGGCATATGGTCAGAGTCTGACGTGCTTTGAAAAGAGTACAGAGTACTAATAATGAGGATTCTGCGAAAATGGGAAAACCAGTGCGGCAGATATGCTTTGAGAAAGTATGGGGTTTTAGCATCTTGAAACAATATATCACACTCAAAGGGACAGAATTGGGCTGCACAATCTGTTAGCTCATTCTTGTCCAATCTGGTCTCCTCCTTTCTTTTGGAGCCAGCGTTGTCATCAACTTGCTGAATTATACTCTGGCTGGAATGAATTTCAGACACAGGGTAATGTATCTGCTTAAATGGAATTCTATCTTTCTACGAAAGCTTTTTAGGTATTATAACATTTTGTTAAAAAAATTGCTAACATTAAACTGTTTGGAATTTTACATATGTGCAAGAACAGAGGAAAAATTGTCACTTATTAGCGTGATAAAAATCTAGCTCACGTTGTTGTCTGTTGTTTTTTTTTGCCCCTTGCAACAGTTATGATTTTAAAATAATAGGGTTCTTGGATTCTTGTTCCAACTTTTAATCATAGCTGTGAAGAGACATGTTCATAATTAAATTAAACTACATAACATTAAGGGAATGTTTCTACCACAATTTAAAAATCAACAGGTTACGTCAGTTTAAATCAGGTTAAATCTCTTTATTCTAGATATTAAATAATATAATCGACCCACTTCATTTGACTTACAAAATTTAACAGGTCATCTGAGAAACTGATTTTCTTATGGTTGTATTTAAATTTTAATTTTGATAACAGATTTACACTACATTTTCATGGTAACTCTTATTCATGCTGTTACGGCTTCATCCAATTCCCTGTGCGTTATCCCAGCCGTATTTTTGGGAGTGAGGGCATCGTTGTCTTGACAAAGGGTAGAACAGTCACTAAACTATGCTTCATACATGGTATGGGAGGTTCACAAACATCTCGCCCTGAATGTCGCCTCTTGATTTCAGTAGAATAATCACTGGGTATTTGGTCTTCAAATCACCTTTTCAATATACTTTGTTTTGGTTTTGGTCTCATTATATAAGGTGAATATAACATTCGTTCAAAAATTGACTCAAGGAAAGGGATCTGCTACAAAGTAAATTGTCTTGAGAATTTTGAAGCTTTGGAATGTGCTTAAGGGTGAAAGAGGAGTGTATTGTTTTGTTCTTACTGCACTGATTTATGTGAAAGTAAGGGGGGGGGGTCTTCTAGAAAGGACGAAGATTCCCTGCTGCTAGAATGACAGGATAGCAGCTCATATGCCAGCACTCCTGCTAAGGGTCCTTTAGTTTTACTGTGTTAAATTACACAGCTTTGCAGGTATAACTAACAGCACCACAGGATACTGCTGTAGGACAAGGCAGTGGGCAGACGGGAGGGGGTGGGAAATAACACCACTGCCACGGCATACATTAAGAACATCTTCTCTGAATGAATGCCCAGCAATGTCATTTTGGGAGGATGTCTTATGCTTGAAATTTGATAATGAAAAGAATGATTAACGTTATAAAGCTGGCTTTGCAGAATAAACATTCCAACCAGCTATAAACATTATAGGCACCCTGTGTAATCCCTATTATTTTATAGAAGCAAATTCATTGTTTGTCTGGGTTTTTGGGAGATCTGAGTATTTCACTGACGCTAAGAATTGAATAAATATCAGTAAAACTGCAGTGCCATAGGTTTTGCAGTATACAATAAAAAGGAAGTTCAGTGCAGCCTGTTTGCTAACATAATGAATAAAATACAATATGTGTACTTAAACCTTTTGATGCCAGTAATAATTATAGCTTTTGTTGCAGAGAACAACTGCCGGTATATGCTTTATTTCTTGACAGAGCAAAGCCTGTGGATTCAAGTGTTTTAATGTGTGTGTGTTAATTACAATTTTGGTCCTGGCTCAAGAAGTGTTTGAAAATCAAAGCTTATTAAACTATTCAGTTGCTAGCTTAATCCTTAAACACAGCAATGTGTATTGCTTCCAAAGGCAGTAGGCTTATAATAATAATAAAAAATTGCAAAAGATTTTATCCCCCTCCAAAATGTAATGAGAGCTGTTTTTCCTGCAGTTTTCCACCACTACAACTTACAGAGAACTGTGAAGGTTCTGATTATAAATATCATATGAAAAGCAATAAACGTTGTCATATCTTTTTGAACCCACTTTCTGCTTTTCTCCCTGTGCTTTTTAGTCCCTCCACTTACATTCATTTCCTTTCACTACTTTACCCGTCCACTTGGGGTTTTGTACGTATGCCATTTATGCTTTCAACCTGTACTCTGGTGGGCACAGCAAACTTGCTTTTTTCTGCTTAATTTATGATACCTTAGAATGAAACATTTGGATAGCAGCATCTATCTTTGTCCTGAGACACGACTAACTCGGTCTCCCTTAGATCATGTAAACTGATAGGCCCCAGAAATTCGACAGTCCTTGAACAGCCTGGATTCCTTATTGTGCCTGTGTAAATGGCATTGTTGTACATTTAAATTATATTGGGCTTTATCTGCTTCACAAATTAGTCTAAATTTGAAGAGGTCAAGTATTGAATAGGTTTTATTAACTTCTCTGTGTTTGTGTATTTAAGGAACCTTTTTTCCCCAAAATTAACAGTGATATTGGCGTGACCTATAGATAGGAGACGTTTTGGTATAATGCAATACAGGTGGGCCCCCATATCCACTGATTCGCCATCCACTGTTTCAGTTATCCACGGATCGTGGGGACCCCCCCAAGCTTTTACTTTTTTCCCCAGTAAGCTTCGTTTCTTCTTTAAAGAAACAGGAGAAGCAGCCTCTGGCTGCTTATTACAGGCAAGTAGAACGAGACTAAGTACTAGAGAGGCTCTACAAGGTTAACAGAAACCTTGCAGAGCCTCTCTAGGACTTAAGGCTGATTCACACTAGCCCTTTCCGTGCGCGTTTTGGCTTAACGTTTGGTCTTTTCGTGCGTTTTTCATGCTTGCGTCAGACGCAGCATGAGCTTACGACGCAGCCAGGAGAGATGGTTTCGGTTTATCTTTTTGCTGCGCTCGCATTTAAGCTAGCGTTTATGCTCCCGGTACTAGGCAGCTCACCAATCAGAGAAGCGTATTTCTCTTCACCCAATCACAGCTGCGCTTTCTTCAAGAAGGCGGGCAAACGTTCAGAGAACTGCTAGACGCACGTACAGACGCTAGAGTAGAGCAAATGTGCATGGAAGGGCTAGTGTGAATCAGCCTTTAGTCTCATTCTACTTGCCTGCGATGGAGGCTGCTTCTCTGTTTGTTTTAAGGAAGAAACAAAGCTTGCTAAAAGAAAAATAAGAGCTGGGGGGGGGGGGGCAAGCATGCCTGCCTGCAGGGGAGGCAGGGTGGGGGGCCCATCAGGAAACCATGGAGGGGGTGTTCGCTCTTATCCACGGTTTCAAGTATCCACGGAGGGGCCTGGAACATATCCCCAGCGGATATGGGGGCCCACCTGTATATCATTTGCTAGGTTTTTCAGATGTACTTCTAAATATAAATGACCGTCCAAAGGTTTCTAATAACACATTTATATTTGTGAATGTCTCAAAAAAAAAAAACCACACACACCATGATCCAAAAACTCACTTTTGATGCACATATCTCACCTCTTTTGCTGAAAACTGTTCCTCATGCTAGAATGCTTCTGAAGTTTTCCCAAGTTTCAGAAGCAGTTTGTCAGATAACATGGGGGACTACTTTCAGAAAGAGGGAACTTAAAAACTCCACTCTGTGTGAGAGTATTTGCACATGTACCTTTGGATCAAGTCCATAATCTGAAAACATTTATAGTCTGAAAATGCTTATATAATCAAAAACTGGAATATTAAAGAGTAAAATTGTTCATGAGTTTTTAAAACATGCAACCACAATGATGTTCCCTTCATTCATTTGGTTGTTTCAGTTTTAATAGCATGTGGTGTTCATTATAAAGGTGACTATACATTTGTATAGATGTTTTTACAGCTACAGTATGTCTTTGCTGCTTGGTTTGCATGCATGTTCTTTGAATTCTCTTTGATATGTACTGAAAAGAACAGTAGCTTTCAAATAGTGCATAGTACATTGAATAGGGGTTGGGGTGTTTTTTTAAACATCCTTACATTGCTGTAGAAGATTTGTACAATAAAAGAATCCTCTTGAACTGTTTATTTTTCTGTGTTGCAGATGAATGACATCATAGCAACAATACGGGAGTCTAACCTCAAACTGACGCTTGCCTTTGGAATAGGCATCCATCATGCTGGTTTGCATGAACGAGACAGAAAAACTGTTGAGGAATTGTTTGTGAATTGCAAAATCCAAGTATGTTTGTTCTATTCATGAAGCCATACTGAAATGTTTTAAAAGTTGTGTTGCATTCACACACACACATTTTTTTCTGTCTTTTTTTCCTTTTCTAGGTTCTTATTGCCACTAGTACACTAGCCTGGGGTGTCAACTTTCCAGCACATTTAGTAATTGTTAAAGGGACAGAATTTTATGATGGAAAAACAAGACGTTATGTGGATTATCCAATTACAGGTATTGTCGCATATCATAAACATGTGTTAGATTAATACATGTTGTATCTGAACAAATATATACAGTAGCTCTCTTGAAAGAATGTTTGCTCTATTCTTAATGGGAATGAAGTTAAGTATGACCTAACTTTTTTTTCAGGTTTTTGTTCATTTTTGTTCAGATTCTTCAGTGGTGTGAACTGTCTGTCCATATTGAATGTTTAGCGCTTTTTTTCTTTGCCTTAAAAATACTGAATTTGGATAAATTTGAAGACAAACATGATAGCAAAAGAATAGTATCTATGGAGAATTATCAAATTTGTGGGCAGTCATTTGTTTTAAAAATTAAAAATGGGATATTCTATGGCTTGCAAGAATTTGAAAACATCTGAGTGTTACATAAGAACATAAGAACATAAGAAGAGCCCTGCTGGATCAGGCCAAAAGCCCATCTAGTCCAGCTTCCTGTGTCACACAGTGGCCCCACCAGATGCCTCAGGGAGCACAAGACAACAAGATAACCTGTTTCCCGTTGACACTCCCTTGCACCTGGCACAGAGAAAACCCACTTCTAAAAACCAGGAGGTTGCTTATGGCTTGTAACCTGTGATGGTCTTTTCCTCCATGAATCTGTCCAAACCCCTTTTAAAGGCATCTAGGCCAGATGCCATCACCACATCCTGTGGCAAGGAGTTCCACAGATGAATTACACGCTGGGTAAAGAAATATTTTCTTTTGTCTGTTCTAACTCTCCCTCCACTCAATTTTAGTACATGTCCCCTGGTTCTGGTGTTGTGCGAGAGGGAGAAGAATTTCCCTCTATCCACTCTCTCCATCCCATGCATAATTTTATAAGTCTCAATCATGTCCCCCCTCAGGCGCCTTTTTTCTAGACTGAAAAGCCCCAGATGCTGTAGCCTTTCCTCATAAGGGAGGTGCTCCAGCCCACGAATCATTCTGGTCGCTCTTTTCTGCACCTTTTCCAATTCAACTATATCCTTTTTGAGGTGTGGTGACCAGAACTGGACACAATACTCCAGATGTGGCCTTACCATCGATTTGTACAAAGGCATAATGATATTGGCCGTTTTATTCTCAATCCCTTTTTTAATGATCCCGAGCATGGAATTGGCCTTCTTCACAGCCGCCGCACACTGGGTCGACACTTTCATCGACCGGTCCACCAGCACCCCAAGATCTCTCTCTTGATCCGTCACAGACAACTCAGAACCCGTTAGCTTATATGTGAAATTTTGGTTTCTTGCCCCAATGTGCATCACTTTGCACTTATTTACATTGAAGCGCATCTGCCATTTTGCTGCCCATTCTCCCAGTTTGGAGAGATCCTTCTGGAGCTCTTCACAATCCCTGCTGGTCTTCACCACCCGGAAAAGTTTAGTGTCATCTGCAAACTTGGCCACCTCACTGCCTATCCCCAACTCCAGGTCATTTATGTTGCCAGGAATGTATTCTCTGTATTCAGTTTTTCACCTGCAACATCCCAGGGGTTAATAGAAAATGCTATTTAATTTTTTTTGGGGGGGGGATTAAGAATTAAAAATTAATTGATTTCAACCTTGTTGCATACAAAAAAATTGTGTCGTTTGCAAATGAGACACCTGAGATAGTAAAACTATTTTAGGTAACAGTATCTTTAAGCTAGGAACACCACAGAAATTCATGTGGGGATCCAGCCACATGAGCCCATGGTGAAGCCCAAGGTGAAGGGATCATATCTCAGTGACACCTTAGTTCTATGCAGAAGGTCACATTCAACTACTGGTATTCCTGTTCATGGATCCCCTTCATGGATCATTGCCTTGTCGTGGCGAAGGGGCTTGCGTAACTCAATGAAGCCATGAGCTATGCCGTGCAGGGACACCCAAGACGGACAGGTCGTAGCAGAGAGTTCTGACTAAAAGTGATCCACTGGAGAAGGAAATGGCAACCCACTCCAGTAACCTTGCCAAGAAAATCCCATGAACAGTTCCAAAAGGCTACAAGATATGACGCTGGAAGATGAGCCCCTCAGGTCGGAAGGTGTCCAATATGCTACTGAGGAAGAGCGGAGGACTATTCCAAGTAGACCCAGAAAGAGTGAAGCGGCTGGGCCAAAGCCAATAGGACGTCCAGCTGTGGATGTGTCTGAGGTTGAAAGGAAAATCCAATGCTGCAAGGAGCAATATTGCTTAGGAACATGGAATGTGAGGTCTATGAGTCAAGGCAAGCTGGATGTGGTCAAAGATGAGATGATAAGATTGAACATTGACATCTTGGGAATCAGCGAACTAAAATGGACGGGCATGGGCGAATTTAATTCAGGTGACCATCATATCTACTACTGTGGGCATGAATCCCTTAGAAGAAATGGAGTAGCCCTCATAGTCAATAAAAGAGTGGGAAAGGCAGTACTGGGGTGCAACCTCAAAAACGACAGAATGATTTCAGTTCGAATCCAAGGCAAACCATTCAACATTACAGTAATCCAAGTGTATGCCCCAACCACTGATGCCGAAGAAGATGAAGTTGACCGGTTCTATGAAGACCTACAACACCTTCTAGAACTAGCACCCAAAAAAGATGTCCTTTACATCATAGGAGACTGGAATGCTAAAGTAGGAAATCAAGAAATAAACGGAACAACAGGCAAGTTTGGCCTTGGAGCGCAAAATGAAGCAGGGCAAAGGCTAACGGAGTTCTGTCAAGAGAACACGCTGGTCATAGCAAACACTCTTTTCCAACAACACAAGAGGCGACTCTACACATGGACATCACCAGATGGTCAATACCGAAACCAGATAGATTATGTGCTTTGCAGCCAAAGATGGAGAAGCTCTATACAATCAGTAAAAACAAGACCTGGAGCTGACTGTGGCTCAGATCATGAGCTTCTTATTGCAAAATTCAGGCTTAAATTGAAGAATGTAGGGAACACCACTAGACCAGTCAGATATGACCTAAACCATATCCCTTATGAGTATACAGTGGAGGTGAAGAATAGGTTTAGGGCATTAGACCTGGTAGACAGAGTGCCTGAAGAACTATGGACGGAAGTTCGTAACATTGTACAGGAGGCAGCAACTAAAACCATCCCAAAGAAAAAGAAATGCAAGAAAGCAAAGTGGCTGTCAGATGAGGCTTTACAAATAGCTGTGGAAAGAAGGAATGCGAAAAGCAAAGGTGAAAGGGAAAGATATAAACAACTGAATGCAGATTTCCAGAGAATAGCAAGGAGAGATAAGAAGGCCTTCTTAAATGAACAATGCAAGGAAATCGAGGAAAACAACAGAATGGGGAGGACTAGAGATCTCTTCAAGAAAATTGGAGATATCAAGGGAACATTTTGTGCAAAGATGGGCATGATAAAGGATAAAAAAGGCAGAGACCTGACAGAAGCAGAAGAGATTAAGAAGAGATGGCAAGAATACACAGAAGAACTATACAAGAAAGAGCTTAATGTTCCTGATGACCACGCTGGTGTGGTCACTGACCCAGAGCCAGACATCCTAGAGAGCGAAGTCAAGTGGGCCTTAGATAGCATTACTAACAACAAAGCTAGCGGAGATGATAATATCCCAGCTGAGCTACTTAAAATCCTAAATGATGATGCTGTGAAAGTGCTGCACTCAATATGCCAACAAATTTGGAAAACTCAGCAGTGGCCAAAGGATTGGAAAAGGTCAGTTTACGTTCCAATTCCAAAGAAGGGCAGTGCCAAAGAGTGTTCAAACTATCGCACAATTGCACTCATTTCACATGCTAGCAAGGTTATGCTCAAAATTCTACAAGCTAGGCTTCAGCAGTACGTGGACCGAGAACTACCGGATGTACAAGCTGGGTTTCGAAGAGGCAGAGGAACTAGAGATCAAATTGCCAACATGCGCTGGATCATGGAGAAAGCACGAGAGTTCCAAAAAAACACCTACTTCTGCTTCATTGACTACGCAAAAGCCTTTGATTGTGTGGATCACAACAAGCTGTGGCAAGTTCTTAAAGAGATGGGGATACCAGACCACCTTACCTGTCTCCTGAGAAACCTGTATGCGGGTCAAGAAGCAACAGTTCGAACCGGCCATGGAACAACTGATTGGTTCAAAATTGGGAAGGGAGTACGGCAAGGCTGTATATTGTCACCCTGCCTATTTAACTTATATGCAGAGTACATTATGAGAAATGCAGGGCTGAATGAATCGCAAGCCGGAATCAAGATTGCCGGGAGAAACATCAACAACCTCAGATATGCAGACGATACCACTCTAATGGCAGAAAGTGAAGAAGAACTAAAGAGCCTCTTGATGAGAGTGAAAGAGGAGAGTGCAAAAGTTGGCTTGAAACTCAACATTAATAAAACTAAGATCATGGCATCTGGTCCCATCAATTCCTGGCAAATAGAAGGGGCAGAAATGGAAGCAGTAACAGATTTTACTTTTTTGGGTTCCAAGATCACTGCAGACGGAGACAGCAGCCATGAAATTAAAAGACGCTTACTCCTTGGAAGGAAAGCTATGGCAAATTTAGATAGCATAATAAAAAGCAGAGATATCACCATACCAACAAAAGTTCGTATAGTCAGGGCGATGGTGTTCCCAGTAGCAATGTATGGTTGCGAGAGCTGGACCATAAGGAAGGCTGAGCGCCGAAGAATAGATGCTTTTGAACTGTGGTGCTGGAGAAGACTCCTGAGAGTCCCTTGGACTGCTAGGAGATCAAATCAGTCAATCCTAAATGAAATCAAGCCTGACTGTTCCCTGGAAGGACAGGTACTAAGGCTGAAACTCAAATATTTTGGCCACCTAATGCGAAGAGAGGACTCTCTGGAGAAGACTCTGATGCTGGGAAAGACTGAAGGCAAAAGGAGAAGGGGAAGGCCAAGGATGAGATGGTTAGACAGCATCACCGATGCAACGAACATGAAAATGAGCGAACTCAGGAAGATAGTGGAGGATAGGAAGGCCTGGCGGGATATGGTTCATGGGATCACGAAGGGTCGGACACGACTTAACGACTGAACAACAACAATTCCTGTTGGATCCAAGGATCTTAAGTTAGCTGGGCTGGGTGTTATTGATTCAAGACTGTTTCATACATTCATGTGTTAGCCTCATTCCATTCCTAATCCAACTATATTGAACAAGGTATTGGTGTGGGATAAAGCACTCTGCTGGAACACATCTGGATTGTGAAATTCAGGAAAATTGAAATAGTACTCTAAAGTTGCAATACTATACACACTTCCCGGAGAGCAAGTCCCATCGAATTCAGTGAGACTTACTTCTGAATAGACATGCATAGGATTAAGCTGTAAGCCTTTATTCATACAAAGTTCACTTTTGAGATGTAGGTGTTGGAAAAGGGGATTGGTTCTAGCAAGCAGAGCGACCAGCAGAAGACACCTTTTCCTATGGTCAATTCCACCACACAGCTAGTTTGCTGCTATCAATAAACATACAGGAGCAGAGGCAGTTAAAGTTTCAAAAAGACATACTTACAATTGTTTCTCAAAAATACCGGTACATATCTTCTGGAATCTTATCAGAGGCTTCTGTAACTTAGGAACAGAGAACTCTGTAGCTATTCTTTTTGTGTGGAAGTTAGGGAAGGGGGTTGGTGCTCTTCAGTAATGGCTGCTTGCCATTGGGAACAGAGCTCAGCAGCCTGCCTGCTTCTCCTTGGTGGTCAGGGAGAAAGCAAGAAGGAGGAATGTGTGAGAGGAAGGAAATTGCACAAAGGAAAATGCAGCCGGCATTGCACCCATATTCCAACAGTACGAAGTGACTGGATTTTGGAAATTGGAATTAGGAAAATATTTTAACTTGAAATAACTCTTCAGTACAGTTGGATTGAATAGTCTTTTTCAGTTCAAAAGTTTTAGAATGTATTTTAATCAGACTCTGTAGGAAAATGCCTTGATGTATGATCAATAGAGTGTGTGCTATACTTCACACTGTAATCAATTGACTTTTGTAGATGTACTTCAGATGATGGGACGTGCTGGTAGACCTCAATTTGATGACCAAGGCAAAGCAGTGATTCTGGTTCATGACATCAAAAAAGACTTCTACAAAAAATTTCTTTATGAACCTTTCCCAGTAGAATCAAGGTACTAGAAAAGACCACTAATTTGTGAATTGGGGGGGGGGGCATGATTCACTTAAAGTACAACTGCTTTCCTCAGATCTGCCAAAACTGAACCTTGGGCAGTCTTCAGATAGTCGAAATTAATTCCACCTTTCTGGTCCCAGATGGATTTCTCTCCTAGCTTATAGTACCATGTCAGTGGCGTAGCTGGCTTCGCGCCAGCCGCCCCGCCCCAAGTGACACAAGCTAGACCAAAATGTTACTCGGGGGGTGGGCGGGGACCAAAACAAACGGCGCGCGGAGGCGACCGATGCCTTCAGCTGCTCCCTCTGACCTATTCCGCTTCCTGGATCACGGCGCCATTTTCTCGCCCCCGTTGCCATCTTCTTGCCCCGCCTCTGGTAAGCTGCCCCCTCCAGCATGCTGCCCGGGGCGTACCGCCCCCCCGCCACTCCTCTTCTTACGACATTGTACCATGTTATATTACTAAATAATGTCTCCATTTAAAAGCTACAAATACTGTATATGCATGTGGACATTTGTGGTTGTGTTGAGGGATACAAGGTGAATAGAATAGGAGCAGAAAATGCAGTATTCTTACCAACCTATAAAAGTATTTGTGTTTGTGGTGCTTCTCTTCCTACGGTTGCAGACTAGTCTGAATTGGGTAAAGAAATAATGCTGATGTCCACCTTCCTATTGAGAAAATGAAACAGAGTGATGTTGCATTTGTAAATGCAATAGGTGGTCATGAGTGTTGGAATAGCGCAAATGCCTTTCCTCATTGTAGTTCCTTGTGCCCAGTGGGATCAATTTTAGTAATTGAACCCAGATTTTACAGATTTAATGTTCATTTATTTATTTAACAATTTCTACCCTGCCTTTCCCTCCCCTCCCCTGCAACAGGGTACCCAAGGCAGCTTTCAACATTATAACATTACAATGAAAACAATAAAATACAGAATAAAAATACAACAATAACAATGCAGTAAAAAGCAAAAAGCAGCAGCATAAATAAAACATATAGAAAAAGTGGCAGCATAAAATACACATAAAAACAGTGGATAAAGTGTTGGTAAAAGCAGCAAAAGAAAACATGCACACAGCACAAATAATGGCAATGAAAACCACACAATACAAGTGCAGATAGCAGCAAAAATTAGTAACAGATCCCTCCACAAAAAAAAATATACATGCCCACACACACCCCACATCATGTTATGAAGAAAAAGTCAAATCAAAAAAGAAAAGTTTTAAAGCTAGAAAATCCCCCTAAGGAAGGGTGTGCTGCAGCCACAGAGAAGGCTGTACCTCTAGTTGCCACCCCCTGGCCTCAGACGGAGCAGAGCACATGGGAAAGCCCCCTCTGATAACCTCAGGGGCAGGGTAATATATACAGAAGAAGGTTATATCTTTAGATAACCTCAGGGGTAGGCCAGGAAGAAGGTGTATACCTCAGATACCTTGGTCCCAAGCCATAAAGTTCAAAACCAGCACCTTGAATTGTGCCTATGAACCGGCAGCCAGTGTAATCGTAGGAGCAGTGGCCTGCCAGAATCATACCACCAAGCCCCAGTGACCACATGGACTGCCACATTTTGCACTAATTGCACTTTCCAGACTGTACTTTGGGGCAGCTCCACACAAAGTGAGTTGTAGTGATCAAGTCTTGATGTCACCAGGGCATGCATCACTGTGACCAGGTTCAAACTACGTACAGTACATATGACCACAGCTGGCACACCAGCTGAAGCGGGACAAAAGCTCCCCTGACCACCTCTGCCACCTGGTGATCCAGGAGAACTTCCCGGCTGCAAACCTGTTCCTGCACAGGGAGCACCATCCCATTCAGAGCAAGTTAATAGTCTAAGAGCCCAATCCTATCCAACTTTACAGTGCTGATGCAGCCCCGAAGTAAGGTAACAAACATTCCCTTACTTTTAGGAGGCCTCCATGACTGCCCCCCCCCCACTGCAGGATGCAGCGCATGCCTCATTGGCATGGTTTTATCAGTGCTAGAAAGTTGGATAAGATTGGGCCCTAAGTCCTACATCATGGATTTCAGGATCAAGAGGACCTCTGTTTTGTCCAGGTTTAATTTCAGCTTGTTAGCCCCAGTTCCTAGCCTCCTCCTGGCAATGCCCCAGGACATCAGTTGCCTCCCCAGTATTTGGTGGATAGGAGAGACAAAGCTGGGTGCCATCCATGTATTGGTGACACCAACCTCCAAATCCATGGATGACCTCTCCCAGCGTTTTGATGTAGATTTCCGCCCAGCGCACAGGTGTACGTATGTAACGCCAGATGTGTATACACCCTTGGGCAAAAATGCCTTAAACAGCATAGGAGACAGAATAAAATCCTGCAGAATTCACACATCAAAGACCAGGGTGCCAAACAGGCATCCCCACCACCTGCAACGTGGTGTACCCATCCTCAACTTTACAACCTACCCCAGGAGGACACCATAGTGTATAGTGTCAAAAGCCGCTGAGAGGTCCAGCAAGACCAACAGGGACACTCTTCCTCCTCTCCATTCCTTGGTGTAGTCTGTAGTCAGATGTTAAGTGTGTTTATTTATCTGCTAAATTCAGTTGAGCGTTTTGAGTACAATGCCTTCACATATTAATGTAATTTCTCTTAAATGAGGTTGTACAATTTTCTTCTTTTAGTTTGCTGGAAGTTCTGTCTGATCACTTAAATGCTGAAATTGCAGCTGGAACGATAACTTCAAAGCAGGATGCAATGGATTATATCACCTGGACCTACTTCTTCCGTCGCCTTATCATGAATCCTAGGTGAGCTATTGGTAGCCAGTTGGTTCTAGTGTAGGGAACCGTAGAATCTTTGGCTCAAACCCTGCCCACCTGTAGACATGCTGGTAAAATCTCTCATTTTACAGGCCCCCCTACCTGTAAAATGGGTTTTATTTACACACCCACCATGTAGGTTGGTAATAAATAACCTTGCACATGAAGTACTATAGAACTGATCATTGTAGTTCTACAAAAAATGTTTTCAGTTTGTCGTTTGCACCTTCAATTGTTATGTTTTACATCCCATCCCTGAAGAGGAGGAGGAGAATTTTTATTCTTCACCCCACCTCCCCATTCAACCTTTCCCAGTCCAACTAACAGCGCAATCCTGCGTATGTTTCCCCCAGCAGGACTATTGTCCTGTTGGGGAAAGGTGTCACAAACGTGCCGTAAGTCACATTTGCAGCACCCAGCGAGTAAGCAGCGCCAACGGTGAGGCCAGTGCTGCTCACTCAGCCCGCAGCCACCGCCAGCAGACAGGTACGTCGGTGTGAGGGCATGGGGAGGGCTGACCGGGTTGGAAAAGGAGGGGACAATTGGCCAGCCAGGACGGAGGCGGAATTATCGGCAGTGTGCTCTGATTCCTATCCCCCATCCTGGGCCTTACATAAGAACATAAGAAGAGCCCTGCTGGATCAGACCAAAGGCCCACAGGCCCCTTGGAGCCGGCGTACATCCGAGGAGCCCCATAGGGGCAGCTGGGAGTATCCCCGGTGGGAAAGGGATGTGTCCCTTTCTCCCGAGGTTTGTGCCCCAGCCCCACCGGCACTGGCCCAACCCTGCCTAGGATCTGACACAGCGTGCTTTTGCACAATCAACTGATGAATCAGAAACCTCAGGCCTATATCATCCTAACTCCTTAGCACATCTACAGTGCAAGCCTATGCATGTCTACTCAGAAGTAAAGCCCATTATGTTCAATTGGACTTACTCCCAGGAAAGTGTGCATTGGATTGCAGATAGTCAGAAATTCTGTGTGTCCTTACTAAAGAAACTCTACTTCCGTGTTTGGCTGTGATCCTACATATTGGATCCAGTATGCTTAATAATTCAGATGAAGAACTCTTCCTGTTAATGCTTAGGTCCCTGTCTTTTGTTTTGATGATATTGAGTATACCTGGACTGCCTTCAGTATTACAGGAAATATGGCCATTATTTATTGGAATATTTGACATTTTTTGTTTCTTTTTAATCCATTGTACTAATAAAGGATTTCATATTTTCTCATCTTCCCAGTAATGTGTAATATAACGCAGTGTGTGGTGTGATGTCATCACACTGTGCTTATCTCCACACCCTTCATCTCTCCTAATTTCCTGACAGGGAAATGCAGAACACAATGACATCAGACTGCCCATTGTAACATACTGTTTGTTACCAAGAAGAGAGAGCCCCTAACTTGCAGCAGTTCTGTGTTTCTTGTAATGTCTAGTTCTTCCCAAATATTCCAGTTTTACATGGAGCAGTTTCACTGCAGAAGCTAAGGAGCAGTCTGGCTTTGTAAGTTGCCTGGGTGGGAGACCACCTGGAAGCCATATGTAACCTGCTCAAAACTTCTCAGAGGAAGAGTAGGGTATACATGGAAATTTGAGTTTAATTTCATTAAATGTATTTCAGTACATCTTGCAGCTTGAACTTTCCTGTTCCAAGTTCTCTAACATTTGTTCACTGCGTATTCAGATGGAATTCCACAAATAAGCTGAATAACTTCTGTGTGCATGATTTATGAAGTGCTTTTAATTCTTTGTTATAATTAATGATATACAAGTGCACAGTGATGTGTATTCTCAAGTGAGAATTTATAAATAGCTGAGGTTTCTTTATTTTTACAGTTGAGCTCCTTTTTAGCTAATAATTTTATAATTGGCAGCCCAACTCATGCACATTGGTTTAAATCCAAGTGCGTTAGTTAGCTTGGCTTGTTGATTAATCTTTTGAAATTATTATACCTCTAAGAGATACTTAGGCCCGTGCAAGAGGTTTGCAGTAGCCCAGTGAAACTTTTAGTTTTTTTCTTTGGACAGCTCAGTTCCCAGTCTTATATCACAAATTACTTTTAAAACTCTACTCACTTTCAAAAGGAAGATGATATGGGGAGGCTGTTGGTTTGGAAAAAGGAAGCCCCTTTGGGTTCCTAGAATTAGGCCCCAATCGTATCCCCCACCAGGTTGCGCAATGCAGTAGCACTAACCGAGCGCGCAATGCATTCTACAGTGCAATCAGACGGGCCAGGGAAGATAAATATTTTTACTTACCTCCTGGTAGGCTGCCTGGCTGCCAGTGGGTCTCCTTGGACCTATGCCAGGGTGCAGTTCTAGACCAGGAAAAGGGAATAGGATCCCGGCATGCACTGCTGCCGCTAAGATCCACCCCCTTTATTTATCCAAAATAAAGTGAGGCCTTATTTTCAGCAAGGTCAACAACAGAATCAAGTTGGATTTTTCACATTGGTATCGTTTTCTGTATCTTTCCCTATGCATTATTGTGAGCTATCTGTTTTGCAGTTAAAAAATAAAAGCTGAAAATACATTTCTAAATGTATTTAGAAATAAACATTCTAGGATAATTAAAGTTAAGTTGCTGGCTCTGATGCCAGAGATAGAGGCATCTAAAGTCCTTTTGAATCGATGCAGTTTAAATTGACCACTACTCATTTACAGTAAGTGCTGTTGGTTTCAATAGAACTTAAGTTAAACTATTTTTTCTGGCCCAAGGCCAGAGATATTAAAGAAACATATTTAATGTTCAAAATATGTAAAATGTGGACCTACAGTCTTACAGTATCACTTTAGTGCTTTTTAAACATATAACAGGAGAACCACCAGATACTGAACTAATTCATCTTGATGCAGTATAATGGTTAAAATTATGATTCAGTACTCTGCAGATTACTTTATTTCATTGTTAATTAATCTGTTTTATCTGTGGAATTTTTTTTTAATGTTGTTGGGGGGGAAGAGTAGTTAAGCCTCTATACTAGCATTTCTGGCCAGCAGCTGGCATTGTTCAAAGGAATGTTGAATGACTGGCTGCTTGAATAGAGAATATAAATAGACCTTGAAAGACAAATTAAACGGGCAGCACTGAAGGGCCCAAATGTCTTGAAATGGCTGTGGCCACTGTTGATTTGACAAAGGGGGATAGGAGTGTAATGTGTTTTTTTTTTTCCAGCCTTATTCAAACACAGTAATATTCAAAATGTTTTTTGTTAAATCAGGAGCTTTTGGTCTGTTTTTCACAACTCACAAAAATTGTACTCTAGTATGATCTACTGACCATTTATTGACAACAGTCCTACTAGTGTTAATGTCAGATGCATCTAGTTCCATTTTTGTTTTGCAGATACATTTGGACAGAAAATGTATGTATTTACTTACAGACATTGTTCCCTGTAAGGTGCACACCCAAGTAGCCGCGCACCTCCCTGCCGAGCTCTGCACACCGTGGAGCTTGACAACCCAGAACTTCGGTGATGACATCATCGCCAAATGCCCAAAGTCGACATTGCGATGAGTCGGGATGCCATGCACCTGCTAGAGGGGCCTGTGCACCGACATGGACCTTTTACAGGGAATGCTGCTTACAGGTTGACCATACTGCCTTTTACCATGATTGGCTTCAAGGTGACTTACAAAACAACAAGGCAGAAGAAATAAAAATGACCAAGCCACTCAAGTCAGTCAATTTATTAATAAAGACCAGCAAGAACAAAGCACAACCATAGCTGTAGCAGCATTGCTTGCATTGCTGGGTCTCAAAACTAAAATTTGGCAGATAAAATACATGTACATACAAGAAACAGAGAGTACATAGATGTTAAAAAAAATTCCTCATTGCTAAGAATACCCTTGCGGGTTTTGCAGGCGGCTGCCAGGAAACACGTGCTCCGAATTATGAACCGGGAATTGGTTCCCATAAAGAGTATCTTGGCCATCTCTACATTAGGCAAGCCTGAGAATTCTCTAGTCAGGGGAGAAATAAGCTTTGCCCTGGTAGATAATGGGAAATAAGATTCCCCTGGTAGAATGAACAATGAAACAGAACATGCTTGATTGTTTCCACTTCCTCCAAGCCACAAGGGCAGACCCTTTTAGGAATAGGGTGAACAATCAGTGTATCTTTTCTTGAGAGGATCTGCCTCATCTTTCCTAGTGTGCAGAATAGTTGAGACTTTGCATAGCTCCTCAGAACCCTGCTTTGATTTTAGCCATCTTCACTTATTTTCCCCTCCGTTCAGAACTTAACTAGGAACCAGAGACTCATCATGGGAAAAAACAGGGAGAAAAATCTGGTTCCCAGATAGAGAGTGAGTTGCCCAACAGGTGCATCGTTGCCAGTAGGAAAAAAAAACCACTTCCGCTCCCCAAGTGTGCCATCATGATAGAGTGCAGGCTTCTGCAACAGGCCATTCATCTGTCACTTCTGCTCGAAAGAGACAGGAAAGTCGCCAGTGCCTTTATATGTGTTCTGATTTCCTCCTCTTCATATAGAGCAGGTATGACATGATATATGTCTCTGGTTGGCCACCCTCCCAACAGACTGTTGTCACTGAAATGCCAGGCTGGGCAGAGCAAGAGACTTTAAGAACAGCACCACCAAAATGCCATTTCCCGCAGGAGGGCATTTTGGCACCAAATACAGGCACCAGGAAAATCAGCGAGGGAGTGAGTGATACAGGATTTGGGCTCTTCATGCACATGGTTTTCTGTGCCAGATTAAATGATGGCTCAGTCCCCAGCAGCTAATGTGTTGTAAGGTATTCTGTTCTAGTAGAACTGTCAGTTTGTCAGTAGAGACTTCCCGGTTATGGAGACCAACTCATAGGCCCATATTTCACCTAATTGGATCTCTTTCATCTGCTGTCCTAGAGGCTAAGCACATGTGCTTCAATAACAGGTGTCCTTGTATGAATGCATCTTTGGCATCCTACTAACCATCTACTGTCAGGATGTATGACTGTACATGGGGGGGGGGCATTCCTCTCCTTGGATGGGCATCAGAAGGTTCCCAGGTCCAAGCAGCTTGATGGTTGCCATATAGGCATACCCGGACAAGGACTTCAGCTAAATGTTCGCCGGTATCTGTTGGATGCACTGAGTAGCATTCTAGTTGTCAGGCAGGTGAATGTAACTTCCATCCTCTCTTGGAAAGTTTGAGATAGGTACAATCCTTTTAAATCCTCTCTCGGTGTATATTGTTTCAATGTGAACTCTGTACTGGGTCCTTTCACTGTCATGAGGGTCTCATTGGAGCCTTGGGCAAATTTGAGCTGTTGGCTTAGCCCAACCAAGATGTTTCCTCAGAATGATCTCTTCAACCAGGAAGGGATCAGAGCAAGGAACCCTATCAACTGTCTACAGCTCTGTCCTTTGTCACTGGATAAGTGATGCCTGGTTCTCATATAACCTGTTTGCCCTCGGGTTCCAGAATATTCCCTCCCATTGTTTGGTCCTAAACTGGGCCATTGACAGCAGTGGAGCTGACTGGATGTTAGATGAGCCTTCGTTTTCTTCCTGGATAAAATTACCTCACAGGTAGGTCTCTGGGGATTTTAGGGTCCCTACATTTTCCTTAGTGAGTGCATTGCTTCATCCTACCAGACTTAGGGAAGCAACTGTCTATAGGCCTTGAGGGCTACTCCTCAAGAGGAGTGACCACATTGGGCTACTTCAATTGGGAAATCGATTTGCAAACAACCACAGGGCTTCTATACTTTTTAATAAGCACAACAGGATTGTTTCTCTTCTACAGAGGCTGCCTGAAGCAGGCAAGTTCTGCAAGTAATCCTTCCTCAGTCACAACTGCTCCATTTGAAAGTCATGCCCTGGGATGGTCTGTTACATTCCAATAATTTTGGAATGCCCTCTGGGAGCCTCAGAAAATTCTTACCATGAGCTCCTTTTGTTTGAGAATCCCAGAGTGCATACTGCCCAACCTTGTTTTTTTCTCTATGTGACCAACCATACTCTAGTGAACTGTATTTTCAGTTTCTACCTTCAGTGTATGTGGAGTGGAAGGTGAGGCTTCTGACACCTGTTACCGTGAAACTTTTTTTCTTTCATGACACAGAGTAAGCTGGGATGATGCACTAACAGTCATTCAATTAACAGTGCTTGGTTATATTTTTCAGTTAATATGATATGAAGGATAGTCTCTGCTTATATGAAGGATAGTCTCTGCTTTTCAGTTCAGTCTAGGACAGTTGAGGCAGCTCCTCTCACCCTAAAGAGGCAAACTTTAGGAGTTGACTCTGCCTCCTCAGCAAGGGAGAGGTGCCATCCCAGTGATCTTGGAATGTCCTCCAGGAGCCTCAGAGAACAGTAATTCATAGTAAGAAGTATCCATTTTCTTGGAAAATTGGGCACTAGGAAGGATGGTGAGGATTGGACATGCTGTGTTGTGATACCATCACATTATCACATTATACAGTTTCCCTGGATTAGCCACACTTCGCATTTGGCAACAAGCCTCAGCCATGTTTTGTTGCAACAACACAGTACACAAGATTGAGAGAATTACGGGAAGTATAGTGCAAATATGGTGGTAGGAACTCCCCTGCTGCTTTCTTGGCTTTCGAAGATGGAGCAGAAATGAAAGCAGCTAATTGAGCAGATCTTCTCCAGAGGGAGAATATCTGCTCAGCAAGCACAGAGCTCTCGGCCCCTTGTGAGAAGTTTTACAGCATTATCAAATGTTATTAATGAAGGACTTGATTCTGTTCCAGTTGCTCTTTCTATCATTTTCGTCTGTTCTGTTTACTCCTTCTAGCAATTCAGATTTTTCTCAATCTTATTTCTTTGGTTAAGTCCTTCTTGATCTCTGTTTCTGCTTCCAGCATCCGTCTTGTATGGAGCAACTTCTGTAGGGCACAAAATAGTAACATTTTGTCTTATTTAAACAAAAAGTTAGGTTATATTTAAACCATTAAATAGTTCCAGGAATTCTGGGACCAATCCACTGAAACATAAGCTCTGTGAACTCCCATTGAAATTAATTTTTATTTAAGCAATGATAAACAAACGTATTCAGAGTTTAAAGGAAAAGAACTCCTGGAAGTATTAAGTCTGTTAATATTTCAGATTGTCAGTGCAAGGTATAGTACGTTTGGATGTTGATAGCAATCTATTTTAGTAATGAATTTGGTTTTCTTTGATTACCAGTTGAAAATGGTAATGATGGCCATTCAACTTGGAGTCGATGACAGAAACCTCCTTTCTCTTGCAAATGAGTTGGCTCTCTTGGGAGTGTCTGATTTCCCTCCCATTGAGGCGTGTTGATCCACAACTGTTGGAATAGAACCAGAGAAGAGGTTGATTGGGTCATATCTCCAAGGTTCCATCCATCAGGGAATGCTTAGAATAATAGATTTCACCCTAAGCCTCACATCCACCTCAAGAAGAATCACTTCAATTTGTGTTTTACAAAAATGAATAAAATGAAAGCCATTTGAGGGAGTAACGGTTTAGCCATCTTATGTTTTATTTAAATGAACATTTTTGTCAGAATGGTAAATCTCAAAAAACCATGAGCAGTTCTCTTTTGGATTTTTTGGAAAGTTATCTGAATACAAGCAAGAGGTGTGTTTCTTCTTCCCCTCTTACAGCATTTTTCAGCTGTACCTGGCACCCGCTTTCATTATCTGTATCATTACTACTGCCGTATAATCTGAACATAAAAAGCATGGTGTTTGTAACAAATGACTTCACAGCCCTGACAGTTATAGCAGCACCATTTCAAGGCTGATGAAAAATTTCCCAGGAAGATCTTGGGTCAGGTTTACATAAACTAAACAGGAAACAATTGCCACTACCATCCACATTAAACCCAAGACGGTCTGTGTAACTTCATCTACATTTTATGTCTCTCCACGTCTCTTTTCTCAGCTGGTGAAATTCCACGCTTGCTTAGATTAGGAAAAGCAAAATAAGTTCATGTTTCTTATGGTAGTGGTGTTTATTCTTCTTCTTGATATATTCCGCAGGTTTAGTGGGAGGCATGTTTTGTTTTTATTATTATATGTTGTTTAAAAGTCAGTTGGGGGAGGGGAGTTTAGTTCCTTCAGTATTTGATTGTTTAAATTTTATGTACTTTGTAAAAAAAAAAATATGGTACCTAGGGGTTTGTTATTGCTTTTTTCCCAATGGGCTACTAATGGAAGTTAGCCTGTCTACCCCATGTGCTAGATGCTGTTAGTATAAAACTGCCTTTGACTTTCACACCTCTCAGGGGACAAGTAATTGTTGTGTTCAAACAGCCTGTAATTGTGATCCCGCTGGCTTTCTCAGTACGCTTCTGGCTATTAGAATCATTAAACAACTCAGCACCTGTTAACAGCATTGTAAATATTCAACCTTGCTTGTGTGCAGGTTGAGCTGAATATAGGAGAAGGCTTACAGAGCCCAGCCTCATAAATTAGAGCTCCTGACAAGTCAATTATTGTGAAACTGGGTTTCACTGTGAAATAAATGAAATGGTGTGCTGACAAAAAGGTGGGTTGTCTGTTTGCAGCAGAGGAGAAATAATGACTAGATGATTCAATGCAGTGACCATGAAACTGCACTGTTTTTATTCTTTATCTGCAATTAAATAGTTAGATAATACAGTTACCAGAAAAGGGGGAAAGGATGATATATAGTATAGTTTTGTGTGCTTTCAACATACAAGCCTTCAAACTTTCATCTCTGAGTTTTCTACTGCATGTTTTCTGAAATACTACATTGGTAAAATCATAAAACCCTTTGTCCTGCTGTGTAAGCCACTTTGTTGTTGAAACCGGAATATAACTAACCCTGTTAATAATAACTGAAAAGTGTGTAATTCTGAAAAGGTAGAAGTTATTTACTCAAGAACATGTATACATGATTATGAAATCCTACTTAAAGGAATGTTTTACATTGGGCATTGTATCAATAATATCTATACAATGAAAATCCTACATCTGCATTGGTTTCTTAAGATTCCTAGAAAGAATATGACTAGCTTGGACTTCTTTACTGCTTTTTAAAATATTCTCTTTTTTCCAAGCTGGAAAGATGGTGGCTTTGGACTGCTTTATATTGATAGTGGCTGGGCTAAACACATTATTTATAGGAGTCTGGATGATAGCTATAGTGGTGTTTTCTAGAATTTTTTAGCAATTTTGCATTGTTAACTTTTATAAGACCTGCAACTACGGTAAGTAGTGTACAATAAATTAAGAGATGAGCCCTACAAATTTCCCTTCTTTCCAAATTAACCATTTTGCAGTTGAGTACTGGGTTCTGAAGTGTGTCTGCTGTGGACCTAAAACTCAAAATACTATTAAAATCAAACTAAACCGTTTACATTAAATCATTCCCTAAATTGTGTCACTACATGCAGTCTACAAAATCAAACATGTTCTTTATTTTGATAGAATTACATGACATTCTTCTCATATACCATTGGTTGGAATCCGATGTGCACTTACTTGGGAATAAGCTCTGTTAAAGACAGCAGGACTTAATTCTGAGCAAATGTGCAGAGATTGCTCTGTGACAGTAGTTTCGTTAATATGTACATGCTCTGCATTAAAGTGGTAGTTAAAGTAAATTATTAAATGGTAGTAGCTAGAAATAAAATGACGCTTAAAGCACAAAGGTGTTTCATAAACCAAAGGCTCTTTTTAGCGCACAGCCTGGGTAAAATATCGATAAAAGCAGATAGTACAGTAACTTAGATCCAACAAATTATGCAACTAGTTTTGTGCACTCAAGGTAGCTTTGGACTTGTGCTCCTCAAAAAGTAGCCCTCTCTGCCATATGGAAAATATGTTTTTGAAATTCTGGAACATTTCAAAAGCAGTATGTGATATGACATGCGGGGGGGGGGTCTGCTTTTCAAATCAAAAAAAGTAAACAACTTTACTGGACATGTCAAATCCTTGAGTGCAGCTAAGGTAGTACTTTTGATCCTGGATTGTGTATGATCCAAGTTGAGGTTAAGCACTTACAAGTTCCATTGACAATTCCATGGACCCATAAATCTCTCATTGAGTACTGTAATATTGAGAGAGAGAGAGAGAGAGAGAGAGAACGAACACATATGCTGAATTTGCACAATTAAAGTCCTGGATTACATTTAACTAAATTTATCATAGTACAAGATATAATTAAACTATCATGATCCCAATATTAGATTTTATAACTCTATCTCAGGATTCTCACCATGCCACCTTTTGGGATACGTAGCATTGAATGAGTTAAAAGATATATGGGTGTTCAAAAGTGCAGTGGTACAAATAGTGGACTGTATAAGAAAATAAATGAGCAATTTATGAAGGACATATGCATGTATGGGAAATGCACATGGATTAGTAGCAGAACAGTAGGAAAAAAAGGTCATGCAACAACAACAATGCTGGTCGGTTATACATGCTTGTTATATATTAATATTTAAAATGATAATTTTAAGCTAGTACACAAAAGAATTGGCTAGTTATGATACGCAGTGTATTTCTAAGAAATTTCATTTTGTCCTACTCTGTTTCTTTTTACTTCTAAACCACACACTGCTGTATAAAATGTATACCATAACCGATGGCTTATTCGTTCAAACTTCCCATCCTGCCATCATAAAGTAATCCAGTAAATACATGTTTTCAATTTGTTAATATTTAGGCTAGCTTATCATGTGACAATTTTATAAACCACTTTCAGCAGTACCTGTTGAAGTATATGCTCCAGATTAGCCCACCTTGTAGAATAAACCAGGATAAACATACTTGCAGTGCAATCCTATGTAGCCAGGCTGCAGCGCAGGTGTAGAGCTCACACTGCATCCTATACAGATAGGACCCAGCGCCGACACGGCTGGAGCTCTCCTCGGGGGAAGGGGATGTTCACCCCCTTACCCCAAGTAGAACCCCAGCCACCCTGATGAATCTACTTGAATGCGTACCAGCTATTTTGCTGGCGCACATTTGAGCCAGCCATGTAATGGTGGCCAGACCCGGGAAGGGGGATAGGATTTGGCAGAGGAGGCCGCCGAACATCTCTCCCCCAGAACACTTCATTCCGCCCTCCCCACACCCCTCCACCGCCTGGCGGGGAACTCACCTTCCCCCGCGGGTGCAGATCGGAATCCAGGCTGGGGACAGCGGTGCCGGCCTTGGTGCCAGCACCACGTGCTTTATGGCACATTTGCAACACCCTAGACCGGCCGAGCGGGCAATCCACCGGTCTCACTATTGTACTATGGTATGTATGTATGTACTGTATGTATGTATGTGTATGTATGTATGGCATGACTGTTTGTGAATGTTTTGGGCAACTTTTAGCATTGCACTTTGTTTCTGTTAAAATTCTATCTAGGGAAGTGTCCAGAAAATATCCAGACTTCTGTATCTCTCTGATGTTGGATGGATGAAACATGCCTATGAAACCTTCATATTGCAAGTTCATCAGACTTCATCAAGGGGATACAGATATCATACTTTTAATCCTCTTATCTGGCCACATCCCTTTGATCACTTTTAAACTGTAGTCGGGGAAATGAAATACAGTATTGGAAGCAGCCATTGAGCTAGATTCAAAGGACTGCAACCATTGCTCCATTTGCAGAATGTGTTTTTTCCCCTTTCCTTCTCTGCACGGCAGCCTGCATGTATCCACACCAAAGAACCTGATCTTGAGAGTTGGGGGATATGTTGCATATGGTGTAAGAGGAAGTAGACAGAAATCATGCCCTTCTTGTGTAAGCAAAACTGCCTTTCTTCTTACAGAAGGTACCTCCTGGGTCCAACCTATTGGTTTCCAACTTAAGTATATGACTTAATTCCTACTGCAATCATGTTCAGTTCTGTGTTAGAAAATAACCTTATTCATGTATCAGCAATATTTAAAAAGTACTTATCATTTTACATTTTTCACATGTGCAGCTACTATAACTTAGATGATGTCAGCCATGACAACATGAATAAGTTCCTGTCAAACCTTGTTGAGAAATCACTTGTTGATCTGGAGCACTCCTACTGCATTAAAATAGGGGAGGTAAGACTAATTTATACTTTATCAGAAGTCTGAGAAAGAACAACTGGGTGGCAGTAATCTTTATTAGGGATTATCCTTTATCCTGATGTCTCTTGAATGATTAAATATGTGTAGGTCGCTGTGGGACCTCCTGTTGCAAGTACTGAGATGTTTCAGTCACTTCAACATTTGAACTAGTATCGTGCTGTTAAGTTTATTTATGACACAGATCTCACTATTGTACAATTTAAAATACAATTATAGCATCTGTTAGAATACTATATAAAATATATTTAGCTCCAGGAGAAGTACTCAGCACCTTGCATTTATATTTAAAATGTTTCTGTTTTGTAATAGGATGACCGCAACATTGAACCTCTGACTCATGGCCGCATTGCTTCATATTACTATTTAAAGCACCCAACTGTCAGGATGTTCAAGGATCGTTTAAAACCCGAATGTCGTGTTGAAGAACTGCTTTCAATTCTTACAGTAAGTTATATATTTTATTCCTTCGGTATTAATAATTTGTAATCTGTTTCCATAGACTGTGGACAAATGGGACAGAGGTTCTGAAATGCAGATGTACTCTCTAATAACTTCCCCCCATGATCTTTACTTTCTTAAGTAACTTCAAGGAGTTTTTCGCTGAATGGATGCTTTGAAGATTGCAGCTAAATGTATCAGTTATTAGACATAAGCACACCAAGTGGTTTGGTTTCAGATACTATTTTATTAAGGGAATGTTGCGTGTTAGGTTTGCCATGCATCATTGTCTATCCCTGTGGACTTTATTGTTCTTGAGAAATGTCTGTTCACCATCTCCCAATGAATAAGACTAAATTTTATATAAATTAATATTCCAGTTACTGAATTTCTGGAAACTGAAATCAGTGAAATAGAGATGTGTGAAGCATTTTTGTGCTAATGATTTCTGTTTCATCCCAGAGTGTTACTTTCTTGCATTGAGATGTTGGTTTTCATAATGATTCATTAAAATATATCCCAGCTTTCCTTATCGAAGGTGTAAATTGAAAGTTTTTCTGCAATCATGTGCTGTGTTGAAGGTATTAGGCATTTTAACAGAATTTTACCAAGGGTGTTTCCCCCTCCCTAAACACTATGCATTAATGAGCTTTATAATTAAAGGAGTCACTTCACACCTCTATTGTTAACCAATGGCATTGCATCTGCCTTGCTCCATTGATGCCCTTCCCACTTACTTATTGAAGCATTTAACAGTTTTGGCAATAGGGAATTACATGGCATGGGGTAAGTAGTCTAATTAGATGCAAGTGAAAATCCTTAGGGAGATGGATATTTAAAAAGTAATTTGAAGAATCTCTTAATGATGCTGGCACTGAAAACTGTAAGCCACAATGAAAAAAGGCATGTCAACATTGCAAAACATGATGGCATGAATAGTTATACTGCTCATAATTTACTTTTAAGGCTTTTGTTTATTTTAAATACATTGATATTCCTTTAACACATTTTTGTAAGTACATTTAGTTTTGAGGTATGGTGACTGAGTCTTTTTATTTTATGATCTTTCAAGATGGAAAACTAAGTGATTATCTCTTCCCTATTACTTACACACACACACACACACACACACACACACACACACACACACACACACACACACACACAAGTATAGCAGATAGACCTGCAAACTGGAGAGAGGTCTCATCCAAGCAAAATGAGAAACTCTTAGAGATATTCCAGCGTTATCCCAAAAACAGTGTTGGCCAACTCCCCACCCCTGCTTCCAGTTTCTTCCTAATGGCTATAGTTAGTGCATGCACATTAGTGTGAATCTACCTGGATTTTCCTTGCAGCATGTGCTAAACATGGGCCTCAGTTAAGAGGGCAGGTGACAAGGAAGACTGAGGAAAAATTAGAAGTGTTGATTGTTGTGGTGATCTTCTGTCTGAAGAGGGTGAACGCACATGGAGGGAAATTAGTCACTTCTATCATGGGAGCATCGAATTCTATAGCAACAGTGGTGGAAGCTCTTCCTTCAGCTTGCTGAAAGTTCCTGTGGCAGCAAGGATTACTACTGTATAGTGCAGCATTTCTCAACCAGTGGTATGTATACCACTAGTGGTACGCGGACCACCAGTAGGTGGTACGTGGGCTCCTGGCTGCCAAGATGACCTCACAGGAGACCTGGAAATGGCGGCATGAGCTCTGCAGAGCCGGCAGAGCTTGAGCGCGCAGGTTTCCAGGGCTGGAAAAGGCCCTCCTGCCGGCCCTTGTCCCCTTACCTTTGCTTTCAGGTCTCCGGCGCGGCCGAAAACCCGAAAGTGGCGATGACATCATCGCCACTTCCGGTGGTATTCAGCGTGGCTGCTGCCACGGAGGTGGTATGCCACACCAAAGGGTTTGAGAACCCCTGGTCTAGTGCCTTTCAGCTCCTTGAAGCCAGTGGGGAGAAGGACTTGTAGCCACCACAAAGGTACTGCGCCTGAGGTTTTCCAAGGGGTAATTGGCTATGCTATAGCAATGACAGAAAATAAGTCTTCCTGGTTCCTGTTTTTCATACCTCTTTCTGAAAATGGAGGAGGTATTCCCAGGGGAGTGGTGCTGGTGCCCCAAATTTGGGCATTACAAAGAATGTCAAAACTGGAAGGATGGTCATTTATGCTTCCTGTCTTCTTCCTTCTGCCTGTTTCCCCAGCGACTTTGAACACTCAAAGCTGTCCGTAGACATGAGAAATGCTTTGTACAGGCTCAAGTTACAGGTGTTCTTGTCGCACTAGGCCTAATCTTAGCCTCATTCTGCTTCCTAATTTCATTTATCAAAGAACTAAAGTTAGCTCAGATTCCAGAAACTTTAAAGAAAAAGTTTATTAGTGGAAGTCAAAGATATGCATGGGAAGGCCATTTTCTTGGTTACTGCAGCTAAACAATAGAATTGATGGCATGGAAAGTGTTAATCCATGGAAATAATATTCTGTAATCTTAGAGTTTTTAAATACAGCTGACTAAACTAAAGGTTAAAAAAAAACATTCTTTTTCACAATTCTCAAATCATGGGGAATGTGATGCAGTTCAGGAAAATTCTAGCCATTTCAAGTTCCTTTCATTATTGTCAGTTTCCGACTTTTGCCGTCTTGAACTAATCCAACACTGACACTAGAAGAGCAGTAGAGCAGGGCCTCTCACACTTCCTCCTAAAAACATCCAAGGAAAGAGGCAGCGAGAGGAAAAGCTGCTTTGATTCAAAGCTGCCTCTCTGTGTTTTCTGAGGTTAGCATAATGGTATGGGTCGCTGCTGAACGTTGCTTCTGAGAGGAAACACTCTGAGCAGTGTTGGCTACAGATACTCTTTCTCCCTGGAACTTCATGCTCCCCCTCAGGTGCCTTTTCCCCTCCCAAGGGAGCTGGTTCCACTGTTTGAGGACCACTGCCTTATAGCCTTCTCTTCTAGCCTATCATTCCCTCTGTGTCAGGTCTTCAATATATTTCCCCACAAGAGGGAGCCTATACAGTCCTCACTGCCTTTTCTTAGGACTTGTTTGCATTTTATATAGGACTTTTTTTTCCCTTCACCATTTATTTTCAAGAAACTCATGACCTAGGAAGCAGTTTTGGGAATCTGGCTTCAGTGCAAGAATAGATTTTCTGGAATTATTCTGTTATAGAATAATATTTTTTGTTATTTAAACATCATTCCTGAACTTTACAAATGTGCTTGATGCCTTAAACTGTTAGGTAAGGCAGTATGAAGAGTAAAAAATAAAACCTTTAATGTGTCAAGTCATATTGACTCTGAGCAGATATAACAACATGGTTAGGAGACTTAGAGCCCAATCCTATCCACCCCTCCCCCCACTGGTGCAGCCACACCAAAAAGAAGTGTGCTGTATCCAGCAGGAGGTGGGGGTGGATCGGGAGCCTTTGGAAGGGAAAGGGGAATTATTTCCCCTTACCTCTCCGTAAGCCTCCCACTCTGCAGTGGGTCTCCTCGGACCTGCGCCAGCTCTGTAGCTGGCGCAAATCTGAGAAGAAAGGGACGGAGGCTGCGTAAAAAGGGATAGGATCTGGCACACACCATCGCCGCCCGATCCACCCCCTCCCACAGCCTCCCTGCCCACCATTCCTCCCGCCTTTCTGTCCAGCTTCGCTCCCTCCCTGCCCACTCCCTGCCGCTGCCTTACCTGCTCCAGCACGTGAAGCGGAGTCCATTGGTGGACACAGAGCACTGCCGTCTCTTGTGGCAGCGCTTCTGTGCAACAGCCCAATCCTGGGCTATAGGAGTGTCCCAGGGGCCTCCTCTCACATTCTCCTCATTCTGCTAGCAGTGCAGATCCAAGTCTGTACATTCTTGAGAGAGAAGGGAAAATTCACACAAGAAGCCTACGGGACTCTCCTGATCTCCTAACTCTGATGGTAAGATCTCTCATGTTCCATCTACACCAGGTCATGTTAATGTCACTATTACTTGAACAATTTCTACATTCTGACCCTTCTCATTGATTGGGTTGGATCTTATTTGCTTCACTGACTTTTAGTCTGGATAGTTTATCTCTGTTTTTTCAACAAGTTAACAAACTGTTTTCACTGTAATAGTTTTCAATAGTGAGCTTTTTTTAAAGACTATTTCAAGTGAAGTAAAGATTTTTTGGTCAAGTAAAATGCTGCAAAGTAGAACTTCTAGCAAGCTCTTTGGGGAGAGTAGACGACAGCACAGAGAATTGCTAGTTCCAGATGATCTGTTGCCTAAGCATAACATCAAAACAAAACAGCAGTCATGGTAAACCTCAGTCCTATAAAGGTTTCATTGCCACTTCTCATGTTACAGAAACATTTGAACATGTGAGATTAATTGATAACATTGTGATCTTTAAACATGAGCATCTTGGAAGGTATATCCATTCCTCTCTAAATTTAGGAGGCTTGTTTTTAAACTATTACATTTTGATGTAGTTAGTTGTGGGATAATGAATAATCCTTTGAAACCAACAATGCCCAAAGTATGCATGATGGCAACAGATGCATGTGTTGAAACATAGGTCTGTCCCCAATCACATGCAGATGGGGATCTGCAAAAGGTGCTGGTGCACAAGTGAGGAGAGTAGAACCTATGCACCTTTGCCTGCTTCCCATGGCCCTTTTCTCCAAGTGCTTTTCTCCCAGCTGAGCAGGTTTCTGGTGGGGAAGTTTGGCTGAAGGAAAAATAATCTGTGGAACATACTGCAGGGAAATAGGCCAGACAGGGAGTGTTCTACAGTCCTCTCCTGTGCAACCTTTTTGCTCTTCAAAAGCCGCCACCACCACACCATTACCACCTCTTTTTTTGCACGTGATTAGGACAGCTATTTTTCAAACACACTGCTCTGCTGCCATTGCTTGTATTTTGGCTACAACTCAGGAAAAGCAAAGGGGGGGGGGAGAGCAAGCCAGCCCCAAAACTAGCAAGAAAGGCAAAGAGAGATGAGCCACAAGTTGATGCCAAATAGAGGATTTACTGGATCTTTTTATTAAAAAATTCTCCATCCAGCAGTAGCTCGAGTTTCATCTTTCTTGTTTTATTCCCCATAATCCAGAGGAACATGTACCTAAACCATTCAGGCATGCACCAATTTTTTTCCCCAGAGTTTTCCATACAGAAGCTACCCAAAACAATCCTCAAACAGGACTTTAACTTCTCCCAGGCTGAAAAGGCAGTCTGAAGGTTTAGCTTAGGAACGATTCCAAGGGAAAATCAGGGGAAAATAGCACAGTTTCTTTTCCTTGTACCAAGACTGGATTGAACCTAGCATGTGGGAATGATAATCCAAACCAGCAGTTTTTGGGTCTGTTAGCTAAGTGAATATGGAATAATCTTGTAGTCTTTGTTCTACTGTCTGCCCTATCAAAACAAGTAGGATCGCTTTGATCAGCAATTGCACTGAAAACTTAAAACAATGGAATTTCAGATTTTTGCCCTTTTCTTTGGGCAGTTTATTACAAGGCACTTGCATAAGCGTTTGTCAGTCAGTTATCCCTGTATTAACAAACATTTCAGTTAACTCTTCAAACCAGAGCAGCTGGTGCCTGTTCATGCATTGTTTTCCTGAGAGAATGCTCAACCTGGTGTGGGTCTCATGCATGTGCTTGCCCTGTCCCCAAAGCAAGGAGAAAGGAACAAATGACTTGTCTGTACCATGTTTGTTTGAACATTGTATCTCCCTGGCCACCCATTTAGAATGTCTGCTCTTTCTGGGGAAAGACTGAATGGTCATGGAGATAACATGATCAAATAAATATGCTATATCCTACTTCATTCTTGATCTTGTATTGGTAGAAGAAGATGCAACTGTTCAAAACTCAAACCAGGCTAAGCGTTCTTCCTGGATGATAATGCCTGAACAGGCCCCTGGCAGTGGTTCATTTCAAACCATCCTGATCCTATGAGTGACAAAATCAGTAAATATAAATGGCGCTTTTGAAGACTGCTCCCCCGGAAGAAACCGTAGTTGTGTCCTAAGAAAGGGAATCTTGACTATGCAGCGCTGGAATTAATTGATCTTGAGTTATGGTGCAATCCACACTAACTCTACGCCGGCAGAGCAATAGCTCTGCTAGCGCCAGGTGTCATAAATGTGCCATAAGGCACGTTTTCGACACCCAACGAATAAGCGGCACTGACGGAGAGGCCGGCACCATTTAGTCAGCTCAGGGCCATAGTCAGTGCCGGCGGGTGCCAGTAAATCCTGCACCGATTGGGCAGTAGCGTGGGGAGTGCGGACTGGGGAGGACTTGGAGGGGTTGATTGGCCTGCCGGGCCAGGGATGGGAGAGGGATACTACTTTTATGTCATACATACGGGGGGGATGTTGTTGTTTTGCTACTACAGAGCTAGCCATATCAGCACAAAATTTCACACTCAATATATCTAGTAAGCAGCTCTACAGTAATTACAGCTGCTTTGCCCCCTGAAGCTGCATTAGAACAAACCATTCTGAACCACTTGGTCCATTCCATTGACTTTAATGCATAACTAGCAGTGGGGCAATCTTGAATGCTAAATTCAGTTTAAATCTATGTACTTCAGCTGAACTGATGTGTGGCTCAGACCTCAGAATCAGATTACAATACCACTGATACATTAATGCACTTTATTTTGATTTGCTATAGTCTGGATAGATGGAGCAGTTTTAGAGCATAATCATTTTTCTAGAATATGATGGCACAGTGTTGTTGTTGTTTTTTCACTGCATGCATTCCTTGGTCCCGTGACCTTAATTCTTGTGTCTCCCCAGATACAAGTAATTCCATCAGTGTTTGATTTTTTTTTTGTCTTTAGTTCTAAAGCTGACTTTAAACTAAAAACACCTGGTGCTCTCTGCCTTCCTAGCAAAGCACAATCAGTAGGTAAATCAAGATGACAATGCTGTCTCATTGCTGACTGGATGGTGGCATATTGTATTTTTCATTCAGTGTGGAGGAGAACCAAGTTCAAAAGCGCAAATACCTGACATTTGGGAAAGAAAGTGTAAGCTGTATCACCCCTTTATGGTAAACAAATGTTTCCATTTTCATTCTGTTGCAGTGATCTTTCTTCTATTTCTCTTTAAGCAGCTTGCTAGTTTAAAATGAAAGAAAAAGAGCACAGAGATAAAGAGAGAAGTAAATTCATAGTACAAAAGGTTTACAGCAAGAAGTTAGAACCATCTGTTTCATAGATTTAGGTGATGGAGGTCTAGAAAGGGTATTAACATCTATATCTGATATTATTTTCATGGCCCTTGTTACTATAACGTGGCTAGATGTAACTTTTAGTACCATATGTGTCTTAAAACTAGAAAGAGAAACCAATTATTTTTAAAAAATCATGACTTTATTGTTTTTATAGAATATTGTTGGATTTTACTATTACCTGTTCAACTAGATTAAAGAAAAGTTCTTTCCAGACAAGTAACTTGCTAGACTCGCCACTCAAGCCATCCTATGGTATATGTTTATGTTCAGGTCTATAGGAGGAGTTGGAAGACAAGTCCACTTTTCATACTTATTTACAAGGTTGTCTTATTCTATGAGATTACATATGTCCAGTACTGCAGGAATTTCTGAATTTGGTGCACTTTGGTCCATCCTGATCTCTTATGTTACACTAAAGTAAGGCTTTGTTCTTGGCTATATACTGTATTTGTTAGAGTTTAACCACAGGTTGCCCACTTTCACCCCAGCACCCCAGTGTCTTTTCTGGAGGCTCTTTGCTGGTGGTGCTCTGCATCTTTTTCAGATTGTGAGCCCTTTTGGGACAGGGAGTCATTTAATCATTTGATTTTGTCTGTAAACCGCTTTGTGAACTTTTGGTTGAAAAGCAGTATATAAATGTTGTTGATGATGATGATGATAACAAAAATAAAAATAAAGTTATACAGTAGAATGATTAATATGGATTGATTAATATGGATAAGTACCTGAGTTTGGTAGTTTCCTTCTTGATGCAGAAAGACAGGCTAGATGATTGAGCAACTCCTCCATATGTATATTCCTTAGGACCCAATGCTGTGCCGCCGGAACTCGCATTCCAGCAGCACAGTGTGCTTTATGGCTGTCGCTAATGGCAACACTCCACAGAGTGTGAAGCACACCAGTGGCCTGGCAAGGAGCCCTGATGCCAGTAAGTCAGCACGGAGGTGGGAGGGAGGCAGGGGCTGGGAAGAACAGGGCAGGGAGGGGACAGATTGAGGCCAGGGAGGGGGCAATATTGGCACCAGCAGAGCCGCTGATACCTTATCCCCCTTCCTGGCCTTGATCCACTTTCCCGGGTCCACCCGGACTTGTGCCAGTCAGAGTAGACCTATTCAGGCAGTGGAGGCTTAGCTCCGGGCAAGGGAACAAATGTTCCAGGACTGCCCCTCCTCCCTCAGAATGCAGCATGCGGTCTGGTGGCACGGCTGCACTGGCAGGTTTTTTTTAGTTAGGATTGGGCTGTAACTTCAATTCTTCCATTTCAAAATAGCAGAAGATAATGCTATGTGACAAAGAATTATTACTATCTTTCACTGCTTAATTATCACACAGATAACTTATATCGCTAATGGTCAGCTCCCTTCCTCTCGCCTACCACAGTTAACTGCTCATCGCTCTATCTCCCCATCTGTCATTGGATTTTCCCCAAGTTCTCCCTTCCTATGACCTCTGGAAAATGGTTAGAGTTCATAAATAGCAGCACATTTCAGTTATGCTTCTGTCATAGGGTTATGACATGACCAGGTTAGGCCATATACATCAGAATTTCCTTTAGAACATTTTGCTAATCCTACTGTTGTAACTTTTTGACAAACTCAAAAACAGCTAAATAATGCTTCATAGCAAAAGTTTTATTATAAATCAGTCTTCCCAAATCACCTGTGTAGAAAGTGGCCATTTAGGGATTAAACAGACTATATCAATAAATTAGAAAAAAATATTTATTAGACAAGTAGTAACAGATGTATAAATATTTTTTTCTAATTTATTGATATAGTCTGTTTAATCCCTAAATGACAAGTAGTAACAGATGTATAGCCAGCGGGTGGCGCAGTGGGTCAAACCGCTGAACCATGAGCTGTCGATCGAAAGGTCGGCAGTTCGAATCCGCGACGGGGTGAGCTCTCATTGCTTGGCCAGCTCCTACCAACCTAGCAGTTCCAAAGCATGTCAATGCGAGTAGATAAATAGGTACCGCTTGCGGGAAGGTAAACAGCGCTCCGTGTTCCAGCCGCATGCTACGCGCTGCGGCAAGGAGAGTCATGCCGGCCACATGACCACGGAGGCGTCTTCGGACAACGCTGGCTCTTTGGCTTTGAAATGGGGATGAGCACCATACCCTAGAGTCGGACACGACTGGACTTAATTGTCAGGGGTCACCTTTACCTTTTTTTAACAGATGTATAAATAAACCGTCCTGCTGGTAACGTGTCAGGTTCTCACCTTTCCATTTCTTGACCCAGAAGATCAGCAGACCACCTGGTCATTATGAAACTTCATTATGTAAGACGTGGTATCCAAATGTCTTATTTTCCTCCCCCTTTCCATCCATTTTTCTGTTCGTGTCATGTTCCCATCTATTGTACTCTTTCTACAGTGATAGGAGTAACGTACATGTTTAATAAATAGCAATAATTGCAGTTTGAGATTGGGAAAGTACATAACATGGGATAGCATTTGTTGTTTAAAAGTGTAGAGACTGACAGTATTATCACAGAACTATAAAGAAAAACAACAATTAAAATACTGTACTGTATATTATTGGAGATTTTCCAATAGTGAATAAAGCTTAAATTTTGATCCCTAACTTCTTCATAGAAAATAACAACACAACCCTGAACATGTTTATTCAGAAGTTATCACTATTGATGTTTGTGAAAATTTACTCCAAGTATGCTTAGGGCCATGACTCAGGCAAATCAGATAAAATCTGATACACTATGGTTGTCATTGACATAAATGGGGTGGAATATTTTCCATTATAGAAAATTTTCTGCTGTTTCCATTTCTAAAAATGCACTGTTTCATAAGATTAATTAGCAGTATGAGAGGAATAGATAACAATACAGCGTCAGTCAATTTGGGCAGTTTCAAAGTTGTAGTTAACTTTTTTCAGGTTTCCCTCACCAGAAATATATACATTTCTCATGCACAGCTCTTTGGGTATGCTTAAATTAATATTTAGAAAAGTAAGCATTTCCAGTGCTTTTTCTTCTTAATTTCAAAGCTAGAAGGGCTTTGTACACTAGTGAATTGTCATGTCTTAAAGCATTTCCTCCAATAAAACTAATTTCCAAATAAAGCTTTGAATTTGTTTGAATTATAGCACTTAAAGCACACTCAGCGCACTGTATTGATTTTTCCCTTAAGCAAAATTTTCAATCCAAATACTTATGGGGTTAGAAAAAATACAAGGATATTTATACAGTACAGTACATAAAATTAACGTGGCATTTTTAGTTTTGTTCACTAAATAATGTAATATGTTTATATAATATAAATATATAGGTCAAACAGACATGCTAAATCAAATGCCAGTTAATTTAGGGAATCTGAAAATTTTCCAGAATTTTTTTTTTCTGATTCAAAATTATCCAGAACGCCCATATTGGTGCTATCTCTGTTTGGTAGGTGATACGATGCCCAGAATACAGGTGCTCCACATTTTGCCCAGCCCAGCCCGTGATTTGAAAGATGATGGTTTTCAGCTTTTCTCATGCTAGTTAATGAAAGCAAACTATAGCAGTATAAATAGTCTGCTGGTATAAGCAATAACGTTATTTAATTCTTGGTTAAAGATTCTTTCAATTTCTAGGTAAGTGTGGTTCTGAAAGATGTTAGTGGCAAATACTATGTGAGCTGGAAGAATGCATGCCTTCTCTTGATTCGCACAGAGCAGATGGATGCTTGACTGCCTGCTAATCCACAGCTGGAATGGTTTCAGCGTTTTCCACGTTGCTGGGTTAGAGTGGCTTTTCTAGTGGACTGAGAGGGCAGCAAGAGAGGGATATCATTATTCATCAGTATCCCAGTGGGATCGCTGCCAGCAGAGATTAATTTTTTCTCTTATGCTTGTAAAACAAGCTCAGGTGGAGTCTCTAATCCTCAGGGCACGGGTGGCAGATCAAGGAAGATGCTACAAAGCTAGTTAATTTTCAGATTCTAGGGGAAACAGAAGCTCTGTTAGATGTATAAATACATGATTGCAAATTTAAGTAGCTCAAATCCAAATGGGATCTTCCCAGACATCTGGTACTGAAAATCTCTGTTTTTCTTTGTTGTTTTTAATGGAAGTTCTTGTAAGTTTGAATCCCAGCAAAAGTAGCTCTCTTCAGTTATCGTCCTCTATCATACTTGGCAGATCATATCTTAATATGAATTTGTACAAGTGGCAAATAGAAATGTAAGCTGAGTATACGTATACAGGCATTTTCTAATGTCGGTAATGTGAGCATTGTTACAAAAATTGCCATTTTCCATTCCAGGTCATTCCCCCCTCTCCCCCCCCCCAAGTCAGATGCATCACGTTGCTTTTGGAAGCCATGATTCCGTGAGAATTTACTCTACTCCTAGAAGCTCAGATAAACATCTCAATCAAGTTAATTAAACGTGTTTAGGGCTCTATTCAAACATACAGCTGTTCTCCTAGAAGCTCCTTCCATGAGCAGAAAGTTGTGCTGATGGAAAAGGTCCTTGTAGGGAGATTCTGCAAGCTCAATAAGTTTGGATACAAGTCTTACAGCCCGATCCTGCCTAACATGCGGCGGCCAGCCTAAAGGGCCGGCCGCTGCATCCTAGTTGGGACATGGGCTACACAGTGCAGCCCAGGCTCACCTTGGGGGAAGGGGATGTTCATCCCCTTCCCCCCAGTGTAAGCGCCGGAGGCCCCAATGGGCCTCCTTGGATGCGCTCCAGCTCTGGCACTTTTGCAACTCCTTAGGCCGCCGGAGCGTACACTCCGCCAGCCTATATATAGGCAGGATTGCGCCGTTAGAGATTTATTGTCAACTTACAGGGAATTTACTTTTTTTCCTTAAAGGTTTGACCTGATCTCTGACAAATAGCCAGCAACCAATATAGTCCCTTTACAATACAGCTTGCTTTCTGTTCACCAAAATAATAGGACAAATTCTTGGCTGGTTTAAATTGGTGCAGTTAGTAGTGGTCAATTTTTACCAGGTTAGGCCTGCTAGAGTCATTAATTCATGCATTTTTTACATTATAGCAAGGAGATTTTGCAGTATTGAAAATCGGGGGTTAGGATTCCTATAGTATAGTTTCATGATCCCAGGCTGCGTTAGACTTGGTTTTTTTGAAACAGCAGCCTCCTCATGGTACACGACAGACTGCTTTTAAAACTGAGGCTGTCAAAAGCATTTTATAATTTGGCATGGGTCAACTGTTCAAAAGGGGGAAAAGCAAGACATTCCACTAGTACAAGCCCCTTGATTGAACCAGAGCAGCAGTTTGGATTTCTGCCTTCATCAGTACTGCTGACATTAACTAATTAGACATTAAGGAATTAAGTACACCCCAGGTTTCCCATAAATCTTTTTCAGTCCATTTCTTTCTCTGCTGCTGCTGCTGCTGCTTTTCCAGGATTTGGTCTCTGCTTGTTTGTTTGTTTTTCTAAGCAGAGACTGTAAGGCTTCCTGGCCTGTGAAGGGAATTGCTTGTGTTTCTAATTTTGTGTTTCCACATCATTCACATACACTCTTGAATCCGAAATATTTTTCTGCAAATGATGTAACTACATATCTGCCACTCAGCACTACAAAGGATCTCCACAGGATGCGTAGCTATAGAATAATTTTTCAATAGACAGAGGCTGCTGTTCTAAACATACTGCTGTTGAAATAAATTCCACTGGGTTGAACGTGTTTAGCTTCATGGTGATAGTGGGGAACTGAACAGTATATTGTATTAGTAGTCTAATGCCAATTTGCAGTATTAGGAATTGGAAGTTTCCATCATGCAGATACCTAGCACCATACAGAGATCCAATAACAAGATGAGTCCTTCACTTGAACTTCACTCCAATAACAAGATGAGTCCTTCACAGAGCATATGCTCTGGTTTGCTCCGTTGCAACTTAAGACACTTTGTTCAAAGCCTAACACAAAAAGTTGACCGATTATTTCCTTCTGGGCAACTGCTAAGCAAATCTGCTGGTACTGCTTTACTACTGTCATCAGCTCGTACAAAGTACGCCAAAACAGTCTATTAATCTTAAAAACCTGGGCAGAGGTCCTAATAGAATCCAAGTACGTAAAACTTATTTTTCTCAGCAGAAAGAGCTTTAAACCATAAGACCCAGAGATATTTTTTTTAAGTACTCATTAACACTTTGTCAATGTGTAATAATATTGAAGTTGTTTGAAATAAAATATTGGCAATGGTTCTCGCAGTCTTTTTCATGCTGGTTTTTTTGTTGTTGATAAATCAGTGAAATTTCTGGAATCCTCCTTAGACACAAGATGCAAGCCTATCTGGATTTCATAGCTACAGGGATTGTATATTGTCAGTACACATTTCCCCATGCTGAGAATCTGTGGGAAGGATCTAGATTTTCTGCTGTTTGTCTCTAGCATCTGCTACTCAGCAGCATGCCGCTGTGAACATGGATATTTCTTTTTGTTACCATGGATAATGGTGGCAATTGTCTTGTCAACATCTCAGGTATCTTTTGTTGATACTTATTTAAAAACATTCCTCTGGGTCCTTACAGTCCTTTTCATTCATAATATATATTTGAAATGTTATTGTGATGCAATGTGATGCGGAGGACTGCATCCTAGGCTACTGGACTTCTGCTTTGTGCGAATATTGTGATGGAACCTCCCTTTTAGTTCAGAACATTAGCTAACACAACACTGCCTCATAGGACACTGTAGGATCTTGAATGAGTTTTTGACCCTTTGTATGTAAGGAATCAGTACTTTGCAGGGTACATTGAAGAAAAATATTTCAAGGACTTGTTGCGAGACTGAAAGAAACTGCGGTCGATTACTCTTGCTGCCTCCTTTCTGCAGAATTCATTCGCCTATGGATTATTCATACTCTATTTACTGTATTCCTATATCCATCTCTAGAATAAGGGGCAATATACCTTTACCTTTACCTATCTGTTTGTTAGACTTGATTATGGCAATGAAATTGAGTTTGTGTGAAACACTTATGAAAAAGGCACCCTCCTTGCAGATACTATTGTTGATTCTCTATTATTGTTAAAGGTATCCATTCCTTCTTCCGCCTGTCCCCTGCCATTCCCAATCAATCAAAGCGTCTTTCCATTGCATTTATGCTCAGTGCTACTTTTGTTCTGCTGTAATGTTGTTAACCCATGGTAATTGAACTTTGCACTTCAGAAGAACTTTTGAGCTTTGGTCAGTTTGGCCTTCCAGTGCTCCTTCGCAATAGGAAAGGTCATCGGCAGCCCAATCTTGCCTAACTTTATGCCCGGCACTGCAGCGAGGCCAGTGCAGCCAATGCTGCATCCCAGTTGGAAAGAGGCAGGCTGGAGGTCACCTCAGGGGAAGGGAACGTTCATTTCTTTACTCTGGGTAAAGCCCCAGCCACCCAAATGGGTCTCCTCAGATCTGCACCAGCTACTTCGCTGGTGCAAATCCAGTAGCCCTGTGTAGGTCAAACAGGCCAGGGAAGGGGGACAAAAATCAGCGTTGGCCACTGTCGCTTATCCCACCCCCTTCCCGGTCTGGTCTTCCCCCATTGCCTCCCTTCTCCGCTCCAGAACGCCCCCTCCCCACCTCCCCTCACCCTGGAACACCTCCACGCCAAGCGGCATGGACTTACCTGCTCCTCACCACCCACTGCGCAGATCTGTCGCTCTGTAGGCCTCTGCAACAGCCTTGAGCCAGCACAACTGCCTTATGGCAGCTTTTGCAACATCTCTAGGCCGGCACAGGATGTGGTGCGTCGGCCTAGCACTAGGGTGGGTTGCACCCTTTCAGTCCTAATCCCTAGATAATTATAAGTGCTATCTATAGTTTGCAGTGTGAATATTTAGGTGAAAGTTGGAAACTAAACAACCTTCCAGAAATTTTAAGCAGCCAGTCTTACTGTGCACAAGTGTTCTTCTGAAGAGTGTTCTCATATGTTTTTATATGTTGTCATTATATTAAATGTACATTTTAGATGCGACAATACATGAGGGTTTGTATGTATAGTATATGAAAGCTGGTGCAGCATAGTGGCTAAGAGACTGAACTCCTATGATTCAGGACTTCCCCATTCAAATCTCACCTCTGCCATGAACTCACTATGTGGCCTTAGGCAAGTCACTTTTTCTTAGCTTTGGCTCCCCAGCTGTGATACATACATATCTCACTGGGTTGTTGTAAGGATTGTGTCAGAATAATACATGTAAAGCATTTGCATGCTCAAAAAACGCTAGAGAAATGCTAAGTATTATTTTACTATACTGTACACTACAGGCAAATGCCTGAATGGGGTCATTCCTGGTAACATACATACGGATGTCATGTAACTGAAAAGCAGATGTAGGGCTGTGTTTTTGTTTTGTGTTTGTTTGTGCAGAGGTATCACTATGCATGTTACCAGAAATTAGACTTTCAGACGTGCATTTGTATGCTTGTGGGAAGGAGGGGTGTCACAAACACAAAAAGATGCAAATTTGGGCAACATGTAAGAATCTATCCAAGTGTGACTAAAACTTTACATGACTTTATAAAAGAGAACTCTGTTCCATAAATTCCTTGATGATAGTCCAATTCATAATGACTCCTGAATTTAAAAAAGAAGACGAAAAGGAATGGATCATAACACAGTCTGTTTTTAACCACTTGCCTTTCTAAGTAATGAATTCAATCAACTTGACTTCTGTAATTCATTCTGCTACTAAACTATTAAAGGCAAGAAACCACAAGCAAAAATGCTTCTTTCCACCCCAAAGCATTTGTTGGGAGAGAAAAATAGTCTCTCTTCTTCTCCCAGGGCCTGGAGGCAGTGTTCAGTGGCGAGGATTATGAAACAGGATCAAGACAGAATATGAGGTCTGTCTTCTTTTGCTCCACCTGAGCAATGATCTCAGCAATGGGGGAGGGGGGGACATGAACTGGAACACTCTTTTCTTTCTCTCCCATTAAACTTGACAAGCATCTGGTTACTGTATAATAAGCATTTCGCACAGCTACATATATGGCTGCCTGGTTTTCAGCCTCACTGTTCTTTACCTCATGCAGTTTATATGTTGCCCATAGTTAGTAGTGATGCAGTACCACCAACACAGCTTCTGCTGTATCCCCTGGAGGAGTTTTGGCCTCCAGAGGCCTCCTCGGGTTCAGGGAACATTTGTTCCCTTGCCCCTGGGGTAAGCCCCAGCAGCTGCCATGGGTCCTGGACCTGCGCCAGCTCTATAGCTCGTGAAAGTCCACATTGACCTATGAAGGTGGATCAGATCTGGTAAGGCAGTTAGGATTCAGCAGTTGCCACTGCCACCGAACCTCCCTCCTTCCTGGGCCCAATCTGCCTTCCCATCTCTGTCACCTCCCCATTCCACCCACTCCTGCCCCATTGCACCCCTCCCCGCCTCCCTCTCGACTCCTGCTCGAACTTACTGGCGGCAGCAGGCATCTGTTCCCCTCTGTTGTATGGACCCAGCCGCTCGGCGCTTGCAGCGGTGGCCAAGCTACGCTTGCTTGGTGCTGTTGCATTTGCTGTTTACACTGCTGGAACACTTGTTCCGGTAGCATAAATGGCCCTTAGGATTGGGTCTCTAGTCTGTTTTTTTTTTTGGGGGGGGGGGAGGAAAAGTGAACTGCAGCTATATCCTCCCTCACCCAGCCCAACAGGAAACTATCATGTGAGGGTATCATGCTGGCTCCGTTGAAAAGAAGGTTAAGAACCTGTTCAAGTGGTACATTCAGAGCAGATGACTCTCTTGCTCTCCTATGGCTTTTCTCCTCGTAGGACGAAAGCAGCAAGTGTTCTGTCTCCATTTATTTACATCATAGTACCTCCTTGGCCATTTGAAATATCCCTAGAAATAAGGGTGGGTATACAATTGATTGCCTTGGGAATATTGCGTTCAACAAAATGTGTCACACTCTCTCTTGCCTTAAGGGAGGAAAGGGGGCATGAAACAGAGACTCACGCTCAGTTGTTAGTTTTCCTCTGAATGTGATTCTTGAACGGGCTCTCGGATGAGTTGGTGCGTGCTTTAGCAGATCCCCAAAAAGATGCTCAACCCTGAAAGTACAAACAGCACATTGTCATGTGCTTTAGCTTTTGAATAGGTGGCAATCGCATTTGGCCCATGCAACCCTTAGAAATGATATGGCACGCTGTGTGTCTGTCCTCAGTTTGAAAGATGGCCTTACTTGTTCTGATCTGTCAGAACAAACAAAAATTCATTTAGATGTTTCTAAAGCTTTAAAAACCATGTATCCTATAAAACAGACCGGAAAGCAGATTTTTTAAATGGACTGGAAATAAACTCCTATGAATAGAAAAATGTGAAAAAGAATAACTAATACAGACCTAATTTTAACTACAGCAATACTGTTAGGCGCCACTGTAATCGAGGCATTTCCTTATGCTTGGTTTATTTTCTGCTCATAAATCTGTGCCTGAGTTAATTCCATCTGCTTGCTAGTACACATATGTATAGACTTATAAATCAGACTCACACTTGGTATTCTGTCTGAAACTTAGATGATAAAGTATTGGTTGGTCTTATGACTGTACTGGAGTTGAAGTCAGATGTTTTAATGTCTGATGTCTAAAAGGAGGGGGAAAATCCAAAATGTATGCTGTTTGATATGTTTATTCATGTCAATGAAATAAGTATTACAGTAGACTTGGTCATTTAACAGCAAATACAGCGTACTTGTACTCTGTTCTGATGGGTGATGTGGAGCACCACAGATCCCCGTGTTGCCAAGGTTTGCTCAGAACAGTCCTGTGGAGACTGTTTGGTGATGATGTCACCACCAGGTCCCTGCAAGACAGTGATGAGTGACAGCTCCTAGGGCTGAAACAAGCAGTGGGGGAAGGGACGAATGTATGAAAGAAAGTAGGAGAGGAGAAAGAACAACCAAGGAAAGGAGAAAGAGAGAGGAGGAAAGTGGAGCAAGAAAGAGCAAAGGAGGAGAGTTGAACATTAAATGTTTGCTGACCGACCAATCCCTCATTTCTCAGATGTGCAAATGCATCTGCCCCATACAACATTATTGAACAACATTGTGATGATCTTCCTATCCATCCTGCTGTGCACAAGTGTTTCTAGGGTTCTTCTTTCTTCCTTGTTCCTTCCAACGTGTCTCACCCAGGTTCTGTGAGCCCCAGTTGGCTTCCCCAACCCCCCCCATAAGCTATAAGCTCCCCCAACCCCCAGTTGGCTTCCCCAACCCCCCAATAAGCTATTCTAGGTCTGCGTGTAATTCTCATCCTCCTGCATCTCCAGTTCCAGGCTCCCACGTAACCCTCCACTATGTCGCTGTCCCCTGACATAAACAGGGTCCCATCTCTCCACTTAAAGAAGAAGCACCACCCTGAAACTGTCTGAAAAATTGCTTTTTAAAGGCTGTTGTCAGTGATAAAGAGGCAGTATGGGGACAGGTGGGTGTTTGCTCTCAGGAGGGAAATCATGGGAAAGAAGACTGAATACATAAGCGATCTTTTAAAAAAAAAAAAAGATTTATAGAATAGGAAGTAAAAGGGGAAGAAAGTCGTTCAGTACATTTTGAAATGTGCTTACCCCCATTGCAGTCAACAGTATCATCACCTTGCACTGCTGAATAGTCTTTTCCAGTTGTTCTCACACTAATGGATGCCTTAAATCTAAATGTCAATTGCCAGATCTCACAGTTGCTGATCTTTCAGAAAAACACTGAAACTGCAAGCTAGAGATATTTGTACAAAGTAGTTTATAGAATGCCCACTGTATAGCCAAACTCCAAAGCGCTGTTGACTGAACTCAGAGTTTGCTTGTGGCTGTGAAATCCCTTGGATAATCACCCAAGCAGCCAAGATTCCACAGGTTGACTGGGTCTGATTTTGAAAAAAGGGCTGAGCCTGTGTACTGTGACTCTCAGCAGCTGAGCCCTTTTGTTTTCAGAAAACTAGCCTTGGCAAACAAAGTGGTGATGGAATTTGTTGTGTTTTCATGGCTAGCCAAAGAACAAGTAAGATTTCATTCATCATTCCAACAGTATATAAGCCTGTCGGGGAATCTCAAAACTATTCAATGCCTCCCAAGATGACCACGTGTAGGAGATGAGTTCTCTGCTGAAATCGTTTGGAGCAAAATGATAACCTCATGGCATGAAAAAGGATTTAGGATTAAGTTATGTATTATATATGTATTCAAATAGAAAGTTAGTGGCATACTGTTAATCTCAGTGGTGTCCTTGTGATCAAGATTACAGTGAAAGAACTACAACAAAAATGTCTCTGTGCAATTGCCTTTCAGCTGAAGTCTAGTCATTTGCCCTAATCCTGTTATAAACCTAACCATTTGGATGTTGCAAAGTAACAATGGGCTCCTGAATATTTTCTAAACAAAGTTGTTCCAGTCTATTTTGGCTCCTTTAGCTGTATCTGGTCAACATTTCTGGAATGTTGTCAGAAGAAATGGGTCAGGCCTGCTTACCTGAGATGTGTATATATACTGTACACCCTTTTTTCCAAGTTCTTAGGGTTTGAACCAAAATCTCCTCCTTTTGGATATGCCGGCACAGAGTTACTTAGCTGCCCTCAAACACTTAAACAGATAGAAAAGCTATCTTGGAAAGCGTACACCTCTTTTTTTCTTCCAGAATTCCACAGCTACATTTTCTAATGTTACTGATGTCAACATGTGCCACAACCCCGTCATCTCCATCAGACTGTCTGCACAGTCCATGATGTCTGCATTTTTTTTTGCACCAGCCAAGTCACAATGCTGTCAAAATGCCCATCATGAATCAATCTTGTACCCCTTATTGTTCTTAAGAATATTTATATACTACTTTTCAACAAAATGTTTGCAGAGCAGTTTGCATAGCTAAATGAATAGCAAATCTTCTGTTCCCAGCACCCTACTCCAGGGGCAGCACATCCTTGGCACAAGAAAACATCAGTTCATCACCTTAGAAATGTGGTCCCTCTAAGGAATCATTTTATCCTCAATGTGATTCCCGTTTTCCTGAAATCCTCATTTATCATTGTGAAAGTGGGACATCTATACTAGCGGTTCTCAAACTGGTGGGTCACGACCCACCAGAAGAGCTGGATGCTACCCCTGCCCCCTTAAGGGATCGCCACCACTGCAGGGGGGAAAATGTCCCCAAAAGGGGTTTTTTGTACTTACCGGGCCCTCCAGGGGGGATGCAGGGAGGCCTGCTGACCCCTCCGCAGACCTCCCCAATTTACCACCACTTCTGTTTGTTTGTTTTATTGTATTCAGGGAGGCCCCAGTAAGTACAAAAAAACCTCTTTCTTTTTGGGCCCTTTTTTTTTCGCCACCACTGTCCTCGCTCCCACAAGCACTCAAAGTTCTCCCTGCCTTGCATGGAGAACTTTGAGAAACAGTGATCTATACCATATTCCTGAGAGTCTCTTTTGTATGCCTCTCTGTCTCTTACACATTCTCTAGATCCACCAACTTAGCCTTGAGGAAATGAACTGGTTCCCTGAGAGCCAGAGGCTCGTTGCACCAAGCACACACAGGTGGTTTCTGCCCAGCAAGCAGATGGTCAGTTATACATGTGGCACTCAAAGCAAAACACTGGTTAGCCTCACACCCCTGCTGGCTTTCGAGATTCATCATTGTTTACTTATCTTGCTATCTGTTTACCAAGTTATTTTAGTGTTTTATTTTCATTAAGCTAAGTCCTGTGCTGTCCGGGTTGTTTTTAAGTTTACTGTAGTTGTGGGAGTTTGTTTTCCTGTCTTCCTGCCTAGTTGTGGAACTCACACAGGTGATGTAAGTGGCTTGGCACTATACCCTTTTCTCAGTGCTCTCAATTGCTCAGCCTTCCTTCCCCCCCCCCCCCGAAAAATATATCGCTGTGGCTAATTTCTTCCAATGTTTGTGGTAGTCAATTAGACTAGACGGGGCTCTAGCTTCTAAAGGAGGTGTGGCTAACTTGAAGTCCCAAATTAATTCAATCCAGCTAGCTGACTCATCTTGTCATGGATTGCAGAAAACCGCAACTAGCAGCCCAATCCTATTCCTCCTCCCCAACAATGTGTTGGCGCTGAAATGGCTACCTCTGCATCCTGGGTTGCGGAGGTCTTCTCTGGGTAAGGGAACAATTGTAAGCCTCCGCAGCATGGAGGGGTCTATTTGGACTTGCGCTAGTGAAATTGCTGACACGTCCACGTGGACCTGCGCTGCGGGATCAGGTCCAGGAAGGGGATTAGGATTTGGTGGCCGCCACTGCTACCGAACCCACCCCCTTCCTAGACCCGATCCGCCCATCCCCATCCTGCCGCCATGCCATTCCTCCTCCCCCACCACCTTACCTCCATTGGCAGCTTCTGGCTGCTGCAGAGTATATGGAAAGGCTCTGGCCTTCCTGCTGGCGCTCCAGCACCACACAAGTTGGCTCTGATTGCTTTATGGCAGTCTGTGCCAGCAGAACACACGTTCCTCTGTGCCCGGCCCCATTAGGATTGGGCTGTAGAAGTGCATATATTACTATGGGAGAGCTGAGAAGCTGTCAGTTGCTACAAGACTCAACAGACAAGCAAGCACTCTGCTGTTGATAAAGAGAATACAAACAAGTGCAAACAAGCTGAAATTAAATCCTGACAAGATAGAGAGCTCTCAACCTGGTGGTGGAGTGTAGGCTGGTTTTGGATGGGATTGCACTTCCCTTGAAAGAGCAGCATCGCAACATGTGTGTTCTTCTGGCTCTGGCATTGATCCTTGATGCCCAGATATCAGCTGTAGCCAGGAGAGTCTTTGCCCAGCTCCAGCTGGTGTTCAGTTGTGCCCATTCCTGGATCATTCTGGCCTGGATACAGTTACTATTGTGGTGGTAATGTCAAGACTGGATTATTGTAACACACTTAACATGGGGTTGCTTGTGAAGACTGCTCAGAAACTTCCATTAATTCAAAAGGCGGCATCCAGGTTGCTAGGAGCCAGGTGAGGTGACCATGATACACCTCTGCTGTATTATCTACATGCACTGTGCCTATTCATTTTTGGGCACAATTCAAGGTGCTGGTGCACAGCACAGTTTGGGACACAGATACTTGAAGGACTGGCTTCCCCACATGAAGCTGCCCACCCCTGAGGTCATCTGGGGAAGCTCTCTTGCGTGTGTGGATGCGCAGCTGGCAGCGACATATGGGAGGGCCTTCTCTGTTGTGGCACCCACCTTGTGGAACTCCCTGCCAGAGGAGCTATTAGTTATTTAATTTTCTCTGTAAACCGCTTTGTGAACTTTTTTTTTTTGATGATGTGTATACTGCTTATCATCATCATCCATATAATCCCCTCCCCGTTAGCTTTTTGCACATATGCATAAAGGTTTTGTTTTGCCAGACATTTGGATTCAGTAGAACTGCTGTTCTCCTATTATTTTTAGTGGGTGCTATGGTTTTCTTGTGTGTTTTGGGGATATTTTCTTTAATGACATTACCTGATTTTGTGAGCTGCCTTGACTCTCCCTGGCTGGGGAGCAAGGCAGCATCTAAATACTTTTAATAACATAACATGTTATACCCTTGGTTTAGCTCAGGGGTTCTCAACCTTTGGAGGGCCGGGTGCCCCCTATCACGGTCCAATTTTCTGAAGTAACCCCTGCTAATTAATTACTAATTAATTGGATTAATCAATTAATTAATTAGCTAATTAATCATTAAATAAAAAGTACTAAAACAATTTTAAATGTGAAAAAATGTCTTACTTAACTGTGTGTGTGTGTGTGTGTGTGTGACAGACAGACAGACAGACAGACAGACAGACAGACAGACAGACAGACAGGGGGATTGCATTTAAGTTTTAATTAACAAGTAATTAATTGCTGATTGATGCTGATAAGGGGCAGGCTCTGGCATACCCCCCTGCCATTGGTTCGCGTACCCCTAGGGGTACTCGTACCACAGGTTGAGAACCCCTGGTTTAGCTGAAATTTATATATAGTTAGCTCTTACCTTCTCATCTCACAGGTGCTTTACTTGCTTCGCTCCTTCCCTTTTTCCTCAATATTTTGCCTCTGGGATGGCGATTCATCGCAGTTGTCAAATCAAAAACTCCAAAATATGGGCAATTGGGAACTCTAGCACAATTCTGTGCAGTTCTGTAGCAAGGGAATCCATTATAATCTGTTGGCCTGTTGTGTTCCTAAAAAAAGATGTGTCCCTTAACTAAGTAAATCTGGAATCCTTGAGCATCACTGACAATAATGTAGCACTTTCATGAACAACAATGCACTTTGACATGTTCATCAGTTTCTTTTCCTCACTGGCAGAGTTCTACAATGAAGCCCTGTAGACACAACTATTAGCAGTGCTGACCTCAGATTCCAGTCTGAATACCTCTCAATGTACGCTACAACTTGCCTATGCAGCACTCTACTCTTGGTAAAGAGAAGGACCTTCAGTAGTGAAAGCAAGCTCCCGGGAATGTGCGAGACTAATTTGGTTTGGCTTAAAGACCCTGAGTGTTACAAATTAATCAGCTTGGTACTAGAAGTCTAGAACTCATTAACTTTAAAGGCTTTGCTGGTTCTCATGATTGAAGTTTTAACATAAATAAGGCTTCCTTTTGTCACTTGTGGTGTTCATGCTTCCCTACATCTCTTCCTCACAGCCTAAGGTTGTGCATGTTTACTCAGAAATAGGTCCCCACTGAATTCAGTGGGATTTGCTCCCTAGTTGGTGTTCATAAAACTACAGCCTTACAGCGGAATCCTGCCTATCTTCGCACCAGCGGAGCGAGTGCTCCACTGGTGTTGGGTGTCGTGAAAGTGCCATAAAGAGCTGGGTGCTTTACTTTATGTAAGGGATTTTATGCATGAAACATCCTACCTAAATAATGATAGGTCGGTGAAGTAAATAAGAGAGTACATGTGATACTATTTTACAAACAACAAAGACTCTTGTGACACCTTTAAAGACTAACAGGTTTATTGTAGCATGGTTTCATGAACTGGAGCCCACTTCATCAGATGCACAAAGTGTTATCGTCATTTGGCAGTCATGTGTGTGTTAATACACACACATGAATATAAGGAAAGATAATAAAGACATCATACTTTTTTGCCAGTCTGCTAATGGGGTAGTAAGCCATCTGTCATCCATCCTTTAGGTACTATACCTTGATAAGTCTGTTTTAATGCACTTTAATCATAGGCATATCTGAAAATTTCCCAGTGTACATTTGCATGGTCATGAGTTAGATACAGTTATTTTAAGAGATTTCAGGATTGGCCTTGGCATTTTATTACTGGCTGGCTTTTGGTTTGCCTTTTCATCAGACTTAAATAATTGTGCAAACATCTAGTGAACAAAGCAAATATGTTTCATCTTTCAACTTCACTTCTCTAAAATAATGGTGTTGATGGAGGCGTTTTGGCTAACGTGCGACGTTCATGTATTTATATGTACCTACAAGTCAGTGGATGGCAGTGGTTTGGGGGGACTGGATCTGAATATCTAGGGATGACAGACTGAGGCTAGAAACTCTGAGGACATAAAGAAGCACTTGTCTCTGTATTCTGGCCACATGAGCCAAGTATCAATGAAGTCCCAAAGTTAACGGAAATATGAGGAAGGGGTTGATGGATTGTGTGGCCCTGTATGCTACAGATGACCCTTCACAAGGCTAGAACTGCCCCACAGAAGTCTCCATACTACCACTTCTGTTTGCTGCACTCAGCTTGTAAAAGAAGAAAAGAGAGAAGGTGGTGAGAATCCAGAAGGAACGCTAGCTCTGCCAGGAACAGTGTATGGACTCTTCAGCTGGTTGATTTAGTTACCACATCAATCCCCACTGACCAAGTCAAGAAAAACGACAGGGGAATTATATGATCTTCCAAGAGCTTCCAAATGCATGTGACTCGGCTTGGCATCTTCTATCCCAATAGATTAGATTTTGCATTCAGCCATTGTTTAACTTTGAGGCTCCTTTTGCTGCTGGTTTTTCATGTATGTAAAATGAAAAAGCAGCACATACACACATATAAAGCACTGTCAGCGAATCCAAGGAAGGATTCTCTTATTTGGTGGCTTCCCTCCACATTGTCAACTTCGTGTTTCGATTTGTGACAGTGTTTCCAAGTGATGATGCAATACTGCTCAGCTTCTTGCTGAAATAAATATAGTTGGCCAACAAAAACATAGTGCCAAAAATATTTCTTGTGCATAGTTTGGCATTATGGAGTCTACGGCATTTGCAGAACAGATTGAGGTTTGGACTGAAAAGGGAAACGAAAAGGGAAAATATTGAGAGAACAGCAGGGCCTATTTGATTTGATTATGAAGGATGTTTCTTTATTCTGTCTTTCCTTGTGCAATCTGAAAACAGTAGCAGGGGGTTACAAGCAGAGTTCATCATAGGGTTGTCAATCACTGTCATTTAACATTTGCAATGGAAGATGTCTTTATTCAAGGACAGCTGGGCAAATCAGAGGCACAGATTTGCAGTTAGTAGTCTGTCCTGCCTACACTAAACAAACAGGGACAGGGCAGACAGACCGGCCTCTCACATAAAAATATAATGGACTCTGCTGACCTTGGTGCCCTCCATTCAGCTTCATTCCCAGTTGCATAAAAGCTTCAGTGCCCATTCTCAATTTCCTTTAATTACTTACATGATGCAGATAAGAAAATGAACTTCACTTACAATCATCCATCACACGCAGGAAATGAAGTAGGCAAGTTGTTTGAAACAAGAGCAGTGTTTTGGAAGTAAATAAAACAGGTTGTGTTGGGGGGAAGGGGAGAGAGAAAGTGCGGCTGTTTTTCTTTTTTCCCCAGAAATAAATACTAGTTAAGCTGCAGCCACTCATCTGACCCCCACTCCACCCTACTCCGTCTGTCTGCTGTTTGTAGCTGCTAGGCTGCATTGAGAAGGAGAAAAAAAAATCTCCTTGGTAAATATTCTTTAAAATATCTTTTAAAAGGATGCGAGTTAAATAAGAGTGAGGTAAACATGCAGAATTCTATAGGGCTTAAAATGGGGGTGACCTTTAGGCTCAGAAAATAAATGACCGCAGTTTTCACAAGAGACCTGGCAGAGACAGCAAGCATTAGTTAGCAGTTGTCTTCGGTCAGCCTTTGGGTTTTGTTTTTGGGTGGTTTTATTTTTAATCTGTTCAAAAACTATGGAATAAATTTAAGATACATGGATTTTATTTCTAATTTATCTTAAATCTGTTGTTTAGAAGCTCTCATCCTTTTGTCAGTAGCATTGCTAAGATATGGCATATATAAAGAATTATGTGTTAACAGCAAAAACAAGTAAAACTTTTTTTTTCTTCCAACAATGATACCAATGTTACAGTGGCCCCTGAAAGCGTAGACATGTTTGACTGTAAATTTTGTAGTTTTGCTAAGGAAATAATGTTTGTTTGCACCTCTTAGATTATTTTTCAATATGAGCGTCTAATCTAACATTTGCAGGGAATATGGTGGTTTATCACACCGATCTACTATTCTAGAGGGAAAACAAAACCTAAATATATCCACTCCAATTTGGCAACATTCACAATTGTGAAAGCATTTCCCTTGGAACAAGTAATGTTTCAGAGTTCCAGAATTCTCATTGAATATGTTGGTAGAAGGCATCTGCTGGCTGTAGCTGTGAATGCAGATACATTAAAATACTGTGGGCAGTCTTTAATGGCAGCTGCCATGCTTGAGGCAGAGATCAGCAAAAAGCCTTCATCTTGCCCGCCCTCCTTTTAGGCAGAAGGGCTTTAGGTGCATACATTTTTTGCTTCCAGCTACACCCCCTGATGGCCAGCGGGTGGCGCAGTGGGTTAAACCGCTGAACCATGAGCTGTTGATCGAAAGGTCGGCAGTTCGAACCCACGACGGGGTGAGTTCTCGTTGCTTGGCCAGCTCCTGCCAACCTAGCAGTTCCAAAGCATGTTAATGCGAGTAGATAAATAGGTACCGCTTGCGGGAAGGTAAACAGCTCTCCGTGTTCCAGCCGCATGCTATGCGCTGCGGCAAGGGGAGTCATGCCGGCCACTTGACCACGGAGGCGTCTTCGGACAATGCTGGCTCTTTGGCTTTGAAATGGGAATGAGCACCACACCCTAGAGTTGGACACAACTGGACTTAATTGTCAGGGGTCACCTTTACCTTTACACCCCCTGACAGGGAGCCATTGCAAAAGGTTCTCTGACCCTAATCAGTGGCATTTCAGACATAGTGGTTGCTTTGGGGATGGAAACCCCTAACCTCTGCAGAAGAAGCCTCACGGTTTTCTGTATATCAGTTATGTTTCCTGCCCTAAATTTCTCTTTCTCTCTTTGTTTTTCTATTTATTAAGGATGCTGAAGAGTATGCTGAACTCCCAGTGAGGCACAATGAAGATCAGATGAACAGTGAGCTAGCCAAACATGTCCCCATTGAAGTCAATCCTCATTCTTTTGACAGTTCACACACAAAGGCACATCTTCTGCTTCAAGCCCACTTTGCTCACGCCATGCTACCGTGTCCGGATTACGTCACTGATACCAAGACGGTGTTAGACCAGTCCGTGAGGATCTGTCAGGTACAGTTATACTTTTCTTGGTTCCATGACACCTGGTTTTGTATTGATGACTGCAATAATTTGAATCCACAAATATATCTGTAACGTTCATGAATATTGCAATTGCAAGGCATTCTAATTCATTATAAATCAATTGTAGCAAAAGGTTTTAAATGAAGTGCTTTGCAATACTTCTCTCTCACATCATCCTGTGAAGAAGGTAGGCCTTAATGTTCCCTTCCTACACAAAATGCAAGCAGAAGAGCTGGAGTAGAGAAAATATCCACTTTGTTAATCCAGAGCTGAGTTTGGGATTTGAACCCAAGACCTTGTTGCATCCAGAATTGAGATGAAAATTAATTAAATTCTTAGGTAGTCAGCTATGGTTGCTGCTTCCACCGGAGCTGATAAGTCAGCAGTGGGGGGCAGGGGGTGGGCAGAACAATGTGGTGAGGAATGGAGTGCGTGGAAGAGGGAGGGGTGGAATGGGGATGGAACGGGTCAGATATCGGTGGCAGCGACTTGCGCCGATATCCTTGTCCCATTTTTCCCTTGTTCCCTCTTCCTTACCTCAGACTACTACCAGCAAAGTAGCTGGTGCAGATCCAAGGTGACCCAGTGAGTTAACAGAGGCTTAACCCAGGAAAAGGAACAAATGTTCCCTTACCTGGAAGAGACCTTCATGACTCTCCCCTCCCCCCCCCCGGCAAGATGCAGGGCGTGGTCTGGTGGCACGGCTGCGTCAGCGGGGGGGGGGGTAGGATTGGACTGAAGGTATTTTAAATAAAAACAGGATTTTTCAAAAGGGTCAAATATTTTGGCCACCTAATGTGAAGAGAGGACTCTCTGGAGAAGACTCTGATGCTGGGAAAGATTGAAGGCAAAAGGAGAAGGGGAAGGCAAAGGATGAGATGGTTGGACAGCATCACCGATGCAACAAACATGAAAATGAGCGAACTCAGGAAGATAGTGGAGGACAGGAAGGCCTGGCGGGATATGGTTCATGGGATCACGAAGTGTCGGACACGACTTAACGACTGAACAACAACAAATGTTATTCTTAACCTCTATGCTGTTGTGAGAAAAAAGATAAGGGTTCTGGTGGTGTGTTGTTGAGCATCTGCTTGACACGTTAAATTTTTCAGTATCCTACTGAACCAGTTTTGATAGGATGTTAAGCATTGCTCAGGTGCTAGCTGCAGTTATTTTAGGGCAGCACATTTATTAATACAGCACAAGTAGTATTCCATCTTACCTCCGTTTCTAATTTAAAGGTATATGAAATCCATCTTTCCTGCTTCCCTTTCCTATACTTTCTAACTGCAAGTTGAGCCATCCGTTCTCATTCTGCTGTTCAAAACTGCCTACTGAATTTGTATTAATTGAAACAGGTAATTGAAGTAGTAATACCTTCACTCTTACATTCAGAGGGCAATCACTTCTTCTGGAGAATAATCTGACAGTTGCTGGCTTTGCATTTCGATTGGCCACCAGCCTCCACTTGTAATAGAATTGTTGATAAAATATTTTAGCATTGCCAAGTAGTAGGCCAGCCATGGTGCTCAGCCTTAACCTCTGAGGAGTGTTTGCCTATGGATGAGTTAAGCACATCTCAGTAGGGTTCCTGTACATTTAGAGAAGAGTCAAGTTTCGAATGTTTGAATCACATTTTTACTGCTTAGAGCGAGAGAAGTGTGTTCATACTTTGACTCACGAGCCATGTGACTTACACTGCTATAGCCCCTTACCTTTTAAAGCCTCTTAAATCGTCGTCCCCCAAATCAGATAAACACCTTTGTACACAAAGGCATCTAGAAGCCAGTCCCATTCGTTGTGACAGGTGTATGTGTCTATAGATTATTTATTTATTTATTTATTTGTTAAAAAAAATTATATCCTGCCTTTCCCTTCCCAAGACGGCTTATTAAGTTCTATAAAAAGACAATAAAACCTACAATATATAAAACAATGGGGGATCGACCTAACTAAAGATTAAAAATAAAACATCTGTGAGAGAATAGCAGCAAAATGATTCACCATATATCATTGGCACAGGAGGTAACAACCATCCCATCACCCCAACGCCTGATGAAACAAAAATGTTATGAGCCCTCGCTGAAAAGCTACACGGGAAGGGATAGTTCTTAACTCCCCCGGAAAGGCATTCCATAATTGTGGAGTTACTTGATACTTGAGTAGATGCTTGAGTTGCCCCTTCTAATAAAAGGAAGTAGGAGCTCAGTTCTTTTCATCCTCTAACTGTCATGTATTTTAAATAGAAATATAGCTGTTGGAATGCACATCAGTTTTCTCAGTTGATGGATACATGTGTAATTTGTGCTTGAATATTCCTACCTGGATGTAGAGTATCAATTGGAAAGCCATCCTTAGGGCCAAAGTGCATGTTATGTTAATTGTGGTACTGACTCTGACGTTTTTTGTTTTTTGTTTTTTTTTTTGCTTAAACTGTCGCCAAGGGGGAAGGGTGACAATTCGATTCAGGACTGGGGCGTGGAGGACTTTAATGTTGTCCTGTCTCATTTCTGATCCAGATTGAAACCTCCCACGGCTGCTACTTACCCCAGGATGAAAGCTCCCATTGCACTCTTACTGATCCTGACATTCTTGTTTGTTCTTGCTTAGGCAATAGCTGTGGAGGAAGGCTGATATGGATTGGGACCATGGTGAGAGCAAAGGGTTAAAGTTCTCCTCTTCCCATGCTGTGGTCCCAATCTGAATCACTCCCTTTTTGCAGCTCCTGTTTAAAAACAAACAAAAAACAAGCATGTCAGGGCCAGTAAGGTCCTTAAGCTTAACGTGTAGTTGATGCTTAGATTATATCCTTGTGTCCAGCTTCACACGTGCTGAAATGTAGGGCTAAACAGTGTGGAAAGTAGTACCTGAAGAAAGCTCTGCCAAATAATTTGGCATTTTGCACAACGGAATCTTCTTTGAGTTAGCCCATGCTGACCCTGCTAATCTTGTGTTCTGCCATTTGCACTACCAAGGGTTGACTCGAAGATGAGTGCACTCTTTTGTTGGTTGCAGGACACAGGTCCTGGCACCAGTGCACCTGACCCCTAATGACTCTTTTGACTGGAAGTGCCTTTATTTTTGCCACACAGAACTGTCAAGAAGCCCCTCGAAGAAAGCCCAAGTCACTCAGTTTTAATGGCTTTTTGTTTGACAATGGCCTTTCCAGATGAGTGGGATTTTTCTTTTTCGGAGAACAAAATAAACAGTCATTACTTGCTTGTTGTGTGCAATCTTCCTCCTCCTGGCAAAACTTCATTTTCTTAGCACTTAAATCTCAATACCCAGTTGTTAGGATTTTGCATTTTCCCTCCAACTAGTGTCACTCTTATAGGCAAAATAATGCTTGCGTTGGTCTCTGGAGTTGCTGTTGATTGGTGTTTGACATCACAACACAAATCAAATGAAATAAGCCCCACCCAGCCCATACAGGCACTCTTTTACAGGTTTACTGTTTCAAGAAATGTTTGGACAGTGGACACTCCCCCTTTGCAGCACTGAACCATAAACCTCCCCAAGTATTTTCTTTTTAATTTAAATACAGACTACCCTCTCCCATGAAAACACATATCCCCTGGTAGCAAATTTATCTTGTCCCTTTTGGGCATATAAAATCACTAGCACTAGTGTCATGCACTAAGTGGTGGAAATGTTTACTTTTTCAAGACGCTCCATAAGCAAACAAATATAAATCCATTCGAGGAAAAAATGAGAAGAAAGCCAGGTGCATTTTAGTACACACGCACGTGCACACGCACACACTTTGATTTGATTATGTAAATCTCTTTTGCATGTCAGTGACATCACCCAAAAGGATAGTAGGTGCCACATTTGAAAAAAAAATATTTCCATTGTTAAAAAGGGTAGAAGCAGCATAGACATACCGGTAAGTATTTCTCACCAACACTCTGATCTGTTTGATGCTGTTGGTTTACAGAGAAGAGAAAGCTGTTCAGCCTGCAAGACTACTTTGGAGAAATATAATAAACCCTAAGGGGCTGGTATGCATATCTTTATTGCAAAGATGGCCTATGGCAGATCATGCCTGATGGACTATCACAGTGGTTCCCAGAGTTACCGGCATCGCGACACCCTTCCTCCCGCTGCCGCTGGCCGCAGAACCCAGAAGTAATTGTGATGACAGGTGATGTGATGACTGCACCACCACTTACTTCCAGGTTCCGCAACCACAATGTGACCTAGAAATTCGCAGTTAAAGGCTCAGGGCAGGTGGGCTTTTCAAGTGACAAAAATGTTGCACTTAGAGCTCTGCCCACCGAGCCTCTGCTCCGCGGATTTCCAGGTTGTCGCGATCACGATGCCAAGCGGCTTGGGTGACAAGCATACTGCGATGCCCCTGGGGGTTCACCGCAGCTCCCCAAGGAGCCGCGCCTCACACTTTGGGAACCACTGGACTTTTATTTGACTGCTCTGAAGATATAACACTTGATTTAGCTCCTCAAAAATCTGACTGTGTAAGCTTTGAAATCTTGAAAAAAGGATACATGTGGACAGGTACTTCCAGACAGGCTTTTTGTATCACCACCCACTTGTCGCTTTCAATCACACATGAAATTGCAGTATTCCTTCCGCATGGTATTAGATATAGTGTATGGGGCGGGGGGGGGGGGGTTGGACAGTAGACTGACCTGCCCCTTTTTTCCCTTCACTGTTTCTGATGTGGTCTGTTGAATCTGGGCATGAACCTCTCAGAAAAGACTAGGGCTGGCTTTCACACATGCCTATAGCACACTGCTATACCATTGTTCTCATTATTAATGAATTTTCTGTGTTAATAAATGTGATGATTCAGGAACAAGGAATATACAGGTGAATAACAGATGAACAACATTGCTTGAATCCTTCTGTCAAGAGCACATAAAGTGTGTATGTCCTTTCCCAGTTAGTTTTAGCTTTGGTTTGACAAAAATGCATAAAGGGGAAGTTAGGATGAACTGCACCTCCTACACGCAATTAATAAATTAGAAGCAAGGGGAGGAGTCGAGACATGTGCCCAGCCTGAGTGCACACGTTGCTAATCATGGGGGGTGGGGGCAGTTCAGGCTCTAAAGTATCTTCTGAGCCGACTCCCTGTCTGAAAGTGCCTGGTGTCTTTGCTGCTTTTTTTTTTTTAAGAACAAAAAACAATTAGCACATTTGCCATCGGGGTTTCAAACATGTTCACATGCAAAATAGCCTTCAAAATAGGGCTTTGGTGGGGGGGGGATAAATGTGGGTTTTGTTGTGCACGTCTGGTACACAACTAACAGTGCAATGCTCACTAACTTGAGAGTGGCAGAGCGTGCGCTCCGCCGCTCTAAAGTGTTGCAAATATGCCGTAAATGCACCCTCACTCCACCGCCCTCCAGCCGCCACAGGTGCCGATGGAGATAAGTCCAGCGGCGGTTGGTGCAGGGGTGGGGGGAGGGCAGGGAGGCAGAGGGAGCCAGGGGAGTGGCCATTGGCTGTCCTGGGCTGGGAGAGGGTGGGGATATTGGCGGCGCGCTCCACCAATATCCTCAGCTCTTTCCCAGCCCAGGCCGGCCTTACAGAGCTGGCATGCGTCCAAGGAGGCCAATTGCGATCTGCGCGGTTTACACTGGGGGAAGGGGACGAACGTTCCCTTCCCCTGAGTAGAGCCCAGGCTGTGCCAGTGCAGGCCGCAATGGGCCTACGTTACCGCGGCCGGCCCTTTAGGACAGCCGGTTAAACTTACGCTGGATTGCGCTGTAATAAATATTAATGTGCAGGTTATTTAAAACAAAAACCTGTGGGTTCTAGTTGTCCACAAGGACCTGCTTGTCATCAGTCTTTAGAGAAATAATTTATTTAAAGGCTTGTGATTTTTGCGTGTTTACTTTCGAACACCCCAGGTAGCCATATGAACTGTTGCGTGGTAGTATATTTGGTGACAGTTTGATGATACGGCACTCCTTATGTACAATTCTTCCCTTCCTCCCCCTCCAGTCCATGACAAACCTTTTCCCAGTTGGTGCTGTAGGAAATGACTAATGCTTAACCCATTTGTGTGATCAATTCACTTAAGCAGCTACTGTGAAATGTTAATCACAACTTTAATTTGTACTGCATTAGCATTTTGATTAACTTGTAGGCTTGCTAGCGCACTTGAAGCACTTTTACTCATAGTTACTGCTCGGAAATGACTTTTTGATTAATTAAGTTTGTTAGATAGCAGCTGAGCTTCCTGAATGCTAACCTTATGGGGCTAAAAGTTCAGGAGAAAGTTATTGGCAACAACTGTTGCTGTTGAAAAGAATTCTTGAAAGTGCGCTTCAGCTATTTAATTATTTACAAAATATTGAATACTATGAGGAAATTGATCTTAACATTCCCTAAAGAGTGGAGGTTTAGTTGGAGGAAAATGACGTGTTTTTTCCTTGTACTGGGTAAATTTAGTGTGTGGACTTGGAAATGAGTTAGAATTTGGTGTATGTTTCAATTTCTGAAGGTATATTTTTATCCTTTACATCAGTGCTACGCAAAGTGGTGGTCCACGGACTGTTGCTGGTCTTCGAGCCATCGGCTGCTGGTCCACAGTGAATTTTCAGGAAAGAAAGAAACAATACTATTACAATAGTAATAATAAGGCACAGATATGGTACTGGTCCCTAGCACATTGGGGGGGGGGGAATTGCAGCTTGAGAAGCACTGCTTTACATCACCATTTTGTTGTGTCTGTGGACAGATTTGTATTTCAGCAAGTTTCTAAGAATGAATACTGGCCTAAAAATTTAGGGCATAATACATCCTTGTGCAGGAGCAGCCCAGTCACCTACACACAGAAGCCCAGCCTAACATGATGCTCCTTCTCTCCTTGTCCTCCATGCACTGAGATAGATTGTAGCTCCATATTTCTGGGCATCTTTTTCTTCCCCCATAGGACAAATTGCAAGCCTCCTCTGCATTATCACACTTTTGCCTGCAGTCCAGAGTGTCTGGGGCTTTCCAATTTACAGTACTTCAACAGAGAGAGCATTTCTTCTGTGTGTGTGTTTCCTCTCGTGCCCACAAATCACTGATGGATCAGGAACTATGGATTTATTATCCAGGCAACAAATCTCCATGCTGGGCTTTTTGGTACTTTTCCAGGCTAAGTCAAAATAATTAGCTTAATTTACTGACTACAGTGAATATTCCTCTTCTAATAAATCACTTGGCAATAAACTTGAAACATGTTGTGACGAAAAAATATATATTTTCAAAATATGTCCGTTTGTGTAATAAATTTTCACTGCTATTTTTTTTTTTGCTTAATTAAATTCTGCTTACAATCCTAAAGCAGCTTGATAGAACTCATGAAAGATAATTATTTTGTTTTTAAAAAGGCAGTATTTCATTCACTGTTACCTAGCGGAATGCAGTGCACAATTAATAACAACCAGAATGTGCTACTTACAAATTGCACACAGACAGATACAGACTGACCCTCCTTCATATAAAAAAATATCAGCTGATGCCATATATCATCCATTTTAATTGAGGTGTGGTTTGAATGGTTATGTCAACTATTGTTGAAGTATCTTTTAATTGTATACAAGAGGAAATGATGACTACAGATTTAGAGTTTTTAAATTACTTTGCTTTGAATTAATCTACCCTGAAAATAATAGAAGAAAAAAAATGCTGTGCTTGGCAGCAGCCTTTTTGAAATATTTGATCTTATTTGGGCTAGAGTAAAAATTCTATAATATTTTTCATGTATTTATTTGGAATATTTATACCCTGCCTGTTATAAGGCGGCTTGTAGTCAATTGCAGTGATGCAGTAATAATTTGAAACATGCACAGAATCGGGAGCCCTTCAACCTCTGGCCAGCAGCAGAGGCCAGAGGGTGCTTCCCTTCAGACCCCCAAGCAAGCAGTTAAGACTCTGCTTCGCTCACTCCATCTGGCAGGGAGGGGGGTGTCAAGCTCCTTGCAGCTGCTTCTCTTCCTCTGGGCCTTGATGGGGCGCAGGCTGGTCTGTCTCTTGCCAGGATGTTAGTCCTAGGGCGGGGGAGGGAACCTGTTAGGGGTTCCTTGAGTCCTATGGCAGAAGTCAGACGGTGCTTTCCTTCATGTCTGCAGTCGCTAAGTATCTACTATAAGGCAAAATAAGGTGGCTTCCTCAGATGACCGGTTTAGGGCACCGTTAAAGTAATGTCATTTTTTTTTCCACCCCAGGCACCAGGAGAGCTCCCTTTTGAGCTTTTAAAGTGCTTCACGTGTATTTTCTTGTAATCCGTGCCATGCCAGTTTTTGTTTTGAGGAAGGAAGGAAAGAATCAACCTTACCAAAGGGATTGTATGTTTCAGTCCTGAATTAATAACTATTTGGCCCTATCATAGCAATGCCTGCGTGTGCAGAACCAGGATTTCTAGAATGGAGCATCTCTGTTAATATGTTCTCCATTAGTTGCTGCAGTATACATGTGGCTGACTCGGGGAGAGAGCGCAAATGGAATGACTCAATTTGTTACATTGAGTATTTGCAGGAATTTCAATTTCCATTGATGTGTCAAGCATTGTACATTTTGCACTTAGTTAATGAATGAAAATGTGAGTGGGTTTCCAAGCAGCAAATGGAATAAGCCAATCTTGCCACGGTTGTGACTTCTTCACAATGTCCCTGTCCTGGATTTCACACCAGGATAGAGATGCTATGAATAAATATTATGGACGAAAGAGCACAAAATAAGGGGGAAAAGAGGATTTGCCATGTGGCCTCTTAGGCAGTGTGAAACGCACCTACACACTCAGGCATGCAGGCTTTTGTCATTCCCTATGGGGTAGGAGTAAACTGCTGTCAGTTTCTGTAAAGCTCTCTGTGTGGCAGAAGATCCTATAACAAACTTTAGTAGATGGCAGATTGCAGATTTGCTTGCTTAGGTCCCATCGCCTTTGTCAGAAAACCTGCTCCAGTGAGGAAAAATGGATAAAGGAGGAGCAATAGAATATATTGCACAGCCCACACACAACCCCTCCCCCCCATTTCAAGTGCTGTACTTGTACATTGTACTACAAGAGTTCTGTCACTTTGGCTGCTGTTGTACATACATTTCAATATAGATGGTGAGTCTGGTAATACTTCAATAACACTGAGAGTAAGAATTAAAAGGCAAGTGAAAGGGAGAAGTATAGGGTAAACAATAGAAATGGAAGGAAGATCAAATTAGTTAGTGAATAATTCCCTAGAGCAAGAATGAATGTTGATGGGGTTAATGTAGGGATTTTATTTATTATTTCCTAAAATATGAACTACCCCACTTTTTCACAGTAGCAACCTAAAACACATTATAGTGGTTTCAATAACCCAATATTAGAAACCAATAAGACATTTAAAATACTGTATGTATATCCTGCCTTTTCATTTTAAGCTGTCAAGGCAGCTAGCAACCATAAAGCTAAGAACAAACAATTAAAAAACAATAAGTTAAAATAATTTAATGAAAAGTTCCTAATAGAACCGTAACAGTAAAAGCAGTCATAGCACTAAAATATAAATAAAACCTACACCCGCAGCAGCTTTACTGAACTTTAAGAACTTGGGTAAATAAGACAGTCTTTGCCTGGCACCTAAAATAGGTGAGAGCTGGTGTAGTGTGGGGTCTAAGAGACTGAGCTGTGAATGAAGACTTGTCTGGTTTGAATCTTGCCTCTGCCATGAACTCGCTGAGTAGTACTTTGCACACTCAGAAAGTATTATACAAACAGTAAGTAGTATTACAATTCCCCAGACCAGGTGCAGAGCACTTGCAAGAGCATTCCAGAATTGGGTGGGAGGCTCTTTGCCTAAGCAGACTTCCCATTCACAGTAGGTGCCTCTATCTGATTTCTGGGGATCCCTGGAACCATCTGTGCCACATGCCATCCCGCTCCCCAATGCCTCCTGGCCCTCAGGAGCTGCTTTGGGGGGGGGCATATGGGGACTGCAGTGAAGAGGAGGGGGCAAGAAAGTTCTGTTCTGCAGACTTCCTCCCATGCATACTAATTAGGTTAGAGGCAATTTCCCGTTATTTATTTTTCATAACAAATGGGACTCATGCAACTTTAGGCAAGATTTTAAAATATTTTTGAACATCAGAGTTCAATTTTTATCTTGGTCAGAAACAAACAAAACCTGTTGAAATGGGTGCATAAACTACCAGTTTAAGCTGTCTCCCTCCCCCCCCCCCACACACACACACCAGCTTTGTGTGCCTTGAAACTCAACATTTCTCCAGGATCAGTGTAATTTAATTGAAATAGCTCTGCATGTGTAAACAACTCCTTTGTTTAAAGAAGATTCCGCTGTTTAGTTTGCCTTAAGTAAATGCTGCCTTTTGTTTGTCAGTAAAACATTTGATTAAATGTAGGGGCAAATATAGATAGCTTAGCATTCCTCTAGTGGGCTGTAAAAGAAATATACATTCTAGCATCAAAATCCAGAACCTGGATGCTCTGAATTAAAAAAAAAAAAAGCAAAACAAACATACATGCACTATATCTTTTCGAAGTAAAAAATTTCCTTCTTCAGTGCTCTGTGTCTTTCCAGATATATTAATGAAACGCCAACATCCTTTTAAAGCACTCTACATCTCTGTATACTACTAGTGATATTTGCAAGCAATACCCATAATCCAGCAGAATTGTTCTTGCATAAAATCTTGCGCTATTGGGGCCAAACTAGATATTTCAATGAATACACAGCTACCGCCAAAAACAGCTGCATGTCTGGTTTCCCCCTCTCCCTCTGTAATGTTGTCTACCAATAACTTAGCTATCCTGTGAAGTTCATGATGCTCTAAGTTTTAAAGTTGAGCTGAAAACCATCTTGTTCAGGGAAGCGTTCTCAGGGAAATTGTGATGGTCCCTCGGTTGTCTGATAATGTATGTTATGATCTGATTTGTTTGATATGATGTGATTCGATTTTCTTTATATTTGATGTTTAGTTTTTTTTTCCCTCTATATATTAATTTTATTACCCCTCTTTTACTGTTATTATCTTAGACTGTACGCCTTGGGCAGGCTTTTATGTACTTTTTGACTCCTTTAATCTTGTACAGCGCTGTGTATAGTTACAGCGCTTTAGAAATAAAAGTTAATAATAATAATAATAATACCTTTCTCTGTGCCCCTTTCACAAGCACCAGCAGCAGTCAATGGGGCACTCCCCCAATGGGGCACCTCCCCGAAAGAGATGGGGAGGTGCAGAACACCTTGACCTCTGGACATGAGTAAGTTGTACTGGATGTAACAGAGGTTGTTCAAAGTTCAACCAACTTTGAAATCATTCACGGCAATACACATGTTGGTGTGAATCCAATTCGTGTCAATGAGTCCTGGATGCAAGCCAAATGGGCAAAACACCAAGTTTATCTCATCATTGAATTGTAATGCATTTTTCCACATAGCCAAAATGTGTAAGAACACTCATTCTCTTTTCTATGTTAATGTGGTTGTGCTGCAAAACTCTAAGCACTTGCGCAGTTCAAATATTTTGTTACCTTGATTTGCAGAAACAGAAGGCACTTCCACCTTTTCTGAGGGTGCGATGATACAACCTGTTACAACAGCAGTGTGACTGCTCCCATTGAATTCTGGTATTGTTTGAATGAAGCATGTCTTGTGGGTGGGGCTGACCGCATAGTCTGTTCATGCCAGCATAGTTTTGCCCTGCAGTCAGCGACACTGGTGTGAAAAATTAAGGATGCTGCCAGTCCCACCTGCATGATCCATGCTGACGGTCTTTCAAATGTTATCAGGGTGGCATGGGAATAGCCATGCACCTTTTTGGCAGTGTATCAAGACATGGTCCAATTTCATATGTATTTACAAATATTAAAGTACCGTATTTATCGGCGTATAAGACGCACCTGCGTATAAGACGCACCTTCCTTTTGGCCCTGGGTTTCAAGAAAAAAAGATTTAAAGCATTTTTGGGCCACTTACTGCTTGGCTGCTTAATTAGCTAATTTACATAAATTGCACAAAAATACCAGGATCTCTTTTAAAACACACAGCAATAAGACACATGAACAAAATGCACCAGAACATAAATGTACAAGTACAAAAAAAAACCAGATTCAACTCTTTTTCCCCCCAACCCACCCATGCAGTTTCCAAAGTAAAAAACATTTACTCCAAGTACAAAAAACCCCAGACTAAACTCTTTCACCCCACCCCACCCCATCCATCCACAGTTTCCAAAGTAAAAAAACATAAAAGTACAAAAAAAAAAAACCCAGACTCAACCCTTACCCCACCCCACCTATGCAAAGTTTCCAAAGCCTCCCAACTAGGCCCAGTTCAGAAGCTTACCCTTCCGAGGAGAGCTGGGAAGACCATGCCCTCTGCAGCTCAGCTGAACTCTTTTCCCCCACCCCAACTCTTTTCCCCCACCCCACCTAACCTAACCTAACCTAAGCACAGTTTCCAAAGCCTCCCCAACTAGGCCCAGTTCAGAAGCTTACCAAAGCTGATTCAGCATCGGAGGAAAGGCCTTCTTCAGCTCAGCTGAACTGAACTGAGCACAGCGCCCTCTGCTGGCTGCTGAGAAGCTCAACTCAAGCTCGTGCATAAATTAAACCAGACAAACAGCTGTAGATCGGATAGATTAGCCAGGGAAGAAAGCACAAGGGAGCTCTCCTGCTCCGGAAAAACCCCGGTAAGCCCAAAAATGCTTTAAAACGGGCGGAGGAGGGAGGGATTTTTTTAGTATTGGCGTATAAGACGCACCCTACTATTTTGGGTCACAAATTTAGACAAAAAAGTGCGTCTTATACGCCAATAAATACGGTAGCTTGTGTATATCCTAAACAATATTTCTTAAATGTACCCATATATGGCTATAAGGAGAGAGAAGATCCTACACCCTGGTCACGTTTTGCCCCAAGTATACCGTATTACAAGGCCAAGCAGTGAAGCTAGAGCTGTCCAAAGAAAGATGAGACCAATGCCTAGAAGCTGAATTGCTAGATGTTGCTTGATTGGTGCTGGTGGAAGGAAGAAAATAAATCTCAGGGAGGTCCATTTGAAGATGTTAGAGAGGTCTCAGAAGCCTGGAAGAAATAGACATAGAAAACCACTATAAAAGTTGTTCACTTTTATTACTCATAATACAAAAAAAGGCTCTTGACAAGACTTAAGTGTTTTGGCCTTTTCTTAAAGTAGATTGTACTACCTGGAGGTGGTTGGGGATTGGATGAGGGTAAACAAACTGAAGTTAAAGCTGGACAAAACAGAGATCCTCCTGGTTTTGAAACTGATAATGCAGGTACTGGACTACCAACCTGCTCCGAATGGGGTTATACGCCCTCTGCAGGAACAGGTTCACAGCTTGGGGGTGGTCCTGGTTTTATTGCTTCTCCTGGATTGCCAGGTAGCAGCAGTGGCCAGGGGGCCATTTTTCCAGCTTAGGCTGGGGTGGCAGCTGCGGCCATAGTTGAGTCAGACAATCCTAATCACAGTGACTTGGTAATCATGCCTTGGTAACCTCAAGATTCAACTATTGTAATGCGCTTTACGTGGGGCTGTCCCGAAGACTGTCCGAAAACTACAGCTGGCACAGAACTTTGGTGGCCCATGTGGTAGCCAGTGCTCAGCGATATGATTCTGTTGAGCCCTTCCTCCGCTCCCGCATCTGCACCGGCTGCCGGTTCATTTCCAAGCTCAATTCAAAGTGCTGGTTCTTACCTTTAATTAAAGCCCTTTACGGTTTGGGACCAAGGAATCTAAAGGAGCACCTTCTTCCACCTTCCACTGGTTCACCTTCTATGCTCTATGGTCATCAGTGGGGGCCCTCCTGCACATGACATCACTGGCTGAGCCCAGGTTGCCAGCCACAAGGGGTAGGGCCTTTTCTTTAGTGTCACCTCAACTTTGGGACTCTGACCTTTTTTTATTTAAGAGCAGACGCAGCACTTTCCCTGTTAATCTTCCAGCAGGGGCTAAAAGACGTTCCTTTTCCATTTAGCATTCCCCCTTAGGCCTCTTTTGTGGTTTTAGTTACTGTTCATTTGCTTTAAACTGGGTTATGTTTTTTATCATCTCTTACTGTTTGTTTTTAATTGCTGTGCTGTTTTTATTGCTTTTCTTGTTCTGCTGGTTTTTAGCTACTATGGCTTTTTTATTGTATTTTGTTGCAATTCTTGTACTTTAATCTTTATTGTTAGCCATCTTGGGTGTCCCATTCTTATGAGAGGAAAGGTGGGATATAAATATTTTAAATAAATAATAGTCTGAAGGATTATTTGTTAGACGTTCGCTTGTGAGAATTAATTAAAGGCAGCATAGCATCAGTGCTAAGCATCTGTATGTCTAGCAGTTGTTTATGATAGGTGAGTACCATTTGATTGATTGCTTTAAAGCCATTGTACCTCAGACACCCAGAGCAGCTTATATAAAATAAAACAGTGGGAAATCATGACAAGAGAAAAAAAAGGGCGGGAGAGTTGAATGTGCTTTACTAGCTTCTTTTCTTCTCCTCCTCCTTCTCCTCGCGGAGCGCAGCCATGGAAAGGTTGTCCGATGAATAGTTATACTACTATGATACATGATCCACAGAAGAACACTGGCAGTAGATCACTAGTTACAGCTACTTTCAAAAATGGTTTTGTATAGGAACCTTGAGTTTTATGTAGCTGTTCTTTGGTTTAGAACAGGGGTTCTCGACCCCTTCCCAGCCGAGTACCACCTCCAGCGCCACTCTCCTGCTGCGTACCACCAGAAGTGATTGGTGATGACATCATCGCCAGTTACTTCTGGGTTTTCAGGTTTTCGGAAGCCAGAAAATGCAGGTAGGAGGCTCTGGGCGGGTGGGAGTGTCCTTCTCAGCATTCCCAAGATGCTCGGTCAAAGTAGGAGCCTCCCGGAAGCGAAAACGTGCCACCGAAAGCGCTGCGTCGAAGCAGGGTTCCAGTGGTTCCGTGGTTCGAGTATCACCAGCAGTCGGCCAAAGTACCACTGGTGGTACTAGTACCACTGGTTGAGAACCCCTGGTTTAGAACACCAGATTTGTATACAAAAGCAAGCACTGAAAATAAGGCAGTGTAGTTTCCTTTTATAATGAGGAATTTCCAAAATGACTATTTGGATTCTAAACCAATCTGGACTTTGGAAGGCTTTTCTAAACTTTATTTAGGAACAGGGACTCTGAGTCCCAGGGGACAACCCCTCCCCCAGTTGCCAGGCAGCACAATTTAAGGGGAGTTGCAGAACATGCTCCCACCACCCCCAAAGCTACCACTGAAACCACAGCTCGGCTCTCATAGGCGTCTGTGGGCTGCCACTGCCACCAGTTGTGTGCCTTCTCTTAGTCTCCATGACAAGCCACAAAAAAGGAAGCAAGGGCCCTTCCACCTCGGCCCTTTTCCAGTCTTCACTCGCTATGTCACTCTTTTGAAACAGCACAGCAGGAGCCGTGTGGAAGAAAAGAAGCAGCCACGGCACACAAGATGTGGCCAAGAAGGGAATGGACTTTCCAATCCCCACCACCACAGTTGGAAGGGGGAAAAGAAATTGGGGGGTAGGGCAATCATGGTGTGGTTTTGCACCATCCCGAGAAAAAATAAAACAAAAACAGGGACCATAAAGCAAGGACTCAGGTGCTGAGGTCAGGCCTGTTTAGGCAGTCTGGTCAAGCCAAACAATTCCCATTTTTATACTCACAGAAATTGCTGCACCTAAAGTAGTAAAAGTGCTTGAACAAAATTTTCTTTACGTTAGTGTGAGGTAATTAAAATGAGATAATTACAATGGTTATCTTCTTTATTTAGGCAATGCTGGATGTTGCAGCAAACCAGGGCTGGTTGGTTACTGCTCTAAATGTAACCAGTTTGATACAGATGCTGATTCAGGGGCGATGGATATACGAGTCGTCTTTGCTTACTTTGCCTAACATAGAATCCCACCATCTCCATCTTTTCAGGTATGCATCTATTCTTGCATAGAGAATGCCGATATTGCACTTAGAACGTTGAACAGCAGAAGTGCCGTTTATGTTTCCTTGTTCTTTTCACTGTAGCCTTTTTAATAATATTAAACATTCAGTTTCTTTAGGAGGCCTGGTCATATCTCTCTCTCTCTCTCTCTCTCTTCTACTGAGTGTGACTTATAATTCTGGATGATCCTAATATCGCTGTAGGCAGCACAATATAAACTCCTACCTTGATAGTATTTGTAGATAGCATGCAAGAAAGAAATATTGACAGTTTTTGTTCAAAATGTTCAATGAGCAAAGTCTAGTTCACACAACTTACCAGTATCTTTCTTAGTGGAAAAACAAGTGCACCTCCCACTTTTGAACCAGGAGCGCCTCATGAACAAGTCATTCAAGTAACCAGTTTGCATGATCATCTTTATTGAGTTTCAAGGCTGAAGAGAGATTTAGGAACTTAGGAAATTGCCTTATACTGAGAGGGATAATTGTCCACCTACCTTATCGCCCAGTCCTAAGTGTGCGTTATGCCGGCGAAACACGTGAATGCATTAAACGCCCCTTCCCCTTTCTCCTGTAATTTTTGAGCACTACTAAAAATGTATCCATAGAAATAGGCTGTTTGTGCTGAATGTGCTATTTTATGTATCTGACTGACATTCCAGTGTATTTCTATCTTTTACATTCCATGTATGACAGATTTAGTACTGGAGGACAATATCATGTCTTCAAATGGAAATTCAGAGTACTTTTACTCATCATGTAATGAAAGTGTCGTACCAGATCGTTTCCAAATAATTTGCCTAAATAGACACATATAAGTATTTGAATGATAGTCTTCAGAGAAGAGTGTTAATTGGAGTAAAAAGATGACCACTCTCACCTTAGTTATGAAAGCATAAGGCTACGCGAAGGAGATTGTTATTACTGATTTTGGTTTACAATTTAAAATTACTAAAATGACAAACATCTTTTCCTCCTTTAAAGCAACAAGGTAACTCCTTAATGATCTTTGACCTTCAACTATGATACAAATAGTCTGACAACTGATCACATCTCTAAGCTACGTAGTCTCCATAAGATGGAGTCTCAGTCTTCCATTTCAGCTTCATTAAACCAAAACCTTGATGTGAACTACCAAGACGCAACTCCACTTAAAATGGGTTTTGCATTCTTTTGTTTTGTTTTAATATATGCCTTCCCACTTTCACCGTCTCACCCACCTTTCTTTTTGGTTTGTTTTCTTGCTTTCCTGGGTTTCATTTCTTCACTGGATATTATGTTTATGGCTTTACCAGGAAATGGAACCAAGGGAACCGCACAGTCAGTTATCATCAAGGACCTATTGAATGTCTTCCTGAACTGATAGCTGCATGTGATGGAAAGGAGAATATTTTTGCTTCTATTGTAGACCATGATCTTCATGCTGCACATATCACACAGGTAACATTTTCAGATTATAGTTATTGAGAAGGCAAAGTACAATATATGGAACAAATCTATTTGGCATTCTTTTATAGAGTAACGTAGGGGTTTTTTTTCCTATACATTTGTTTAAACTGTGTTAAAGTTATATTCAGTAACTGTTAGAAAAAATAGAAGTGCATTCTATCCTGTTACACAGTGTGAATTCCCTAACCTCGAACAATGTGGCTGATAACTCAGTTCTAGAGCCAAACCGTAGTTGGCTTGACCTGCCACAACTTCTGGTTGGTCTAAACGCTGAAATACCTATGAACTATTTGTATGCACCATGCTTTCCATTTGCTGTAAACCAATTGCTTTTTTCTTTACTGAGGAGGCATCCATGCTACACCATGCAACATAGGTTGTTATAGGTGTTATATAATTCCTGTATATTTTAGGGCCAGTACAAGTTAATCCCAGGGTTGCAATGGGGGGGGGGGGGAGGGAAGCTGTAGCCAGTATACATGAACAGCTCACTACAAAAGTGAGTATAAAGTGGCTGCACACAGTAGATGTAAAGATGCATGTAGATAAGATATGGCATGCTACAAAATAAAAAGAAAAGTTTACATTAGGTTGTGATGGCCACACTAGTTAAGTCTAACAAAACTGTGAATGTACTATGTAAACTAAAACACTTGCAATGCTCTCTGGAGTTTGTTTGTATGGACCTGTAAAGGGGAGGAATCTTCCATGCCTGATTTTCTTAGATGAGAGGAAAATTACAATGTTAAAATGTTGTGGATGCTATAAGATTGTTATATATGAAGTATTTTCTGGGTTCAAGAATGTCAAGTTGAATTGCAGGTACACCTGCATACAGTATTTGAAAGTTTCCAGTCCAATACTTTTTGGCAACTTTCCTAAAAATAAAATATGTCCCTTGTTTGTCTTTAATTTCTGACTAAACTAAAATTTGGCTTGCAAACAAAAGGTAACTCTTCTACTGTCTATAACTGACACCTATATTTTTATATAAAATATCAAAAGCGTGAGTAAAGATGGATTTAAATCAAAACAAGACCTTCTTTAACAACAGATTTCAAACATAATGCATGTTGACTTGAGTCCAAGTTGTAGCTGTGTTGAAAAATTAGAACATTGTTATAATTAGTTCAGGGAGAACTCAGAAGTAAACTGACTTAATTTATTTGCATAAATTGCCATTCTGTTATCTTTAAAACCAAATGCAAATTGGCTCCGTCTGATACGATGATGGTTATTTGGCTCAAAAGTGCTTCAATTTGCGTAGCAATCTGGTGTCGTCTCTGCAGTGAGACGATCCCAGGTAACATACAAATCCTGAATTATTCCAGAAATTAGTATGTTTAAAGCATCAATTTAAGTGCTAATTGCAGTAGTAATGAGAAAAAGCAGTACTACTGTGAGATTTGCATCTACTTCCCCATCAGTATGCCTGGAACGGCGGCTGACTGGCAGAGGATTTGGCTGCTAATTAAATAATTGTATGCATGGTAGTGTTCGGGTCTGATTCAATAGATGAAGATTAATCCTCAGATAAATATGTTTGGCTGGTATTGAAATGTCTTAGCAGTTTCTTCAAAAATAGCTTTTGTGTATGTGGTGCGTCCATATCTTTCACCCGCGCGTGCATGTGTGTGTGCGTCTGTTTAATATGTCAATAACATAAACTGTGCTTACAGTTCACATCTAGGATGCATGTAAGTGTAAATAAGATACATTATGCTACGACATAGAAGCAAACACTCAAATGAGTTTGAGATGGCTGCACTACTCATGCGTAGAAAAACTGAGTGTACTTTGCAAGCCAAAATAAAAATAATTAAGCCAAAATAATCTTTAGTCACATTGCTGTGTTGTGTATTGCTGCATATTTTTTAAGAGAAATTGTCACAGAAATATTTTATAGAGATGAATTGGACTTAATTTTTCTTCCACTGCTTTATAAACCTGCCACTAAACCAACTAAAGAAGAATCCAAAGAAAATCATGGAGATTTATTTATTTATTTATTTAATCACATTTTTTATACCGCCAGTCCTCCAAGGAGCACAGGGTGGTGTACATAGTTCCTTCCCTTCTTTTGTCCTCACAACAACCCTGTGAGGGAGGTGAGGTTGAGAGATAGTGACTGAACAGTATGAAATCTTGTGAATGTATCTATCATTTACAAGTTGGGTTTTGACTTGGTAACTCACACCATTACCCTAGCATCAGATATCAGCCAACCTTGTATTTTACTGATTTTAATATTGCCATAAATACGGAGGTTATTTTCCAACATCTAGGTAAAAGGGAAAATTTATTTCTGAGCAGATTTATGTAGTTTTTGAAGAAGAATCAATTATTTGCATTTGTCATGGGTGCAAAAAGATAGACCTAGAGAAGATTGATGGTCAAGCGCTAATAAAAAAATGAATGCAAAATTGTGCACTAATATAGGATGCTATCCACCATGTCTGTGCTATCCTACATGTTGCTGACATGGTCATGATGATGTGTTTACAAGTACAGCACCTATACAAAAGTGTACAATCTTGACCAGGGCAATGCGTGAACATCAGCTAAGGAGAGCTTAGATTGACAGCTAAGGAGAGTTTTCATATTAACACAAGAATCAACATAAAGACCAAGAGAGAATTACCAAATGGGCTGCCCATGGTAGGTAGTTCCCCACTGAGAATAACATCACTAAGAAGGCCCTAGATCCGGTCAGAAGAATTCAGAAGTGTGTGTGGAGGGGGATGCTTTAAGCAGAGCATCCCCTGGTGAGCTTATGATATGAAGGGAAGCAAAGTGTGCTTCTTCAAGTATCTCCAGACTCAGACCATTGAGGGCTTTAAAGGGCAGCCTCCTGTACATCAGTGCCAGCATTGAATTGGACCTGGAAGTTATCTTCTAACCCAGTGGTTCTCAAAGTCCTCCCCGTGAGGTGGGGAGAACTTTGAGTCTTGGCAGGGTGGGGGAGATTCCGGGGATCGTCGCCGCTGCTGGGGGAAAAGGTGCTTGTGGGTTCCTAGAGCCCTCCAGAGGGTTCGGTGAGGCCCGCACTTCCTTCTGCAGGCCTCCCTCAGCTTTAGATCGCCACGGAACAGCGATTATGACCACTTCCAATTTTTGTCATAATTGTCATAAGTGGTCGTAATTGCTGTTCCGCGGCAATCTAAAGCTTGGGGAGGCCCGCAGAGGGGAGCGTGGACATCCCTGAACCCTCTGGAGGGCTCCAGGACCCCCGGTAAGTTAAAAAAAAAAGTTTTAAAACATTTTTTTCCTGGCAGCAGCGACGAACCCCAGGATTGCCACGCCACCACCATGCTAGTCTCTGCCCCGGTGGCAGGTGACAACATCTGGTTCTGCTGGTGGGTTGCAACCCACCAGTTTGAGAATCGCTGTTCTAACCAATGAAGTTCCTTCAGAATCAGGGATACATTTCTAACTGATGCCAGTCAGTTGCCTAGCTGCTTCATTCTGAACCATCTGCAGGGGAAAGAAGCTCCCTTGTCACTGTTGCTAAAATTTATTTACTGTATTTGTTTAAGGATTTCTATCCCGCTTTTCTGAAATAAGAAAATTCCCTAAGTGGTCTACAATATTGAAACAGTGCAATAAAGTACATTAATAACGTTCCACCCAAACGAAACAAGAACATCAGACCCACTCTCTCACAGGACAGTTGGTGTTAGGTGACCTGGTGGGGAGAGTGCAACAGAAGCAGGTGCCTGCAGCCTTCATCTCCCTCTCTTTCCTTCTTCTCCTTCACAGGACAGTGGATGTTGTTAAACGGTGCCCTTTGCACCTCAGCCAGTGATGCTGACAAAGGTCTCTTTAACCTTTTCCCCATTTGCAGAAAGAATGATGACAGAGCTTCTGTCAAGAGTTCTCTCTTACAAGTCTAAACTACTATTTTTTGTGCACAAGCCACGATACAGAGGACTAGTGGTTAGAGAGACCTTTTACCTGTGTCGGCATACATGGAAGTGAGTCCCTAGGCATATGCCAAAGTTGCTGGGTTTTATCCTAAGCTCAGTTCAAAATATAGTCCAGTTAAAAGTCATTTGTTCATCAAGGATGTAAACAAAGGTTGAAAAGAATAATCTTGGAGGACAGAAGTCCATAATGGAGGACAGAAGAACAATGGTCATCACTGGGTATTTTAAGGACATTAAGGATTCAGTCACTGGGTTTCAACTTAGTGTGTGTAACTTTACATAAGAATGTGAACTTTTGGGTAATTATCTGAACTGATCCTCTGAACTCTCTGTGGTTTGCCTTATCACTAATTAGCACTTTAGTGACTCACTCATTATGGATTAGGTTGGGAAGATTTAATTCAGAATGTAATTATAAGTAGTTTTCAGTGGCTTATAGAAGAATACTTTAATCAGTAGAGGTAAGGCATTTTTTTTAATTTGGACATAAAGTAATCTTCATAAAGCATGTCTAGTACTCTTGAGGGGTTTCATATTTGCTTTATTTGTGAAAGAGAAGTCAAATAAGAGGCTGAGTGAAATATTTATGGTAACAATTCTGCTAATTATATTAAAACAAACAGCGATCCGTGGAATCTTATGGAGGTGTGAAGGAATTCACCCATAAGAACATAAGAAGAGCTCTGCTTAATCAGGCCAAAGGCCCATCTAATCCAGCTTCCTGTATCACAGTGGCTCACCAGATGCCTTAGGGAGCACACAAGACAACAAGATACCTGTATCCTGTCGCCACTCCCTTGCATCTGGCATTAAGAGATAGCCTATTACTAAAACCAGGTTGCTTATCCCCATCATGGCTTGTAACCTGTCATGGACCTTTCCTCCATAAATCTGTCCAATCCCCTTTTAAAGGCATCCAGGCCAGGTGCCATCACCACATCCTGTGGCGAGGAGTTCCACAGAGGCCACCCCTTAGTAAAGAGCCATAACACCAGAATCATTCCACCCTTGACCAAGTGCCTTCCCTTTCTCTCCAACTGCCATAACAGTCATGATTTTATAGCCTAAGTCAGCAATTCTCAAAGTCACCACCGCTGCAACCCACTTTGTCCTGCCACTCCCGCATTGTGGCCCAATTCATTCTATTGCTCCCATGTCGCACCAGGCCCAGGATGACCTTTGGAGGCCTCCGCAGGCCTCAGAAAGGCCTCCAGATGCGACCCGGAAGTCACTGCCTCAGGCCTGCGGAGGCTGTCCTGGGCCCAACACAATGTGGGAACAGCAGGATGAGGTGAGTCACAACCTGGAAGTGGCTTCCAGTTGCTTTCGTTTGGTTCCAATTTGAACCCAAGTGGAGGCAGGCCCAACTGGTGACCCACCTCAGCCTCGGACCGCGACCCACCAAGTGGGTTGCGACCCTCAGGTTGAGAAGCCCTGGCCTAAATCCTTACCCTTGTCTGAGAGAAGCCAGTGTAGACTGGGGTTGGGATGTTTCTGAAATACCTATCTTTCACAGTGCTAAACCGCATCTAATTTTGATCCTGATCCTACCCTGTTTCGTGAACTCTTGAGCAGCCATGGTGTGTGGGTGTTGATGTTGGTGTTGAGTAAGCTGGTTTTAGTGGCTATGTGGGAAAACATGCATATACTGTACTTGTTTCGTTTAAAGGTTGTTAATGTGGTAGCTCTGAGCCTCATCTAGCATGTCCAATGATTTTCTGTGGCCCCCTACTTCCCTGCGTCTAGCAGTATTTTCCTCTGACAGCCTTCCTGCTCTTTTCTATGATGGGAGCAACTCCTTCCCAGCAGGGACGTGCAGTGCAGGCGAGGCAACCCCACCCCCTCGTAATTCCTGGTAAAGCTCCACAGCCTAAAGGGGCGAATGCACGCACGCGCTACCCACTTGCACTTGAGTAAATGGGTAACACGCGCACTCAATCCCCGTTAGGCTGCAGCGCTTTACTAGGAACTATAAGGCGACAAGGTTGCCTCACCTGCCATGCGCCCATTGCACGTCCCTGCTTCCCAGTCGCAGCGATGCACTCTAGCAAAGAAGAAAGAAACGATGCACAGAGGCACATGGAGGTCAATAGAGGCCTAAGAAGTTTTAAGGAAAGAGCTGTGAAAACCAGGATTCTGGCTTCAAGAAACAAAAGGGCTGAGAAAAGGGTGACTGAGACTAAAAAGGGAGGCAATGAAGCTGCCAAGAGCTCCCTGGTAAGACAGTCTCAAATGAGTATCCATGCTCTCAAAATCACACTCTTTGCCCGTAAATATGCTATTATGTCAAATCAGAATGGAGCTAGAAACACACTAAAACTCTCCGTTCCACCAAAAAAACAGCCCCCAAAATATATGGTCCCCCTGGACTTCAAAAGTCGGCTATCTCTGTTTAAATCAAGTCTATCTAGAGCTGAGGCTAAGCTCCATTCTCTGATCTGACCCATTTGCCTTTCCCCCTCAAATCCCATCACTACCTACCATAAACACAAGATTAATAAACCAGCACCCCTCCAATTCAAATATCCTGTAGATTTTCATCCTGGTGTTATTTCCCCCCCCCAAAAAAAAAAAAAATCTCTGAAGACTAATCTCTCAAACAATAAAGGAACTAACTCAGCGCTTGGTGTCTCAAAATGGCATCCACACAGTAGGGGTTAGATCAAAAACATGATGTATATAAGCAGTTATTGTGAGTGACTAATGGAAACCAGTTGCAATATGTCAGATCATACAAGATATTTCTAGAATGAGATTTTGTTTCAGTTTTCTATTATTTTTGTGTGGAAGCATGAGATTTCTTCATTTGTATATGTTGTTGTTTTTTCTCTTTCATAGGCTTGGCATTTCTTGTCCCGTTTGCCAGTTATAGAAGTTAATCTGGTGATTAAAGGCTGTTTGGATGATGCAGTTAAAGAACAGAATGAGCTGCCTGTTCCAATGTTGGCAACAAGCGTGCGAGATGACAAAAAGTGGATCAAGTTGCATGCAGATCAAGAATACGTCCTCCAAGTACAATTACAAAGACTGCACTTTGGTTTTACCAAGGTATTCACAGTCCTTTTCCCAGTTCCTCCCACTAATGCCCAAGTTCCATTTATTATGATACTTTTGGATATGTTAGACCTGCCATGGAACAATTGTGTCACATCAGATTCATATGATGAATATGAAATCTTGAATTCTTGCATTGAGAGAGAGCTGTATGTGACAGCTTTATGTGGTCAAGGGGTCAGGATCACACCTGCTTGTCCTGCTTCCTTACCATACCTGCTACCCTCATAGACCTCTGTGCAAATGGGGCTTCCCATAAATGGAGGTCAGGTACACTGAGAAGACAAGACAACAAATGTAGTCCCCCCCCAGCTACATGTGTAGCTGTATATCCTCAACAATATTCTACACACACCTATAGACTGTTTCTGATAAGGTACGTAACAAATCTCTCCGTCTGTTAGCTTCTTTTTTTGATTGGAATAAAACAATAATGAAAGGTGCCAGTGTTTCAATATTAGAGATGAGCTAGGAATAGTTTTATGTTTAGATCAAGAAAATGGGGCAGATGTAAAGAAACCAAACATACCTTCCCCCAATATCCACGATTCAATTTGGGTTGAGAGAGGTCCACGGCTGCTCTTTAACTTTTTTGGAAACCACAGGAAATCCAGTCACAAATTTCCTGCCATTTCATCTTCTTGGCCACTAGTTTCACTGGTTAAACTTCTCCATCTGAAACTTATTAAATATTGACCGAATGAACACACTACATTATTTGTCATTTCAAACCAGCAAAAGTAGTCTGCACATTGAGCAGGTTTCACATACCAATAGCCCTTCTGGATGAAGTCCTGCAAGTACACAAGTATGCCACACGAATCAAAATCACATGGTTTTTCTCTACGTGGTGCACACTACATATAGAGCGCAAAACAGATTAACAGGAGACAGCACTGGTGATTTGCTTGGGGAAACAGGATGTTTCTAGTCAATCCTTTCATTCAACCCCCAACAGGCAATAAGGTCAAAACTGACAACACTGACCATTGATTTGGTGAAGGAGAGCCATGTGTGTGTACACAGAGTTTGGGATTATTTCCTGTCTTTACATTTCCACACCAGAGTCCATCTTAGAGCACATGTGGCACATGGTGCAGTTTTTCTTACATGGGATATTTTTGTGTTAAGAAATATATAATCTCTAAAATGCCTGCTAAAGAACTGATGAAATAATTTTCACATTCTACTCCATTCTGAAATGAAAAGTCATGTTGTCATCTTCATATTAATATTATTAATAGCATCTGAAGCCTTTAATTAGATGTGTTGCCATTTAGACAGTGCTCTGCGACTTTTTTTCCTCCCATTCAAAGCATAATCAGTGTTAACTGCTTGGAACTTCTTTTTGCTTTGCATGAAAAACAATTCCAAACATTTAGACTATGCAATTGAACCAATAAGTTTATAATATATTTACTTGTTAGTACTGAAATACAAAATGTTGACGTGTACTTCCTTGCTCCCAGACCAAGCAGGACAGCAAAGCACTTGCACCTCGATTCCCCAAGGCTAAAGATGAAGGGTGGTTCTTGATCCTGGGAGAAGTGGACAAAAAAGAACTTGTTGCTCTGAAAAGGATTGGATATGTCCGAAATCGGAGTGTGGTTTCCATTGCTTTTTATACTCCAGAAGCTCCTGGAAAGTAAGATGGTAGAGAGTGAAAAATTCTTGTGACTTTGAAATGAGGCTTCTTTTGAAAAACAGACTGATGCTTTTTCCTTTGTTTTATAGGTATATCTACACATTGTATCTTATGAGTGACAGTTACCTTGGAATGGACCAACAGTATGACATTTATCTGAACATTCAACCAGCTAGCACTTCAACACAGGTCAATACAGAGATCTCTGATGCCTTCAATGACCTGGCTCTGAAATAACCTGACCTGTGTACTCCTGTGATCTAGGATGTTCATTCCGGGAAAAGGAAACTGTGTTTGCCTTAGTGCAATCAGCATCCGACATTGATGCCCAGGAACTGAAAATGCCTGCTGTATTGATTCTAATAACGCAGAGTTAGCCACAGTGGCCTTTTGCCTGATAAAGGGTTGCATTTTTTTAATCAGTTTATAGGTTTCTTGTAAACTGACTCTGTTTTTCTATTAATGGGTATGCTACAGTAGTTTTGGAAAATCAGTATATGAGCGGATGAGATATTTTCATTTACAAAATTATTTGCCATTAGCATTTATGGCATCATTATTGCAGCCACTTTCTGTGATCCAACGACATCATTTCTGCATGAGCAGAATACCTCCATCCACAACTAGAGATGGTTGCATGGGTGGTGTCCTTACTTGTGTGTAAGGGATATCTCTGCATCACAGCCACTTTGTGTACATTTAGTTATGTGGACTTTTCCCCTTTTAATTTATGAGAATTCTTAACATAGGAAAAATTGCTGCTTAGGCACATTGCCAACTTTTGTATTTAAAACAAATGCCTATGACAAATTTGTCACTCAGATTTTTTCTTTGTACAATGCATTGGACGTAGTAATAAAGTTAATCAATTAAGCATACCATCTGTTTGAAAAGTTATTTTACCCAAGGGCCTTTTTTGAAGGACTTCCCTACATTTTGGTGTGACTTTGAAGTTATGCAAAAATACTATAAGCTAATAGTTGGAATGTCAAAGAGCAAGGCAAATTTGTTGTTTGTAGAAGGACTAGCAGTATATTTTACATGGTATATGTATTAGAATGGTGTTTTTTTGCAATGAAGAGCCATTTTTCTCATCAGATCGATGCTGTCATTGCTGCTGATAAATGTACTTACAACTGCTGGTTCAAAAAAAAATTGCTAAGCAATAGAAGAAACTAATTTGTTTACTTCAGTGTGGTTTTGGTGGGTCCATGTAAAGATGCACATGCTGTGACTTAACATCCCTTTCCCTACTTAATGAACCAGCAGTAGCAAAGAGCTGAACATTGAGATGGACACATTGCAACACTGAGAATTGCAACACCGCCCTCAGATATTTCACTTTTGCTTCCAGACTTGTATAGTTTGATTTGCCATTGTTTTTATTCTAAACTACTTTATCGCACAAGTTTAATAAGTAATTCCAGAGTTGTGCCCCGGTGCCACTACTGCCTGTTTTGTTGCTGTCTGTATTGCAGCAAAATGATTTTTCTCAGACTTCTTCACTGAGCCTTTCTAATATTCCAAGATCAAATTCATACACCATTTTAATCCAAATGCAATATTTTAATGTATTAATAGTAACATTTATTTGGTCACATCAGTTAGAATGTAGCATATTGTCTCATTGCCTTTTGAAATCATGCAGTTTGTATATGTACAATTTTTAACATATACAGCTATAGATTTAAAAGCCTATCTTTGGGCACTCAGGTTTGCAATATTTAGTCCTTTTGTTCTGTGTGTGGGGGGGGGGGAGAGGCAGAGCGATCTCCTTGGAGGGTGGTTGCTGGTGTTTAACTTTGCTTCAAACGCTCGGCACATAAAGTGATAAAGTAGTTGTGAACATTGTCCATAAGAAGAAAACAATGTCAAACTGTACTTGAAATGTTCTCTATCACAGCACTCACAATGGGTTGGATAGTTTTGAAGAGTCTATGTTTTGAAGAAGCTACTTACCATGTGGTAAGTAGCTTCTTCAAAGTCAATTTCTTTAGCATAGCTGGTGCATCCTAAATGTTGTGAAAGTTGGAGAAGTATATCCCATCATTTTGTGGATCTTCTTATGTGTCTCTTATGTTCAACTTGCAACCTAATATAGTCAGTTCTTGTTATCTGCTAGAGTTAGTAAGGTAAAGGTATCCCTTGACAAGTCCAGTCGTGTCCGACTCTAGGGAGCGGTGCTCATCTCCGTTTCAAAGCCGAAGAGCCAGCGCTGTCCGAAGACGTTTCCATGGTCATGTGGCCGGCATGACTCAACACCGAGGCGCATGGAACGCTGTTACTGCCCCGCTGACGCGGTACCTATTAATCTACTTGCAATTTCTTGCTTTCGAACTGCTAGGTTGGCAGGAGCCGTCACACGGATTCGAACTGCCGACCTTTCGATCGACAGCTCATGGTTCAGTGGTTTAACCCACTGCGCCACCCGGTTCCTGGAAAACATAGTGGATACCAAATTAGCAGATACCGAATTATTGAGTCTATGGGAGAAAATGAGGTTAGGTTCCAGGGCACCCTCCTCACCATACACTATATGAACTTTGTGAACCTGAATCTTACCTTAAAGACTATGGGCTTGGTGATAGCAGGGGCAGCATCCAGTATATACTGTATTTCTTCAATTCTAAGACGCATGTTTTTTCCCAATTAAGCATTTCAAAAAATGGGGTGCGTCTTAGAATCGAAGGTCTCCAAAAAGCACCCCAAAATGCTATCTTCTTACTTACTGGGGCTTGCGGGAGCTTCAGGGAGGCCTGCGCAACCCTCTGCAGGCCTCCCTGATCTTCAGTTCGGCAAAAAACGGTGATTTTCAGCCATTTCCGGTTTTCGCGAAAACCAGAAATGGCCAAAAATTGCTGTTTTTCACCAAACTGAAGATCAGGGTGGCCTGCAGAGGGTTGCGCAGGCCTCCCTGAAGCTCCCCCAAGCCCAGGTAACGACAGAAATGGCACTTTCTGACGGGGCCAGAAATGCTATGCAAAGGCAGTGCACTCAGTCATCCTCAGCTGCAGGAGACATGCTGGGGAGAGTTGGTGCTGAGCAGGTAGATTTAATGAAGGGAGGCGAGTCTTACAATTGATGGATTTTTTTTTCCCTGCTGGTGGTACTGAAAGTAAAGGTGCGCCTTAGAATCGATGGCGCCTTAGACTCGAAGAAATACGGTACCACATTGGCTCTTTGTTATGGAACAATTCCCAACGCTAGCAAATTAATTATTATTCCTTCCTAACAATATTATGCAAATATAAAAGGCATTGTACAGTATCCTGGGAGCCCAGAGAGAGCACAAACAGTTCCCATTGTGTTGCAAATGGCATTCAACAGAAAACACACACACCAACTCCAAAAGAGAGAGATTACCTTTTACAGTAAATGCAGCTAGGCAAGGAAATTTGCTCCCAGAGCAATGTGGAGACCTGCGAAAAAAGCTAAACCCGTGAGAACAATGGCTCTGACTACGCTTACCATCCTGGAAATGACCGGGATTTTCACGGTAACGAGGATCATCCCGGTCATACCGGCTGCCCTCCCCCAGAATCCCGGTTGCCATGCGACCTTCCAGCACTTCAAACGGCTGTAAAAAGTTAAAAAAAACCTGATTCACAGCTACTTTCGGTTTCGCGTTGTAACCAGAGGTCGCTGTGAATTGGTTTTTCTTTAACTCTTTACTTTAGCCTTAGGACGTGTTATCTTATCTGTGCTGCAGGAGCCATTGTGAAGCTAATTAGAGCAGTTGATGCTAATCCCTCCTTGTGAATTTTTTTTACAAGAAAGCATGTCAGAGTCCAGGGAAGGCTCTTTTGAGCAGAAAGATATTTTGCCTCAGCAAGAGCCTGAAATAACGGCTCCTTTTACTCCTGGGGTTCAAGATCAGTTCAGGCTCTGCGTCAGCGTGTGGCTGTCGGAAAGCGAGGGCTAATTCGCGCTGGCTGTGGAGACGAAGAGGCTGAGCAGGGGCTGTGCTGAGTGGCAGCGAACTCAGTGACCCCCTGGATGTCCAGCTGGCATTTTCAACTGGCTCAACATTATTAAATAAATACTGTATTTTACCTTTTTCCCGTACCTCTGAGCACGTGCAGAGTGCCGCCGCTGTTTTCGACCCTGCCAGCTGGCTGCGTTGTAGCAGCCAGCACTGGCTGTCACAATGCACCTGGTTGGCCGGGACGAAAACAGCGGCAGCACTCTGCACATGCTCAGAGGCATGGGGAAAAAGGTAAAATACTGTATTTATTTTATGGTGGACACGCCCACTTCTGGTGGACACGCCCACTTCCGGCGGAAGTGACATCACAGTTTTTGACCCGCCTTCTTGTGATGTCACTTGCGTCCCCCTCGGGGGTGCCAGAAATCTGGTAAGCCTAGCTCTGACGAGATCGCAGATAGCAAGAGCAAACCGCAGATATCGAAAGAGAGGTGGCAATTCTGCAAATAAGCGAGTTCGCAGATAGCAAATTCGCATATAAAGAGAACTGACTGTATTATACTTTATAAGAAGGCCGCTACATCTTAACTGTATACTTATTATAGATGCCAATATATTTGAAGAATGAATTTGCAGTGTTCACAGTCACAGTGTAATTGCAGCGTAAGAGCTCAGTCTGTGTGATGGCAACATAATTATATAAATGGTGGTAATACAACTAGGGAGTTAGCATTTATCCTATTCTTCCTCACCTTTTAAGAGTGTGTCCAGCATGCTGAAAGGCAGTGTTCACATGGCTCAGGCAATTAATTACATTCCAGGAGTTGATTCTAGATTTGAGTGCCACAAGGTGGCTGCCTTTTGTCCACCTAGGTGTAAAATGGATACACTAAATAAATCAAAATTTCTCTCACACAGTGCTTGACAGAGCTATACTGACCCAGTGGACTGGATAGTCCAGAATGAAACTTGACTTCATCCTTCATGGTCATTTGATGGTTTCTTTAATAAAGAAGAGTTGAAAACTCCATCCAGAAATACCTTCTCCAGAAGGTGAAGCATCATTCAAAGTGCAGTTCTGTTAGCTGTCTTGGCTCTTGTCATAAGTATATAACATTTCTCAGTTATGCATGGTTTCAGCATATGAAGTTGCTATTTTAACCAAGTGGAGCCCTTCATGCCAGATCTCTCTACCATCTGTATTTCATATCGTAATTCATTATTTACCGTATTTGCCCGAGTATGACTCACTTTTATCCCCTAAGGCAAGTCTTTAAAGTAGGGGGTGCGCCCTACAATCAAAGCCTAATGTTTTACGCCTAGTGTTTTACGCAAAGCGCTTTCAAACCAAGCCGCTCCGAGTCTCTTTTCAAAGGTAAAACAGGGCTTTTTTTCTCTCTTTTTTTAAACTGCAAAGCACTGTGTTTTCAAGCCTTTCCTTGCAGTTCTTAATTACTTGCTAAATGGCTGAATACCATGAGAGATCATTATCTCTCAGCAGCCTCTGGTAGCATTTGAAAAAATTAACCCTTAAGTTTCAACCCCAGGACTCTGTGGAAACTAAGATATTTATTGATCTTGCAGTTTAAACGTTGAGAGTACAGTTTGAAAGTTGAGAGCAAGAGCTCCTGCATAGGCTTACCATATCCAAAGGGGGACAGAGTGCCTACCTTTAGGCTGCAATCCTATGCACACTTTCCTGGGAGTAAGCCCCATTGAATGCAATGGGACTTACTTCTGAGTAGATATGCATAGGATTGTGCTGTTCATTGAAATTTGGGCAGGTGCAGCTCATCGTCATGGAAGGGTGCAACAAGCTACACCTGCCCAATTTCCAAAGGTTAAAAGGTAGGCACTCTGTCCCCCTTTGGATCTGGGAAGGCTACTAATACTAGAGTGCCCAGATTCAATAAGGGACAGGGTGCCTATGCCTTTAACTGTACTAAAGCTGTACTGTTCTACTAATGTGTATATTTAAGTTAAAAAAAGTTAAAAATGTATTCTTTAAAAAATAGCACCAAACTTTAAGGGTGCGACTTATAATCAGGAGCGTCCTATACTCGGGACAATACGGTAATTGTTTGCCTGTTAATGATTTTGGGGAAATTGAGCTGATTTTATATATTCATATCACTTCATCAAATGTCTGAAATACTCATTTTATTTATTTATTTACACATTTTTATACTGTCCTTCCTCCAAGGAGCTCAGAGTGGTGTACATATTTCCTCCCCTCCTTTTGTCCTCACATCAACCCTGTGAGGTAGGTGGGGCTGAGAGATAGTGACTGGCCCAAGGTCACCCAGGAAGCTTCGTGGCTGAGCGGGGATTTGAACCTGGATCTTCCAGGTCTAAGTCCAACTCCCAAACCTCTACACCATAATATTGATTTGTATAATCAAAAATATTTATTTGTATAATAAATGTAGCTTCTACATAGTGGAGAATAAACTGAGGCAAATGGATTTAAATCAACATTTATCAAAAGAAATTCATAAGCAAAACTTTTTTATTATTATTAAATAGGTGTCTACTGATGGTAAACTCCAATCTCAATAAAATGATCAGGAGTTTACCCAAAGAAGGTACATAAAAGATGTACAAAGCACCTAACCATGGTTATTTATGTGCTGTATCCATGATGTGACTGTTCAGCCATTTCTACTTAAACAATTTGGGCCTGAGACAAAGGGAAATAGCAAAGATATATCCTATAAGGCATTTTTTATAAAATGATGAGAGCAGTTTTTGTCTGCATTAAGAATTGGGTGTCTAAGGACAAAAGACAAGGACAAATGGTCATATCAAGATAAAGAAAAGGTTTAGAATTCTTGAAAATGACAGCTTATCCAACCCACTCAGTCAAAAGCCCAGACACCACATGGACAGAACAAGTAGAGATCGAAACCAAAGAAGTTTGTACTACTGAAAGGTGATCTCTATGTACTGGAAAATATCACAGAAGGGCTATCATTGTAATGGTTTTGAGGGAGAGAAATAAAGAATATCAAAAGACAACTCCGTTTCCAAGGGTGTCTTTAGAACAGAACAGAACTGAGCTATAGGGATCATCACAATCCTGTCTGAAAGTATCAATACTTAGTTCAGAAAGTGGTAATTATAAATAGTTCCTATTTTACTTGTGTTTTTACTACATTGATCTGAAGTTTGATGCTGACAACATTTCTGCAAAATGTACTACAACATTTGATTTTCTTTTGTGAACGTCTGTTTATTTGGACCCACATTCTGAAGACTAATGATAATCCCCTACTATCGTGCTTTGATCAGAAAACACAAAATGTGTAGTAGTCAAATTCAGATAGGCCACTGAATAGTTTATAACATTGCAAACAATGTAAGGCCATAATCCCAGACACACTTATCTATGTTCCACTGAACTCAATGGGGTTACTTCTGAGTAGACACGCATAGGATTGTGCAGTAAGAGAAATGGCCTTTTTTGTCAAGCTCCATGCATTGTTTTTTTCTAAAAACTCAAGGTCACACTGTTTTAGGTTAATTACACACTAAACGGGTTCTCAACATACTCAGCACGGTGAACAACCTACATGACCGCCGTCGTGCCAAATACCACTGGAAGTAAGTGGCAATGACATCATTGCCGCTTACTTCCAGTTTTTCGGTGCAGGAGGCTGCCGGATGGTAAGAGGTTCTGGGTGGGTAGGCTGTTTTCTTTGCGCCCGATCGGCTCGATCAAGGACAGGAGCCTCTTGGGAGTGAAAAGCAGCGCTAAAAGCATGTTTTTGTGGGGTTTGGGGTGTCCTGGTGGGGTTCAGGGGGTGCCAGCAGTCCAAGTACCACCAGAGGTACCCAAAGTACCACTGGTGGTACGTGTACCACAGGTTGAGTAACCTTGACCTAGAATAACTAAACCGCTTTCTTATGTTGGACTAAAGATTTATCTCATTCAGCAATGTCCAGCCACATGCCGTTAGGAAGCTATAAACAGAACATGTTTATAGAATTGGTGTGATGTACTGTTAGAGATGTTAAGCTAGGACTGGGCAGACCATGTTCAAATCCCTCCTAAGCCATGAAAAATCACTGGGTGACCTTAGACCAGTCACAATCACTGAGCCTCAGAGAGTTGTAAGGATTAAATAAGATGAGGCGGACTATGGACACACCCTTAAACTCCCTGGACAAGGAAGGCACATTATAGCAATATCTCTTGTTCATTGCCAGCACATAGTGACTACCACCACTGGTTCTTTCTGCAACTGAATTTACTAACTCCAGATTAAACTGTCTACTCCACACGTTAACCTGACTGTGATGATGAGGATGCTCAAAGAAAATTCATCATGGGAATAACTAATATGCATTGTGATTTTGGATGTGCATCCTAAATCTTTAAAATGAAGAGAGAGGAAAAACCCACAAGCATGTAACAATGTTCCATACAGTGTTTGTGGTCCAATGAATTTCACATGAAACAAAAATCAATGCGTTACATGAGCATTACAAGTGTGTAATCAATGTTGAAGTGATTGTTAAATGTTTAGGGAGCCTATGAGCCAAAGAATGCCTTTCATGAGGAAAGATGGAAGATTATCATTTGTGCATAGTGCATAGTGAATCTATTTCCTCAGCATAAAAAGGGAAGAGGTACATAGGCAACAAGGAGTACAAGCGTTTCACAGTGTTGCTTTGGGCTGAAACATGTTTAATATATTACATTAAGATTGCAATCAATTATCTACATCTGAGATGCCTACTAATAAACTGGCACATATATTTTTGAGCTGTGGCATTGTTCTCATTGAAGGATTGTAACAGCAAAATTCTAGTCATGTGGGCAGGAGGTGTGGCCTGGAGGTTGAGCTGTTGCCCTGCCTGAAGAAAGCAAAGCAAGTACAGCCCTGCTCCTTGCTTGGAAGGGGAACCACTGTCGCTGACCGATCTTGCGAAGGCACTGTTAGTGTGGAGTGTGTAGGAGTCAGCTGGCAAGATGGATAACACCTTGAGAACCGACTGAGGGAGACCTGCTACTGCGAAAAGCTTGGGAGGCAGAAGCACAGCCAGGACGTGGCTGCACTTTGAAAGGAAACATCTGGGAATTGAGGGTTCTATGTTCACATAGAACAATACTTGTAAAAACCCCATTTGAAAAAAGGGGGTTTAGAATTGCCTGCCTATGTACACCACCTTGAGCCTGTAGAGAAAAGATGGTATATAAATACCATAATAAATAAAATGTCTACTCAGAAGAAAGTCCAGTTGTGTTCAATGGGGCCTACACCTGTGGGGTTGCAGCATAAGTTGATCATCCAAAATTTGACTGAGGACCTTTGGAAGACATGAATCTCAAAGGAGAACTGGCAGCTGCACTGGGGGCTTAAACAACTGTGCCATTAAGCAAGCATCATGTCTGTGTCAGGAATTATTGTGAACAGAATCTCTAGCAAATCTACCGACGTCGCTTATTTTACAAAGGATTCCTTCTTGGAGAGAGGCCATCGTCCCTGTACAGAAAAGATTCTCCACAGCGATTACATTGCACAACAATTAAATATGTCTCTAAGAGTCCTGCTTCATGTCTCCTAATGAAGCGCCAGACGTTTTGTCGTAATTTGAATCCAGTGTTCTCCAAGTTGAGGAGGCCTCCGAATGAACCATCTCTCTGACTTTGTATACCTGGAAAATTACAATCTTCTCGGCTCTTGGCAACTTAAGCAAGTTCATGTTACAGTTCATTTTGCCTAGTCATTTTCATGGCGTGCTATGCTTTGTAAAATACACATGCACACTGAAACACATTTTGCCGAGCCCCATTTAATTGCAAGATTTGACTCATTTCTCAACTTGCAATCAAGTTTTCCTAAAGAATATATGTAGAAGCAGCTGAGGGAACTAAAATTCTGATTAGGAGCCTGCAACCAATTTTATTAAGAAGGCATTCTAATTCCTGTTTGTATTTCATCTGACCAGCCCTGTCTTACATAAAAACTGCTGTGGGTGTGGATTCAGATGACCACTTTGATGTGAAAACAGCATGTTTTTGTTGTTATATTACTGTCTTTGAATGTGTCAGTAAACATGGATCAACACGGTTATTCTGTCTAGACACAATCCAGATTTCATGTTTTCCAGTATTTGATGAGTCCTGATCTCATCACCTACCTTAGATGGAGAGGATGGATCTACCAATGACTATTAACTGTGTCGCCTAAATAGAACCTCCACAGATCTGTTGGTTCTTAGGAAAATGGCTATAGCTCTGTGGTAGAATACATGCTTTGTATGTAGAAGGTCCCAGTTCAATCTCGGGTATCTCCAGTTAGGGTGGGGAAGACCCCTGTTTGGAACTCTGGAAAGCTGCTACCCATCAGTGTAGACAAGATAGCTTGATGCTATATGACTCGGTATAAGGCAGCTTCATATGGTCAGAGGCAGTATCTAAAATAAACTGCAGAAAAACAAGGAGCTATGGCTGTTTCCTTCATGCCTTGTCTGTGGGCTTCCATACCTATCTGACTAGAAACAACATGCTGTACAAAATGAAACTTTTGCACAGGGTCTTCCTGTTTTGTTTTTTTGTCAAAGCATTAAAGTAATTAATCTCCTCCCAAAACAACTCCATTACCTAGTGTCATATTGCTACACCAGCCTCAGCAAAATAATCAGGCAGCCAACCATTTTGGAAGAAGAGTTTTCCATTTTAAACATACCTCAAGTCAACCATGCATTGGGATTACTGGGGTGGGGAGAGGATAAACAGTGTTATAAGTTTTGATTCCAAATATCAAATGCTACAGGACAAGGAAAAAATAAGATCACGATGTCCTCCCCCCCCCCTTTTTAGGGGCTTGTTTGGTGTGCTTTCCAAATTCATGTATATATCCAAGAGGAATCTGTTGATTTCAATTCTAAGCCTTCAAGGCATTTTTACCCAAGGGTATATATACACAACAAGAGTTAAATGTGTACACCTGTGAGCTGGGAGGAAATGGTAATTTGTATTTATCTGTATGCCTGTGTGTGGCTTTGTTTTATGTGTTTTGTTTATTCTATGCTAATAAAGGTTGAATCAATCAATTTAGGATGGCTAAGGCTGCAATCCTATTCACGTTTTTCTGGGAGTAAGCCCCATTGAATGCAATGGTACTTCCTTCTGAGTAGGCATGCATAGGATTGTACTTTTAAATGACTGCTTTTTTCAAATAGGTGTGACATTTTTAGTTCCAAATCAGAAAACAAGCACAGAAAAATCATGGGAGACAAAGATTGAAAATCCAGCTCATTGTGGCCACTTTTGTATATAATAATAGAAAACATTGGTGTGATGTATGACTGTCGTTACATGCCCTCTGCTGTGATGAAGCATGAAGCACTGTTTTTCCTTCACTGCTATTCATGGTAGGAACTGTTATTCCAAAGCCCACCCTTCAATCCTGGAAGTATTATTTGCACCTTGCTGCAGAACTGTAACTCATTAATAGGCACACAGTGTTAACCTGGGGAGATGTTTTCACACTGAGCTTATCGTAGCATCTTCCTCCACTGTTAAGTGTTAAACTCTACCATTTCGAACAGGTTCCTGATGCCAAAAACACTTGGAGGAAGGTTGCTGAGATTTTTCACACAACCCAATTTATTTGATCGCGAGCCTCCCTCATTAGGGACTAATTAATCCGTGTGGTATTGCTGCCAGTGTCAATTTCTGACACATTATCTCTTTTGAGGTTGTTAACTTTAACTTTTGTTTAATTTGCTGAAATTCTTGTGTAAGAATCCAAGACTATGGTATTTGATTCACAAGGTTATGGGTGCATAGAATAGTACCCTCCAATAAAAGCCATTTCACTTTTGAATTGTATTCCAAGTGTTCAACCGAATACATTTCCTGAAGAAGTGTTTTTCAAAAACCCAGAACTCTAAATGAGGGGCCAGTTCAGTGGTAGAAGATATGCTTTGCATGTCCCAATATCAATCATTGGCATCTCCAGTTTAGACATTGTCTTAGATAACTAGGAAAGGGCTGCCTGAGGAGTCCTTGGTTGGCCTACCATTAGTAATGACTCTCCACTGAGCTGCTGTTTTCAATAAAACCAAAAAGCCTGGACTTTTTCAGCTTGAATGAGTATGGGCATAGGCTGAGGCCATTGCAGAGAGAGACCCAATTCATATATCCTAAGCTGCAACACATTTACAGCACAATCCTGTCCATGTCTGCTCAGAAGTAAGCCCAGTCCTATTTGGATGCTGCTGCAATGCCTGGCATATCCTCCGCCCCTCCAGGCAATACAACAGCATAGCCCTCCCAGTAATGCTGGCAGCATAGCCCTCCCAGTAATGCCTTCCCAGCATCTCCAACAGCATTCATGGAAACCATCACATAACCTGCTGCCCACATAACACTGATGTTGCATAGATGATGCACTGATGTCAGAACACTGGTATGACATCCAAGGAGCCAATCACCACATCCACCCAGCCCCAACACCAGCAGCCCAAGAAGCACTGCCAGCCAGGGTAAACATAGCAGAGGATGGGGGCAGGGTGAACAGCCAATGGTGGGGGACGCCCCCTTGTCAGCCACTAGGAATGAACAGCACAGCAGCAGGCACCTCCAAGGATGGATGGACACACACACCACACTATATGACACAAGGATGCCACACTGTCTCCACTTCATATGGGAGCTATAGTGGCATCAGCAAAGTAGGGGCAAAAGCGAAGACCTGTTAGGAGCCCCTGCACCCAGGGTTCAAGTCCTCTTGTCCCACCCACACAAACACACATATCCAAGGACTGGGTTTTTTGACCACACCAGAAGCAGGGCAGGAAGATCGCTCTCTCTGGCCAGGGCAGCCATGGGCAGAAGACACACAGTCTCTCCATGGTGAGAGTTCACCACCTGGAATGAGCCTTTTGCCAGGGGAGGGACTAGGACAGACCACAGGCTCTGCAGTTTGAAGAGGTAATATAGTCTGTATTCTAGAGTCTAATCTTGAGACAGTCTATTCTTACAGTCTCAAGATCATATCACCCCATGCTGCATGTATAGACTAGGTCTCACCAAGGCTTCCCCTAATTTCCCACTTGAAGAAGGTGTAGAGTGAAATCTTTTAAGTTGATTTTCTAACTACCACATCATTTAAAGTTGTTTTCTAACTACCACAATACACCTAGAAGGTTTTTTTTGAGGATCTTGTTCTACTATGCTGAAGACAACAAGTCACGGGACTGCTCTTTTCCTGGACTGTCATCTGCTAATCACATCCAAATGTGAATGTGTGATCCAGCTTTCACATTTGGAAGTCTCCTTCAACTCTTCTGCTTTCTGCTGCTATGAAACTGCTTACATTTATAGGGGTTAAATCTGGTGCATTTCAAAGCCTGTATTTTTTTTTATTTAATCAGAAAGCTGCATTAAAAAGAAATCCAACCCAAACTGAAGATGCACGTATCTTTCGAAGTGGACACACTTCCTCTTGCGCTTATTCATGCATGTACCATGAAATTCTTAGCATCTCAGATTTAAAATAAGGAACACACACACACACACACACACACACACACACACACGCGCAAAGACCTGATCTTGGGAGGGAGATAATGCAGGCGGTTTCCAACACAGAGGCTTGTTATTCAGTGTCATGCAGAGTCAGGAGTTGCCATGGAATCCATTTGCTTCTAAACCAGCTCCTCCTGCTGGAATACTTTCTCATTATCATTTCTGCTAGTAGCATTCAAAGGAGCTGAGTAGAAGCAATGCTACCAGAGAGGAAAGTCACTTGTACATCTGGAATGAGTCTGGAAAGCTAAAATCTGCATTCAAAGCTACTTTTCAACTCCAGGTCAAAAGAATGCAATTATTGATGTCAAGGGCTCGGTGGTCCTCCAAGTTTTGTTTAGTTTTTAATTTCTCATGGTACAGAACATAAAAGCTTTAAAAAAAAAAGCCACAACTTAAAAAGCTTAAGTTGGATACAGCATCCGTTAGCTCAAGAAAAATGCTCCTCCTAGAAACCTGGATGATTGTTCCCACTTTGCAGCTGGGGAACTGAGGCTGAAAGATAATGATATGCACCTGCTCACACCGTGAATACATGACTGAAGTAGAACCTGAACCTAGGTCTTTCCAATTGGTTAGCTATTGTACCCATTCCATTCCACTTCCAAGGACTTTGTGTATACAAAGTATATAAAGCCTCCTATTTGGACACACTACACAGCAAACTCTCTTAGCTTCAGCAGTGGAGTTGGCATTCCTTGGGCTGGAAATGTTAGGAACACAACCCAGAGGAGATTAGGCACACTTAAATGCCATTCAGGTCAGTAGGACTTAAGTATGTGGATGAATAGTTGTATGCAGTCGTGTGTTGATTTCAACAAGATTTTAAATTAGGGCCTAACTTTAATTAGGGCCTAATCATGCTCTAGGCTGCCTGCTACGCTAAAAGCCAAAGAGTGACCACCATGCTGTGAATCATATAGGGAGGAGGGATCTAAGAGAGAAGCAAATTCAACCTACGTTGTACTTATTTCAGAAATCAAAAAGTCCCCCAACCATCCTGGTTTTGCAAGAACAAAAAAAGTCTAGCAGCTTCTGCCAGTTCCCTAGACTGGGTTTTTCTTCTCTTTCCTCCAACAGATTCACATGCTACTTGAGCTTCTCTGGCCCAGCCATGCTTCCTGGAACCAGTCAACAATTTTGTCAGAAACAGCTCTGCTCCATCTTCTTGAAATCTGCATTCTTGCACTGGCGTCGACAAAGGGAAGCGCGCGGGGGCGGGCCGCCCGGGGGCGACGCGCGCACAAGGGTGACGTGCGTCCCCCCCGGTACTCACAGTTTGTAGTTGGAGGTGGGCCCGCCCACCCGCCCGCCCTCGCGTCCGTTTGGCTCTGAAATGAGCCGAAAACGGCACGGGGGGGTTGCTCTGCGCCCGCGCGTGACGTCATGCGCGGGGTGGAGCCGATTTCTTAAAGGTGACGCGCACCCCCGCTCTGGGGTGACGCGCGTCATAGCGACGCGACTGCATTCTTGCTACCACCAAGGGGGGGCGTGCTTTCCCCCCTCTCAGTTACAAACAGTGCTGGTTTTTTCAAGAAGACTCTTCTGATGATTACCTCCTGCTATCAGGCTCACTCAGAGGAATTTTATCAGGGGGTACAAAGTTTCTTTTGGGCCCCTTCCTTTCATGTAAATTTGGCTCCTGGGCCCCCCTTTTTTGCTCCTGTGCCCCCTTTTTAACCCATTTTTGGCCCTGGGCCGGGTACAATTTACCCCTCACCTCTAATGTTTAAGTTTAATATTAAGTTGATAGCTGCCATCCCCTCCCCAAAATATCTGACAACAACCCTGCATGGTAGCATAGCTTGAAATATAATAATTTACCCAAAGCTACTGGACTACCATGTGGCATCTAAACCTAGGTCTTGGAATTCGGATCCAAAGCAGTAGCCCAGGGTTGGCCAACCATTCAACATGAATGCTCCTGGCCCTTTAATGGCTGTCTAAAGGTAAAGGTATCCCCTGAATATTAAGTCATAAGAACATAAGAACATAAGAAGAGCCCTGCTGGATCAGGCCAAAAGCCCATCTAGTCCAGCTTCCTGTATCACACAGTGGCCCCACCAGATGCCTCAGGGAGCACAAGACAACAAGATAACCTGTTTCCCGTTGACACTCCCTTGCACCTGGCACAGAGAAAACCCACTTCTAAAACCAGGAGGTTGCTTATGGCTTGTAACCTGTGATGGTCTTTTCCTCCATGAATCTGTCCAAACCCCTTTTAAAGGCATCTAGGCCAGGTGCCATCACCGCATCCTGTGGCAAGGAGTTCCACAGATGAATTACACGCTGGGTAAAGAAATATTTTCTTTTGTCCGTTCTAACTCTCCCTCCACTCAATTTTAGTGCATGTCCCCTGGTTCTGGTATTGTGCGAGAGGGAGAAGAATTTCCCTCTATCCACTCTCTCCATCCCATGTATAATTTTATACGTCTCAATCATGTCCCACCTCAGGCTCCTTTTTTCTAGGCTGAAAAGCCCCAGACGCTGTAGCCTTTCCTCATAAGGGAGGTGCTCCAGCCCACAAATCATTCTGGTCGCTCTTTTCTGCACCTTTTCCAATTCAACTATATCCTTTTTGAGGTGTGGTGACCAGAATTGGACGCAATACTCCAGATGTGGCCTTACCATCGATTTGTACAAAGGCATAATGATATTGGCCGTTTTATTCTCAATCCCTTTTTTAATGATCCGGAGCATGGAATTGGCCATCTCCATTTCAAAGCCAAAGAGCCAGCATTGTCTGAAGACGCCTCCGTGGTCATGTGGCCGGCATGACTCTCCTTGCCGCAGCGCGTAGCATGCAGCTGGAACACAGAGCGCTGTTTACCTTCCCGCAAGCGGTACCTATTTATCTACTCGCATTGACATGCTTTGGAACTGCTAGGTTGGCTGTCTAGGTGAGGGCATTTCAGCAGGTGCAGCTGTTTTAGCAGCACCATCAGCAATTGCAGCTGCCAAGATTCTGGCTTCTACACAACTCTTAAGAATGCAGAGGCCCTCATGGTGGAAGGTTGGCCACCCCTGCAGTATCCACTAGACTTTCATATTGACATGCAACAATTCAACAGGTAAAGTTTATCTAAGCACTGTATTGCCAGCCTGGAGAAAGCTACACCTGCTGAATTGTTACTTGTCCTGCAGTTCTTCAAAACGTATACAGAAATTTATGATATCCCAAAAATAAGAATGAATAGGATAAAGGTCACCTCCACTCTGTCCACAAATCAGATAGACTGGAGGGCTTCAGTTTGAAGCCAGTAGGGTTAAAGGTGGTAAAACAGAGTCATGGTTCTCCCTGATGTACATAATGGTTTCTTTCCTCCAGCTAGCCTTGAATTTAAGCAGGTTTTTGAAACAGGGACTCGATGATTTCAAAGAACAAAAAGAGAATATACCCCCCCCTCTCTCTCCCATGCCACCTCCAACCAGGGCCATCATCAACCTTCCTTGCTAGGTGAGGCAGCCACATTTCTAGGTGTGACCATGTCTGGCCTGCTATTGAGCCAGGATGAAACCATTGCCAATGGTGGTGGATTGGCAGAAAGAAGTGACTCTGCAAGGTGTGACCTGTGTGCACCTCACTATCCAGGCCATCCTGGCCTCATTCCACCCCAGCCACTGTTCCTCCGTCTCCTAATCTTCCTGCTCCTGCAACTTTACAAAGGCAAAAGAGGCAGTACGTGAGGAGTCTGAGAATGGTGGTGCTGCCCTAGAGCACCTCCAAGGGATGTTCTATGCCCCCACGGCACTCTCATCTCACTTGCATCTGCTTCCACTCCTTTCTACCTTGTGGGTTGAAAGGTGCAGCACAATGGGGGTGGCAACTACCTGCTATACCATCTCAGCCGTCTGGGAGTGGTTGGGTCAGCCCTAGGTGGGGTCAGGGGTGTCAAATACAGTACATAAGAACATAAGAGCCCTGCTGGAACAGGCCAAAGGCCCATCTAGTCCAGCTTCATGTATCTCACAGTGGCTTCACCAGATGCCTCAGGGAGCACAAAGACAAGAAGATACCTGTTTCCTATTGTCACTCCCTTGCACCTGGCACAGAGAAAACCTACTTCTAAAACCAGGAGGTTGCTTGTGACTTGTAACCTGCGATGGTCATTTCCTCCATGAATCTATCCAAACCCCATTTAAAGGCATCTAGGCCAGGTGCCATCACCACATCCTGTGGCAAGGAGTTCCACAGATGAATTACACGCTGGGTGAAGAAATGTTCTCTTTTGTCCATTCTAACTCTCCCTCCACTCAATTTTAGTGCATGTCCCCTGGTTCTGGTGAACCAGGGAAACTGAATTCAGGAAACTGGTTCTTTCTACAGGGAGATAAACCTACATCAGGACCTATGCGGAACTGGATAGAGAAGTGGTGCAATGCTGGGGTGGTACTTGAAGCACTGGCCTGGGTACCAATCAAGGAAAGATTTTATTGAAACTAAATGCTGACATCATTCCATCCCGGTCATGGATGTGAGTTCATGCATTTCAGTGGGACTTTGATTCCAAGATCCAGACATTAGGATAGGATTTATCTGCACTGCAAACTGGGAAATAAGCAACCTTTACTTGGGATTGTCCCACTGGATTCACTGAGGCTTAAGCTATACACCCTTACTTGAGAATAAGTCCCATTGAATTCAATGGGACTTTTACTGCTGAGTAGAGTCTTGCATGGCCAGCGGGTGGCACAGCGGGTTAAACCGCTGAACCATAAGCTGTTGATCGAAAGGTCGGCAGTTCGATTCCCGTGACGGGGTGAGCACTCGTTGCTTGGCCAGCTCCTGCCAACCTAGCAGTTCCAAAGCATGTCAATGCGAGTAGATAAATAGGTACCGCTTGCGGGAAGGTAAACAGCGCTCCGTGTTCCAGCTGCATGCTACACGCTGCGGCAAGGAGAGTCATGCCGGCCACATGACCACGGAGGCGTCTTCGGACAACGCTTTGAAATGGAGATGAGCACCACACCCTAGAGTCAGACACGACTGGACTTAATTGTCAGGGGATACCTTTACTGGATTCACTGAGGAGTCATTTAGAGTCTTGCATAGTTTTGCACTGTTATTCCAGATTAGTGTGATAAGATTGCATGCAACTCAGATTCTGGCTTGTAAAAGTCTGAAAAAAAATTGTTCTTGCCTACCCAAAAGCTTATGCGTTGGATCTCAATTCTTGGCAGCAAGCCCCTCTGCATATAAGACAATGTATCTTTTGGAGTTGCTGCTTTTGACTTTCTGCTGCAACAGAAAATGGGAAGGCTACCTATCGTTTTTCGACTCTAACTTGTTATTTATGGTGATTTTGTTGCAGTTTTGATATGGCTGTGAGCCGCCTCAGGTACTATTTGACAGCTGAGAAGTGGTCTACACATTTTGAGAGGGTTTTTAAGACAGGGAGTGTCTATAGTTCCCGAAGGGATGGAGTTGGTTTAACTGGGATCAAAATTAGCTGACATATAAAGATTCCAGCTTAACTACCATAGTGAATAGGACATAAATCGAACATAAACATTAGTCGAATTTAAAAACAAAGCAAAAACAGCACCTAATGTGAAGAGTTATTGTAAAACAGCACAACTCAGCATAGATCTGGGGCAGCCTTTTCCTTGCCTGGATACAATGAGTGGGATTTAGTACATTTCCTGAGAGGATGAATGTTTAGGATTGCAGCCTGAAGAGAATTTTCCTGGACAGTTGAACTGAGAGAGCCACCTTCATCCTAGTGATATCAATAAAGTAGTACAGTACACATGAAGTGGTACGGAGATCATTTTCACTTTCCTCTGCCCCCCCCCCCCCAAATCCCAGGCGTGTGAAATCTTTTAAGTGAACCTTGCTGAGACCAGACCAAAGTGATTGCAACAACATCTGCTGAACTCCCGAGGCCAGCAGGCCTTAAAGTCTGGCTTAAGTGGAGGTGTGTCTGTTCTCTTGAGAAGAAGACCCTGAGACAGCTGGTCGATTTCACGTTGGTTTCCAGTCTCTGCAGAAGCGGGTGCAGCTCAGAGAATACCGTTTCATCTTTCGTGCTGCTGCCTGCCTGCATCAGTACTGCCTGGAAAAAGCCCGTCGTCAAACCAGAGGCCGGTTCGTGCCTTGTGGATTCCTGGGGGAGGGGAGTTGCGATGCGTGCCTGTATCTGTGATGCGGTACCGCAGGCCCAGCCTGTTACCATAACAGTAGGAAGCCAGCTGGGCTCTTCAACGTTATGTCACCTTTTCAGACGCCAGCAAGAAACAGATTGTCATCTGGAAGCCAGCAAAGCAATCCTTCTGGGCACACGTTATCCTAATTCGCAAACCAGTATCAAAGGGTTGATCAGGAATCGTCCACCACTCTTGCTTGTTGGGGCGCCGGGGGGGGGAGGGGAGGGAGCAGTGTTTTCAATGGGATTCCCACAAAAGTGTGTATAGAGAACTGTAACCCCAATTCATCAAACTTAAAATAGAACCCCTCACCGGGGTGATGACTGTAGGCGCCTCGCCTGTCCCGCAGCCTCTGGCTATTGCTGGTGCTTTTGGTCGGAGCCTCTTCAGAAGCTTCGCCGGGCTTTTGACGAGGCTCCTCGTTTTCCCCAAGGCGCACAGGATCTAAACGAGGCAAATTACGCCAACGGATCCCAGAACATGCTTTGCTACCTGTTCTGCTTTTCTCCTTTGCTCTCCTCTGTGCACAAGCCGGTGGCAGCAGGCAACCAATCATAGCAGCAGGTGTCTGCGTCGTCGCTCTTTGCCGCGCCAGTTGAGATTCACCGCAGAAATATTCGGAGTTAAGCCGAGCAAAGAGAGGCGAAGGAGCCCAAAAGGCTGCGACCCAAGGATCTGGCCTTAGTAGTCAGTAAGGCCCACCGCAAGGAGCGCCGCTCGCTCCTGGGCTCAGACCCTGGCTGCAAGCAGCTGAAGGCTGCAGTCCTGCTGCACTTGGGAGTAACTCTCAGTGGAACTTACCTCGCAGTAAAGAGGCTTAAAAGCCCGCCCTGCACCTGCCAGCACTTGCTCGCTGGGCGTAGATCAGGCCGCCGAGCGATGCCCTGAACTCAGCGCTGGCGGCCAGCGGGGCAACGGAATGGCGTCGGGTGGGTCAGCAGCCTTTGGGTTTGGCTGCGTCCCTTCTTGGTGAGGTTTGCTGCCAGCGCCCGCTTCGAGGACGGGAAGGAGAGAGAAAGAAGCCAGGATCCAAGCGCTCCCCCTCGGCCTCCCACACTCCTGGATGGATTGGTGGCCTTAATCGCAGCAGGTGCGCCAAGGGGGGGCTCCTTCGGGGAGCGGGAAATTAACGGCACTTCCGGTTCTCGGCACGAAATCGTCTCCGCGCTTTGGATGGGAGGCGAGTTCCGTCCGACACGGGATGACACCAGCCAGGCAGCCAGCGTCAAGCCAGGTGTTCGCTTGAACTGGGCACTGCGCGGATTGGACTTCAGTTCCGAAATGGCCTTCGTTGTTTCTGCTCCGCCACCCTGAGACCTCCTCCCTCTCTCTCCCCGTTTGTCATTATTAAAACGGGACACGTTACATTCTGCATTCTGAAGAAGACGGGCAATTTCTTACAGCGCGATCCTATGCGTGTTTGCTTGGAAGTAAGTCCCACTACATTCAATGGGCCTTAGGTGAGTCTGCCTAGGATTGCAGTCTTCCCAATGTGACTTTTTCATCGGGCCCAAAGAGAAGACCATCATATCAAGCAATAATTTGTGTTTTCTTTTCTGTTTAGTGTTGGCTGTAAATTGCGCAAGCCGATCCGAAGCATGTTTACTTAGAAGTAAGTCCCACTAAGGTCAAAGGGACAAACTCCCTAATTCTGCATCTGACTGCAGCCTAATGGCACACAAGGAGACTTGGCTAAGAAATATATTTAGTCACCTGTTCCTTATAAAAGCAACGTATGAATGAACCAGCTGAACGTTGAGACAGCTCGTCATCAGGATTCTTAGGAACTCTCTTGGAATTGTCCGGGTGATCTCTTGTTACACCCGATTAGAAAGGGTAAAAAAAAAAAAGTCACCTGAAGTCTCCTGCATTTGCAAACTTAACAGCTGCATTATTGTTGAGTTACTATGATAGATTATTTGCGTGGCTGTCCGCAAAGGAGCAGGGTCAGTGTCGTTTGGAAGCAGGAAAGCCAAACTTTGAAGATAGAATTTAAAGGAGCAACTTGCTGGTCTCGAGTTTGCTTGTTCTAATAAGAACCTTCGGAGGACAAACATCTCTTCATCACCTGCACGTCTGTCTGTCTCCCCCAGTTCCAGATGCTTGAGGGTTGGGAAGGCCGGAGTTTGGGAGCGGCCACCGGAACGCCTCTGCAAAAGGACAGCTTCAAAAGTTGAAACTCCAGTTGTGCTTTGTATAGCATCTAGCAACGCTGCATTCTCTTGGCTAACTAGTCAAAGAGGAGGCCCTCTTGTCTGTATAATGCAGAGAGCAATTGTCCCTATTTAAGCCATCATGGTGCTTTCCCAGTGGCTGTTGCTGGTGTCTTCCATTCGTTTCTTTCTACACTGAGCTCCTGATGCTGGAGCGAGGCGGCAGTCCAAATATTGGATGATGTGTCAGCCTCTGCTCCTCCCAGACTCTCTCTCGCTCTCGCTCTGCACTCTCCTCCCTTCCACATTTCCTCTTCCTTTCTGTCTCCCTCTGCCAGTCCAGAGAGTGGAAGGAGAAGGGGGACCAGGGGAGGTAAGTAGGAGGACAGAGATGGGCATCCTCCACCAATCTGCTGCCTGAGGCAACCGCTTCAGCTGGCCTTATGGATGGGCCGGCTGGTCCACTGTGAGCCCCTCTGGGACAAGGTTTCTCATTCCTTTTGCCAAGGAAACCACTTTGTGACTGTTGCGCTCTTGAAAAGCAGCCTATAAATATTCAAATTAAAAATAAATCTGCTTGTCATAAACAAACGAAGCAGATTTTTGTTTTATTACAAACAACCAACGATGGTGAATTAAATGCTTGGTCGTGTTAATAATCAATAAAGAGAGGCCCTTTCAATGCCAGACAGACAGCCAGGTCCTTCAAAATACAGAGTGGGCGATGTTCTGAATCCACACCTCCTGTAAATGAAGCGAGTGCTTTTAAAAGCACTAAGTTGACACTAGCAGATATTTAAGTGAATTAAAGGAAATTACTCACGGTACCCAGGCAGATACAGACACACCTGCGTGGGCACACACTGAACCCTTTTTACTTGCTTTCATGTCTTCTCTTGGTATTTATTTGCTCAAAGTGGGCGGGGGAGGGCTTTTCACAGGGGCATTTGTGAAAGAAGTCTCCTCCCCCCCTCCACACACGCAACGCTTGTGTGGCAAATGTTGGGTAAAAAGGATCTTATTAATCCCGTCCTTCCTTTCCAAACGGACCTCTTTAAAACTGCAATTCTAATACACGCTTAGTAGGGAATAAACCCCATTGGACTCGTGTGTCCCCAGTGAATCCATTGGACATGGAAACATCATGCGCATCATGATTGCGCTGTCATTGCGTCTGGAAGGGTCTGACTCAGCCACCAATTCCTGTTTCAAAACACAATACAGCCTTTCCTTTTCTTCCCGTTCTGATCCGACTCCTGTTATTTTCAGCTCGTAGGACTTTTTCCGCTGCTGCTGAATTGAAGACCGCTTTCTCCTCTCCAGAGAGAGTCAGCGGAGAATTCAGAATTCAGAATTGATTTCCGTTTCCCTAAATCGTTAAGTACGGTGGATTTAAGCACACCTATGGGGGAGTCTCTGCCAATGAAAGTGACAACAAGATACGTTTTCAAATACGTGGGTTTAAGAGGAGTGGGTTATAGGGATCCTGGCCCGTTTATCTGATGGTCTCGCTTCCCAGTGGAGGCTGCTGGCGCCTCTGTCCTAAACTCAGGTCTCAGGAAATAAATTCCACAGAAATTCTTGGAAGTGTGTTTCCAAACAATGTGGACCTCACCCCGAGTACTTGTAATCGGGTTGTACACACAATCCGGACTTCTTCTTCTTCTTCTTCTTCTTCTTCTTCTTCTTATTATTATTATTATTATTATTATTATTATTATTGTTATTGTTATTGTTATTGTTATTGTTATTGTTATTGTTATTGTTATTGTTATTGTTATTGTTATTGTTATTGTTATTGTTATTAAGAAGGGCAGAATTTGCGGCGCCTCAATCCTGGACGTATTCGTTAGGAAGGAACCCCCGTTCATAGCCCTTGACAGGATTAAGATCGTTTTGTAGACCGATGTAGATTTGGGGCTATATTGAGATTGGCATACAACCGATCCCATACACTGTTTTGGAAGTCGATAGATCAGACTGATTTTAACCGAATAGGCTGCATTCTAAGTTCTGGCTTGGATACGACACGTTTTAATTCTTTCCCCAGGTTCTTCCTTTGATAGATTATCCAACGCGATTAAATGATTCACGGAAGGTGTAGACTTGCGTTCTTCGTTCTCGATCTCCTTTACAATATGTATAAGGAAAGGAACGCAACGTTTTGCCAATGTGCTGGGAAAGTAGGAAACGACATTACTGCAATCTTTCTTCCTCCTCCCTCCCCAGTCCGTCCCATTGCAAGAGGCAAACTGGTTAATTCATGAGCATCGCAGAAGCAGAATGGGAATAAAGCAGCTGATCCCCGTGTGTTGCTCCTTTCCGAGGGCGGCAGAGAAGACGATCCCGGCGGCGCTGAGCCTACAGATGTTCTGCTTGAGGTCTCCCCGGGACCCGCGCGTGGAGCGATCCGGGCGCCTCTCCTCGCGCCCACTCATTCGAAGCCAGGAGGTCACCAGCCCAGCACGAAACGCGCGAGCTCCTGCCAGGCGCAAGGGTAAAAGGGGGTGTGCCCGGAATGCGGTGACGTCACCCCGCCGCCCAGCCAGTGAGAGGCCGACCTTTCGGAGCCCCGTTCCAATAGGAAGCGAGCTGGTTCTGTGAGTGGCATTAAGGCCGGGCTAGAGGGAAGCAGGGCTGAGAAATGAAGTTGTGCTAAAAAGCCCTTTTGGCTATCAAGAAGTTTATTAGGCATTTCTCAGCCTGAAATTAAGGATTCTTCATTAATAGCCGTTTCATCTCTGCTTGAGCTCGGGGCAAGCCTGTGAGAAGCGGCGTTGTGGGCGGCGCGGAAAGGCAACTTTTCCACCTTTGGCGGATCTTCCCGATTTTTCCTGAAAGTCCCGAAATTCATTTCTTCCCTTGGACGCAGGGGCTGAAGGTAAGTGGGGCCGAGGCGGTGGAGGTTGCTGGGCGCTGAACGAGCTCTGTTTTGAGTTGGCAAAGGGTCATTCCTGCCGCTGCGATGGGGGCTGTCCAGAAAAAGTTCTCCTTGATCGATGCGCTCGTTTACCGTTTCTACAGAGGGCAAGAGGGGGAGGGCAGGCAGCGCCTCTGGCCCGTTTTAAAGTACAGCCGGACTCTGGAGAGCATTGCGAAGGATCGCGTTTTAGAAAGCACACTCTTCACAAAGGTGACTTGGTTGAACACACGGGAGAAAGGACAGACCGGAATGCGATCAGGTTGCAGGGGCGGAGGAAGGGAGAGGGCCCCCGGTTACGGTATATCTATGCTGGTATCTTCAGGACGAGAAAAGGAACCTGGCGATCTCATTATCCATAGAGGTCGCCATCCTCAAAATGTTTAAGCCAGAATGCTACGCTGAAGAACTGAGCATGTCAGCTGAGGTCAACCACTACTGTACATTCATGAAGAGAAGAGTAGTAGTCCGGCCCGGCCTAATTGGTTTGTAGAACTGTGTGATTTCGATGCAAATATGGCCGGGTTGTCTGACGATCTCTCCCCCCACCCCACCCCAGCAAAAAAAAAAAAAAAAAAAAGGAGATAATGCTAGCAGGAAGTGAGGGGATGTGCCTGACAAATTAAATAATCGGAAATTAATTGTGAGAATAGTGGGCACAGTCCCCTGGGAAATTCTCCTAACCAGGCTCCTTAAAGATTAATTGGAGCAGCTCAAGCGCATCAACACGCAGGAAAAATCTGGATGAATCTCTCTCTCTCTTCCCCCCCCCCCCAATAATTATTACTGTCAATTTAGTTGTGAAACTCTGAAGCCGTGCTTTGTGGCGTTATACAGGGACCCTATCTGGCTCGCTCTCCCCCACGCCCCCAAGATCGATTCTTAGGAGGAATGGGCGCTTCTTAAAAGGAAGACCATCTGGCATTCTTTCAATGATCCCTTTCCTCTTGTCCGTTCTCCTCTTCCTTTCCAGATGTTGAAAAAGACACATTTGCTCTTGCTGCGGCCCAATGCCATCCCTGTTTACTTGGAAGTAAGTCCCACTGTGCTCAATGGGGCTTACACCCAAGAAAGCGTGCATAGGCAGGCTTCCCCCCCCCCCACCGTTCCTTCGAGGGAAGACTTTCTCGCACACAAGGGAACATTTCCTGACGCTGTTTCCGAGAATTAACCTTTCGATCTCTCTGTCTCATCATCCCACCGCTGTTGTCTTTACAGCTCCGTGAAGGAAGTTTCCTGGACTCCCAAAGGCCAGCAGCGCAAAGGCCGGTAACTTCATTGCAAAAGCCCTGGAGCTTCTCAGCCGAGGAAAGACAAGAAACAGAGAGGAACGATGATGTCTCTTTTACGAGAAGTTACATTTGGAGCCACGTAGAAAGGAAGAAAACTTGACTGGCTTGCGGAGATCTGAATCAGTCTTGGCCTGGGACTCCCACCCTGGCCATCACTTTTGGATTCTCACAGCTGGATTCCCAACTAACTTCATTGATAACCGGCTCCTTTAAAAACCACCCCCGCCACAACCGGTGCTAGTTTGATTACTATGATCCATTCATAATCGCAAGATTGCGCAGTCCTGAAACCTCACCAAGATGACTTTGTGACTCTTAAACAAAACGAACAATGGTTTGCTGGAACTGATCTTTGCTTCCCTCTTTTGGATGACTCTGTGGAGCTCAAATTGTCAGCAAGAAGGGGGAAGAAACCACCATGAAAGAGAAGTCCAAAAATGCAGCCCGGACTAGGCGGGAGAAAGAGAACAGCGAGTTTTACGAACTGGCCAAACTGCTGCCCCTGCCCTCGGCCATCACCTCGCAGCTGGACAAGGCGTCCATTATTCGACTCACCACCAGCTACTTAAAAATGCGAGTGGTTTTCCCAGAAGGTAGGTGGCTTGATCGGAATTCACCTTTGCACACACTCCTTCGTGGCCGGCCCTGATCCTGGGGCCGGTGGAGTTGATCTCTCTCTCTCTCTCTCTCTCTCTCTCTCTCTCTCTCTCTCTCTCTCTCTCTCTCTCTCTCTCTGCATGATGAATATAGCGGAGGGCGGCCTAAAGGCTGCGTGCGTGCGCGCTTTCTCTAGCCTCGCCTGGCCTGGGCCTTGAAGCGCCGAAGCCAGCGGGCCGGAGCTGCTCCCCTGTTCGTCCCCTTCTCTCTCTCCCCCCCCCCCCACCCTCTCTGCCCGTAAACACTTTCCCCTTCGGTACATAGGATGTGTTTGGTTCGGGAACCAGCAGCGCCTTTGTCAACACGTCAAAGCTCAGAGCTCAGCTGCGCCTTCCACTAAAACAAACAATGCATTTTTTTTCCTTCCTGGCAAAGCCACGTGTATTGCCCAAAAGGGCAATTCGCCCATATTTATTGTAGATAAATTGGGGAGGGGGAGGAGGCGGCGGCGGCAGAGGAATTAATGCAAAGCTAAATATTTACATAGATTTAAGCGCAGCCCTAGTTTCGATATTGGGCAAAGGAGCTACGGACAGATGCAGTACATCTCAGGGAGCGGGGGGAAGGGGGCGAACACGAATAAAATGCCTGTCTTTAATATGTATGAACCTGGCACATCTGGAACTGACGTCCACGAGCCCAATTTCGATAAGAAATAAATCAAGGCCATAGTTGTGATTCGCGAAAAATAAAAAATAAAACAAGAAATTGCCCAATATGAAGGTTGTGCCTTGCAAGTGAGTCCCATTGACTGCAAGACAGCGTGTTTCCCAAAAAGCACTTTCGAACAGGATAGAGAAACGATCTGTATGTAAGACTTCCTGGTGGAGCAGAAAAATAAAAATACAGAACCCGAACCCTTAATACTATTTCAAACGGAGAGACATGAGAAAATAATCCAATCGTCTCCATTTCGATTTGGAACGCTGACACGGCCTATTGTAACTTTTTAGGGTCGTCAGGGGCTAGGTAGTTACTCGATGTGACAGTCCTGCACATTGTGGAAGTTTGATCTATAGAAACGTAAAGGATTTATCTTCTGTGAATGCTGGACGCGATACTACTATGCTCACTTCCAAGTAAATTGCATTGAACTTGGTGGGACAAACATGAACAGACTCAAGTTTTGGTCTGGAATAAGCCAGCCTCCCCCCCCCCCCTTTCTGTTGAAACTAAACGAGAAAGTAAAAGATTTATTTTCTGTAACAAGATTCGTACCTATTTTTAAAATCTTTCAAACGAAGGAGGAGGAAGGGCACTAAACATAATCTGAGTATTTGGGGAAGATTAAACAGGAATCACAGGCAAACGAGCGGAGGCACCTTTGTAGAAAGAAATTCTCCCTGTGGAGTTAACGAAAACAAATCATTCGGATCGCTGTAGCTGTACAGACGTTATGTGCAATGTTATATGCATGAAATGTGGTGATTAGATTCACGGCTGTTTTTTTTTTAATGAGCAGAAAACCGATGGTATCATATTTCTGCATTTACCTTTTGTTAACAGCAATGGATCTTCAACCAAATGCACCATTAACTATATGGTATTTTATAGAAACCCAGTCCCACCGTATTTACTCGGAGATCCATATGTAGAACGCCCCCAAGTACCTCTGCAATCCTAAAACATACATTGGTACGAAATCAGTAGAGCTTCCAAGCCAAATGCATATAGGTTAGTGTGTTTAAAATTTGGGTATGTATTGTTACAAATTTTACAATATGTAATACCATTTCCTAATAGTAAACTAGACTGTTTAGGAATAGTTTAAGCTCTGTAATTTACAAGGGGCAAGGGATTTACACAGGTGCTTACATCTCTCCCAGGGAAAATATGAGGATTTACAAATGCTTACCTCTGGTTGGATCGTGCCCATACTTTGCAGTGTGTAATTCAATTTATTATTTTCTATATAGGCTGGCTATGGATGAGAACGGTTTGGAGTGGTGGAATCTTCCTTTCTTTTGGTCCTGCATTTTCTCTCCCTCTCTTGACTCTGATGCTAACGCCCCTGAAATCCGTGGAATTCACAAGAAAGCCATTTCCTTGAAAGGAAGTGTCCTTGTTTTCAACTGGGCTGTAGCACGATCCAGACCAATGAAAGTGCTTTCCCCAATATTGTCCAGAGGAGAGTGCCTTTACTCTTCTATTACTCTCGACAGGGACTGAAATGTGCTTAATTTGGCTGGATCCTGCCTTGTGCTTGGAAAAGCAATCAGAGAAATGTGTATGTAAGGATCGATGTGTTCGTCCCAAATATATTGGATCAGGATGGTAATAACACAGCGACACATTAAAGATTACCGTAATTTTAGATTAACTGGTGTAGAGAGGTTATGAAGCTATTTTGTGTAAACTCCGGGAGGCTGTCTGTCTTTCTGTGATGGGCACAAGAGGGTGTCTTTTGGCTTTTGTGTTTTTGTTTGTAAAGGCGATTCCCTTCGACTGTCCACGCGGAACTGGTCGAAGTGGGCCAGCGAGGCCCGTGGGGTTCCTCAAAGGATGATTAGCCATGATTTGCCCGCTTCCGCGGTCTCCGTGGGCTACCTTGGGCGCGTGCTCTTCCAGCAGGTCTGGTCAATTACCGGCGCCTCCATCGCGAGCTTGTTTGATCAAAAGAAGCATATGGTGTTGCTTGTAGGCTGCGAGTAATCAGGGGAGGCAAAGAAGAGCTGATCCTTCGTCCCCGCTCCCCTGGCTTGTAAGGCTGCCGAGTGTCTGAAAAGGGAAGGGGGAGGGGGAAGGGAGAGAAAAAAAAAACTGCGCCAGGAGATTGTGTGGCCAAGTGGAAAGCGAGCCAGATCGGCTGCTGGCGTTGGCTGCAGCATATGCCACTCTCGGAGCCTAATCAGAGGCAGCCTGAGCCTGCGAAGGCTTTGGACCAATAAGGCGGTTGGCTTGGGCGAAGGATGGCTAAGGCTGACCTGGGTTTCCTCCTCCTGGGCCTTTCGGAGCGGCCCGCCTGCGTTTTATATGCGGCGAATTCCAATCTCGATTTTAACCTCGCCAGGCGTAAGCCAATACAGAGTTATGTTACGTGCGCTAAAACTCGGTGAAATCAATAGGCGGACATTTTTGACACACCCAGTGGGAAGCAAGTGCTACTGAGCAGCCCACCCCCTGTTTACACGGGTATAGGATTGGTTTATTAAGCGTGTTTGGTTGTGGTGGCCATTGACTTGAATATAAAACCCAATTGATTTCCAGTCGTTTGTTTAAGCCCACGTAAATGCGGAGGATCTGAGCCTTGCAGATTGTTCTTAGTGACGTTTACGCAGAAGTAAGCCCCTTTGATTTCCCTAAAGTAAAGTATAAGTTTGTATATGGATTTAGTGTACGTACTTCCGGGTAGGATTGTCGCCCTTCATGTTGCAAAACAAAACAAAACCTCCCACTGTGAGCAGGAGAAGGAAGAATGGGTAGGTGGGTGTGAATGGGGACTAAGGTAGTAGGACCATGAAGTCGTGATTCCCAAAATCATTACGGAAGTCCATCCGTGAAGTGCTTCTGCTTCAGCTCGAAACATCCCGCTTAACTATTTGGGGGATCGCAATCAAAGGCCGTCGCCCTTCCCGACCTTTCCCCCTTCATGCATGCATCTATGGGTGCTGCTGGGTCCTAATTGTAAACCAACTGCAAAACCAGCCTTCTCCAATGGCCTGGTAGGATTACGCCGCAGAAGTCCCTTGAGTGTCCTGGGGTTCTCTCTAACTAGCCTTAAACTTCTTGGTTGCCAACAGTTCTGCTTGGAAGCGCGGCGCTGCCACTGGATTCAGGGCTCTATGGACGTGACTGACTTCTTTCGTTTCTGAAGACGAGAAAAGATGTTCTGTCTCTATCTTTCCTATTTCTCACCAGTTCTAAAATAGTAGCGCCCTTCGTGAATAAGCTTGGGGGCTAATATTGAGTGTATCTGCTACGAACGGAGGTCTGGTTCTTCTGTCACGTGAATGGGATTGCAGCAGAACACGGCAGTTTAGGCACAGATAGACGCTGTGTCTATGATGCTCTGTGTGGAGAAGAAGATCGACTTTTCCTGTTCTACCTTTCCCAAGTCCCTGCCGGCTTGGCGAAAGGGTCGGACAAAGCAAGGAATGGCATTCCAGCCCTCCTATCGCATCTCTTCCCAGGCCACAGAGATCTTAAACTGGATTGGGAAGTACACCGATTTCCGTTCAGACAGCAGTTTCAGGACTCAGTTGCACCTTGTGTACGAGAGAGAAACCGAAACACTGCTACTAATGGAGCGGGAAAGGGGACGTAACCTCCTCCTCTAAGGACAGAAGCCTTACTGAAAGACGTTTAGTACATTTAAAGGTGAAAAGCTCTGGTTTATTTCCTCCTACGGCAGAGAGCGTGGGAGAAAAGTGACAGCCAGGCTGAACAAAACGATGACGCAATGGCTCAGGCTTCTACGTCAGCACAGCACCCTATTTGAGGACTGTGTGCCAACTTCATTGGAGTGTGTTAAGAAGCTGAGGGCTGTAGCTTGGTTGAGCCAGAAAAGGATTTGCAGAAGAGATATAAGATATATATTTAAAATATGGGGTGGGGGTAAAGCGACTCTTGTGTAAGTGATTTACTTATTCACAGACTGAAACCGACCAGACGGTCGTCAAGCCCCCGTTAATTTCCTCTCTACTGTATATGGATTTAGTAAATAATCATATGTACTAACAGCAAACTCAGATGGTCAAGGGCCTATCGGTATAGAAGCAGAAGAGGGTTATCCCTAAATAAGGTAGTGATTTTGAGCACATCCTAGGTAGACTGAAGTACAGTATATAAGTTTGTACTTTAAAAGGAGGGAAAAAAAAACATTTTACTCGTGCGCGCCTCAAAAGGGATCCTCAGCTTCTAGGACCTTAGGAAATGTTGCAAGCATAAAGACTGCGACTGGAGGGGGAAACGCCTGTCTTCGTCGTTCGCTGCCACCTTTTGTTGGGGAGGGAGGGACTTACTGTACTCTTCCAACCATTACTGTACCCTAAAACCCGGGTTTTCTCCATTGTTTTCTACTCGCACCTCTCAGTGGGGGGGGGGCTCTAAAGGAACTAGACGTCTAGCTGACTCTGAGTCTATCAGTAGGGTTGAGAGCAATTGCAACACAGAATATTGAAGGTGTCAGTTGAAGGGGAGGGGGAGGAAATTGGTCCGTTCAAGTCCATTAACGGGTTATAGTAAGTATCCTGGAGGGGGAAATTGGGGTTGGAGGAGATCATGCGAACAGTGAGGTTAAAAACGTCCCTTTCTTGGAGTATTCAGAGGTGTGTCAGGAAGAACACTCTCATACTCTGCAGAGCCAGTCTCCCCGAATATAAAATGAGAAAGCGGGAACAACAACAAGCCCCAAATCTCTGGTCCATTAGGACAAGGGAAGGGCGTAAGTTAGTGGGAAAGGAACCAAACCAAATCCTTACTTCCCCTCTGCCCCCAGGCCTGAAGAAAGACAAGGCTCCTCCTGCAGCAGGATGGCTGGAGGAGCCCTGAACAGCAGGAATCTCTTAAGGAATCTGGCGGCAACAATTTGTTGCACATGCCCCACTTGCCAATAATACTAATACTAATAATGCACAACTCCATTGTTACAGTAGCCTGCCCAAAGAGGAAGCCATGTTACCTGAACTAGAGATGGCTTAGTTATATGTTGGACTGGGACACACACACACACACACACACACACACACACACACACACACACACACACACACACAAGGAGTGAGTTAGGATAATGTGGTTTTACGTCTAATAATATCAAGCAATGTTTAGATTCATGCAATTATTTCTTAGGATGATAGATGTGTATAGATCGATGTACACAGCACACATGTAACCTTACACCTGTATGCGACTAGATAGACAGCTTAGCACCCTCTGCTAGCTGAGCACTGATAAACCGTCGCTTATAAGACGCTTGCAAATGTATCTTCCGATAATCATTGGAGCCAACTTAGTTTTAAGAGATGTCGTGCGATTCGAGGCGTGTCTACTCTGAAGTAATCCACAGTGAGTAAACTGAGAATTTTCTTCCAAGGAAGTTCTCGTAGGAATTGCAGCAGCCTTAAGTCCGCTCACTTCAATGGGGACTTAGAGGCAAGTGTTCCTGTTTAACCGTTTATGGATTGCAGCCGCGTACTGCATAGTGCAGATTTCACGTTGCAAAATGACCATTTTGACTGACAAGTGTGAGGGGCAGGTAGTAGGTGAAGCAAGAGAGAGGGATGATTCGGTAGGAGCCGGATCGAAGCAATGAGAGAGAACTGATCTCCGAAGGAAGTGTGGAGGGGGGGGGGGCTGGCGTGGGTGGGGGGCAGGGTTGCACGTCTGTTTAATTTTAATTTTGTGGGGATGCAGTAAATTATTTTTGGAGGTGCATCTGTTCTGTAGTATTTTTCCTCACCATTAATATTTTCATATTTATAATTGAAAACCTGTTCAAAATCCCCTGGCATTTTTTGATTGTTTGCTTTTTTTTGTGCAAATTAGCAGCGTGAGGGCTTCGCATCGTTTTTCCTGCTTCTGTCTTGAAGCGCCACGTAGGCGGGACACAGAAGACGAACCAGTCCTTTCTTTCTAAGGTCCGTGGTGCCCCCTTGAAAGTCCAAACCCCTGGGCGGGAGGAAGGGGGGGACGACGGGGCCCACAGATCTAGAGATCTCCCCGTTGGGTGGACGGTGTCCGGGTGGACTGAGCCGCCCCTTTGGGAAACAGGAGAGACCGGCCATCCGTCGCTCCACCCTCCAGGACTGCGGCTCTGTGCAATGTCATTTTTTCCTTTGTCAAGGTTGTGGGGGAAGGGAGTGAAAGTGTGGCCGAGGAATCTGCGAGGCAGGAAGGAGAAGGTGCCTGTCTTGCCTGCCTCATTGTTGTCTTACTTCTGGTGCTATTTCGAAAAGAAGTTTGCTCAAACTCGTGCACACTGTACAGCTTCTCGTGGCAGGCTGCTTCGTCTCAGCGACGCGGGTTACGCCAATTCCCGTCGATTGCACAATGCAACCGATCCGGTTCACTGTTGACTTGATGCGATGACCTCTGAAAGAGGAGGACACGCAAAAAGTCCACGCAATATTTCTGGAAAAAACGAAACAAACATTTATCGGCATATTTTTAGTTAAAATAAAGAACAGCCAGGATTGGGGGAGGGGGGCGGATGGAAACGTCGGATTTTAGATATTTAAAGGTTTTACTCAGTTTGAATCGAGTAAATCAGTTTGATTCAGTTTGATTCGAGTCGTTAACAGGAGGATCTTCTTCCGCTGCGTAGGTCCTTTATCTAAAATCGTTTAGCATTTCACTATCAGTAAGCGTAAACTATTTTTTTTAGGTAGAAAAGTAAGAGTAGTAAACACACACACACACACACACACACACACACACACACACGTACGTTTCCCACGTGGACCAGTGATTTAATGCTGTTTTTCTTGCTGCTAAGGGAAATGATTGAGCATTGGGTTTCAATGTTTATTTTCTTACAGACGTTTTTCTCATTTAAAAGCCTTTAAACTGCCTCCCTTTGTTTAATTCCAGTTTTGATGTGGACTTGAAATGTGAAGTGCAGAACGAAAGCTCTAGCATAACTGCTGCAAAATCAGATTTATAGTCGCGCAAAACAGATCTCAGGCTGATTGGCAAAACCATAATTTCTCGGGGAAACGCCGTTTGTATCGTCAAAGTAAAAATTATGACCAAAAACTAACGATTAAATAAATGTGCGGTTGATTTCATCGATAGTATAATTAGCACGTGGTGGAATAACTCATATGTGTGCCCCCCCCTTTCCCTTTGATGGATTTCTGGGCGAAATGTGAACAATTCCTTCTCTTTTGTTGTTAGCATGAAAAACCGTAGAGCCATAACATTTTATAGCCCGATTAAATGGAATTGTGCGTTTTCCTGGTAAAATACGACTTTGTTTTCTAATGATGAATCCATATATGTTCCCCACGATTCTCTTAATAGTGGTGTTTATTTGGATAAAACGGATTTTACAGATACATAAACACAGGTTTTTTTTAAAAAAATATGGCACATTATTAACCTATTGGATTTGATTGCTTTCAAGACAGGGAAAATAGAATAGGGGGCGCGCGCGCGCGTGTGTGTGTGCGCGCGCGCGCGTGCGAGGGGGGCCACAAAGTCCCTATGCATGAGGTTGTGTGGATTTGGGATTGAAGCCATTTAAGCCTGCATAGGGACTTAGTGGCCACCTTGTACATGTAAAAACTTCGTTTATTTTTGTTTCATGAAAAACTCCCAAAGATCCGCTGGTGAAATGAAAATGTCAATTACGATTGTATATCCTATTTAAATGAGACCAGCTGCGGCGGTACGTACCATTCAGATTCTAGCAGTTATGTTTGGGATTGGTGCGTACGACAGATAGATACTGGGCGTTGTAGCTAGCAAGGCAGGGAGCCTGCACGAACGAAACCTCCTCCTGGTCCTCCTAGGGAATTGTGTGTCTGCCTTCCGTGAGTAGAGTTTCCATCGCCATCATCCCAACCCGCTTTTCAGCCGATAATGGACTTGGAGGCTTTTTCTTTTCCGTACAGAACAACTCGTCTTTACACACAGATCCTAAAAAATCCACGGATACGTGGAGACCGGAAGACGCCCAGAATCTGAGCGTAACGCTTACAAGGACCGACAGTGTGATCACCCGCACTTAACCTAAAGTCGCAGGAGTTTACACCATTGGATCCAAGTATTGCGCGCTTTGTCAGGAGCGTGGATCGATGCAAGAGTATGTATACGTCATCCTGTAATGAGCCTGCGTGGATCCTCAGACCAGTCGTGAAATAGCAATCCCTGGATTTGTACTCTTCGCTTCCTGTCGACTTGACTTCAAATGCTTCTGCTTTCCTTGTGAGGGTGGAGCTATGGTGGGTGCGTCCAATTAGATCTATCCTAAGGCCCGCAAGAAAGAGACAAGAAGTGGCAAAAGCGCGATGGAGCCTGGAAAAGAGTTCTTTTGTGAGGTCTGAAATAATGGTTTGGACCAGTCACACTCTCTCAGCCTAACCTCCCTCACAGGGTTGCTGTGACCATAAAATGGGAGTGAGTGGGAAGAAGCATGTATCGCCCTGAGCAACTTGGGTATAAAATGTAATACATGCATAACATAAGTGGCTGCGTTCAGAAAGACCGGCAATGGCCAATATCCCCCATAACAGGCTGCACTGCAGGGAAGGGCTCCACGTGGTGGGGAAGGGGCGGGGCCCAGCAGTACGCATGCATGCGTCTCTAAAACCTGGCGAGTGGCGACAACCTCAGTCGCGTTGTGTTCTTAAAGAGAACGACCTTATTCTATATAGGTAGTAGAGCCACAGCTCTCCTTCCCTTTCTCATCTAAGTCGAGAGCGTGAGAGACGCAGAAGTTCGAACACGTTATTTTATACATACATGTATTTTAAAACTTATATGATGACGATGACGACTATGATCTAAAATAGTAAGCATCTCCTTAGCAAAATCTCTTCAAAAGAGTTCTTTCAGTTTCTTCCCACCTTATCCTAGCAGCACCGTTTGCTCAATCAACATTCTTAATATAGAATAATAGAGTATTTTTTTAAAATGCCTTTTTCTATTTCGAGTCATGATAGGTTATGGTTCTCTGTTATTCTAACCTAGGCCAACTTGTTTGACAGGCTTGCAAACCCAAACGTCCTAGGACCAAGTCGAGTCGGTTCATTTTCATACGTATCCAAAGCACCGAAACAAAGGGAGACCTTTCTCAAGAAGTGAGCAAATGCCTCAATAAATTGAACGTCGTCAGCTTAAAATTATTGTCCTCGGGGAAGAAGCTGTAGCTGTTCAAATCGAGCCAGAAGACTGGGCTAGAAACAGATGCCAGTCCGTCCAAGAGCTGCTGTGCCGCCAAATCTGTGCATGTTGACTCGGGAGTAAGTGTTTCAGGGTCCCGTGCAACGTACTGACAGGCAAATGTAAAATGCTCTGGATTCGCTGGTTTGTGAGGGGCAGCCTTAACTGTGGCGTTGGACGCGGTCTTTTCCCTCGTTGCAGTTGGGGCTGAAAGGAGGAGAGGAGCACAGGCGGGTTGGGCGTTGGGCGCGTTTCGAGACTTTCGCCAGAAAACACTTTCCCAAACACCGATCCAATTGAACAGCAGCATGACTTGGGTTTCGGAGAAGCCGGAGTGCCGACGGGAATCCTTCGCTCTAGTTCAGCGTCTCAGCCTGGTTAACCGCTGGCACAGCAACCAGGAGCGAGGCGTCGCTTTCGGGCCTGTGCGGAGGGGGGGGGGGGATCGGTGTCTGTCCGGTATCCCGTATCCGCTGTATCTTGCCCTCGCAACTCAGAGAGACCAGCCCGGAAACTGCGACAGGAAACCCCCCCGGGCCGGGGGGGGCACACACACATGTGCCCTAGAGTTTCTATCAGTCCGGCGAGCTAGTGGCTAATCCTGTAACAATGAGAGGCCGATCCACAGGCTACTGAAGCAGAAGTCAAGGGATTTTTGACGGTAGAGATTAATTTATCTCCGGGAATGCACTGTGAATTTGGCTGTTTTTCAGTAATTAGGAGAAAGTTATCATAATTTTCTTATTCCAGTTGTGGTCCATCGAAGCGCTGTGCTAGATTTGTGAGCCTGTCTCATCCCCGACCACCAGGAAGTGTTAAACCTGAGTGCTCTGACCTACAACCCAGTTAACTCGAAAGGCAACAAGCGGCCAGTTCTCACATAGATGGTCCAGTTCGATCTGGTCTGTACCATTTTCGACTGCAGGTGGGGGAATAGCATGACTGAATGTTTCTCCATCCCAAAATATCCCCTGCACATAGACAGAGTGTGTGTGTGTGTGTGTGTGTTTGTGTGTGTGTGTGTGTGTGTGTGTGTGTGTGTGTGTGTGTGTGTGTGTGTGTGAGAGAGAGAGAGAGAGAGAGAGAGAGAGAGAGAGAGAGAGAGAGAGAGCGAAACTGACAGACAGACAGACAGACAGACAGACTGCAGTCTAAATCACTTAGGCCAGACACAGGTTTATCCCCCTCAGTGGGAGCTGTAACCATCCCAAGGACTTCACATGATATAGTGACCTTGCTGAAGCTAAATAGGCTGTCTAGCCATTGCTCGGGTGCGTGATTGCCTAGGCTAGGAACACCTATGTATGCCACCTTGAGTTCCATGATGGAAGAAAGGTGGGATACTGATGTAATAAATCAACCAAGCAAAGGCCAAGCTGAAGCTGTGATCAAAGAATATGGATCATAGCTGCTTGACTGGACAGGTTGATGGGCCCTGAAGAGTGACTCCCCTATTGGGGTTACAGTAAAACCTTGGATTGAGAGTAACTTGGTTTGAGAGTGTTTTGCATAACAAGCAAAAAAAATTAATAAATTTTAACTTGATTAACAAGCGATGTCTTGCATTACAAGTAGGTTTTGGAGCCCGAGGAGCAGCTGCTCCGGGCATGGGGCGCTATGCTCAGGCTCCGCCACTGAACGGCTGCCTTCTCACGCCGCCCTTACGATCGTGCATAGAAGGAAAGGCGGGGCCCGTTACGCCTCTGCGAGTAGTCTCTTCGCTGCGGGATTGTGGGTAATCGTCTCCCAGTCTCAGTCCAGTGAGCCAACAGATAGCAATGATCCTGTTACTGATAGACTTCCTACACAATAATGTCCTACACAATAACGTTCGTGATAGACGTTCTACACTCCTCCTTCTCTCCTCTCTCTCGTCTCCCTCACACCAGCCATGATTCTTTTCAAAGGTAAAGTGCAGGTTAATTTGTTTTATTTTGACTTTATACTGTATTTTGTATTACTGTAATCATTTTTATATGATTAAATGGTTGTGGAACGAATCATCTGAGTTTCCATTATTTCTTATGGGGAAATTTGCTTTGATATATGAGTGCTTTGGATTACAAGCACGTTTCCGGAACGAATTATGCTCGCAATCCAAGGTTTTACTGTATTTCATTTTGTTCCCCCTTGCACCCAGGCAGACTGCTATACTTAGCTAAATAAACACACGAGGCATAGGCTGAGTGAAGTTGCAAAAGAAGAAATAGTTTGCTCATGGTTCAGTTCATATATACAGCATCTGGTTAAGACCAGAGATTACTCTAATTTAGGATGGCATGCCCCTATGGCTGGCACACCCTGCATGAGGTATGCTGGAAGATGGCCGCTGGGCTCCAGCCCAGCATGGCACGTCTTCCCTCGTTGGCAGTCAGAAGAAGAAGAGAGCTAGACTGGGTAGCAGAAGGAGGAAATAGGGTCAGGGAGCCACACCCCTTCTTTGAATCACAGAGACTGAGGTCAAGGTAAAAAAAGGTCTTTCAGGTTTCCAGATGACACACTGCCCCCCAGTGTCCAGCAGCCGAACGCTGCCCATCTCCAACACCCCTTCTCAGCATCGGATGCTTGAGTCCACGATGCCCGACTCTGCTCGCAGACTCTGGAATCAGTCTCTTCGTAAAAGTTTCTTCATAGTTCACATGTACTTTTGTGAAAAAAATGCTTTGGCAACTAGTCTCGCTCTGTGGCGTTCTAGTCCCCCTTTTTATTTCCTGTTGTGCTCATCTTTCCACTTACTTACTTCATCTGTGGGCATCCCTTTCAGTTCTTCGCATGACTCTGGCTTGCGCTGCAACAACGACTTTGTGAGGTAGGTCACTCCAAGCCGTGCAGATGGTACGCCTCTGTTTTCTCTGGATGAACGTCTGGGTTGCTGATCTGGAACCTGGTCTGCATCATTGGCGACGTCTGGCTCCTCCAGCTCAACTTCCCCAGCTGTGTCCCCTTCTGCTGGCGTACTGACCTCTGGATAGTAAGCTGGTACATATATTAACTGATCATCTGCTACTGGTGATTCCTCTATGAAAGTCTGGCGCTTGTCAGCCTGTTTGTGCTCTTTAAAGTAGAGCCTATGATGAACTGACACATGTCCAGTCTTTAAATCCATTATTCTATAGCCAGTGGATCCTCGTGGATAGCCTATAAAGATCCTATAAAGATCCCTCTCGCACAACACCAGAACCAGGGGACATGGACTAAAATTGAGTGGAGGGAGAGTTAGAATGGATAAAAGAAAATATTTCTTTACCCAGCGTGTAATTCATCTGTGTAACTCCTTGCCACAGGATGTGGTGATGGCACCTGGCCTAGATGCCTTTAAAAAAGGTTTGGACAGATTCATGGAGGAAAAGACCATCACAGGTTACAAGCCATAAGCAACCTCCTGGTTTTAGAAGTAGGTTTTCTCTGTGCCAGGTGCAGGGGAGTGGAAGCAGGAAACAGGTTATTTTGTTGTCTTGTGCTCCCTGAGGCATCTGGTGGGGCCACTGTGTGATACAGAAAGCTGGACTAGATGGGCTTTTGACCTGATCCAGCGGGGCTCTACTTATGTTCTCTAAGGTCTAGTTTGGAGCTCTTTTCTCGTGGCACATAAGTATAAACTCTGCACCCAAAGACTCTCAGATGTTTTGTGCTTGGTGCTTTCCCATGCCACAGTTCATATGGGGTTTTGCTTGCACCTTTTGTGGGTAATTTGTTCTGCAGATAGTTAGCTGTAACTACTGCATCACCCCAAAATTTATTAGGTAGTTCTGCATCTGCAAGCATTGATCTTGTCATCTCTAAAAGACTTCTATTCTTTCTTTCTGCCACCCCATTCTGTTGTGGAGTGTATGGTACTGTTAGTCTCAGTAGCGTCGTATAATGGGGGGCCCTGCAGCGCTGGGCCCCAGGCGCCAAGTGGGCGGGGGCGCCGACGCCTCCAGGGCAGCTCAGTGTGCAGGTGGGAGTGGAGGAGACACACTGAGAACAGGGGATGTGAAGGGAGGGCAGGGAGCGAGGGAGGAGGCGCAGCGGCAGATCGCTCCGCACGGGAAAGCCTGGTGAGTGACGAGCGACCGGGGCCTGCCTGCCTTCCATGGTGGGACAGAAAGGGGGAGCCGCCGCGCCGCATGGACAGGCTCTCCGCCCAGCATGAGAACGACGGCGGTGGTGGCGGTGGCGGCGGCAGCGCGGGAAAGGGAAGGAGGAAGGGCAGAGGCGGGGGCGCGCGCTCTGCCTCTCTCTCGTTGCCTTCCATCCCCAGCCCCCTTCACGCTTGCGGTCCCCCCTCCCCATCCATCCATCCAGTCATCGGCACCGATGGGGAGGGGGAGCGCGAGCGTGAAGGGGGCTGACAAGGGTGGGAGCGTCTTCGCTCACCTCTGCCTGCCTGTCTCATTTCGTTCGTCGTTTCCCTTCGTCTGCGGGCTCCAGCTCTGCGCTGCTGCACTCGCAAAGTGTACCGCGGCGGCTTCTGAAAGGGCAGCTTCTTCTTTCTGCCTCCCTCAACTCAGCCAGGCTTCGGTCTTCTTCAGGAATGTCGCTCATGCCTAAAAATAGCCGGTTTTAAGGGGGGGTGAGATGCAGAGAGACAACGCGAGCAAGAGCGAAGGAAATGTGCGTCGCATCGCATGCCTGCCATGGAGTTCTGGGGAGCACCTCAGCGCCAGCTGCCGCATGGCTGCGGGCGCCCTGTCCAGTGGTCCACCACCACCTCGAAAGCTGGAGCGCCTGCCCGCAGCCATAAACCCCCCACCTTTATTTAAATAAATAAATAAAACATGAACATTGTGCCCCCCCCAAATCGCCGGCAGCGCCAGGGAGTGTACAGGAGGAGCAAAAGGGAGGGGCGAAAAGTTGAGGATGTGCCCCTAGTAATTTTTGGGCTAGCAACGCCACTGGTTAGTCTGTATGCTATTCCTTGCTCTTCAAGGTATGTTTGTGTCTGGTGTGACAAGTACTCACCACCATTGTCACTCTGCAGCTCCTGAGGTTTCCTTCCAAACCTGTTACTCACAGCTGCCACGTATTTCTTGAGCATGTCAAGAGTCTCACTTCTTTCCTTGAGTAGATAAATCACAGTATACTTTGAATAATCATCAAGAAAAGTCAATGTGTATTTATTCTGCCCAATGGAGGGCGTTTGGATTGGGCCACACAGGTCAGTGTGAACAAGTTCTAACACTCTGCGTGTGCATTTCTCAGTTCTCTCTGGAAAAGAAGATCGTGTGCCTTTGGCTTTTACACAAGTTACGCACCTGTCTGGATGATTGCTACAGCGTGTTACCTGTGGACCTTCTGCTAGGTCTCTTCTCTGCAGATCCAGTATGGCGTTGATATCCCTTTGTCCATACCTTCTGTGCCACAAGTCAGCGCATTCTCTGGTGCAACGTTGCTGTGCAGACATCACTTGCTCGTGTTGCTCTGGCATATCTAAAACAAAAACTCCTTCCTGCTCAGATCCCTGAGCAATTAGTATGTCATCTTTTAATATGCTGCGTTTGCCCTCTTTAAATATAACTGTCAGTCCTTGTTTGTTTAGGGCAGACACACTCAACATGTTTTGGTGCACTTCTGGGGCAAAAATCACTTCATTTGCTATGACTTCATTTGTTTCATCACCTGAAAGGCATGTAATTTTTCCTCGTACCTTTCCATGATTGTCTATCTTTCTGCCATCTGCAACTGAGATGTCTCCTGTACATTTTTTGTCCAATTCCTGGAAAAATTCTATTTGTGAAGTCGTATGGCTCGAACAGCCTGAATCAATAAGCCAATGAGAGGCTTTGTTTTGATTCTGAAAATGCTCCAGACCTAGGGCCTTCTGCTCTCTGAGGGAAAAATTGCATTGTTCTCTGTATTTTTTATTCTTCCCTGAAGAATTCTGTGGGCTGTTATCACCCCCCTTCTTTTTGTAATTCTCTCTTTTGTCTTCAGCTGGGCTGCTTGAGCTCAGTGAGGAAAGGTGTGAATTCCTCCCTCTCCTATCTGTCTGCCCACATGACCCTCCAATCCACATGCAAAGCAGATCAGGGTTTTTCCTTTGTTTCGGGAATTGCTTTGCATTCTGTAACTTGATCCAGAGTACTGCTTTGAGGGAGCACATTCATTGCCTAATTCTGTTAGGATTTTTGAATATTCCTTCTTCTCCCTTCCATGAACTGCACTTCTAAATGGAGCAAAAATTCTGTCATCCAAAGAGCCCAATAAAATTGCAGTTCTCTGATCCTCATCAAAATTAAGCCCCGTTATGGCTAAGTCATTAAACATTTGAGTTAGTTTACTGCAGTGAATTTCGTAGTCCTCCTTCCTAGACAGCTTGAGTCGGCATAGCCCATCGGTCAAGCTGCATTGTTCTTTCATGCCTACTTTCTGGTATCTTTCCTTAAGAGATTCCATCATGTCAGCTGCTGTCTGGGCCCCTGTTGCATATGGCCTTGATTCTTCAGTTAGCGTTCTGAAGATCAGATGTTGGGCTGTATTATCTGCACAATCCCATTCCTCTTTTGCTTTGGCTGTGCTACCTTCCGTTGGCCTTTCTTGACTCAATACAAAGAAGACCTTATTCATCTTTAATTCCCCTTCTATCATGCGTTTCCAGTCCTGGAAAGCTTTGGGGTTTAGCTTCATCAAGCCAAATCTCCTATTCTCAGCCTTGCTGCTGCCATCGTTAGCTTTTAAGCAAGTCTAGTCTTTAAAAAATGGGTGGGGAAAATCTCTCTCTCTCTCTCTCTCTCTCTCTCTCTCTCTCTCTCTCTCTCTCTCTCTCTCTCTATCTCTCTCTCTCTCTCTCTCTCTCTCTCTGTGATTAGAGTTGATTCTTTACATGCAGTGTTTGCGTGGACTGGGCCCATAACCTATTGGGGTTATTTCGTTTTGTTCCCCCTTGTACCCAGGCAGACTGCTATACTTAGCTAAATAAACACACGAGGCATAGGCTGAGTGAAGTTGCAAAAGAAGAAATAGTTTACTCACGGTTCAGTTCATATATACAGCATCTGGTTAAGACCAGAGATTACTCTAATTTAGGATGGCGTGCCCCTATGGCTGGCACACCCTGCATGAGGTATGCTGGAAGATGGCCGCTGGGCTCCAGCCCAGCATGGCACGTCTTCCCTCGTTGGCAGTCAGAAGAAGAAGAGAGCTGGGTAGCAGAAGGAGGAAATAGGGTCAGGGAGCCACGCCCCTTCCTTGGATCACAGAGAGGTCAAGGTAAAAGGTCTTTCAGGTGACCAGACAACACACTACCCCCCCCAGTGTCCAGCAGCCAAACGCTGCCCATCTCCAACATCCCCCTCCCCTCCCCCAATTCTCCAAATCATTTTTCAGAACAAACAAACCCGATTGCCAGACTCAGTTGTCCTCTTAAAAGAAACTCCGTCTAGTGTCTAGTTTCAAATGTAAACTCTTGGGGAGCATGCTCCTCTCCGATGATTTGATTCATGAAACTCTGGTGTACAGGGCTGGTACTGTATAAAATGCTGGTGCTGTATAAAATGAATAAGAAGCACTAGAATAATTGAATTGATTTCATGGGGCGTGGGATAAAATTGATTTCAGGGGCACGGGGTACACAGGGAGAGAGTACGGTTGCAGCGAGTCTCCTAAGCAAGCTCATGGCACTGACTGTTGTTTGCGCAATTCTCCTCTGCCCAAATATAAGAAATTCTGGCTCCGTGTATGGTAGTGGCATGGAGAATGTCCTAGGTCATGGTTCTCAACCTGTGGTACGAGTACCCGGGTACACGGACCAATGGCAGGGGGTACACCAGAGCCTGTCCCTTATCAGCATCAATCAGTAGTTAATTACTTGTTAATTAGAACTTAAATGCAATCCCTGTCTGTCTGTCTGTCTGTCTGTCTGTCTGTCTGTCTCTCTCTCTCTCTCTCTCTCTCTCACACACACACACACACACACACACACACACACACACACGAGTTAAGTAAGACTTTTTCACATTTAAAATTGTTTTAGTACTTTTTATTTAATGATTAATTAGTTAATTAATTGATTGATTAATCCAATTAATTAGCAGGGGGTACTTCAGAAAATTGGACTGTGATAGGGGGTACCCAGGCCTCCAAAGGTTGAGAACCCCTGTCCTAGGTGGTTTTAGACAAGCCAATATGGGGCTGGCAAAGTTGGCTGGCATTGCAGAGTGATTTGATGTAGAAAAGCTGAAGATTAGCGTGTGCTCCCATCCACAAACTCCTTAAGACAAAGGGATTTGTTCACCAAGCCCCCCCGCCCCCAGCATTACTTGTCACCACGGTCTTCTTTGAAAATGGAGCCCTTTGCCAAACCGTTGCATTTTGAAAGCTTACACGAACAAGTTACAACTCTTAGCTACTTTGATTTATTTACTTATTTATTTTAAGTTTTCTATACAGCCTTTCCGCCAAGGCAGTTAACAATGGGAAACGACAATAAAACAAAGTTAAATCATTATCTGATAATTTTGAAAATTGTGTTTGAAAATGAACAAGCTATTTGGAGGGAAGGCGAGGCCAGGTTTGACTCCTGGAAAAGGTTTCTTAATTCTAGAGAAGTCATACTTTTTAATCATTCTTAAACATCTTAATTTCAGGCATGTTTGCTGGGATGCAAGTCCCATTGTGTTTCAAAGGGTCCACTCCCAGAAAAGTGGATATAGAAGAAGACTGGTCTGCATGGTGTGTGTGTGTCATCGCCCCCCTTTTATCATGCAGTCCCATTTGGGAAAATCTGGTGAAAAACCAGGGCTAAGTTCAAATGAAACCCTCCAAGGGACACTCTCATGCTTGCAGGGGAAGGGGGCTCCACCCCACCCACACCCAGTGTGTTGAACTCAGGTTAGTCTCCTTTTTGTGTTCATACAACCTGGGCTTAACGGACACGGAAGAGGAGACACCCCCCCCCCAAATCTTCCTCAGTGGTTCAAGTTCAGGGCGAGCCTCTCGCCCCTTTTGCATTGTTGTCGTATGGAAATCAAGGGACGTGTTTGCCATGCCGATCAAGTTAGAAATCAGCCTTTCAATCTTAGAGCCGGTATTAGGGATTCACTGGGCTCTGAATCGAGCTGTAAAGCCTACGCATGTTTGAGAGTCCCATAATAATAATAATAATAATAATAATAATAATAATAATAATATTTCCGGTATTTATATACCACCTTTCTTATCATTGGATTTCTCCTTTGACTTTAATTCAAGGCAGTTTACACAGGCAGGCAATTCTAAACCAAACGGATTTTACATTACAATAAATGTCCTAATCTTTCCTAGGATGCTTCTTTCTGTGTGGCCTCTTTGCTGGCATTCACCTCCCACACGTTGACTGACAGGCAACTCCCTCTCATGGTCGGAGCACCATCCACTTCTGTGGGACTTATTTCTGATGCCTAATATTGGACTATGTTCTATGAAGCAGTGACATGTTGTTTACTCGGAAGTAAGTCCCGTTGCGTTCAGTGGGCGTGACTCCCAAGTTAGTAAGAATGAGATTGCAGCCTCAGTCAACCTTAGGTACTACTGCTTCAGGAATCTTTTACTTTGGATTAATTACCCAGCAATAAAGTGTATATGTAAATGGCCACATTGGGAGCCTGTTGAAATCCATTGTTAGGCGCCAACTCATCAGATGATCTATTTTGAGGTATGGAGGAGTACTGTGTGTGTTTATTAGCCAGAGATGCCAAAACCAGTGTAACAGTCTATTTAGAACAGATAAAAATCCAAATCGGTCACTGATTGCTGAAATCAAGACAGGGTAGGAAGAAGTGGCTGGAGCAGACAAAATACGGTCTGATCAAAACATCAAATGATCAGTTCATGAATAATTGGTTCAGGTTATTATTTCAGGCACTATCATTCCGGGCCGGCTTGGGTGTGTGTGTCATCGTCTTAGAAGGATGCCGCCATCTGGAGTAAAAGAGAGACCATTCATTTATCAGCGAGGAATACAGTCTAACCTTGTTTTGCTTCTACTACAGGTTGATAGTGGCAGTAGTGGTAGTGTAAATGTTTTCCTATATTCCAGTAAAGTAACATTCTATTACAACTGTTACTACTTCTAGAAAACAATGCAGTAGATATACCTGTACTATATAGAGAAACTTGTATAGCATGACAACTGACGTTTAGGTTGCAATCCTAGACCTACTTAGTTGGGATTAAGTCCCACTGAACTCCTTGGGATTAATTCTGAGCAGACATGCATAGGATTGTGCTGCATATTTAGTCGTAAATTAAATAATTGAGTTAGTAGTATAGTAGCCCTATGCATCTGTCCCTACATAAGCGTTTCCTCAGACCATAATTCTACTAGTACTATCCGCTGGTAGTTTTTATTAAGAAATTCACCTACAGCGTTGTATTTGCGTTGTCGAAGAGCCACAAACCCAAGAGGAAATGTAATGCAATGTTAACTGCTTGTGTACAACAATGAAATGCTTTAAAACTACTGTTAGAGGAGTAGTAGTAGTAGTAGTAGTAGTAGTAGTAGTAGTAGTAGTAGTAGTAGTAGTAGTAGTAGTAGTAGTGGTGGTGGTGGTGGTGGTGGTGGTGGTGGTGGTGGTATACAAATTTGTAGCAGTAGAATAAGTAGTAAATATTTCATTTTCTCTTGGATTTGCCTCTGTGCCAGTGCAAAAGCAATGAAAGAGTGGGTGAATGTCTAGGTAGAACTTCCATGGGGGTAAACTACCCCTGTTGTATCATACCTTTCTATTATATAAGGTCTTGCACACAGAGCCTGTGCCTCATAGTGGTTAGAGCTCAGCCCGCAGCCTAACTCATGTCGCCAGCGGTTGTGAGGATAAAAGGAGGGGGAGGAGCCATATACACAGTCCTGAGCTCATTGGAGGAAAGGCAGCATATAACTGTGTCAACAAATGTATTTCGTTGTGAGTTTGGGCCACTGTGGGAAGCAAAATGTCTTCATTGTGGGGAGAAGGTGTTCTCCACCCCTTCTGTAACACAAGGGGATTTATTTCTGAGGAAACATGTGCAGGCTTGGGCAGTGCATATCAGGGCCTCCAAGAGGAATTTTATCAGGGGATACAAAGTTTCTTTTGGGCCCCTTCTCAAAGAGGAAAGGGGCAAAACAGGGTAAGGGGAGGGCAGCAAAGGCTGGAAAAGTCTCCAGAGCCCAGGCTTCTCAATGTGGCGCCCAGATCTACCTGCCCAGTAGGTAGACCTGGCCTCCTGGTTGGCCAGGCCTCTGTTTTTCACTCTCCATGAGGCCAGCTGAGATCCCAGGAAATTTCTGTGCCCCCCTCCTTTGGCTCCTGGGCCCCCTTTTTGACTCTGGGCCTGGGTACAATTTATCCCCTTTACCCCCCTCTCTCATGATGGGCCCTGAAGGTAGGCAAGTTGGCAACAACTCCACAGGGAGGGTCTTGTTGAAAGACCCCTCTGGGGAGACCTGAGAGGGGATTCCAAACCTGGAAGCCCCATCTCGCTCTTTTGCCTGACTCGGAGTAGGAGACGGTCAGCAAAAGCGGCGGCGCTGCAATGAGGCCACCCAGCCCCGAGGCTGGAGAGGAGAGCAGCTGCCCGGACACCACTGGGGATGGAGGGAGTCGGCTGCTCCTCCTCATCCCGCCGGCCTAGTCAACGGTGCCTGTGGGATTAGGTCAATTGGAGTGGATCTCCTCCGCCTCATTTGGTTACTAATTGGTTTCTTGTTTTAGAAATCGAAATCGCATTTTCATGAAATTACAAAGACTGGGCAGGCAGACCGTGAAGGTAATGGGGGGGGGGCGGGGGGGGAATCCGGGGTTAGAGAGTCAGTCTTTGAATAGAAATCGGAGGGAGAGCAACAACAACAGCGGAACTTCCCCAGGCTTTTCAAGAGAAACGTGAGCCGGCAGAGAAGCCTTAGATCCATAATAGATACATCCCCTTCCAAGGCTACTTATGTAAATATGATAAACCAGGCTCAGCTTCGGAGGAGGCGCGGAAGAGACATTTTTGATCTAGGAAGGTTAAGATAGCGCAGCTTGGAAATCTTCCCAAATAGATTATGTTTTCCCTTTTTGTCTTCGACCACTTTAGCCGGGAAAATCCCCCTTCAGCCTTCAAGCGCTTCAGTTCCTCCTGCTTTTCCAGTTTTCCTTTCTTCTGCGGCGGCTGCTGCTTCTCTCGGCCTCTCTCCAAATTACAGGAGAAAGCTTCAGATCTCCTGACTGGCCTAATCTCAAAGCAAAAGGGAGATCTGCTTTTCTCGCTTTCTTTCTTTCTTTCGTTTTTTAAAAAAGCAATTAGAGGATTTGCAAAAAGTTGGCTGCGGTAGGTCAAGTGCAACACACACACACACACACACACACACACACACACACACACACACACACACACACACACACACACACACACACAACACGCGGTTTCCCCTACTGGTAAAATTGTACGTTAGAAGCAAGAAACAGACGTGGAGAATGTTTTTTCTAAGACAAGGAAAACCCCAGGGCAGAAGCCAGAAGGTACCTGAGGCTGCAGTGCTAGCACCACTCACTTGGGAGAAAGTCCCGTGGAAACTCAGCGTGACTTTATTGCTCGTACAAATCGCCTCTCTGCAAAGTACGTTTTTTTTTTAAGAATGGGGTTTTAAATTCCATTTATTTCAACTAGACAAAAAATTCATTTCAAAACTCCAGTCATGCATCCAAAGCACAAGTCTATGCTTGTCTACTCAGAAGTAAGTCCCATTGTCTTCAATGGGGCTTACTCTCAGGAAAATGTGTATAGGATTGTAGCCTTACTTAGCAATTAATCCCATTGAATCTAGAAAGACTTACTTTAGAGTAAAGCTTGGGATGCAAGGCCAATGATCTGAGCATATTTCCTGTAGAGTAAATCTTATTAAATTTAGTGAAACTTACTTGAGAGGAAACAATGTTGAATTTCAAGTTAATTGGCCTTAGATGTACAACTAAGTGAAGACCAGTCAAGAAGTCTACGTGCGTTTGATATGACAGCCTCATTTCCTGAGCATATCATTTACTAGGACAAAGGCGATTAAGGGGGAACCTTACTGAAACTTGGCGCAGCAGCAGTATGGCTCTCTGAGGTTGCAGGGGGAGCAAAATGGCCTTTCTCTCCTGCAGTGCTTGTAGTCTCTCTCCAGAGAGGACCACTGTGGGAAACAAGATTCTGGAGTAGATGGGCCTTTGGCCTGATTCAGCAGGGCGTTTCATATGTTCTTACCTAAGTGTCATTGAGTTTCATAGGATAATTTTGGCGTGAGAGTTCGAATTAAAGGCCTCTTCGAACGGTGAATTCGACGGAAAGTGCTGATGCAAAGGACGGGGACGTCTGGCGTGTATGTACCCCAACCCCCAGCCCGGTCTCACGTCATGTGGCAGAGTTTGGCTCTTAGGACGGCAAGCAAAACATTTGTTCAGAAAACATTAACTTGGCCCAAGCAGTTTGGTGGAGGGAGGTTTCCACCGCGAGCAGGAGAGGCGTTCAACGCTGCGTGGATAAAATGGGCCCAAAGTTAACTTGTAATGTAGCAGAGCTGTTCATTAACCCTCAAGGGCGGGGGCCGGGTCTCCTCTTTCAGCAGCCGAAGACTTGGTAGCCCCTTCTCTCTCTCCAGTCAGATTAATCAATAACTTGCCAAACCCCGACGGAATAGCCCAGAGCTTGGGGTGGAAGGAACACCTGGACTGCTTTGGGTGGCGAAGGCAGATTGTCAAGGTGGGTCCTTCTGGATCCCAGGAGAAAACCACAGGCGCGATGTTGCTTCTCTGGGCTTCAAGGGTTTGGGTTCCCTCCTGCCGTTCCCCGCTTAGGACGTCGGAGATGCTGCCGGTCTCTCCATTCATAATGCCATCAAACAAAAAGTCCGCCCGTGTCTCGGGCAGATGTGGAGCCACAAAATTGGAGAAGGCTCTGGCAAAGGCAGAGAGCGCAGAGCGAGGGTGCAGAGAGACGCTCCAGTCTCATCCAAATCACCGCGCGTCGGGTACTTCTAGTGACAGGTCCCCGTAATAAGGGACTTACTCCTGAGTAAATAAACATGCATAGGATTGGGCTGGGCTCTAAGGCTGGAAGCCTCTTCACGATTTCCTTGGGGGAAAAAAATCCCTTTGGCGAACCGCGGGATTCACTTCCCAGTAGTAGCCCTGAAGCGGGCTGCAACTGCAATCCAATGCACACGTACTAGGGAGGAAGTCCCGCCTTGATCAATCAGCTTTGGAGCCTGCCTGGTCCTGTAGAAGGAAGTTGGAGGCCATGGGCTGGATAGCCCCCCCCCCCCGATTTATGCGTATAATATTCATCACTCTCTTGCCGTGTACGTATGAAACACTCATCATTCTACATCTAACACCACAAACAGAGCTAAGAGCTTCCTTTTCTGATGGGAGACTAGACTAGGCCGGACTGGCTTTTCAATCCAACGCCATTGGGCGGGAAATACTTTGAACTTTGGCTTTCCCTTGTGACCCTCCCTCCCACCCTCATCCTCTTGGGAAAAGAAAGCAGGAGCTCAGCTGATTGGGGGAGGGGGGCTGGCTGCCTTCATGATTAGCACAGAAAAATCTCCTTGGAACACTCCTTGGGGGCCCAATCCTATCCAACTTTCCAGCACTGGTGCAGCAGTAGCAACAGTAGCAAGCAACAGCAACGCAGTAGCAACACATCCTGCGGTGGGGGTGCAGTCATGGAGGCCTCCTCAAGGTAAAGGAACATTTGTTCCCTTACTTTGGGGCTGCATTGCGGCTGCATCAGTGCTGCAAAGTTGGATAGGATTGGGCCCTCAGAATTTCAGAAACGGTCAAAGCCAAGATGCCCCAGTGGTACCTGTGTCTGGAGGGACTCCAGGGACTGCATCCTGAGCCTAGGAGAGAGAGAGAGAGAGAGAGAGAGAGAGAGAGAGAGAGAGAGAGAGAGAGAGAGCGAGAGCGAGCGCCTGAGCGCATGGTCGTACTCAGTGAAATGAGAAGGCCAAGATACCGGATTTCACAGGGCCAGGATTGCATTTGGCTTCTCCATGCCCCTAAACATCTGGATGCAGTAGAGCCCACTGAGCTGTCAATGTCAGCCAAGCCTGTGCAATTCTTGGGGCTGAGGGTGCAGTCCTTCCTTTGTACACTGTCCTGAGAGTAGGGGCGAGACTTAGTCTCATTAGACATGCATAGGATTGCAAATGCACAGCACAATCCTCTTCACGTTTACTCAGAAGTAAGTCCTATGGGACTCTCAGATAATTTTGCAAATGTGCATAGAATTGCAACCTAAGTTAGTTTAACTGTTAGTTTAAGTTAAGATTCTAGACCTCATGATAGCAACAAAAGAAACGTTTTCAGTTTAAAATCTGAACTACCATCGAGCGGTGAAGTGGTCACCCTTCAGTGTTTTGTGGCGCCGAATGTACTGTATAATTAATCAATAGAGGCCGCTTATGACTGGCTGTCCTCACGTGCATACAAAAGCGAAAAGCCAAAGGAAATGCACGGCTCTGACGGAGTTGGGGGGGGGGGTTGGAGGGAGAGAGATGAATGATCCGAGAGATGAATGATCCGGCTTGGTCGATCGTCCGCTGTTTGTGTAGCTCAGGTACATGAGCAGCAAGAGGGAAAAGCGCCTTCCCTCCCTCGGCTCTGGTTTAAAACCACTTAGGTGGATGTAATGGGATCAGACGACGTCAGCGGGGACTTCACTTGCAAAACGATGTTTCGAATCCTGCTCCAAGAGAGACTCGGTGAACTTAGTGGAGAGGCGCTGCGAGGTTGTGTGACAAATGTTTGTCGTCTGTGGGGCTGCCGGTGCGTCACTTGGGTAGCCTCATCCACAGCCCTGTTAAGCCGATGCCTTTGACTTTTCACCCCTCGTTGACAGCCAGATCGTGGACGTAAACCCGTTATTTCAATGGAACGAGCCTATTTCCGACAGACAGATATTCTTTCTTAGGTGTTATCGAAGTGAAATCGGATTAACACCCTCCCTGATCCAAAGCACATTGATTTACCATTGGTTTTAGTCTAAGCTACTTGTAATTTCAGTTTAATAAATCCAATTAAGCACGATTTGGCTTGATGTAAACGTTTAAGAAAGGGAAAAATAAAGACTGTAATCGGGAGCGGGAAAATTCATTTGGATAAAACATGCCAATAACGCACAAAAATAAATTGCCGATCAACAGAGCTGATCTGAGAGCTCCGGCCACCTTCCGCCCCTCTTCTGAGTCGAGACACCGAAGCAAGATGAATAGAAGTTATAGAGGGGCTGCTGAGCTGCCTGGGTCTACCGATGGAGATGGAGGTCGGTTAGTGAATTCATCCCATGAGGGACTCATTCCCGTCTTGGAGCTAGGAGGAGGGGAAGGGAGACAAGGGGGCAGGTGCAATGCGCGCGCGCGGGGGGGGGAGTTCCTCAGCGCCATTGAGCGAGTGATCTCAGCCCGAGGAGGCCGAGCCGACCACCCTGCGGGTTTCCTTGCTGCTACGAAACAATTTCAATAATTTAAAAAAACCACTGGGATGTGGTTGCTTTCTCCTCCGGGTAGCTCAGTTTTTTTTCCTTTCCGCAAAAAGCATAAGGGAATTTTATGGGGCAGATTTCATGGACCCGATCCTTGGGTTCAGTCCATTTGTGGACGGACGGATGGACGGACGGACACACACACACACACACACACACACACACACACACACACACACACACACACACACACACACACACACACACATGTTCCCATTGAATCCTCAGAGAGCACTTATTAGAGATTAGTTCAGGAGAGATCATGGACAAGTGAGTAGGCAGAATGCCAGAAGTCGCCAGTCATGCCACAGTGTCCGTTGCAGTAGCCCTGCTGTGTCCTCCTCTCCGGACAGCCGCGTCGCCCGATGGGAGGCTTGACGTGAGTCGTGCGGCTCGAGCCGCTGAGCATTGCCCAGACGAGAATTCCTTCCAGTGTGCTCCTCGGGATCTGCAACCCAGTCCTGTGCCATGTATGAGTTCAATAGGATTTACTACCAAGCGAGGAGGAGGAGGAGATTACTCTATCTACGCCAAATATTGACGGGAAAACCCACCCACCAAAGCAAAATGCTCTTGACGTGAAAGCCGGCGAACAGGCATGATCTAATTATTCGATACCATTATTTTGTTAATTTTGATTTTCTTGTATTTTGAGAATGGAACGGGCAGCCTGAAATGAACGTGGGGGCTGGAGATCGGTTGTCTTTCAGTGTGCGGCTTCCCTGACATTTAAATAGCGGAACTGTGATTATTAAACTGAAGCGAGATTTTGTGTCATTTCCCACGCAATTGCCAACTTTCCAGGGTGTTCCAGGCTAGGAATTGATTTGGTTTGGCACACTTTCGGCCGAAACACACACACACACACACACACACACACACACACACACACACACACACACACACACACACACACACACACACACACACACACACACACACACACACACACACACACACACCTCATTTCTGGGTAGTTTTAGAGTACTAGAATTCGGCTTGGCGTGTTTCTTGAAGGAGGGAGGAAGAGGTCCAGTTCCTAACAATCGGGCTGGGAAGATGTTGACTATTGGGAACCAGCACGTCCCCCATCATCGCCATGCAGAGGTGACCGTCCTAGCTGTAAACATCACATGACAATAAGTTCGTGTTTATATTGTTTCCGTTTAAGGAGGAAGTGGTTTGGAGTTGTGGTGGTGTCTGATCCCTCCCCCACATGGTTCATCTACGTTTACCTGCAGGTAAACCCAGCCAAATGACGCACGAACCACCGCGTGTGTATTGTCTGGCATTGGGGAGGTAGAAACCATTCGGTTTCTTGCGGGAGTCCGAGTGTGGTCCTTCGAAGCGAATTACCTTCTCCCCGGGGATCGTCTTGCCTTGCAAGCTGCTGCAACTGCGCTTCCATCCATCGGCCCTTCCTCGCTTCCTCCCTCCCTCCCGCCGCCTGCCTCTGTTTAACTGGTTGTGTCTCAACAGGACTTGGAGAAGCCTGGGGCCATTCCAGTCGTACCAGCCCTTTGGACAACGTTGGGCGGGAGCTGGGATCCCATCTCTTGCAGGTACTACTCGCTCGCTCGCACTTTCGTGGCCCCGATTTTGCGTGGCGCTCCACAACCCCAAGGAGAGGAACGTCAACGTCTTGCGTTGTCTGCAGTCCTGTGGGGAACAGTTGTGTACTTAATCCAAGAATCCTAAATTAGAGCAAATATAGCACGCTAAGGAAAACCCTGCATAGAATCAATGGCGATGATGGTGGTGTGGTGGTGGTTGTAAACACTGATTGCTTACAATGACCTGAGCCCGCCCATCATTCAAGGACCTCAGGCCTGGTGACATAGTTCTCCCCCCGCCCGCCGCGCATTTGATCATCACAGCAACCTTGTAAGGTAGGTTAGGCTGAAAGATGGTGGTCAGAGATGAGAGATGCCCCCTCAAAGAAGCCTACAGGGTTGGGTGGGCACTGGGCCGGGGATTGGAACCCGCCGGCTCTCCAAAACATACATTTCAACAACAGTTTAACATTCAGTCCTCCATCAAAAGCAATGCGACAAGGTCAGTGAGAGCTACAGCCAGAATTTAGTTTATTTTAGCTAGCTAATAAATACTGATTTCTTGCAGTTAAACAACAGGGTGCTAGGTTTTGAGTGAGGCAGGAAATGTATGTAGTTACACTATTAATGGATGTCAGTTTAGTTTACTAGTCTCTGCTATTGTGAGGTTGTGACTTCCTCCCCCCCCCAAAAAAAAAGTCCTGCAAACGGTACTCTGGATGATGGGGCGGTCAGAATTGTGTTAGCTCGCTAGCTTGTGCTCTCAACTACAATTCCCAGCGTTCCCTGGGGCAAGTGTTTGTAACTCTGTAGTGCTGATGTCCTTACTTGGGATTAAGTGTCATGCAACTGACTTCCGAGTAAACCTATGTAGGATTGCGTGGCACGTGTCTTTTTACTTATCTAGTCACAATGTATTGGTTTTTAAAGCAATGAGCATTGTAACAACAACAACTAAAGCACACACTTATAACAGATATAGCTTACTCCCTCCCCACCCTATCAAGGAGACATATTTGTAATCCCTATTAATGTACACAAAGTAATTACTCATCCGTTGCCTCATTAGGAAAGAAAAGGGGGGAAGAAGGCAGGAGACAGAGAGGTTGCACGTGTCTTTAGGAGCGGGACTTGAAATCGCCACAGCGCGGTTGAGTGTGAGGTGAAGGGGAAAGTGTGCCTGTCTGTTACATTTCACTTTCATGCCTATCAGACCATTTTCCATCTGAAAAGGATCTCTCCTTCTTCCCCAGCTGTTCGTCCTAGGGGTGTCTGTCTGCTTCCCCTCCCCGCTGCATTTGTTTGAGCAATCGCCGGGGAGAGGGAGGCGAGATGCACCAATTGGTAGAGCGGCTTTCATAGCGCGTTTGTTTGTGTCCTTTGCCTTGCAGACCTTGGACGGCTTCATCTTCGTGGTGGCTCCAGACGGCAAGATCATGTACATCTCCGAGACGGCCTCCGTCCATTTGGGCTTGTCGCAGGTATGTGATGCATGATGCAGCAGACAGAATCGTGGCGAGGCGAGGCTGGAGGTCACCAACAGCAGGCTATGAGCCAGCCACAGACCGGAGGCTTTTTGCCTGAGGAGGAGCAAGCCGCCGGACACAAAGCGTGTCTCTAAGCTCAACTCCTACCCATATTTTACTCGTCAGTAAATCCCATCATTCATGTCAAGCTTTCTCTGGATCTATCGATGTTTGGGAATAATACCTACCTCCCACTGAATTCCATAAGATTTTCGTTTGGAGTAAACCTGAATGAGGTCGCATTGCAGCCCCATTGAAATCAATTCAGGACGATTCTAACTTATATACCATTCTAACCTATATACGATTCTAACTTAGTGTATACTCGAAAGTAAGCTCCAGCGTTCTATGTTCTAGGGGGAGGGTTACTTCCGGGGTTGCAGCGTAGCTTGGAAGCAAGTTCCAATGTGTTTTTTTGTGGGACTTGCTTCTATGTCTGTAGTATCCAGCATACAGTTCAAGGCTCAGGGTGACTGTCTTGGATGAAAGCTCCACATAATTCAGTGGGACTTAGGTCTAGGTGTATCTGTATTACAGACCTGCAGGTGGGCGTTCACATATGAATGATGCCCTTCCGAATTCTACCTTAGCTTTCTTCCTGAAATTCTAGCTTAATGAGGGGGGCTTGTTTTGTTTTGTTCTGCATGAAGGAGCATACAGTGACAGTCATATGCAGTCTAAAATGGTACAGTTCCGGCTGTTACCACCTCACTGAGAATCAGGCTTCTGATTTTCTGAATAAAAATGCATAAAATCGGACCTCAGGCCAAATAACATAAATAAGTTGCAACGTACGTCGAAATTCAGGTGGGATCTCATTTAGTTTGAGCCCTGCTGCGCCAGGAGACTGGGCTCCTGGTCTTTAGGAACTGCAGGATGACAGAAAGGAAAAAAGTTCACCTGTCAAGTTTCTATCACTTTACAGTGGGTCGTGATATTCTCACCTGTTGAACTTCTACCTGACAGCAGGTAGAAGAATGCTGGCAATAAGGGCAACCGTGCCTACTCCTCTTTAGTGCTCGATCAGGCTTCCACCTCACTTGCGTGGTGTTGCAGATCAAGCTGCAACTGGCCCGGAAGTGCTGAGGAAGCGGTCCGGCTAATCCGAAGTGCCTTGGTGTGTGACTGCGTGAAACAGTGGCGGCGAAGACTGTAAAAGGGAAGAGCTGCGCTTTTTCCCGCCAGCGGCGGCCTATTGGGCCGCAGGTGGCTGAGACCACCCGGGTACTGCAGGCACGTTGTGTCGAAGGCACAACCGAGATTTCGCTCCTTTCCTACCTGCTGCGGTTCCTATTTTGCAGGTAGAGCTGACCGGCAACAGCATTTACGAGTACATCCACCCCGCCGATCACGACGAAATGACGGCGGTCCTAACCGCCCATCAGCCATACCATTCCCACTTCGTTCAGGGTAAAGTCAACCGGGTAAAGCAGCGGGTGGGAAGAGAGGGGGCGGCCGGGGGCAAAGAGAAGCCCCTTCCCTGACATGCGCGTTGTGCCCCTTGTCTTCCAGAGTACGAGATCGAGCGCTCCTTTTTCCTAAGGATGAAATGCGTCTTGGCCAAGAGGAACGCTGGCCTGACCTGCGGAGGTTACAAGGTGGGTGGGCGAGAGAGAGCCAAGGAGCGGCTCATTGGACTGCATGCATTCTGCACGAGGACAAAGACAGAGCCCTTTCAAACTTCCCTGAAATAGAGAGTCGCGGCTAGTGGTTATTACAGTACGTTTTAGCACGTCCACACCTCGGTTTGAAAGACATAGATTTGGAAAGAAGTCTCATTCTTTACAGTGGGACTTAAATCTAAGAAAGCCCAAGGTCCTGTGTACAACTTCTTCTTTTTTGGGGGGTGGGGGGTGGGGGGGGTTAGGGGGAATCCCTCTACCACACAGCGAGGCTCACTTCTGAGTAAATGCACATAGGATTGGGCTGCGCAAGATTGCATTCCTCTGTGCGTTTAGGATTAGGAGCAAGTCCCACTGAAATGTGTTTAAGCCCCTATGATTGATTGCAATGGGGCTTACATTATTTGAGTAAGGTTGTAAATCCCATACAGAAAAATAAGTGCCATAGGGGCGAGCAGCCCTATAATCTAAGGCGACTTCCTTGCAAGTAAGTGTGCAAAAGTTCGTGCTGTTAGTGGAAGATATTTCAGAGAGCATACTTAGGAGTGGTATTGATTGGCTTGGTCTACTTAAATTACGTTTGGCACTTCGTTGCCCCATTGGAGTCTTCTAACAGCCTTGTCCTTGCTCCACTGTACATCTCAATGATTTCAGTAGTGTACATACACTGGGGAGTGGGGGAGTGAGGCTGAAGTCCCACTGTCCACCGAATAAGCAAGGTCGGGCAGTGTACGGGGCATTGTCCCCGATCAAAACTTCTTTCTCGGCCAAATCTCTCTCTCTCTCTCTCTCTCTCTCTCTCTCTCTCTCTCTCTCTCTCTGCTTGACCTTCCACCTGTCAGGAGGCGTCGCGCGCTCATTTGCGATGCCACTTTCAAAATCCCGTCATGAATGTCTGTCTGTGCACCGGCCCTGCAGGAATGCCTACTAGTGCTCCTGCCGTAGAACTGTATTGGACACATGTCATGCAGAGATGTAGCGAAGCGTTTTGTAAACTCCCATCATGCACACTGGGCAAAGTAGATCAACGGGCTGTTTTTTTTTTATTATTTTTTAACAAACTTGTAATCAGGAGTCTTACACCAGCCAGCAGCAGGCAACTTTCGTGTCCAAAACCTTGGGTGGCATCTTTCCGGCAGCTGGGTTAAGAATTTAAGAGACCTTAGCCCCATTCAGTTCTATGGGAATCTGAAGGCGTGGGTTGCGCTTAAATACCTTTCGAGGAATACCCTCGGAGGAACGCCCCCACCCGCCCCGTCTATGCGTCCCACTTAAATTAATAGCCTTTCTGTCCAAGTAATAATGTTTACGTGGGGAAAGGGTGTAACGGGGTGAATATGGCAGTTAATGGATTTGCATTCAGGGGGAAAACTGCAATCCTAAATATGTTTACATAAAAGTAAGTTCCAGTGACTTCAGTGGGGTTTCCTCCTCATCAGTATGCAGCAAAATCGCAGCCTGCCTTCGTTTTCTTGCCACAGTAGATGCCATGTCTGCCTTTAGGCTGAAGAATGGACACGGGAGGAAAGGGTTAAACACCCTCTCCCAGAGCGCCACTTCTCCGATCTTCCAAATAGTCCTGCGGGGCTGCTAATTAGTCCAACAAAACCCGCAGGAGAACCCAATCGCGGGTCTCTCCCAGCACGTCTAGTTTGGTCCTAATCACTTTATCGATGTGCAGGAGACGTGCCACGGAAATCAATGGAGCACATCATGGCTAAAGAAATCTATGGGATCCCTAACTTGAGATATTTCCAAGGCTACCCGAAATGCATATTAATTACCTATATGTCCTATTGACACAGTTGGCACCAGAAGGAGGAAAGCATTCCCGCCCCCACCCCCACCAGTAACTCGCTTTGGTACCTTGAAGGAAAAGCCTCGGAGAGCTTTTCTTTATTATCGCCACAAAATTACAAATCGAAGCGCACACGCACAGTTCTCAGCGGGCTCACTTCTATTTATCTTTAGGATGGAAGCATTAATGTGAGACAGTTATTTTTCTTTCAGAAATCTAGGGCAAAGCCCCCCCCCTCCAATGCACTTTGCCCCTCCTGTGCCCCTCCCCATTTTTTCTGGTGCCACCTCTGACGATTGGTTTCGGTGGAACGTCTCCTTCACCTCAATTCATTTAGGGCCGGCCAGGACCATCCAGTTTGCCAATGTTGTCCTGTGTTGTGTAGTTCTCTAGTCTGCACTGCAGACTGCCGGAATAAACCCTCGCCCCAAGGGCTGCTTCGTAATGCGTCCTCATCTGGCATTAACCGTAGAAGGGCTAACTTGCTTCTGTGGGTGAGCCATTCCCTGCCAATCACATGGGGCGACATTGTCATACTTTCTCAAATCACCCCAAACTCTATACAGGACTTTTCCAGTGGAGACCAACAGAGCAATCCTGTACCAGTATACTTGGAAGCAAGTCCATAGAGCTTATTCTCTGGTGAATTGCAGCCTGTGGGCAATTAGGTGTCGACTAACCGCAGGTTGGTTGGTTCAGACATGCATGTACATTACTGGATTTCTTTTTACACCATGACTGCACAGTAGAGAATTGACAACTGAATTTCTTTAGACTGCACTGAGTTTGAGGTAAGGTGAGATAAAACTACTGTCTGTGGTGTTAGTTCTGTGGTGGCTTATTTATTCACACCTGTAAGTCCCCAGGTGATATTGCAGTCTTCAAGTGATGAACATTGTTTAGGTATGTTTGTTTTAATTAATGTTGCGGTGAATTGTATTTTTTTAAAAAAAATGTTGTTAGGCATCTTGGGAATCCTTGTTCGAGAGCTGGGGAATGTATAAAACAAACATGCACATCTGCAAGTGCGACAGACCCGAAACCAGACAATAAGAAAGCAAGCGAGTAAAGTTCTGTTGTACTAGTGTGTACTGTATATATACCTCGTGTGAAACAGCCCTTAGACGGGCAATATTCCCACTGTATCTCTGTGAAGGAGGCTGTAGCCCGCAAAGGTTGATGCGGAAAGACACGTGATGAGTGTTTAGGGTGCCGCCGCAAGTCTCGTTGTTGTTTGTGTCCTGACAGGTAATTCATTGCAGCGGTTACCTCAAGATCCGCCAGTACAGCCTGGACATGTCCCCCTTCGACGGCTGCTACCAGAACGTCGGGTTGGTGGCCGTGGGCCACTCGCTGCCCCCCAGCGCCGTGACGGAGATCAAGCTGCACAGCAATATGTTTATGTTTCGAGCCAGCTTGGACATGAAGCTGATCTTCCTCGATTCAAGGTGGGTTCTTCTTGGCACCACCCAAACGTGCTCTCCCTCCCTGGCAGCGGCGCGCCAAGGCCCAAGCAACTGACGGCATCTGGTGTCCCGCCTCCCCTCCCCTTCTCTCTCTTTGGCAGGGTGGCTGAGCTGACTGGCTACGAGCCTCAGGACCTCATCGAGAAGACGCTCTACCACCACGTCCACGGCTGCGACACCTTCCACTTGCGCTGCGCTCATCACCTGCGTAAGGAGCCTCTTCCCTTTGCGCGCTTGCGGCGCTTCCCAGCCGAGCCTTATTCATTCACAGATCCCCGACCCCGGGCGAAGTATCTTGACCAAGAGGGGCCCCTTTTGAAATCAGTGGAACTTGCAGTCCGACGCTGTTCATATCCACTCCAAAGCAAGACCCGCAAAGTCCAAAAGGAACTTATTCCAAACTTCGCTCCGAAGAACACACTGGTTAGGAAAAGTGGGAATCTCGCTCAGGGTCTGAGAGATTTGCTGTAAGGATAATCCAATCGGCACAATTTTTGTCCGTGAGGAAAGGAGCTGTGCATTTTTTCTCCCAGGCCCCCCCCCCCACGTTTTTCAAAAGCCGTTCAGACCTATTAAGGTATAAAAGGTCGGGGAAACAGCCAACTCCGCCCCTTCAGAGGACTATTTTTAGAAAGCGAGGAATGACTTGTGGTCCTCCATCCGCCTCGCCGAACTACTTTACGATGTGCTAATGGTCGGTGATGCTGATGCAATGAATTTGGAATGAATTAATATATAACATACATGGTCATTATTTGGAAATGGCCTGATATGGATTCTCCTTCCAAGCCTGGTATTAGAGGGTTCCAGCTGCTTAAGAGTGGAGGAGCCTTTGGGTTTCGGTCCAGAAGTATTAAAATCAACAGAAATTTTGCAAGTGATTTGGGGGGGGGATATGTCTAACTACCCCCCAATTCCTCAGCTTACTGTGTGACACTTTTTCATTCAACTCTCTCTCTCTCCTCCTGTCCAAGACCAACACTTTTGCTTTCCGATCCTAATTATATTTACACGGGGTAAATCCTGTTGTTTTCAGCTCCTAGTAAACGTCCTTAGAATCAGGTTTCAAAGGATTATTCAGATGGTAGTGGCTTGAAACACACTTTCCCAGAGCAAATTCAATGACTGCTTACAGCAGTTTACCCCTAGTTGGTGGTGGCATCTTTTACTGGAAGCTTTGTGCCTTAAAGGTGTGGCAGTCAGAAATTCAGCCAGTGAAACTTTTTCTGTGGCCTTGGAGAAAATCTACACAGTTCAACTGACAGTAACTGTGCCAGAAAAAAAGGTGACCTGATCTACTCTGGTTGACTTCAGTCCTAGTCAACGTTATTCCTTAATTGCTTATAAGACCAAGGCAGCACACAGAGTTAACAAGGAGTGCATGGATGTAAGCATTTAAAAAGTCTTAAATCCCATATTAATCTGGGATGTTTTGGTTTGTGGCCCACAGGCTTTTTAGACTCAGTCAAAGTACATTGTACCTTATCTGCTGCAAACCTGCCTGTTCACACTTACTTGAAAGTAAGCTCCATTGAAACCAATGAGACTTCTGCGTAAGCAAAGGTTAGGATTGGGTTGTGAAAGGTTTTGTTTTGCTCTGAACCCCTTTGGGTCCCATGCAAAAAGATCACCTTCATTCTTAGCACTTTAAATAGCTTGGAGACTAGAGTGTGTGGCTTACCTAGAGGCTCTATATTACAAATGCAGAGGCATCTTTTTTTTGGGGGGGGCCCTGAGCGGCGGGGGTGTCAAGTGCAGTTTTGCTGCACCACCGCCACAATTCAGCGGCAGCGCAGTGTGAAAGCAACCCCCCCCCTGTGTTTTTTCAGCCATTTGTAGGCTGTATGGAGCCTGGGAGGGCGAGAGGATTGGCCCTCCTGGGCTCCATACAGCTCAAAAATGGCCAAAAAAATACCGAGGGAGTGCTTTCCAGAGGTGTTTCTACAGTAGGGGATTGCCTTTGCATCACGGAATGGCTCTGACGGCAAGGGGTCGGGGCCGCCTCGTGCCGGGTTGTAAACAGGGACTAGGATGGGGCGCAATTTACAGTACCGCCCCTACCGTAGAAACGCCTTTGGTGCTTTCGCACTGCGCCATCACTGAATTGCGGTGGCAGTGTGGCGAAAGTGATATCATACGAAAGTGACATCATACCCACAGGGGCCAGGGCTTGTGGCATCACATGGGGGTGTTGCATTGATGCCCCCCCATGGGGTGTGTGTAGCGACGACTCTGTACAAATGTAAGGCAGTTTAAGATTAGGTTAGGGGTGACCAACATTTCAACATGACTGCTCCTGGCCCTTTAATGGTTGTCTAGGGGACGGGCATTTCAGAAGGTGCAGCTGTTTTAGCAGCACCATCAGCAATTGCAGCTGCCAAGATTCTGGCTTCTACACAACTCTTAAGAACGCAGAAGACCCTAATTGTGGAAGGTGGGCCACCTCTGGATTAGGTTAATCTACACCAGGGGTGCACAACTTGGAAGTAGGTAGGGGCCAAAATGAATAGACTAAACTTCTTTGGGGCTGCACGGGGGGCGTGTCAAGGAACCGTGATGTCACTTCCTCAGGAAGTGACATCACAGGGGGTGTGTCCATGAGCCGGAAAATATCCGGAAAAGCAACATATTAATAAATAAATAAAGATATTTACAGAATTAAAAATTCAGATTTGCCCTCCCGCCGCGAATCTAAGCCTCCTCCTCACATGGAGCAGCGACAGCGCCAACAGGACAAGCCCCCAAACCTCAGCGCCCATTGGCACAGAAGAGGAGACGCGGCTCTTCCGGCTCCTGGCCGAATGCCAGGAGACTCCAGCTGATCGGCGGTGATCAAACGCCGACTTCAGCAACGGCCTCAAAGCCTCAGGGCCAATGGGCACGCAAGGTTCCGTGACTTCGTCCTTCTCGCTCGGCAACCCGAGCGAGAAGGCTGCACAGTTACGCGGCTGGAGTGAAGACATTGTAAATCCCTCGGCACTCTCTTCGTAAGCAACGCGCACCAAGGGATCCCTGATTTCTTCGGGGGCCACCGGAAATCCTTCAGAGGGCCGCGAGCCCTCTGTTTACAATAACAATGTTGTGCACCCCTGATCTACACCCTCACCTGAGGAAGTGTAGTCTGAGAAGGTATTGAAAATTTACTGCATAAATAAGTATTTGTAGGGTGGAGAGTTATGCCCTTTTCTTAAAATAGATTTTATTGAAAGTAAAGGAAGTTATGACTGTTGAGCTCCTTTTGTAGTGTAGACTCTATGAATCTTTAGGCTCATTAATGATCACCACGAAAGGGCATTTTCACAAGAGACTTGAAAAATACTTTTAAATCTAACTGCTGGCACTTGCTAACCCTTGGCTATACTATACAGTATCACAAGCCAGGGACTCATTTTAAATTTGATTGACAGCCAGAATGGAAAGTAGATTGATATTTGCATTTCTGGCTTGATGGGCCCTGAGCTGCCATGCTTTTTCTTGGAAGCACATTATCTCCCCACCATCTGCCATTGCTTTGGTAAGAGTTGCAACACATGAATATGGCTTCCTTTGCAATAGACGCAGAGAGTGGTGGTGGTCTGGGCCAAGTGGGCTGATATAATATACAGTATAGTACAGTGTACTGAGTACACCATTGTTATTTCCTTGATGCCTGTTCATGATGGTGTTAATGCAATGATCCAGTCATTACAATTCAGAGAACTGGCAAAACAGCATTCTGGTTACTGGTGAGAACCCTGAAAGAGTTTCTTGTTTGCTGTCTGTTTGCTCATGAATGGTCTACAAATACAGTTTTGTTGAAACTAATGTAGACCTGATCAATGCTTGGGTGGGAAGATCTCCCGGCTGATGTAGCCTTTTAAAGAGTGGGTTATATTAAATTGTTAAAATAAAAAATATGAAACCAAGTGGAACCATTATAGTGATTTTGCTGGTATTCCTTTTCAGGGGCACAACAAAAATGGGAGCAACTAATTTTTGCACTTGCACTAATTCTGATTTTTCCTTTCTCTTTCAGTACTAGTGAAAGGGCAAGTCACCACTAAATACTATCGGTTCCTGGCCAAGCAAGGTGGCTGGGTCTGGGTGCAGAGCTACGCCACCATTGTTCACAATAGCCGGTCTTCGCGGCCTCATTGCATTGTCAGCGTCAACTATGTGCTCACGTAAGTGCAAATAGAGAAAAGTGGCATCCCAACTGAGTGTTTGTTGCCAGCTTGCACAATCATTGGGGCATCATGCACCAAAAATCCGCTGATATGCAGGTCCTATGGGTGTTGATAGAACTTCCATAGACTGTGTGCTTGATGGATTGCATCAAAGGTGTTCTTGGGCCTGTCATGGACGTGCTTTAAATGCCTCCCCCCCCCACTATTTCAGAACGTCCAAAAAAACCCTCCTAAGGCCAGAACTTCAGTTGCGAAGGCCCATCCCTCTCTGTGAGTTGGGTAGGAATCATGGATCTCTTTCATCTACCTGAAAGCTTTTCCCTCTTGTCTTCTTCTGTTTCCCTAGAGGGGAAAGAACAAGATTTAGGGCTTTGTCACCCCTCAAGTTTGCTCCCTCTCCGCCTTTTTCCTGTTGAAGGGGCACCCTGCATTAAATAAAGTTTAATGCAGCGTAAAGGAAAGGTTTCAACGTACGGAGTTATTTATACTTAACAAACAGGACATCTGTTTTTCTTTTTCACTCAAAAAGGGGGAAAAAAAACCTGGGAGTTTGAAGTTCTTAATTTTATCCAGAGTCTCTATCAAAGCACTATGATTTCTTTCTTGTTCAAAGGGATGGAGCCAGAGAGGGTTAGAGTGACCAGAAGGGGTCCAGTTAGCAAAAGAATAAAATATAGAAAAAGGAAGAAAGGGTAATGAAAATGTTGACTTCTGCCCCTCACTTTTTATCCCATCACTGTTAATGCGGAGGCACTGCCAAGGCCTGTCACCTATATACTGTAGTTACTACAGTGTAGTAGCTGGTATTAGGTTTCATGCTCTTCTAGGTCATTTACTGTCGATTCATTGCCTCTTAATATAGTTAGCTGCTCTTCTGCTATTGAGATTGGGATTGTTTAAAGAGCAGTAAATGGAAGACTGATCCCCTGGCATTAATACATGTCTGTGTGGGTGGACTCTGATTTGAAAGTGTGTTGGTGATTTTGAGGAGCGAGACAGGCTGTAAGGTCTTACTGGAGTACAGTATTACTTGTCAGCTTTGTGGCATGGTTGCTGACAAAATAACTTTCCTTCATGGTTGGCATTCATGTTGCATTGGTAATGTGTTAATGCGCCCATCATGAAGGTCACCTGGACTGCATAGGTACTGCCTATTGGGATAAGCCTCTATTTGGGAGGTTATCTAGGAGATTCTTAGCAGAGTTTGTTCCCTCTTACACCCAGGCAGACTGCTGTTAGCTAAATAAACACACGAGGCATATGCTGAGTTAAGTTGCAAAAAGAAGAAGTTTACTACTCACGGTTTCAGTTCATATATACAGCATCTGATTAAGATCAGAGTTTATACTAACTTAAGGATGAAGCGCCCCTCATTGCTGGCACCTCCTGCATGGTAGTGTGCTCGGATCATGGCCGCCATTCATCAGAGCTCAGGCATGCCACGTCCTCTCTCGGCATCAGGAGAAGGAAGAAGGGAACGCATGGGAGAAGGAGAAAGAGGAAAGGGGTCTGGGGCCACGCTCTTTCTTTTGGAACACAGAGGGGTCAGGTAACAGATCCTTTCAGGTGACTGGATGACACATCGCCCCCCCCCCCAGTGCTCAGCAAACAAACGCTGCCCAACTCCAACACTGCCCATCTCAGCTTTGGCAGCCCCAATGGAGCTATGGCTTTCTTTTGTTGCAGAAAGTACCTAAATAGTTTCTTTGGTCCCTGATAATAGTGCTTTTATGATGCAACAGGGATGCTGACTACAGGGAACTGATTTCTGGTGGCAACCACGCTTCATTCATCTACGTTGGCGGAAGTTCCTGCACCAATTAGCAAGGCTATGATGACGTTATGTATTTTGTTTTATTCTCAATGTTGGTTCTGTGCTCACAACTAGCTTAGATGATGAGAATTTCCACTTCACGCTTAAATGAACATTCAAAGTTTGAGGAAAAGCCATTCTGCTACCCAATGAGAATAAAGGTTAGTTACAGCGCAATCCTATGTAAGTATCCGGCGGGCAGCCCAGGGCTGCCCGCCGGATCCTATGCCCATTCTGGGCCACTCTGCAGCAGCCCAGCGTCTACTCGGGGGAAGGGGACGTTTGTCCCCTTCCCCTGGTATAAACTGGGGAAGGCCCGATGGGCGTCCTTGGATTTCCACCAGCTATTTAGCTGGCGGAAGTCGGAGGAGGCTGTGTAATGGCCGAGCCGACCAGGCAGGAGACGGGGTTATGGCGGACGCCAATGGCCCCCTCCCTCGCCACCTGGAACACCCATGCAGACGCCGGGGATCTCTTACGCCGGGGATCTCTTACCTTATATATATATATATATATATATATATATATATATATATATATATATATATATATATATATATATATATATATATATATATATATATATTTTAAAAGAGGCAGAAGATTTCAGAAACAAGCAGACAAGGACGTATGGACATATATATCAAAAGTGCATATGGAAGTCTTCCCTTTGATAATATTGTTGAAAAGATCAGTGGATATAGATGGATGATGCTGGAAATGCTTATAGGGCGATTTTGTCCCCAGGATGAATGATTTGGTAACATGATTTGGTAACATGATTCTTGAGATCATCATCAGGGAAACCTTGGGCATTACAATCTGTTTTGATTCAGAGTAGTTTTGGTGCTGGCTTTCTGAAGGAATTTGGCATTTGGTTTTGAGATGACGAAATTCTGTGTTTCTATAGAGGTTTCAATAAATACTGGAATTTGGATTTCAGAATCTTGTGAGAGTCTTAATAGATATTATGTTTGTGTTCCCTTTGTGTCAGATGTAGTCTATGTCATTTGATTTGTTAGATGTTTTAAGTATAAGATTGACATTTATTAAACCTAGAAATGACCAATGTAGTTGAGGACGCAACCATTTCCATGGAGGAAGCTGTAGGAAGGTCTTTCATATCATTACACATTGTTTCCCTGCTGCTTCAGCCTCTGTGTGAATGCTGCTATGTGTATATTTTGGCCTTTGGCACATTAGTGCAAGTGTTGCTCTTGAAATCATTTAGTGTGACATGAAAAAACCAAAATACTGCACATGGAATTTATGAATACAATTGGCCTGATACTGTATTTTGGAATTTATGAATACAGTTGGCCTGGTACTGTATTATGTGCCCCTGGGCACTAGTGAAGAAAATAATAAAGCATGTTAAGAAGCATGTTGCTAGCACTGCCATTAATAATATCTCATTTTTGCCATGTAGTTAGCACACTTCCAGCATCCACAGAGCTTCACATATGTTCTTGGCAATCCTTTAAAACAGCCACGTGAGGCAGGTCAATATGATTCACTCCATAACACAAATGGGGCAGCTGAGGCTGAGAACAAGTGGCTTATCTACAGTGAGTCACCCAATACGTTTATTATGCCTGACATGAACGGAGGAGTTCCTAATTCACTGCCAATTCTTTTAACCACTCCAATAGCTCATGCTGTGTAGGAACGTGCATGCAGAGCTGTCTGAGGCAGAGTGTCAAATGTTGTCCCTCCTTTAACCAGTGATGCTCCTGCTTCTCCTCCTTGCTCCTTCTCCTTCGGCTCTTTCTCCTCCTGGATTGAAAAAGGAAGAGGGGGATGGAGTGAAAGAGGAAGTGTGGAGGAGAGGAGGGGAAAGTGCTGGGCTAGACCTGATGTTGGCACTGGATGTGGGATGCCTCACTGAAAAGATACCTATATTTCCCAGCAACATGTCTTACACTGCCGAGTGAGCACTCCAGTGCCCAGTTTGGAACAGCAGTTATCATGAGCCAATGTCCTCTTTATTGTACATTGTATACAGTATCCCAATGTGTGGCTTACAGTCGAACCTGATGACAAAAATGACAAGTAAATCACACACTTGATTAATTCATTAATTAATGACATGACCAACTGTCAAATGAAATCACAGGCATATATTTCTGCATTCACAATGTCATGACTATATTCTGCAGAGAGTCATGATGCTACATCAGCTAAAACTCTGAGCTGCTCGCCTTAGGAAAGCCATTATCTCTCAGCCTTAGCTTCCCAGCTACAATATGGGGATCATCATAATGCTACAGAGTTGTTGTAAGGGGTAGTACATGTGAAGTACTTTGCACCCTCAAAAAGTGCTCTACAAATACTTATTACTTATTATTAGTTGATGAAATCCATATCTCAGAAACTGACACATTGCAAAATACTATTTCTTCCTTCAGCCAAAATTGTGTGTGTGTGTGTGTGTGTGTGTGTGTGTGTGTGTGTGTGTGTGTGTGTCCCCGTGTCCGTGTCCCCATTATTAGCTTTTGGAGTTCATTTATGACTGTGAACCTGAATAAGTATTGAGTAGCACAATCCTAAATATGTTACCTAGAAGTAAGTTCCTGCAAACTAAATAGATGCATGTGAAACCACTACCACATTGAGGTTGCTTTGTATGGCTCACTATGGTGGATTTCTCCATGCAGTGGACCAAAAACAAGTCTGAATCACTATGGTGAGCCAGCCCATGACTGGCTCAAGGCATTGAGATAGGTGTGTCATGCTGAAATGGTGGCAGCTGTGTTTTGTGCTCCAGTCCTGCTTATGTTGGGATGTTCCTACAAGGAAATGCATATTTATCTCATTGAAGCCAATTGAGTTTTGAATGATTCACACATGCTTGTACATCACTGGATGTTCCATCCAGAATGACAGTCAGCCGAAGGTGTGAATGGTTTCCCAGCTGAGATGAGGTCAGCTGATCCAAAGGTCTGTCTGTGGTTTTTGTTTTTTAATGACTGTTTTATACTACAGTGAACATTCATAAAGGATGAATGAACCAGAGTTAATTCGAACATGACTGCCTTAATGTGAAGGTTGCCCAAACCATTTACTATAATAACCTACCAGGTAGGGCTGCGGGGTGGCGCAGTGGGTTAAACCACTGAACCATGAGCTGTCGATCGAAAGGTCAGCAGTTCGAATCCACACAATGGGGTGAGCTCCTGCCAACCTAGCAGTTTGAAATACTGCATGTTAATGTGAAAGCATTAACATGCATGTATGAAAGCATGTTAATGTGAATAAGATAAATAGGTACCGCTTGCGGGAAGGTAACAGCATCCCATATCCAGGCACATGCTATGTGCTGTGGCAAGGAGTATCATGCTGGCCACATGACCACGGAAGCGTCTTTGGACAGCGCTGGCTCTTCGGCTTTGTATTGGGGATGCGCACCGCACTCTAGAGTCGGACACAACTTGACTTAAATGTCAAGGGATACCTTTACCTTTACCTAGGAACCTTTACATAACTATTCTGTATGTACAGGGCAGGACTGATCCAAGACCTCCTGATGTCTGTGGTGGTGTGCCAAATGCCCCCCCCCATCTGATGATCCACCAGCCTCTTCTTTTCCCACTCCCTGGGTTGGAGAAGGAAGAGGGGGACAGAATGGAAGTGGGGAGTGGAGTGGTGGAGCAGGACCCTCTGGCGGGTTCGTTTACTTTGTCACATAGAGCTTAATGGGCGCCATTAAGAACTCGGGCAACTCTTCTCTGCAGAGCTTCACCCTTTGTAACAGGGATGAGCACCGCACCCTAGAGTCGGACATGGCTGGATTTAAATGTCAAGGGATACCTTTAACTCTACTACAGGTATACACTACGTATGGACAGAAATTGTGGGGGGAAACAGAAGAAAAGGAAGGGGCGAGTGAATGGAGTGGAATGAACAGGAGGAAAGCAGCTGTAGAGGAAAGAAGAGGGGCAGGAGAGCAATTGGGTGGATGAGGGGAGAATGGATAATAAGGAATAGGGCACTAAGGAAGTGATGGATGGAAGAGAGGGATGAAGAGGAGGAGTGCTGGTGGGGCAAGGGAGGCAGAGACAACCTGGGGAGTAGGGAATAAATGACCAGTGTGGACAACCATGCTGCATTTGGAGGGCAAAGAAAGTAGATGACTATTGGAGGTGGGGATCAGATGGAGAGGAAGAGGGCAATCTTCCTCCTTGGACGTTCTCTTGCATAAGTGCATTTTGAGTGGCATATTGTCATTCTTTTCAATGTGGTGTAGGATAATTTTTCCAAAGGTTGATATATACAGCAAGTCCTCACTTGCGGCACAATCCTCACTAAGTTTAAAGCGGCAGAATGCATGCTGCGCTCCTGTAAAGGATCGCAAACATGCCGTAAAGCACATTTGCGATGATTTGGGTGTAAGCAGCGCCAACACTGAAGCTGCTGGACCGGACCTGTGCCGGATGACCCAGGTAGGGCCTCGGCTGCTTGGCAGGGAAGGGTGGACCAGAATGGTGAGAGGGGGGGCATTGGCCGGTCCGGGCTGGGAGGGGGCAGGGATATCGGCAGTGCACTCCACTGATATCCTATGGCATTTTCCCATCAACTTCAAAATGAAATGACTTTAAATGAAATGACTTGAAGTGAGGACTTACTGTATTTAAATGTTCTACAGCCCAATCCCAACTAATCCCCGCCGATGCAGCTGCACCAATGGAGTGCACGCTGCATCCTATGGTGGGGGCAGCCACATAGGTCTCTCTGGGACAAGCCTCCGCTGCCCAAATGGGTCATCTTGGATCTTCACCAGGAAAATACGCTGGTGCAGAACTGAGGAGAATAAGGGAGAGGGAACAGGGATAGGATCCCTTTGCATGCCGGTGCCACTGGAATCCACCTCTTCTCACCCTATTCTGCCTCCAGCCTGCCGCTCTCCTTGCCCAGACACTCCCCTGTTCCTCCCCCTCCCTGCCCAGTTCCACCACCCGCCCCCTCTGCAGGCTTATCTATGCTCCTGCGGGTAGCTAGTAGTGGTGGTGGGTCTGTAGTGGTGGTGGGCCACTGACACCACTGCCATTTGCAGTGGCAATTCCAAAATGGTCACTGGTGGCATGCTGTACATGCCACCAAATAGCCATTTATGACAGTGGAACCTCTGTTCCGCTGTCATAAATGTTAGTTTGGACTGGGCCATCATTCTCTTAAAACCAATACTTAAAAATGCTTATTTAAGAACTGTCAAGAATAATTGACAGTGCAAGGGCTACTGCCCCAGTTTGATGAACCATTTGGTAGTACTGTAATAAGTAACCTACAGTCCAATCCTATTTAGGATTGGGCCGGGACACAGAAGAATTTGTGGTTTGTGACAACACACACAGTGTGCTGCTGGTAGCCATCTTAGGAGTGCTGCTACAAATAGTGGCAGAGTGGGAGGCCAACAGCCCACCCAGATGGGTAATTTTGGAGGTTGTGTGTGTGTGTGTGTGCGCGCGGGCGGAACGGGGAGGGAGTGGAACAGGGATTCTTCCCAGGTCCACTTGGGAAGCAAGCGCTTACCCCACAGCAAGGGCTTACCCCTGGGCAAGGGAACATCCAGAGGAGACCTCAGTACTCAAAACTCCCCTGTTAGGATGCAGTGTGTACCCCTTTGGCGCGGCTGCATGGGTGCAGGGGGAGTTTGGTAGATAAGGGGTGAAAGGGCGCAATCCACTGGAAGTATCCGGTGATGGAGCGAGAGCTTCGTTGCCGGAAGCCGTTGCAAATGTGCCGTAAAGCACGCCCACAATGACTCTAGAGTAAGGGTGGCCGGCGCAAGGCCGGCTGCCCTCACTCCGACGCCGGACTGGGATGCGGCTGCCGAAGTAAGTTAAGCTCTCTTGCTGGCGGCCGCATGGGCAGGCCAGCGGGTGAGAGGGGGGGGCCATTGGCCTAGCCCGCCCGGGAGGGGATGGGAGATGGCACCCGCCACATTCCTGTCCCCGCCGGGCTGGCTAGGCCATTACACGGCCTCCTCTACTTCCACCAGCTATTTAACTGGCGGAAATCTGAGGAGGCCTATCTGGCCAGCCCCGGTTTACACCCGGGGAAGGGGACAAACGTCCCATTCCCCAAGTAGACCGCCGGCCCGGCGTGTGCCGGGCAGCCCGGGCTCAAGATTCAGTGGGCGGCCCTGGGCCGCCGGCCAGATCCTTAGTCAGGATTGCGCTGTTAGTGTCAGAGATTCTTACTCCAGCACGTTTGGTTACATGGTGTTGGTGAGGGGCCCATCTGTTGTCTTATGATTTTGAGTTTAGAAGGATTCTGTTTTCTTGTCATTTTCCCCTTATTATTCAAGGTCCCTCATTCCTAAAGTCCTACTAGGGGAACACTAGTGCTGATCTCTAAAATTATTTCTACTATTTTTTTCCACTGTTATTTCTACTATTTTTTTCCACACAATAACAATGGCAAGACATGTATTTATATTCAAAGAATGAATTTCAAATTTATTTTACCAGTTTAAATAAGGGTGTTGAATGTTTATTTAGTCAAACATTATAGCATCAAGGGCTTAAGCAGATTAGAAATGAATGAATCCAATTAAAGACCATGTCTGTGAAATTTGATAGGTCATCGCATGAACGAACTGTTTACACAGTAACAATAAAGAACCCATTAATGATTAGCAAGCTACAAGAGGTTTAATCAAGGATCAAATATATAAGATGGAGTGAAAAATATTTAGTTTAAATAGAGTTTTTAAATACCTATATCTATAAATATCAGTTAATGATTGCTGCTTTTCCTCTGATTGACCTTAATGCTATTATTTGTCTGATACTAGTTACTCAAAGGCTAGAATGACCCTGTGTAGTGGTTGTCCAGTATCCTTAATTCCATCAAATAATATGCTGAACGTCTATCCAGTCTTCCTTCAAGGAAGACTATCATTCAACTTTCTTCAACATTGCTGTGCTGTTGCAATTCAGCAAATATTCTTTTCATTTAATCCTTCTTTGCCATTTCTACCATTACATTTTGTCCAGCTGTAGTACCAAGTGCAATTTTTCTCTGTTTCCATTAAGGGAGGCTTTAATGTTTTTCCCCTGTCATGTCTTTCATTTAGACAGGAACTGCAATTCTAATCATGCTAACATGGAAGTCAGCCCTATTGAACTTAGTTGGTCTCTCTTCCTGTTAAGCACACTTAGGACCATGCCAGGTTCCTCTAACATTTCTTGTATTTTTTTTTACCCACTCCTGAGACATCAAAATACAATTGAAACTGTTACCTCATCCAGATTTTAAGCACCATTTTAAATCCTGTGTAGAGATCTGGCCTGTGGCCTAGGGCCGCCCGGCGGATCCTATCCCTGCTCTGGGCCATGCTGCTGCGGCCCGGAGGTCTACTCAGGGAAGGGGACATTCGTCCCCTTCCCCGGGTGTAAACTGGGGCAGGCCCAATCGGCCTCCTTGGATTTCCACCAGCTAAATAGCTGGCAGAAGTAGGAGGAGGCCTTGTAATGGCCTACCCAGCCCGGCAGGGACGGGGATATGGCGGACGCCATCCTCGCCCCCTCCTAGGCCGGCTCAGCCAATGGCCCCCCTCCCTTGTCGCCCGGATCACCCATGCGGTTGCCGCTGGAGCCTTACCTTCCTCCGGCGGCTCCATGGACATCTCGGAGACGGAGTGAGGGTTGACTGGCCTTGCGCCAGTCTCCCTTACTCCTGAGTCATTGCAAACGTACCTTATGGCATGTTTGTGACGGCTTCCAGCAATAGAATGCTCATTCAATCTGTCTGCCCATTAATTTTACTGGGGGAGGGGGACCATTTAGTCTGAAACATTTTGGTTTCCTATATGACACAAATTGCTATATGACACTTATTTCTCAATTCTTAAAAAAAATTGTACCAAAACACTTCCTCTACTTTGGGAGGTCATTTTTCCTCCTTCTAGGATGCCACATCTCAATTCAAAGATGGTGCTCAGTGCTATCCAGGAAGGAGGAGTTTTAGAATAGTTGGTCTTAAGATGAAGTGAAACGTTAATTAATGAGGTTAAGGTGGTATGGAAGGAAGGTCAGTCTGGACAGCAAACAAGCCCTTGATTATAATTTTAAAGATCTGTGTTGCACTGTTTCAATGCATCTGGTCTTATCAAACTACATAGTGCTGATCTTCTCCCTGATCCTCTATTAGCCTAAGCAGCAGATAACGTATTGACAGTCACAAGTATTACAGATGCATTTAATAAAGGGGTAAACAAGTTCATGGAAGATAGCTCTATAAATGATTAGTCACAATTATGAGTGTGCAGTCATTTCAAAAAGAATGAAAAATAAGCTAAATTGGTCCAATTCAATTCATCTTTCATCAGTTCCAAAAATGAATCCTTACAGTTAGAAATGGATATTTGTCTTTGTTAGGGACAGACTTGAGGCACAGTTGGTTTCTTAATTATTCTTTTTTACATTTTAAACATGCTGTTGAGGCATTAACAGCCAGAGGCATAGCTAGCCCTTTTTTGAGTGCCCCCCTGACGTTTTGGCACCCCCTGCACTGTGCCGGCCAGCCTTACTCCTGAGTCGTTGTGAACGTGCTTTATGGCACATTTGCGACGACTTCCAGCAGCAGAACACTCATTCCGCTGCCTGTTTTCTAGTCAAGATTGCACTGGAAGTTGTATTACTTTAAATGTAAGTATTCTGAGTCAACTTGGGCTGTGAAACCAGAGTCCTAGAACCAAACCACCTTAAAATACTTGGTTTTCTATAAATTTAGTATATAGCTGAATTCAGTGGGCCTAAACTGACTTAGGGTGCAATCCAAACCTACTTAGGCCGCCGTTGTAACCAGCGGCCCAGCGAAAATGGGAGGCCCCAGAACGGAAAGGGGATTCAAATCCCCTTTGAATTCACCTTTTGGAGGGGATTTGAATCCCCTTTCCGTTCTGGGGCCTCCCGTTTTCGCTGGGCCGCTGGTTACAATGGCAACCTAAGTAGGTTTGGATTGCGCCTTTAAATCTTCATATTTCATTTTAATTTTAAATGTAAACACTACATTTTTCAATAGCATTAATTTGATTCCCCACAGTGAAAATAATTCCTATACTAAACATGCACTGTAGCATTGTTTCAACTCAAGGGCAATGGTAACATTTCTACTAGTAGACTTAACCATCAACTGTGATGGGAGCCAGGTTAGCTCCATGTCAAGTGCTTCTGAAAATCTCATGCAGAATGGCTAGCTGAACATCACCTGAGATTCTTATTGTAGTCGAATAAGAAATTGAACTCGGATCACTTGATGCTCAAGCCAGCATCACTAGTATTAATGGTTTTATTATTATTATTTTCAACATGTAAGAAAAGATTGCATTGAAGATTGAGGTGAAAATGTCTAGTCTGGGAAACAGTCGGGGGTCCCTATTAACTTTGCATATAATGGGGGAGGTTCTCATACTGGTATGTGAGGATTTACATTTTTGTGCCATTAATACAAATAAGATATACTGTTTATGCATAAGTCCTCAGATATTAAAGTGGAAATGTAGTGCAAAGGCTGGCTTTTAAAGGGAAAAAAGAATAGCTGTTTTACCTCTCCTCGAATAGGCTTTCATCACATTCTACATCCTGCTAAAAACCATCTATGAATTTTAAAGTAGTGGGAAACAGTGCTATCAAAAATAAATCAACTCACTAACATGCCCAATGTTGACACTGCAGGAGTGTGTCTTGGGATTCAGCATTGTTAAAGTTGCATTATTTCAAATGAAACATTGAATCAAGTTCCCCTCTTTATATCTTTGGTGCCTATCCAGGGTGATGTTGAGAGTTCTCATGGTACTTTTCAGCCAGCTTCTCTCTTAGCCAACTTTCTCATTACTAAGTGAATTCTAACATTTAAATGCCTCGATGAGTTATTGCCAAAAGGATATTGTCTGTTTATTTACACAGTTGCTTGCTGCATTTGTAGCAAAATGCACTGATTTGTCCCATTGTGCTGGAAGTTAGTACCATAAAATAGCACATTTGTTTATTTAAAAGATTTCTATACCGCCTTTCCTATGCACAAGGGGGTATACAGTACCAAATTAGAATTGTTTTTAATCACGTTTTATTTTCTTCATGCAGTCCAACACCTACCCCAGTGTAGCTGAAAGACCTCAAAACTAATTTTTGGCAACTTATTCCATGCAACCTGCGGATGGTACCAGGATTACCAACTGAGGATGGGAGACATGGGTCAGCCATCCAAAATGGCATCCCTGGGCCAAGTCACTGGGTTCGCATCACCCTGGGGCCGGAGGTTGTTGCGTCACTCCCCCTCACCCCCTGCCACCGCGTCACACCCCGCTGCCGCCATGTCACCCACTGAGGCCGCTGAGGCCACCGCGTCACCCCCTAAGGCTGCCTGGTACGAGCAGGGAGAGGGTGAAGACGCATCTTCTTCGCCTGCCAGCTCGGCCACTTCTGACTAGGCCAAAAGCGGCGTTCTTTGCACATGCGCACAACGTCCTTTTAAAGAGCAAAAGGGATGTGTGGGGGGCTGCTAATGTCTTCCCCTGCCCATGGCTTACTTCCCTGAAGTCTTGCCCCTTCCCAGGAATTTTTCTCTTCAGCCATGCCCTGGTGGATACCAAAAGTTAGCTCAGCTGAACGAAAAGTCCTTGGTGGTGGGGAGGCTACAGGAAGGAAGTGGGACGCACAGGGATGGCTCAGCTTCTGCTTTAAGAACTTTTGATCTTAAAAAGGGAACCCCCTCCCCACGCTTGTGTGATGGAGCAGAACTGGCAAATGGGTTTGCCATTGTCCTGCTTAGTTTGCCCTTAGGAAAAGACAGAAGATATATATTTGGGGGATGTGATAGTATAGAGGCATTGCTGCCCATGCATTATGCACACTCAGTTTGCAGGCTTGGCACTTCAGAAACCAGGGAAACTTGTTTGACCAGAGACAACACTGAGGCAAAAGAAATGAGGATGGACACCAGTGGAAATTATGTCTCTGTTGTGCCACCATCTTAAAAACTAGCGCTAGTCTGCCACCTTGTTATATTACACTGGTCTACAAAAAAATATTTTTTTTCTGGCCTGGACTTTTGCAGCTGTTTTAGACTAATTTCAGGGTGCTGATTCCAAATCTGATCTCAGATTTGCTCTATCACATCTCATGTTTATGCTATCAGCATACCCCATTTTCATTGATTTTACCCAAAATTAACTCTTTGTCACTTATGACTGCAAGCTGTTGCGAGTCATTGACTGCTTTAGTGTTAAAATATGGTGCTGTATTTTAGGATAGTGTGTTTATAATATCATTTTATGTAGATATCCACATTTATTTAATATTTTCCTTCTGCAGGGCGTGATCTAACAATGGCTACAACAGGGGTTCTCAACCTGTAGTACGGGTACCCCTAGGGGTACGCGGACCTCTTGCTGGGGGTATGCCAAGCCCTGCCCCATCAGCAGCTAATTAAGTGTTAATTAACATGAATTTTAAATTGTAATTATTTTCGGAGCCCTTCTGTCTCTCTGATTTTGGTTTTGGCCTTATTTTTGTACTTTTGAAAATGTACTTTGGTGGGGTGGGGGAGGGAGGAGCTGATTTTGGGAACTGTGACGGAGGAAAAAAATAAGAGATCCTTGCATCTGTCTGCCTGCCCGCCTGCCCGTCTGTCTCTCTCTTTCTCTCTCTCTCTCTCTCACACACACAGTTAAATAAGACATTTTTCACATTTAAAATTGTTTTAGTACTTTTTTACTTAATGATTAATTACCTAAATATAAATTGATTAATCCAATTAATAAGCAATTAATTAGCAGGGGGTACTTCAGAAAATTGGACTGTGATAAGGGGGTACCCAGGCCTCCAAAGGTTGAGAACCCCTGGGCTACAACATCTGAAAGAAGGAAATGCAGTAATGATCCAGATATCTTCTGCTACATCTGTGCACTTTGCAGGATTAAAGACGCAACATCAATACCTTTGTCAAGAAGGTTTATCTTGCCTACTTTAAAGTACAACATCAATGATATGATGGGCATAAATTTGCTGTTTTTCATTGATTTTATCAAATGCATTATTTGATATCTCAAAAACCTGATGTGATAGACAAAAACTGATGCCAGATTTGGAGTCAGTGCCCCAAAATTACCTTAAAACAATTGGAATCCCTTATGCCAGAAAAAGTGTGTTGACCAGTGTTATCATCCAAGTGTGCATTTAGATTGATTTATTTCTGGTGACATCAATGGGGCTTCCAATTGAATGGTCTTCAATTCAATTTTTTGATCTTGGGTGTTCTGTGTCACACCCTGCCTTATAATAAATTATCCTTGTTTGATCTAAGGCCCAGTACAATCCAATTCTTCAAAGGCAGTCAGCAGTCGCGTCGCTACGACGCGCGACACCCCAGAGCGGGGTTGCGCGTCGCCCTTAAGGGGAGGCTCCGCCCCCGCGCATGACGTCACGCGCAGGAGCAGAGCGCCCTCCCCGCTCCGTTTTCGGCTCATTTTGGAGCCAAACGGACACAGGGGAGGGCGGGCGGGCCCGCCTCCAACTAAAACCTGTAAGTGGGGGGGATCGCGCGTCACCCCTATACGCGCGACGCCCCCCGGTGGCCCACCCCCCCACTTTCCCCTGTCGACGCCAGTGGCAGTCAGTCCTTCATTTTCAAATTAAGGTCTAATTTAACCAGACAGGCACTGGTTTGTGAATGAGTGAAAGTACTGTATATTTTAGCATATATTGGTCTCTTTTCCTTGTGCCTCTGTGCCAACATTTCTAAGAGAAGTTGGATGAATGTCTTCTGCTAATGGCTGATGGGGTGATCAACAGTGGCGTCGCTCCGGTAGGGGCGGGGCCGTAAGTATCGCTCCATCGTAGTCCCTTTACCGAGCAAGCAGGAGCCCCCCGCCCCTGACCCCTCCCTATGTTGAAGAGACCCTGCCTGCTGCATTCTCCGCAGGGGAAAGGCTCCGACAGTGTGGGGGCGGGGCCACCTCCTGCTCGCTTGGTAAAGGGACTACGACGGAGCGATACTTACGGCCCCGCCCCTACCGGAGCGACGCCACTGGTGATCAAGAAGAATGAGAAAATTTTGTTTAGCAATTAGGATCAGAGAGTTCAAAGAGTATTGTATGTATAATCTCAGTTGCAAGAAATCTGAAAGATAAATCCCAGTGCAATCCTATGGATATTTATTGAGAAGTAAGCCTCACTTCAATTCAGTTTAATAGGATTGTCTCCCATGTTTACAGATTGATGGAGAGAGAAAAACATATAGAGTCTATATAGTAGGTAGGTTTCAAAAGAAAAAGAAAGCATTTTATCAACTCTTTATTCTATGTAAGGGTTTTTCTCTCCATCATTATAACATGAATACTACTTCACTTATTAACTCACTTGCCAGAAAGTTAATTTTTCTTGCTAATTAGAGTATATATTACTCTATATTATATAGGCTGTCGACATAATTGCTATCATTATATATCTTTAAAAAGCTACAGATGATTTTCCCCACACCACTTCTTGGTTGCTTATGTTGGTTGTGATGTTGATGTTGGATGTGATTTTTGTAGGAGTTCTGAAACATGGTGAAGGCAGGGTTTTAGGATACTAGTATGTATTGGTGTTGCTCACACTGAATCCCTGGTAGTTCCCAGAGGCACTTTCAAAATATAAGAATGACCAAATACTCAAGGTATTATTACAAACTGGGCAGAAGCATGCCTTTTGGTTTATTATGGGCCATCATTTGGCCTCCTGAAGAAGCAAAGATTGAAGTTGCTGCAGCATCCCCTAATCTCATCAGATCCTTCCCTCTTAGGAGAACCATGTCTATTTGTGTGTTGAATTTCATATGGTTTGTGTCTTTCTCCATGTTTATGTAACTTTATAATTGGCCTTTATGATGTAAATTTGTCACAATTGGCTTTAATTACTGCCACTTCCTGCCAGAGTTCTCCTAGCTAACTGGGCTGCTAGGCCGTTAAACAGTCCTTGTCTCTTCTGACTGTTGCTTTGGTGTAAATCTAGCCTCCAGTCTGCCCATATTTCTGGAAGAACAGAAAACACACACACAAAAAGCAGAAACAAATCTGCTGTGTGCCTTTGTGATTAGTGCAGTAATTTAGCTTTTCAAGCCCGCCATTCCGATCAACCTACATCTTAACCTCAGCAAATTTGTTCCTCCTGGAACCTCCAGTTCCATTTCTGTAATTGCCGCGTGATGATTTCAGCATGAAGGAGGGAGAGGAGACTAAGCTTCTGGTGGTGATGGAAAAGACAAAGCCCTGGGCTGTGTCGACCAGTTTTCCAGAATGTCTCAGCAACTGGACACTGGACTGTGAAAGAAGGAAGAGCCACCTTCAAAATGGTGGGAAAATACTAGATAGCACTTTGCCAGAGGAGGGAGGGCTGCTACATTTCACATTGGATTTCAACTCTGTGAAAGAAAGTCTTGAGTCGAGTCTTTTGAGTCTTTTACAATCGCCAAGTCAAGTCCGAGTCAAGTCATTGATACGACTTGAGTCCGACTCAAGTCCAAGTCAATAGACTCAAGTCTACATCACTGCCTTATACATGTCAAAATTTAGAGCAAATGTCAACATTTCTACTTATTTCAGAATGTTCCTCCCTATGTTGAAAAATGCACTGTGTGGCCCAAGACAAATGGGGCTGTTTGATTAACTGCTATAATAGCTTATGATGCTATATTGAGGATATAAACATCTTTTGATTTTTTTTAAAAAACGACCTGTCTGAATGAGCATTTTTCATTTGTATACATGGGGTATTACTTTCCTAACATAACAGCATAGATACTCCACATGTGGAGGTTACTTTGATGTGAAAATCCCAAATGTGCTCCAGATCAATGGAATAATGTAGGAATGTATGTAGGAATTTTACAGCCCAATTCGATCCTACTCTCCTCTCAGTGATCCAGCTATGCCAGCACCGGCAATGCTGTATCCTATGCAGAGGAGATGGGATTGGAGGTCTCCTCGGGGTAAGGGAACTTTCGTTTGAACCTGGCTATGGTCTATGTCAGAGGTTCCCAACTTGTGGTACACATATCACTAGTGGTACATGGACCACAGGCTGGTGCTACATGGGATGCTGGCGACCAAGATGGCAGCCACCACCATCTTGGCCGCAGGGCACTGCACCGGAGCCCAAAAAGCGGCGGCTTGAGCTCTGCCGAGCCAGCAGAGCTTGAGTGTGCAGGCTCCTAGCTTTGGAAATGGCCCTCCTGGTCTCCTTTGCATCTTACCTTGCATTTCTGTGCTCTGGCTCGGCCGCAAACCCGGAAGTGCTGATGACGTCATCGGCACTTACGTCCAGTGGTATGTGGCAGGCTGGAGGCCCGTGAAGATGGTATGTGGAACCAAAAGGTTGGGAACCTCTGATCTAAGTTGTTGCCATGCCATGAGGTGGAAACCTGCTTAAACCAATCCAACCCTTTATAGTTAAATTATTCCTTATTTGTTTAGCAAAGGACAATAGGGATAGTTAAATGATATTTATAGTCTGTAGTTATTTTTTTAAATAGACTGCTGGACTGCTAGTCTATAGTTACTCTTTTCATTATTATGTTAATTAAAACAACATTGTGCATCATTAAGGGCTCTTAAGTTATCAGTACATTTGGACTTTAGTGCGAACAACTAACAATGTCGGCACTGTTGGAAGTGTTCATTTTGTATTATTATTAGACATCAAGGTGTTAAATTTGAGCTTGGTTGACATGATTGTTTTTTAACCCATGCCACAAGGGAAAAAAAAAGATGTTATGGCTATTCGTTTGGATTAACTGAACTTTGTATTTCCTGCAAAGAGAACTTTATGCTAGTATATATTTTTTGGTCCTTTTGGAGTGGCAGGCCTTAGGTGGATTTACTCAACATGACTTCTCAAATGATGCTCACAATTATAGCGTGAGTGTTGTTGAAGAAAATCTCTGTCATCCTGGAAGAGATTGGCACAACTCGCTTCTTAATGTGCACATGAGAAGCAAGCTTGCAGTTGAAAACTTGATCTGGTTTCCTACAGGAGCTGGTTATGTGACCTTCTTCTTTGAAACTCAAATCCCAAAATTCTTGTAGGTACAATATTAAGAGTTGGCTTTAAGCTGAAACCAAATACATACATACTCTTTAAAAAAATCTAAAACTAGGTTGTTTTGTCATTCTGAAAAATCTAAAACTAGATTGTTTTGTCATTCTGAAAAATCTATGTTAAAAAGTGCCTTTAAAAGCACTTCCATATGGCTGTAACAGGCTCTGTGCCATCTTAATATTCACTCCCCAGCTTGTGTCATGAATTCTGAATGTACAGGGTCTAAATGGTGCCCTTGATCAGCCCTGCCTAAATCCAATGATCTAATGTGGGTACATAACCCAAAATCCACACACACATTGTAATCAACAAATTACTATATGATTTCAGTGGGTTTTGGCCATTTATGTCAAGGTTACGCTTTGTTGCAGCTTGGAAAGAAATGACAGGAAAGCTGAAAGGTGCATTAGAAACAGCTTATTAAGGACCAACATGTTACAAGTTAGAGGACTCTTTTTCGGTGGCAGCTGAGTCGCATTCCTCCTTAAAATATGCTGGGCCTCAATAAACTCTTCCAAATGAACCTGTTGAGATTCCTGCTTCTCTTCATTCCAGTGCTTCAGTTTTTTCTTTTCCTTCTTCAGCTCAGAAAGAGATGCATATTTGTTACAGGCACTGCACGAAAGCTATACAAGTGAAATGTGTGTTGTCCTGGATGGGATTATAACATGTATAGTTTAGGTCTTCCGTTCATGCTTTTTATGCAGGGACACAGAATACAAGGGCCTACAGCTCTCGCTGGATCAAGTTTCAGCAACAAAGCCATCCTTTCCATATGCAAACTCTACTCCAACTATAACTGACAATAGAAAAGGAAGCAAATCACGCCTCTCGAGCTCCAAGGCAAAGTCTAGGACATCACCATACCCACAGGTATGTGCAATATGATATTTGCATTTCATTTATTTACAGAACGTTGGCGATAACTAACAGTTTAATCCTATGCATGTCTACTCAGAAGGACCCACTGTGTTCAATGGGATTTACTCCCAGATACGTGTGCATAGGATTACAGCCTAAGATGTTCCTCAAATGGTAGCATGTGCTTAACAATAATAATAAAAAAACCACGTTGCTCAAAGACTGGTGCAATCAAACCTTTTAGGATGGTGTTATACAGCAGTGTTGATTGACAATATGGAAGTGCCTTCCATGCCATGTGTTTGCACTTCTTGTGTAATTAATGTCAGGATTTTGTACTTCTTCCCTCTTGGCGAGATATACAAGTTTCAGATGCACGTGGGGCTCACATAGGACACTCCGTGGATGATGCAGAAGCTCCTCCTTTAAACATCAGATATGAAACCTGCACAGAAGAAGCATATTCTCTGTTGCTTCACTAGTGTAACTATAAAGCTACCCTTACAGTATGATTCTAACCATACTGGGCAATAAGTTTCATTGAAATCAAGGCACTTTGAAGGAAATGTTGTTTAGGATCAGAGTTTTGCTTATAAGATGTTGAGTGCCAGCAACCGTTGTTTGACATTTCTTAAAATATAATGAACAGTCATTATTCATCATCCACGCTTGTCAAAGTTCTACTAAGGGAAAGAAAGTTAAATTTTGCATCTATACATGATTAAGTAACTCTCAGTTTGTGTGCCGAATAAGTGCATACACAGATGCCCCCACCTATCAGTCGCACATCAGATGAAAGCATACGTTAAACTGTTCAGTAAAGCTTAAAACTACCCCTCCTCAAAATCCTATTTTAATTAAAAATGTCTTATCTGCAAATACTTGGTATATGGCTGGGTCTTCCTAGGAGGGACCATAGTTCATTGGTAAAGCAAACATTTTTCATGCCTAAGGTTCCAGGTTCACTTCTTGGCTTTCCAACGGAAAGCTCTAAGGGAGGGGAACTACTTGACCTTGGTAAATTGATGCCTGTCACAGTAAACAATACTGGGCTAGAAAAACCCAGGGGTCTGACTTGGTGTATAAGACTGTTTTGTATGCTCATATTGAGAGTAAATTCTCCAATTATGTGGGATCACAATTAAAAATGTTCTGGTGTACCTTCTGCCACCACTTTTACTTCACAAACAAAGAAGATAATTAGGCAAATCTCCATAGTTTGTAAGGGCTGGAGACCTCCTAAGGAGAGTGATGCTCCTCAATTTATGCAGGTCTAAGTTAGAACATATAAGACTCTAGTGATCTACACCAGCACCTTGAACTGTGTCCAGAGAGTGACTGGAAGCTAATGCAACAGCCAGTCTGTTGGTTGAATATATGTTGCCACTTCCCTACAGATGTGGGCTAATATATGTCCAGCACCTTTTGCAACTTCCAAACCATCTTCAGGGGCAACTTCATGTACTTTCCATGGCAATGTTATTATTACATATTAGTCAAGTGACAAATTAGTTATGTGACAATCTGTGAAGCTGAGATGACTGAGAAACCAAGAAGCTGAGAAACCAAGATGACTGCTTCTAGCGTAGCTTTTAGTGACAGCTGCCATTTATGAATCCAACTGCAGGTCTGCACCCAGGATAACTTCTTGCTCTGGTCAGTTGACACATGCACCCCATATATCATAACTCCTTTACTTAAAAACATATATCCCACCGACCGTATGATTCAAGAAACAAAAACTGAAAACCTTAACATGCAGCGGTAATGTCACAAATGGCCAAAATAGCAAATAGCAATGTGAATTAGTTAAGTGGCATCCTGCTCAGTGTGTAATCCCTTAATTTGCTCAGAATGAGGACAATGTGATCTAGAAAGTGTGGTACTCACTCTGAATTGGCCCTTCTTATCTTCAGTGACATTGTCACATAGTGGGCAGCCCAATCGTAACTCTCCCCCGCCAATGGAGCTGTGCCAATGGAGCATGCACTATATCGTGTGTGTGTGTGTGTGTATGTGTGTGTGTGTGTGTGTGTGTGTGAGAGAGAGAGAGAGAGAGAGAGAGAGAGAGTTCCAGAGGCCTCCTTGGAGTAAGCCTCCACTTCCCTGATAGACCTGAACCAGCCGTTTTGCTGACACAACACCTAGTGGACATGGGGAGGTGGGTCAAGGCTGGGAAGGAGGATTGGATATCGGTGGAGCCGCTGCCACTGATAACTGCCCGCCCCTTTCCTGCTCTCAACACACTTCCATCTTCTCTGTGGTCCCACTCCATTCTTTCCTGCCCCATTCCACTCATCCGCACCCACCCCTATGCCAGCTTACTGGTGCTGGGTCGTCTTTGCAGGGTGGACCATTTTCTGGCAGCAGCCAGTTGTGCGCAATAGCGCATTGCAGTTTGCCACATCGGAAAGGCCACGGAGCCGCTGTAACGTGAGTTTTGATGGCAGGGCGACCTGGTAGCATTGGACCCTACGTCTGGCTATGTGATGGCATCACTGTTCCCAGGAAGAAGAGCAAATTAAGAGGAAAAAGTTGCTGATGCAGAAACCAATTTGAGTACAAACAGAGTGTGAACAAGATCAGCAAAGGGACTTTCAAAAAGGCCCCCTGGAAGTACCCTGAGAATATAGGCAGGTGAATATTTGGTGCAACCCTAATTTATGCACTTTAGTTTGGGGCTACCACAGCAAAGACCACAGAGAAATGCTCCTTTGTTAGTTCTGCTTTTGATCCAATATAATTGCTACATAGTGTACAATGTTAAAGTGGAATCACACTTTGGTCAGACCTCCGTTTTACTGTTAAATCATCTTCTTCTATTGTGTTTGGCATTCTTGTACCATTTAGTTTAAATGCTATCAATTCGTTGGAATTTTATTTACCGCTGTTAAACTCCAAGCTTATTTACTGTAATAACATCCCTGCTTTACTTGTGTCAATGAAATATTGCTAGTTGTCATTTAGCGAGTGTTCAGACCCTTCTTTTCTTGTCTTCCCAAAAGAACCAGAGTCACTCTGCAGCCTGTTTCCTTAATTCAGACAAATGTCTCATTAACGAAAAGGACTAAACAATTTATTTCATACACAGTGCAGGCCATTATTAAGCTCTGGCAACTTTGAAAAGCCCATGCAAAAACGTCCCTTTTTATTTGAAAAGTAACCCCCCAAATGGTAGACTCACCAAGCAACAGAGGTTACTTTAATGGTCATGCTGTATTACTTTAATCTAAGCCTTTCACCATCTGTTCTGCCTATAACAGTGAATGCAAAAAGAGCATATTTTACATTTCAGGATTACATTAGTAAAAAGCAAGATAAAAGTGATTTAAAAGCCTGCATATGTTCTTAGTGCAATGCAGGCTGCATTTGTGATCCCCCTCATGTTTAAGACACAAATCACGAGGAGAGTTGTTAATGCCCAGTACAGCAGACGTTTTTGATGGCAAAGGAGACTTCACTGAGGATAGACTTCTTCCCTTTTGCACGAGCTGCCATGTTGCCGGGAACTGAGATAAAGGCCACGTGTATTGGTTTTAAACATCTGGCACTAGGTGTGAAGTTGGCTATTGTTGTCCACCCTGGTGTTGAGGTCAACAAGATAAGGAGAGATATGGGAAGTTTTGTATGTTGTTGCTGAAAGCTATCTGGAAAGAATGTTGTGGTGCTTAGCTGCTTAGAAAGCGACAGCCCTGGGGATACTGAGATATGCTTGAGTTCCATTGAAATCTACTGCATGCTGGATTTCAGGCTAAGCTTTTCTCGGCCTCTCTCCTTAACCTAAGTGTTACAAAGCTATATAACTGGTAAGTTGATATGTTCTACTGAATCACTTCTTGTTGTTAAGAGACTGAGCGTGTAAGCTTTGGAGCTCTTTCAGCTAGAAAACCCTTTGCTAAACCCATAAAATGGATCAACTTTCCTATTTTGTCTCGATATTTATATAAACCATAGGTAGAGAGACCGTGAAAAACTCTAGTTCATTTTGGCTACAGTCCAGAGACCACTTAGGGTAGAATCATGTGGCCAGTTCTTTCATTTCAGGGGGAGTGTTTGTAGTCACCTTACCAGGATGATCTACAAAGAATCTGATTTAAAAAAAATGAGTTAAAGAGAAGGGCTTAATTTGAGCCAGGGCTCTACCCCAGAACCTGCTTTTAATGCAAGGGCTCAGCTTTGAACCATTTTAGTTGCAGACACAGGGGCATGCCCCATCAGTCAGGCCCCACACATCTGGGGCTGAAAGCTAAAGCTCCAGGTCACACACACAAAGCTGTAACCTGCAGGCAGATTTGAATCTTCTTTTAGAAATAATAGTTTGGTACCCGCCTAGAGCTTGAACCAGGAACTCGGACCATGAGATTCTTAGGCTTAGCTTGCTGGGCTACTGTGGACTGTGTGTGTTCAAGCAGCAGCTCTGACTTCCAAGCATAGAAAATAGCAGCAGTGTGCAACTGGTGATTGCCAGATAGTATGGTGCCTTTGAACTAGTCAGGTCTGGTGTGTGTGTGTGTGTATGGATGAGAAGCAGGGTTGCCAATCCTGCAGGATTGACCTGGAGTGTCCAGGAATTGGCATTAATCTCCAGGAAACTACTATAAACCATTCTGGAGATTTTAACTGGTCCTTCCTAGCTAAATGACATTACATTATGGAAGTGGGAGGTGGAATCTCCAGGAATAACTTCAATCACAGTTGACAACCCTAATGAGGCGCCTGAACTTCTGCTCTTGCCTGATCAACAGGTCAGGACCTTCTATTCTTCCAGATCCAGCCTCCAGCTGAAATATCCCATGCTAACTGCAGCAAGCAGGTGCCTTCAGGGGCCCTGAACTAAGAGCCACTTTGGGGGCAAGTAGCCATTTTAGGAATGGTTTTTGGTGCAGAAATGGCACAGGGTTGACTCCCCTCCCAGCACAATGTGCCACAGTCTCAGGCTAGATTGGGTCCCTTGAGCTTTTTAAATACTATATATAAAAAGTTCAAATATATATTCAATATTTACATATGGACCACACTTCTTGTCCACTCCTAGATAAGCTAGTATATCAGTCACATATTTAATGACATGTCCTTTGGCCCTGAAGAATGGAATGTTAGAGATTTGCTCCATGTTTTCCCTAGTCTGTATAACATTCTAAAATCTGGAACAGTTCCAGCTCAGGTTTTAGCCAGGACTTAAGCTTTCTCTATACAAGTTCGATGCGGTCTGGCAACATCGAAAGATTTGGGTAGAGTACTCTAAAAGTTGCTGCATCTGTTATACAACAAATATATATTAAACTTTTAATACTTTCCAGGCTTTTTCAAGGTCCCTGCAGAATCTTACAAAGGACACATCTTTCATGTCTAGATTTGGGGACAGCACCCCACAGCCTCAATTGGGCCCTAACTTGAGTCAATATATTTAGTAACCATACACACATCATCACATACATATATATTCTCCTTCTCTGCAAGCCCCATTGAAATGAATTGGGCTAAATGAGCAATTGGTGGCATTCTGTCCAGTGAACTGCAACTTACATACGTTGAGTTGAATGAATGTCATTGATTTCAGTTATCTTACTTTCGCGTTGTATGCATGACCATCAGGATAAAGATACAGCGTACGCAGCTTCTTCATCTTCCTTCTAAACTTCTCTTTAATTTTTTTCTTGGAATAAAAGCACCAGCACCGATTCTAGTACTGCCTTCCTTGGTCAATGCTAACTCCCCAATTGCTTATCATTTTGCTAGGACACAGAATCAGCACATTGGATATTAGCGCTGGTTTCAGGAAGTGCCAGTCCATCTTTGTCTGGATCTAGCAGTCTAGCAAAGAAGCACCTTGGATGACAAGCAATGGTCAGAAATGGATCATATGAATACTCCGGTGTTCGTTTAGTGCCAGTAGCCCTTTTAGTTTGGGAAGATGGAGATTGAGTGCAGTATAGCTCCAGGCCAAAGAAGCTCTTAGTTCTTGTCTGAGGAGTTTTCTCATAATTTGAATGGACAAGTCACATTAAAAAGCTTTAAAACTGCAGGAAAACTGATATGAGAAAAATAAGCAGAGCAGAAACAACTTCCAAATATGGTTGGAATAACTTCCCATCTCCACCCATTCTTATCTGCCAAAAAGCAACTGAAGGTCAGTTTGGCAACCTACGTGGGCTTATTCCTTGACGAAACGAACACCTTCTTTAAGAGCCCATCATTTTCATTTCTTCAAGAGAAAGATCTTAATATGGTTTGTGTCAGCACCCCGGGAACGGGTACCCTTCAGCTGGCACCACCTGCAGAGTGTGTGCTTCCCAAAAGGCTGGGTCACAGGCAGGACAGCCATCCTCACAGCTCAACTGCCTACCCTACACTGAGCTTCCTCATCGGCCAGACACGAGCAGTTATATACTGGAAGCCCCTCCCATGTCTCACCTCCAGTGCTCCAAGTGCCTGATCCTGCAAGGAATCCTCTGGTCCCTTACCTCCTCCTCCCTCGAAGGCCCTGACCTTGCGAAGCATCGCCTCAGCTCTGGCTGCCTTGCTCGAAGGCCCTGCCCTGGCCATGCAAGGTCTTCCCCAGGCCCATGCTGGCCGGTGGTCAGGCTGTTTTGCCACCGGGGTTGAAGCTGTCCCTTGGCTGATTCGTGGCGGGGTGAGGGGAGGTGCTTTCAGCAGGCCGGGCCTCGTCGGGCCTGGCTCTCCCAGCCACTCGTGCCATGCGGCACTGCATGGGGTGGGACTTGCCTCGCCAGGTGTTCCCATTTCCATGCCAACTGCACCACGCCGAGTGTTGGATCCTGTCGCCTCCCTGGTTTGCCTGGGGCCCCATCCGGCGGAGCTGGCAGGTCGGGTCCCTGACAGTTTGTACCCCACTTAAATACTGTATATAAGTATAAGACTCACTTTTTTTCTCCTAATTTAAGTTTTTAAACTAGGGGTGCATCTTATAATCAGGCTGTTGCAATAATGCCAGTGATTTAATTAATTTTTTTTAATAGCACCAAACTTTAAGGGTGCGTCTTATAATCAGGTGCGTCTTATACTCGAGACAATACGGTACTTCCACCTTCTCCTTAGTGGAAAAGGCACATCTATCTTAAGACACACTAAATGTCGCAGTACCAAATGCCATGTCGTGTTCTTGGCCATGAATCCATTCATTTCAATCAACTTTATGAAAGAGAAGATCTTTTATCGGAGGATTCAATTCTAGTTTCCTATCCTGGCATGTAGTGTGGGCCCCTACCACGAAGCATTTTGCCTACCACGAAGCAGGGTGCTTCAGGTGGTGTATTGTGGGCCAGTTCTCAGGGTCAGCATGGCAGCACAGCCAGCGATGGCCTATGGAGGAAGGAAGGCAAAATGGTAGCATGATGGTTTTCACCTTTCCCTCCTAATAGAAAAACAAGGAGAGGGAATTTGAACAAAGGAAAGAATTGAGATTGTGATTTCAACAGAAAAGAGAAAGGAAAGTGCTTCAGGCAGCAAAATGTCATGCTGACCACTGACTGACTGCTGGCTTGTTTTCAAACTCGGGTTAAAGCAAAGCAGGATTTGCCAGGTTCTGTCCTTGCAGTGAATCCTGGCTTGTGTTAAACTAGAGTCAGAAGTAGAATCTTTCCTCCCAAATCTTTCCTCTCCTCCTGCACAAGTCTGAGAGGCTGGGGATGCTGCTTGAAAAACCATGGTTTAATCCAGGTTCTACATGAAAGCTGTACAGCACTGTGTGTGTGTGTGTGTGTGTGTGTGTAACGAGTTACCAGTTGGAAAGCAGACACAAACAGATGCAGAGGTTAGTGATCTGAGAATATGTGATGTGAGTGTATCTTGGCTTAGACTGGAATCAAACTCTCAGTCAACCCAACTGCTTTACCCTGTGCCCAATTTCTTTGTTTTCTTCTTGCACTACAGTATTCTGGATTTCATACAGAAAGATCTGAATCTGACCACGAAAGCCAGTGGGGTGGAAGCCCACTGACTGATACTGCTTCTCCGCAATTAATGGATCCCACTGAAAGGCCAACCCCCCAGCATCATGACGTCTCCTGTGCCTACAGACAATACTCGGACCGTGGTGCACTCTGCTATGGTTTTGCACTTGACCATTCCAGGTTGGCTGAAGAGAGACACTTGCATACTCAGGCCTGCGAAGGTGGCAGGTGTGAGGCTGGTCGATACTTCCTCGGCACACCGCAGCCTGGAAGGGAAACATGGTGGGGAACCCGAGCTGGCCTTCCCCTGACCAAATCTTCTCCTGAGAGCAGAGAAGCCTATGAAAACAGCATGCCTCACATAACTTCCATTCACCGGCTCCATGGTAAGTAGTAGTAAAAACACACACAGATAACTACTGGAACTGGAAGACAGCTTGGGTTAGGAACAAGTTTCAAAGGCCTATCTAGGATGCTGTCAGTTTGCTTATTTACAAAGTGAAATGAAGTCAGAGAAGTCTGCAGATGTATGTTTCTTGACTAGCGCCTGTCTGTGGAACAGAGGGCTTTTCGGCACCATGTGTTGGGATAGCCATAAATTGTCCCCTTCTCCTGGCAACTGGAAACTGAACAGGGGCTCTTAGTAATGAATCTCAATCCATTCATTCCTGGCAATATATTTCACCCCTGCTCACATCCCAACAGTGCTTCTTTCCAAGAATGCTTTCTGTTCTCGACGTAGACGAATCCAAATGTAATTTTAATTTAGTTAATTTTGTTAGCACTCACCTGCACTTGTCTCTCATTCTTTCGATACAATTGTTTAGGTTCTGCTCCTCATCTCTGTTGCAGGATTTTTGTTAGGGCTCTCCCTTAAATCATGAGAGAAAGTATGATATCTGCATGGTAATTGCAGACATACATTTTAGATACCATGCAGTTTTTAAAGAGGTGGTTGGGCCGTGTTCCATCTCTAAATCTACTCAATCACTGGTGGTACTGCGTAGTATGGCAGATGACTCTTGGCCCCACTGCACGGGGACCACATGACACTGGTCTGCCCGGCCCCACCCCACTGGAACTGGGATGGCAGTGAACTGGTAGCAAAGGAGGCACAGATTGGGCAAGAAGGGTGCAGTGCAGAGGAGAGATCAAGAGGCAGCAGCTAACACCTCCTCCAACCAAGCTCCATTGCCAGAATCAATGGCATCAGCATTAGAAGAAGGCACCTCGGCTCGTCCACCCACAGCCCCTTCCTTCCTTCACTTTTCTCCTTCTGCTATTCTGTGTTTTGAAATAGAGCAGCAAAATGGAGAAGCATTGCCCTCCTTTAAAAAAAAAAGGATTTTGGGATCCCACTTTTTCAGATGTGGGAGACAAGTAGCCTCATGGCTGCCATACACTTCCTTTTTTGAAGGATGGTGGTGCTTCTCCCAGCTTCCTTACTCTAGCTCTTGCTGCTCTGTTTCAAAACACAGAGCAGCAGAGTGAGAAGGGAGAGAGATGGGGTCAAGGTGAGTTGGCTGTGGAGGTGGCCGATGGGCACAGGGTGCTGCCTGCACCCATTCACTGCTTGGTGGCCAATTTACCTAGCCCTATGGATGGGCCGGCCCTGGCAAATCATATTGTTGTCCAACAGGATTTGCACTTGACAAAGCTGTATGGCTAATTGTATGGCTAATTCAGTAGGACATAGAATTAAGTACAAGACAGTAATCTGAAGCATCATGCTTACATGCAGGTACATTTCAGTGAAATTATTCCTGATGCTTGCGTATAGGATTGGGTAATAGAAGGAAGCAGGCACTGAGATGAAAAATGAAAATGATGAAAGGGTGCTATGCTCACAAAAAATAAATCCTTGCAGATACGGCATTTTACAACTGTGGTTGCATCCACCCACAAATTATTTGACCGAAAAGAATGGACAGAGATGAAGTTTACATGACATTAATCTCTTTCAAAATATTTGTATTCATTTGGAATGTGTGTGTCTGCCTGTCTCGCTCCCTAAAAACCTGTTAAAACAAAATCCTTTATGGCACTGGCCAAACCACTTAATTTTTGTGGTTCTACTCTGTGGATGTCTTGTGTTCTCAACAAAACATTCAGATATCTAGATCTTTTACTATTTGTATGCTGTTATGGTAATGGTACCCTGATTTTGCTTTGAACCACAAGCTGCTCCTGTAGAACCATATCCAGATGGCAACTTTCTGCTTTTCCATATTTAGCACTTTAGTATACAACCTGTAGCACCATAACTGTCCCTGGAAAAGGAAGGTTTTCTTGCCTTACCCAGGGATACGCCTCCCATACTCACTGCAAGAAACTGGCTGTACAGATTGTGCTGGCCCCTGCCAGCTTTGTGGGCCAACGGAGAATCTGCATAGGTTGCATTGCAGAACCCTGTACATACCGTCTGTTGAAACATGCACCCCCTAAATTAGAGTGCCCTTATGCAAGCAGCACTCTATTTTGTATGTAATCGTCATCTATATTGTATGTAATCGTGGTGGTGAAATCTAAGACACTGATTGGTTGAGCTGTGTGATGGCATAGACTGCTTAGTTGCTCAGGGAGGTAAATGGTTAACAAGCCAGTTGATCTAAGGGAAGGGGATGTTGTAAGTTTGGCTGAGATTCAAATGTCACCCAGAGGCAGGCTGAAAACTGGGAAGAAGTCTTAGGACATAGGGAAACTAAGGGACAAGGAAGCCAGATGCAAGGAGGCTAAAGGGATGGTGCAGAGTAGATAATGCAGTGACAGCAGCCCAGCAGGTTGCTGGAGACTCAGGAGTCTTCTTAGTTTTCCAGCTGTAGGCTGAACAGGCATGATTGACAGACCCATCTGGCCTGCAGCCCCGCCCCTTCTTGCGGCCCCTCCCCTTCCAGCTACAATCAGACATGAGTGGCCATTGGGGAGCTGCGGCAGCTGGTAGGGAGCTGTTCGCTGGCCGCCACTGCCTCCTGCAGCCGCTCACCGACCACATCAGCCTCCCGCCGAGTCCTGCGGCCTGGGGAGCCACTTGCTGGCCGCAGCAGCAGCCTCCTGTAGCCTCTCACTGGCCGCTGCAACCTCCCGCAGCCTTTACAGGTAGACATGGGGAGCCAGGGGGAAGCTGGAGGCCACCGCAGGCCGCACTGACCGGCCTGCCATGGGCCAGATAAAATTGGCCCGTGGGCCAGATTCAGCCCATGGGCTGTAGTTTGGAGACCCTGAGTCTAGGGCAGTGCCCTGCACTGGACCCCTCAAGGCGCCTCTGCCCACCTCCAGAAGGTTGGCCCAGAGGTTGGCCCAACTGGGTGGGCCCTCTTCTAGTGCCTGACCTGGCCAGCTCCTGATACCACCCTGAGGAGATGGACTAAATCTAGGAATCTGGGGGTGGGTGGGTTGATGGAGAATGCGGCCTGAGGAAAGGGGTAGAAGAATTTGAAGCAAGAAAGGATTAATCAGAGAGGGGATTCTGAAGAAATGTTACAAAATTTAACATCAGAAGGGCCTGTGTACTATGGGGAGGGAGGGAACAGTACTAGGGAAGACTGACCAAGTGATTCGTTAAAGGAGGTGGGATAAAGTAGGAAGTGGCCTGAAAAGCAGGAATCTGAGGAAACAGGCAATGAGGAATCATGGAGAAAGTAGGGCAAGCAAAACTATGCATAGGATTTACAAAACAGATAGGAGACAGCTGTGTGTTAACTGCAGGAAGGAAGTGGGCAGGCAAGGAAGGCAGCGAAGATGTATAGAGTTGATCAGTCCATAATCTCTAGACCTTGACAAGGGAATTCTGGTGGTTGTGCCTTCTGCCGACAGTACAGCATTATGACCTAGCCGTGCCAACGAAAGTTAAGAAATGGTGGGTGGGTGGGTGGGTGTGAGCTTGAGTTTTACAGCTTCTAGTGATTAGACTAAGAACTGTTATGTTCCAAAAGAGAACGCATGAAGTTCTGGGTGTTTGGCTGTCCTCCATATATAGCTGAGTGTTCATCTGCTTTTGTTTGTCCACTTTCTAGGAAGAGGCCACTGGGATCAAGACAGTGTTGTTAGCTCCCCAGACCCTGGCTCGGCTAGTGAATCAGGTGACCGCTACCACTCCGAGCAGTATCAGGGCAGCCCACCTGAGCCCAGCAAAATTGAAACTCTAATCAGAGCAACTCAGCAAATGATTAAAGAGGAAGAAAACAGGCTGCAGTTACGGAAATCGACTCCCGATCAGCTGGTTTCCATTAATGGAGCAGGGAAAAAACATTCTGTTTGTTTTGCAAACTACCAGCAGCAGCAGCTGAGAGGAGATGTCTGCCGGGTCCCGAGCATCACCAACACGTCTCCCTGCGAACACACGACGCAGCAACGGGAAGGAAAGATGATGAGCCCTCATGAAAACGACTATGACAACAGCCCGACGACGCTGTCGAGAATAAGCAGCCCCAATTCTGACCGCATTTCTAAATCAAGTTTGATACTCGCGAAAGACTATCTGCATTCAGACATGTCCCCTCATCAAACGCCAGGAGAGAACCCAGCAGGTTCCCCTAACTATTACAGTTCCCATAGGCAGTACTTTGATAAGCATGCGTATACGTTAACGGGATATGCCCTGGAGCACCTTTACGACAGCGACACCATTAGAAACTATTCTTTGGGCTGCAACGGCTCACACTTTGATGTGACTTCTCACCTACGGATGCAGCAAGACCCAGCCCAGGGACACAAGGGAACGTCTGTTATAATAACCAATGGAAGCTGATAAGTGTTTTGTTGCTTGTTTTCCTTTTCTAAAATGTTTGTGCTAGGAAAGTCTCTTTGCAGTAACAACAGCAGACTGGCAGAATGTTTTTATACCCTTGTTGTTACCAGCATTTGATAAACTACAATGCACTAGGAAGAATACTTGTAAGGTACTGGAGAGGTATTGGTTTACCCAAGTTACTGTTTTCAAAATGCACTGGTATCCAGGTTCCAGTATACGGAGTTAAGCGAAATCATGGAGGAAGCACCACATTGTGGAGGAGAGCTAAGAGGAGGGTGATTGTGGTATGCTGACTGGGGAGCCGTTTGTGTCCGTTGTACAGGAAATGTGGGATGAAGTGGTTGAGGGCAGAATGCCTAAGCCGTCTGTGCCCCTCAGGCCCTAGCAAGACAAAACCACTATGCACTCTTTACATGCAAAAAAATGGTAGACTTTAAAATGCAAAGCAAACTATGTTTATTCCATGTTTGTACTCTCTCTGCCCCCCCCCGTGGCTGTATTGAATCGATGGTTAGCCAAAAATGAGAACGTTGGTGTGGTTATGTGGTAGTGGGATATTGGCATACATGACTACAGAAGGAACTGAAAGGCAGGGGGGACCTTCTTAACCTGTTTGAGCAACGAAAGAGGTGTGACTGTAATTGATTGAGGGCCAGTCCATCCATGAGGTTGACTGAGGCCATTGCATCAGGAGGCGGGTTAGTAGAAGTGCTCCCCTCCACCATTCCTCCTTCCCCTGCTCCCGAAATCAATAAGGACAAAGGTAATGGAGTGGAAGTGTGGAGAGGGGAGGGTTAGTGTGAGAGATGCCCTAGCCTACCACTCCCATTTCCTCTGCACTTCCTCATCTATTCCATTCCTTTCTTAATATCCAGGGAGCAGGAGGGGGGAGAAATAGCAGTGGCTGGTGCACCAGCAGGTAAAGATGCCCCCCTCAAGTGCTGGGAGATTTTGGGCACTTTGAATTGTGATTGCATGTGTACAAGGAGGCTCCATTTTGGAGAAGAAAATAGTAGAAGGGAAGAAAGAAATGACAGAGCGCTGAAGCATAATCGGGTCTCGCAGCTTGGAGTGCGCCAAACCCCTGCCTCCACTTTTAACAGTGAGTATGTTTTGTGGAAGAAGCATTTCCTCTTTTGCTAAACAAAGTACCATTGGAAAAGTCCACCCAAGAATGAATTAGAAACCCAGGTGGAAAGTTGATTGGACAACTTGCTATAAAATACATGAAATGCAGCTCTATGAATTAAAGGCACGAGAGCAGAGGAAGCCAATAAAGAACATCAAATGGTTGGTTTGCTCAGTTGCAAAATGGACCAAAGGAGACATTAGGAACATTGACGATGTAGTAAGATTGATTTTGATGAGGACCCCTTGAATAGCCTCTCTGAATTGCTCCACCACGGAAACAGAACTGACATCTGGGGTAATTCAGAGAAGCTATTCCCAAGGGACAATTCATCAATTAATATCCTAGCTGTGAGAGATCAGCAAGAAATAATAAAATGGGATGAACCTGCAAAGAGATGTAGGGCCCCTCACAGCCCAATCCTATCCTTTCCCCCCTGTTGATGCAGCCATGCCAAAACCAGGTGATTTTTGCTAGCGCACGTCCGAGGAGAGAAAGGGGGTGGGGAGACTGCAGAAAAGGGGATAGGATCTGGTGTGTGCCATCACCACCACATCCACCACTCCTGCAGCCTCCCCACCCTTCATTTTGCCTCCTCCCTGCCCAGTTTTTCCCTCCCCACCCTGTTCCACCCTGTCCCTCTTGCCTTCTCCGCCATCTTACCATTGTCAGCAAATGCCTAGGGATCTGCTGGAGCGTGCTGAAAGGCTCCAGACTTCCTGGCGCTGCTCTGGCAGTGTGCTACTTGGCGTGCTACCAGAGCATGCTTTACAGGCGCTTCACAACCGTCTCCGGCAATGGAACATGCGTTTTGCTGCCTGCCGGCCCCCATAACTTTGGGCCCTAAATAACCTTAAAATCACTTTGTCCGCACTGAACAGACTGTGAAGCGGCAAAGGTTTTATCGCTAAAAAAAAAATCACCACAGATCAGGCCTGAAAAGACATGGAAGGGGAACGCAGAATACATTGGCATGCAATAATTTGACATCGTCCTCAAGATACTCCATAACACATGAGTAGATGAAGAGAGGCAATTCCAGAGAAAGGACTAGTGTGGAAGCAACCGAAGAACAGAATATAAGAATAAAGGGAGGATGATAATGATACTGGATTTACTGAAACCAGACTTCTGGGGGCCTCTTTAGGAGAAAGGTTTTATAGCTCAATGAATGCAATTGATACATATTTGTTGCAGGAGATCCAGTCATTTTCTTCTAAGACAAAGCTTCTGTTTTAAGGATACAATATTTTTCCAGCACGTGACTCAACGGCAAGGTTTTGTTTCTGGGAAAATGTGTATGTACCCTTCTTCTTCAGCCAGCACATCGATAATAGCAATAGTTTGCACTGGGAAGACTAAGTTGTATAAGTCGCAAAGGGACCATGAAAACAGCTCTCAGTCACAGCAAGGTCCCTCCCCGTTGGTAGGAATGGGATATTGCATTACTAACATTCTGTTTTGGCTAGTTTTAAATTATAGTTTTAAAGGGGGGGAGAGTCTTTTTTTATGGCTCAATACTGTGTAAAGATACACGACTGGCCTAAAGGGCCGGCCACTGTATCCTATGCCGTTCCTGGGCTACCCCAGGGCAGCCCGGGAGCACCTCAGGAGAAGAGGACATTCGTCCCCTTCCCTGGGTGTTGGCAAACCTGGGGCCTACTGTATGGGCCTCCTCAGATGTACGCCAACTCTGAAGCTGATGTATATTCAGGGAGGCCGTGTAAGGCCGAACCAGGCTGGGAAGGGGCTTAGGATATTGGTGGAGCGTGCCGCCGATATCCCTGCCCTCTCCCAGCCCGGGCCAGCCAATGGCCACTCCCCTGGCTGCCCCTGCCTGCCATCCCCCCTGTCCCAGCACCGACTGGTGCAGGACATACCGTCGGCGGTGCGTGCAGTGTTCAGAGGGCGGAGGAGTGAGGGCTTAAATCCGCTGCTCCAAAGTTAGAGAGGATTGCGATGTAAATCACCTGAAAAGGCCCTGAGACAAAAGGAGGTGACCAGATTTGCCTGGAGGTTTGGAAAGAGGTACAGAGATGGCAGAATAGCTTTCAAGAAATGCATGTTTCAAATCTTGTCAACAGAGAAGGCTGGAGGGCAATCAATATAACACCTAACAGAGGCAGCTGAGAAAGATGGCTTATTGTTAGTGGCTCAGTTTCTGCTTCTGCCAACTTCAATGACAGTTCTCCATTTGAAGTCTTTTGCGTGAGTGGGGGCCAAACCCCTCCACTCTGTTTACACAAACGTCAGAACCCTTTACGTGATACAATGGGAGTTACAGTGGGATGACTGCACGTCACGAAAAGTAGATGCACAAGTGCACCATGTGTTGCAATGTGTGTCACCACTCCTGGAAAGCTAGCACTGCAGCAGTAGTCCTCCTAAGCCACTAACTTGGCCGCGTGTCTCACTGAAATCAATGAGGTTTGCTTCAAGGAAATGTGTTTACAATTCAATTATTATTAGTCTAAGTAATAAAATGAAATAAGCACGATGTAATGATCTGACAAACAAGTACAATATGCATAGAACAGCATAAAGCTATGCAGCTAGAAAGTGTATTAGGATTTTCCTTCTGACAAGGATGTGCAAGTCTTGGAGGGAATTTATAAGCAGTAGCGAAGCTGGGCTGGCTGGTACCCGGGGCCACCCCAGCTCCCGCATCATTGCCCATTTCCCGTTTCCGGAATGACTCTGATTTGGAGCCAGAAGGAGACTGAGGGTGGCCGGGAGGGCAAAATTTTGCTCCACTTGCCACTCCAACTGCTTGGAGCAGCGAGCACTGCGCACCTCCCTGAAGTCAGCACAACACCCCCCCTTGCTTGCTGCCTAGGGCAGCCCTCCGCCCCCAGCTATGCCAATCTTTAAAGATAATGTCTTTAAATGTGCCATCCAGTCAAAGATAAGCATATTGAAATCCTATGAATCCAAATTAAATCAGCAGGAAAATGCTTACATTTGACTGGATCATGCCCAAAGAATTCAGAAAAAGGTTTCATAAGATATATGAGAAGAACAAAGGCAGGTGACCATTTAGTAACTTTATATGATAAAGTTTGCAGAGTTTTGGGATGCAGAGTTTTGGGATGCAGAGTTTTGGGATGCTTCACTATTATGACATTGGAATTTCCACAAGATCGTTCTTTGGATTCTAGGTTTTGACAAAATGTCCTTTCCCCTCTCTTGTGCCAGCATTTTGAAGGTACGCCGTCTTTCCATGTGGCTAAGGTTGCAACCCTAAGCATAACTGCTTTGGAATCACCTCCACTGGGCATAGTGGGATTTCCTTGTGAGGAAATGTGCACAGAATCAGGCTGCAATTCATTTTTTTTTTAAAGTCTGGAGATGCTGGTAAATGCTGTACCTTGTCAGAATAATACTGTACTGTGCATAGATAATGGTAATTTTACTATTTCAAGCCCATTCTTATACATTCAGGATGCGGAATTCCAGCATAGAACGCAGAGAATTCAGGATCCAAAAACTGGTAAGATAACAGATGAGAGGGCATTTTTACATTTATGCCATTATTTTTATGGCGTAATGGAGAGAATCATTGACCCAATTCAGACATTACAAGAAACCAGGGTTTGTTGTTACAAGCATCAATTGACACGAGCCTCAGGTTCACACGCTCCCCTTCCTTTGTACATGAGGCCATGTGAATGGGACAAAGAAGTCAGGATACCAAACAAAATCAATTTCTAAGCTGCTGTTTGTTACAGCTATGAACGGAAGCTAGAAATTGCCTTCCATCCCTCGTGATCCTGAAGCTCATGCCAGCGACAAAAAAGCATGGCTGGTTGTGGAGGCTGAACTGGGCTACTGTCTTCAGGATGTTCAGCCTGTTTGGCCACAAGCTGTAAAAGTGCATCAAGAAAGAAGCCACAAAAGGATAGTTCCAGATTTTACACATCGATATGTTTGCTGGCTCGGGCTGCCTGTTATCAGGCATAACAGTTTTGTTTACATTACTGTTAAGCTTCAAATTCTGGACAAAAAAATCTCGTTTCCTACCCAATTATTTTTTTAACCATTCTAGCTGGTCTAACATTTCCAATGAACTTTAGGTCATTGGCAGTTTGCTTGGGGGTCTACTGATAGAAATCAACAGGAAAACGAGAAGGAAAAAAGAGCATTTAGTTTAGGCAATCCTTCCATTTTTACTGCATGTACCCATAACCCAACCCATAACAAGTCCTAAACCTAACGAGAATGTAGTGTTTTTTAATCTATAATTTGGGTAACTGGCTCATTCTTATTTTTAGGAGGATAAATTTGCAGGTTGATAGACAAAAGGCCTTCTGATCTGCATGCCCCCCCCCACTCCCCAAAGTCCAGATATTACTTGTTGCATACTTCATGGCTTATAATTGATTGAGTTCCACAATTTCTGTTTTATCAGGATTAACTTTATAACTAGTAGGAAATATAGTTTTAATCATTTTCCTGAGAGAGCTAGATTTGAGATCAGAGGGACTTCTTGGTACTGTATATGTATCTTAAGATTCCAGCCTTAGACAAATATTGGGCATGATCCAGCCAAGCAAAACCCATTTTAAGTCTGATTTCAGTAAGAGAGTTAAAGCACCTGTTTAAACTCACCCACCAAATTCAGATATGTGTTCATCTTTTTTAACCCTTCATTTCAAGACATGGGAAATATATGAGAAAAGGACTTAATCAAAAACATGAAGATAGGAATAAAAACATTTCTAACAGCCCAATCCAACACTAATCCTCCTCCAGTAGATCCAGCAGGATCCAGGCAGAAGTTCCTGGATTCTGCTGGAACAGTGCAATCCTGTGTAACTCTTGCACCGGTGTAACAGTAGATCCACCAGTGTAAGTGCACTTATGCCAGTGTAATTTGCCGTATGCCAACGGACACAGGACGGACATCAGCGTAGCCCCCCTCGGATGCCGCATATGCACATTTCTGATGCTGGACAGATGCCAGCGCAACTCCGACAGTGCAGGGGTCATTCCAGGGGTTTCTGGACGCCCCCAGAATGCCCCCTGCACCAGCGGAGTTGCGCTGGCGTCTGCTCTGCGTCCAAACTGTGCATGTGTGGCATCCGAGAGGGGTTACGCCAGTATCTGTCGTGCTTTCGTCGACGTACGGAAAGTTACCCTGGCATCAGTGCACTTACACCAGCGGATCTACTGTTACACCGGTGCAAGAGTTACACAGGATTGTGCTGGAAGTCGTGCAATGTTATTGCATGCTCCAGTGCCTCCAGCTAGTGCAGTAAGGTCACCAGCATAATTGCTGAGAGCCACCATCAGCTGGTGGGAGGGCAATGGATGGAATGGGGTGGGAAGGGGGAAGAATGGAGCAGGGACTGGGGCAGAGAGGGGTGTGTGAGGGCAAGAAGAGGGAAGATATCGGTGGCAGCAGCTCTGCTGATACCCTACCCCCCTTCCCGGCCTTGAGCCACTCACCCAGATTCATTTGGACTTGTGCCAGCTGGCGCAGAATCGCTGGCAGCAGATCCAAATAGACCCATTGGGATTGCAGAAGGTTGACCCAGGCAGGGCCTCTGAGAGGAATTTTATCAGGGGATACAAAGTTTCTTTTGGGCCCCTTACCTTACCTTGAGGAGGCCCCCAGGACTTGAAACTTCCTCACAGTATGCAGTGTGCCCCCCCCCCCTGGCCCAGCTGCACCAGCGCCAGGGAAGTTATGTTGAATTAGGTTGCAAGAAGTAACTGTAGTTACTGAAATTTGTCCAGGGTTGTAATTTGCACCAATATAATTCTAATGCCACAGTGAATAATTACAGAGAGGTGTATTGTAATATGTACACGATTGCCTCAATCCAACGAGAGCCATACATAAGAGGAAACAGTGTCACAGACCTGCTCTCTAGCTTCTGGGAGAGTTAATACCTCTGCTTCCAGGACACTTGTGAAGGGGAAATGGATTCTGGGAAGAAGGAAGTGGATTCTGGGAACTGCAGGAAGTAACGATACTGGAACCTGCTAGAACAGTGTGGGCATGCTTCAGGAATGCAGTCTGACTCCACAAGAGGAACGTTTCACATTGAGTTCGATGCAGTGGTGAAACAAGGGTGGAGCGAAGGCAAGTAGTTCTGCAAGACTCGGTTACACTGGAGTCAGCGGCCCCTCCCCCTTGCTGTTGGAGCCATTCCAGCAGCAACAGGGGAGTGTCCTGCGTGTTGCCTTTGCTGCCAGAATGGCTCCAACAGCAAGGGGGAGGGGCCGCTGACTCCAGTGTAACGGAGTCTTGCACAACTACTTGCCTTCGCTCCACCCTTGTTATGCCTCTGGGATGTGACTTGAAGCGTGCCTAATGTTTCATGCAGCTGACCAATAAAACATTCAGTAGGCATCCAAGGCGCTTGCTCACTTGCCACACAAGATCAGAGGTGATATTAAATGACTGTAAGCGTGCCGCCACCACTCCTCTTGGTTGGAGACACTTGCAGTTTCAAGCTTTCTTGTTCACGTTTACTTGGAAGTAAATCCCTGTGGTTTCAGAGGGGACTTGCATCAAAGCAAGTGTATTTAGGATGTTAGCCTTGGGATGTACCGACTGCGCACAACGTTAAAAAAATCTACTTTTCTTGCATAGCATATTTAACTTCTCTATTTCTATGATTTATTTAATGTAAAACTTTTCAGCATCTCTCAAAGATTACAACTGGGTTATTTTATTGTGACAAGTTGGATAAGCTATTTTGGAATACTTGAAATTATTTCTGTTAATAGTTGTAGGCAATATTGTAGAAGATAGCTTAAAGCTATCATTATACAGCAGAAGCTCTTAATATGTAACAGGAATGCTCATGATCTATGTAATAATAGCTGCAACAAATATTATAGTATCTACACTTCCGTACAATGGACTCAATCCAGAGGGATTCTCCCTAATAGGTTTTCTGTACTGCACTTACTTCACATTCACATGGGCGGGTACATAAGTGAATATGTCATTCAAAACTGCAAACAGATACACCTTCTTTTGACCTTTGACAAACCACAGTGGAGCTACTTCTCATGTACGCAAATTATATTTGGATGCAGTCAACTGAGTGCTGATCTTGTACAAGCTCAACTGAACCAAAGTTGTGTGTGAGTTCTTAAGGACTTGTGTCAGAAAATATTGCACTTAATGGGTTAGTTGACAAGACTAAAACCTGACTCTTTCATGAATGCTTATAGTAGGCAATGTTACTTAAATTGTTGAGATCCCTGCAAGATCATCACAAGCCTCCGACTTCACTGAACTTTAGGCTTAAGTAGCACTTATTCCCATCAGCAGCCTCACTGATGACACTGGAAATATATGTAGGGGGAAACGCTATCATGTAACAAGGAAGATAGCAGACTGCCAGTGCAATCCTGTGGGATGTTGGAATGGCGGAGCAAGTGCTCCGCCATTCCAAGACGTTGCAAACATGCCATGAAACACGTTCACGACGCCTTGGGAGTAAGGAAGGCCAGACGCCCTCACTCCGTTGCTGGGACGTCCCCACGGCCGCTGGAGGAAGGTAAGAGATCCCCCGGTGGATGCGGGGGAGGTCTGGGCGGCGAGGGAGGGGGGCAATTGGCTGAGCCGGCCCGAGAGGGGGTGGGGATGGCGTCCACCATATCCCTGACTCCCGCCGGGCCGGCTCGGCCGTTACACAGTCTTCTCTTACTTCCGCCAGCTACTACCTCTTACTTATGGGGGTAAGTTTACACCGAGAGAAGGGGACGAACATCTCCTTTCCCCGAGTAGACCTCTGGGCCGCGCCAGCACGGCCTGAACGGGGATAGGATCTGGCGGGCGGCCCTGGGCCGCTGGCTGGATCGCTACACAGGATTGCGCTATGCATCTCCTAGTAGTAAGTCAGCAACTCTTGGTCTCTTTGTCAGAGTTATATATTATATTTGCCCTGAGATCAGATCTGGACCAAGACCTCCTAGCCAAGCATTCTTGAGGCGCTGTGCCTAATGCTACCGCTCTCTTACCTAGTGATGCACCAGTCTCTGCTTCTTGCACTCCCCTGGAGATGCTTTTCTAAGCCACCACTCTCCTTTCCTTGGTATTCCCTCTGCCACTCTGTCCCAGTGGCGTCACTATGCGGCCCCTGTGACATCACTATCAGAAGTTACGTCACAGCCACCGCACATCCCGGTGGAGGTGCAGGGTGGGAGGGTGGGCTAAACCCATCGCCACTGCTCCCACCGCCAAAATGGAGTGGTTGTTGCCTCCGCTACCTGTTTTGTCACCCCCCACAGGTCGCCTGGGGCATGCCACCCCCTGCTCCCCCTCTGCATGGGCTACTTCAAACATACAGTGATCCTCATAAGAGCACTTTGAAAGTGGAGGGGGCACATTCTTTTGAACTAGTGCTTCCTTGCAAAGGTAGCAAGAGTCATTGCTGCCATTTCTGTGATCCATAGTGACACTTCTTTTAATCTGCCATGGGCACGTATGTGAAGGTGCTGGTTCAAATGTTAGGTGGCTACAGTTGAGTTGGGGTCAACTGCATGCTTTGAACAGAACTCATTGTATGCATGATGCCCTGTATTGCTCTATTGGTTGTGAGCCTGCGCTAGGAAAACATGCTATCCTCCAAAGACACTCTACTGAGCACGTTAAGCATACGGGGGGGGGGGACATAAAGTGAAAAATTGACTTTTAGGAGTGATGACAACAACACATTAATGATTCAGATTCAGATTCACTCACAGTATTGTTTCTGGCCCCTTTGTTTAGCACTGGAGTCCACATTACAGGAATATGATGTGTGGAGGACCTTGTACATGTTATCATTGTTATGCATAACATGTGCATGAATGTGCATGAATTGGGTGAATGGCTGATGGACTCATTGCACCTCTTCTGTAATGAATTTAATTTCCGGAGTAAGACAAAGCCAGTAGTTCTTGGTGGGGTCACTATCGATTCTCTATTAAGATGTTAATGTACACTTAAGCTGTAACTTATTTCTTTTTAGCTCTGGTAGGCCTGTCATGGTTGCTACATGAGATTTGTCATGGATTTCTAACACTGGAAGCAGTACGAAGATTCCAGTGGCCCAAAGCAAGCTAGCGCTCCTGACCCAGTGTAGGTGATCAATTGCCTGAGCGACTGCAAATCCCACAGTACAAACTGACTTGGCACCTCAGATATCAGTCTAATAGAACTGAAACGAATCTGGGGGAGGAGGAAATCAAACTATCTCTTTACTTTCAAAAGTTTGACTTTATCTTCTTTTAATTCAGATTAATTTTCCCATTTCCCATTTTGGAGGGAATTAGATTCAGGGATTTTAGGAAGAAAGCAAGCTGTAAAAGTATTGGACCTAGCAAGTTGCTCCTTAACATTATGAAAATGTATCCTTCATTGTATTAAAAAAATTAAAATTAAACTCTATCAACTAGCATTAATATTTAAGTTTTTTTTGGTTTGTTTTGAAAATTTCCGCAGTCAGACTTCAAAACCAAAATTTGCAAATGTTTAAAGTTAAAAAGTTGAATTTAAATTCTGACCTTTTTCAAGATCTTGAATTTGTGGGGAAAAATATTCATTTCAGCTCTACTTTAAATCAAATTTAATATAACTGTGCTAGTGTACAGTTAGGGTTGCTACATTAGATTTGTCATGAATTTCTTACATGGAAAGCCCTCCCATGTAGAAAAAAGCTTGCAGACATATGCAGATTGTTGTGTGCGCCTGTTACACACAACTATAGCTTCCCAGTGTGTGCACATGCAACAATATATATGCATGTGAAATTGTCACATGTGTTGATCTACACATAGTATGCACCCTTTTTTGAAATTTGTAACATTTGTTGTAGTGAAAACATTTGCAATCAAATATATGTATTAACAGAGAGATACATTTTCTGGAAATAATTTCTGCTAGCATGTTAGGATGTGACTGTTACATTTCCCTTTTCACCAGCTGTAACTCAAATAAGTGGGATAAGCAAAATTTCTTGTACTGATTTGATTACTCTAACTCAGTGGTTCCCAAACTGGGAGATGTGGCTCCCAGGGGAGCTGTGGAAACCAGCCAGGGGAAACCAGCAACGGAATCCTCTCGGAAAACAGTGCAATGCCAATTGGGAGGCATCGACATAATGTAATGGGGAGCCATGACCAATGGTTGCCAATGGTCAAGGGAGCCGCAGGTCGAAAAGGTTTGGGAAACACTGCTCTAACTAGTCAAAACTATCGGGAAGGACCTCCGAAACATGCAACACCATGAGAAAAGTTCATCAACTATTGCCATCTGGTCTTGGGAGGGGGGGGTACTAAGCACATGATACTATCCTATTTCCAAACCTTTCCTCATAGCTGAAAGGCATTAAAAACCATTTCTACCGACCATTGATACCGTATTGGTCTGAGTATAAGACTCACTTTTTTCTCCTAATTTTAAGTTTTTAAACTAGGGGTGCGTCTTATAATCAGGCTGTTGCAATTTAATGCCAGTGATTTAATTAAATTTTTTAAAAAGCACCAAACTTTAAGGGTGCGTCTTATAATCAGGTGCATCTTATACTCGGGACAATACGGTATTTAATGGGATTGAGACAATTGTGTTCCCCATTATTTGGTGCCCTCCATATACGATTGTGTTGTCTGAAGAGGTCCAACCATGGAAAAACGTCAGTGCCACTATGCTTTTCATTTGCATTGAAATTCCACTTAAAAATCCTCCATTGCAGTGAGTCCCTATGGGCACGGTCTCATAAAGAAAGCTATGTCTGAACATTGACATATGGTCCATTCCTAGTGACAAAGTGAACTTGGCAGTCACATTTTTCTTTCTATCTGCTGCACTTGTCTGAATCATGTGGACGTGACAGGTCAGATGTTATTTCTTCCAGAGGGTGCTGAATTCAGAGGAGTCCTTTACATTCACAGCGCAATCCTGTGTAACCGTGCACCGTTGTAACAGCAGATGCACCAGTGTAAATGCACTTACACTGGCATAAGTGCATTTTCACTGGTGCATCTGCTGTTACACCGGTGCAAGGTTACACAGGATTGTGCTGTGAATGTCTTAAGAATGTCTGAATATTTTGTCTAAATGGCTGAACAGGAAAACACTGCAATCTAAATCTACTTTTTCTACAAAGAAATTGTATTTAAGATTGTGGCACTAGTGTGCTTTATAAAAATGGGACTACCAACCATTTTATCTCAAATAGATTTGCTGTTCTATCAAATACTAAATACCAAATACCTGTACTCATACATTTTTGCAAAAGACAGGGAAGCACTGTCTCATGTAGAAGTGCTACTGTTTGCAGAGCGTTTTTATTTTATTGTCTTACATCTGATATGGACTTTTTGCATGCCTTCAAAATTTGAATATTAATTGGAATAGCATTTTGTTTCCCAAATTGGTTTTATCACTAGCTAAAATATTGAAGTGTTTTACAAATCTTACAGGATAAATGTTGACTTGATACTCTCCTTTATCTGGAAGAAGGTTTCATTATACTATATACAAGTATAGTGTCTTGAAATGCTTGGCAGTTTAAGAACAGTAATTGTTTGATATTTTGAGAATTTCAATTACCTGCTTGCTTTTCGCTGAGTTTTTCATCACAGTTGGAATTTTCATACCCTTGCAGCGCAATCCTGTGTACACTGGTACAAAGTTACACAGGATTGTGCTGTTAGTTTGCTAAAATCTAAAATCTATTCCTAAAGCTAAAAAATGCACTTGAAATTAAAACATGAAATTCTGAATCCAGCCTTTGAGATCAGTGGATTTTCAGCTATTTGGATTCACAACGATTTGAGAGTTATGGGATTTTCAGCCATGTAAAGTTGGAATGAAGAAATAAAGTTCTTACTAAAACCAGTGGTCTGTAGAAATTCCTTGAGACGAGGTAGCAGCTGTGAGCGCTAGTATCTTCAGGATTATCCAAAGCAGAACCACAGGCAATAACTTCAAACTGACGTTTCAACCCTCGCTTGGGTTTTCTTCAGAGCAATAGCACCAGTCTCAGCTGGTGGATGGTGGATGCTATTGCTCTGAAGAAAACCCAAGCGAGGGTTGAAACGTCAGTTTGAAGTTATTGCCTGTGGTTCTGCTTTGGATAATCCTGAAGATACTAGCGCTCACAGCTGCTACCTCGTCTCAAGGAATTTCTACAGACCACTGGTTTTAGTAAGAACTTTATTTCTTCATTCCAACTTTACATGGCTGAAAATCCCATAACTCTCAAATCGTTGCAAATTGTTACATGCCATGGGAACCTCCACACCCGATATTTGGATTCAGTTACCCCAATTTTATTTTGCTGTATAGTTTCTCACATCTTCTCCTTCAGTGGAATGAACGGCTCCCAAGAATACTCCAGATTGGGTCCAGCTGTGGCCTGGTTGATGTCTGAGAGGAAATATGTCAATTAATTTTTGTAAATGTATGTGTGTGTGCTTGCTTATTGTTTTGTTTTTACACACTTTCTTACTAGGGCATGTGGCTTTCCTCTTATCTCTCCAAGACACTTGGAAACAACACAATTGATTTTGGTGAAAACAACAAACTTATTGTTACAGAATCTGTCCTCTGATTTTGGTTCTTCTAATTAAGATCCAATATGATCTCCAGAGTGTACACCAGTTGAAATATTTGGACAGAGAAAACTAAAGGGTTTGGTGTTTTGTTTTGTTTCTTGGGCAGAAAAGGCATTTTGCAATACAAGGCAAGTTTGTATAATTAAAGAACGTCATGGATTTACAATGAAGACTACCATGGGCAACTTCAGAAATGCTCAAGTTCATTTCATGCACACAGACTTGTGTATTAAACATGGTTACCAAGGAGAAGACTCTAACCCTTGATAGATAATGATTTATTATTCTTGTTATGGTAGTCTTTATGAAAGGACAAAGCAGAACTGGCACTATAGATGAAAAGCCCAAATCCTGCACAACATTAGGCACACTTGTACAGTGCAATCCTATACATGTTTACTCTGAAGTAAGCCGCATTGTGTTCAATGGGACTTATGTTCAGGTAAATGTGTATAGGGTTGCCATCTTAAGCTTCCTGATTTCAGGGGGCTTAGATAGAGGAAACCCAGCATAGGATTGGGCTGAAAATCAAGGGTTCTACTTGTGTTCATTGCTACTAATCTCTTCTTACAGTAAAAACAAATATATATTATTTTATTCATTTACACTATTAAAAAAAACTTTATTTTTAATGCATGTAATTTAGTTTTCAGGTGGAAAAAATAGTTTTAAAACAAGCAAATACAAGCTCATGATATAAAAAGACAGTGTTTTTGTATTTTAAAAATGCACAGATTTCTGTTAAGTATTGACCTTTTTTCATTTTCTCCCAAAGATTTCTAAGTATTGACCTTCTCTCTCTCTCTCTCTCTCTCTCTCTCTCTCTCTCTCTCTCTCTCTCTCTCTCTCAAATGTATTACTTTCAATGACAGCACTCCCAAAATAATATGTCTTCAAGTTTTACTTTTTGGCTGACATATACTGGCAGCACAATCCTGTGTAACCTTGCACCGGTGTAACAGCAGATGCACCGGTATAAGTGCAATTACACTGGCATAAGTGCACTTACACCGGTGCATCTACTGTTACTCCGGTGCAAGGTTGCACAGGATTGCGCTGAAAGTAAATTCATGTACTTTGAAGGAGATTCCTTTAATTTTATAGTGAATTATCACCAACTGAGCATGCTGAGGATCAAAGTATAAGGCTATCAACTGATTCAACAAAAATAGTCATTTTTTTCCATGTAATGACTCTGATCCAGAACCGTGTGCATGGCTCTGGTGAATATATGGAAGAACTCTTGCATGAAGATTGCAAAGGCTTTCCCTTCACTTCAGTGGAAGGGGCCACTGTGCATATAAAAGAATGTTTGTCTCCTGTAGGGAAGTGAATGGAGAAGGTCCCTTGCACATAGGAACTCTGATGGCTCATCGAAGCTTCTTTGCGACCAAGATACTTATGGAACCGGGGCAAATGAGTTTAGGATCAAGGAGACAAAACGTATGGCAAGGTAGCCAACATTACGACTATACCATGCCTTGCAATGTTTCCGCTCTAGTGACATTGTAGCATAACATCTGTAATTTGAAGTTTTCCTTTGAAATGTAATGTAGGAAACTCAACTTAGCTATGTCTACAATATCTTGACAATTGTTTCCATTTATAATTATTTATATTGTAAATAGCTTTCTGAAGTAAATTTGAAGTCAATGTGTATAAGATGTATTTATTATGTGAAGAATTCTTTTCTTTAAAAAATACAGCTACCATTATGTAGTCTCTGCCTGGTTTCTTGATTCTGTCGGCAGTTAAAAGCATCTCCTTTGCATGGAGGCATGTTTGCCACATATGGGTTCTCCTTCTTAGGAATAACTATGCTGACAACTGTGCAAAAAGAACCCTAGGTTGAGAAGTGCGAAAAATTTGGCAATGTATTTAAACTCTTTTGGCCTCTTCCAAATTTTCCCAGATGCTTGGTCCAAGTAGGACCCTCATGTTTGCCACAAATTTCACTGTAGATGTGATGTGGCACCTAAGGAGGGATATGATGACAGTGATCTCTATCTATACAAGTGATGATCCTTTGGGGAGGGCTGTTGTGATCACAGGAACCACTTGAATCGCATGTACTGGTACAGTAGAGGTGAATGCGTGCTATCTATACAATAGATCCAGGACATCATTGCAGACACTGGCGTCGCTGTAGGTGGGGCAGAACGCTAAGTGCCGCCCCACTCTGAACCTCCGTTACAGCTCCGCACGAGGCGGCCCCGCCCCCTCGCCTTTCGAGCCATTCGAGGCAGCGAAAACAACGCACAGGAGACTCCCTGCACGTTGTTTTCGCTGCCTCGAATGGCTCCAAAGGCGAGGGGGCAGGGCCGCCTCATGTGGAGGTTCAGAGTGGGGTGGCACTTAGCATTCCGCCCCACCTACAGAGACGCTAGTGATTGCAGATCCATGTGAGCCTAGTCCCACCAGTTTGTGGAAGAAAAGCAAATGGCACAGGTCTGAACAAGCCCTACAAGCCCTGAGCTTGTACATCACTTGATCAAGCCTCACATGTTAACGCTATGACAGCGCAATCCTGTGTAACTTTGCACCGGTGTAACAGTAGATGCACCGGTGTAAGTGCACTTATGCCAGTGAAAGTGCACTTACACAGGTGCATCTGCTGTTACACCGGTGTATCTACAGTTACACCGGTGCAAAGTTACACAGGATTGTGCTGTAAATCATGGCATGATAAATCAACAAGTGATGAGACATCAAAGAGTGTGTTTTTGCCTAAGACCAAACTACATGTTAAGCTAAATGTGTAATGTGCCCCAATGCAATTTTAATTTTATTTAGCTTTGAATGTATGTATTTATAAATTAAATGTTTTTATTTTATTTATTTTAATGCATTATATACAGATATTTAAATTTATAAATTTTATTTATGTTTTGTGGGTACCCACAAAACATGAGGAAACTGCAGCAGGAAGGGCTGTATGCAATGCAGTTTTGATCCCAGTTGTAGCACCCCATGTGCTAGTGTGTGTGTGTGTGTGTGTGTGTGTGTGTGTGTGTTGAAAAATTTCCATTTGCTTTCAGTGAAAGCTTTTTTCCATTAAAAAAAAGCATGCAGGGGTCCACAATCAGGATTAAAGCCATGGTGGGGGCAGCATAATAAAAGTGTGATTCACTGTCATTTTGCCACATTTTGCACTCCTTCCCCGTGTACTATTTTGAAATGAAACTAAAATCCTATTGGGCTACGTTATGAATTAAGTGTAATGCAGAGGCGTTGCTGGAGGGGGGGTAGTACTGTAAGTTCCGTACCGTTCTACTCCCCGGTACGAAGTGGCCCTGCCCCCTCGCCGTCGGAGCCATTCTGTGCAGCTGCTGCGGCGAAGGCAATGGCCAGGAAACTCCCTGCCCATTGCCTTCGCCGCCCGGAATGGCTCCGATGGCGAGGGGGCGGACCCACCTCACATGGGGAGTAAACGGGGTGTGGAACGGTGTGGAACTTACAGTACCGTCCCACCTCCAGCGACACCTCTGGTGTAATGAGTAGTTTGGCTCCTGGGTTGTCAACAGCATTCATGCCCTACATATTCTCAGAGTCAACAAGCAGCTTGCTTAAAGACTTGCCTGCATGATGTCCTTTGCACCTGGTTTCATATCTAAACCAGATCACTCTGGCTTTTCTGTGTTGCAGCATTTTACTTATTAGATTTATAATCTGCTGTTTTGGAGAAAATGCTCAAAATGGCATATAATAATTATAGAAAAACAATGATACACTATCAGGAAAACATGTCACAGAAAAAGATAATATATCCAGGCAGCTCATAGGAAAAGGAAAATGAATTGCTAGTACATCAGCATGACAGCTGGCCACAGATCTCTGACATGCTAACCATTATTTAAAAGATGTTGAGGCTACTATTCAGCCAAAGTCCCTAATAAAAGAGTCATAACATTTTAAACAAATTGAGAATCCAATATAACAATACAACAGCAAATAAAACACAGCACTAAGAACAGTAATGAAAATGGGGAAGCGCTAGAAATAAGCTTACCAGTATTTGTTTAAAAGCCTGAGAGAATAAGGCTGCACTCCCATACACACTCACCTGGAAGTAGGCCCCATTGATAAACAAGCAGAGGATTGTACTGAAAGAATATCTCCTCTTTATGCCTGTCCCCCAAAGGTCTACTGCTGATTGAGCATCCCTGAGGAGAGCCATCTCTAACCATGGTGTCGTAATTGAAAAGGCCCTGACTGCAGTTGCCACGCTGCATCTCACTTCTGTGCCTGTGATGCAGAGCTTAATCAACGGCGCAGGCTTCAGGTGGTGGTGCTGCATGTGCCGGAGAAGTGAGCTGCTTTAGACATGACACTGCACGGCAGTGATGTAGACTTTATTGATTCGGACTCAAAGTCGGACTCAAGTCGCGTCAATGACTCGACTCGGACTTGACTCAGCAATTGTAAAATACTTGAAATACTTGACTCGAGACATGGAGCCTTTTACGACAAGTCAAATTTTATTCAGGTTTAAACCCATTTCCCCCATTAAATAGATAGGGACTTGCAACTCGCAACCAAGGACTTGGAACTTGGGGGCAAAGACTTGGGACTTGACTCGAGACCAGGAGTCAGAGACTTGTTCTACATCCCTGCTGCACGGGTGAACATTTTCTTTTCTTTTTCTTTTTTCTTTTGTATGTCCAGCATCATGTTGGAATGAGGCCTGGGAATGTTCAGGAAAACACATGTGAGGGAGAATTGGTGACTAGACTAGTTAACAGCTCAATCCCAAGAAGCCTCCTCTGTTAGGATAGGTCAAACTGTGGTTTGTCCCATCATGAGGGAGCATGTTTCCCAGGTTGTTTATTACTAATAAAGCTGAAAGCAGGTTTGTGTCATCTTAGAGGGAAACTGGAGGGGCCTAAGGCTACTGGGATGCCATATTACACCCCAGTGTATAAATTCATTAAGCGCCGAAGAAATGCCAAGGTTATGTTTCGGGCAATTGTCAGGCAGACTGCTCTAAGAAAAACAGCTGATTCTGATTTTTAAAAACAGAATAGCCTTGACTTCCTGTGATCAATCTTCCAAAGTACAGCAGTAAATATGCTACACTGCAGGTGCCAGCGAGCTTTGAGCAGTCAGAGTCCAAATAACACAATATGGTTCTGTTTGTAGTGTTGTCAAAAGCGTCAACTGCAAGTACAACTGTCTAGTTATTTCATGGCTCTCTTTTTATAAAGGAATATAGATGATGTTTACTATTGGAATTTGATACCGTGTGGAAGAAACACACAAACATATCAGTGGTCGAGGAATTTTAATACATAATCTATGTTTCGTTGCTGGGCCAAGTGGCTGCATGGAGTAATTTCATATGGCAGCTTGATTTGAGCTTACTCCAAAGTTAACTTTAAAATGAATCTTGGCAAAGTACAACAACACATCAGGAAACCATTCTCCATTTCGAGCAAGGATTTCCGGGAGCTTTCTTTAGTGTACTTTCCTGCTTCTAGGCCTCCTTAATTCTTTTTTAATGGATAGTGCCTTCAAGGTTCATTTGGGAATATGCAAAGAAATCTACATATGCTTCCCAAGTTTGCTTTGGGAGCAGCACTCTGTTCTGGGAGTGATAGCTGCTGGAGATGTATTTATTTATTAAAAAAAATTATACCCCACCTTTCCCTTGCCGAGGCAAATGCCCAAAGCGGCTTACAAAGTTTATCATGAAACCAAACATAAAACAGTAAAAGCATACAATACAAACATACAATAAATAAAAACAGTTTGGGTCAGCCATTCAGTTCAACACGCAATAAAATTAGGAGTAAAAACAGTGTTGATGGAAAGGCAAAAATGCAGCAAACAATGCACTATTAAAAAGGCACAGGAGACCAATCGCCAAAATCATCACCCAAATGCTTGAGGAAACAAAAAAGTTTTGAGCCCTTGTTCTTAAATCCCCTGGAAGGGAGTTCCATAATTGTGATGACTCTGTGGAGAAGATCTGCACTGCTGCAGCATCCCAATGCCTCTTGACCTCACTAATAAGTGCTAATAATAAGTGTACACTTAAAAAAGATGTAAAACATCCATGTACCAGACAGGTACATTTATCAGGACTAGATGCAATTTCCTATACAGAGTCTACTCCACAGCAAGGCTTGGCTTATGTAAAATGGAAATGGGTCTTACCGTCTCTTTCCTGGTACTGTAGGGACACAAAAGGCTCTGAAGTTTAGTATATCCCTCTCTACCAGAGAGGATTCTGTTTACTCAAACATCCTTTATAGATGGCCTGAGAGCCAAATTATAACACTCTTGAGGCAGAACATAAAAGCAACTCAGATATATGATGATAAAGCTGGTATGCAGATAAATCTTCGTAATACACGGCCAGATCATTCAAGTAAGCTAATGGAAAAACCAAAAACCAAAGAGTCACTAACTTCTCAGATTTGGAGAAAAATTCTTTAGGGTAGGAATCCTAAAATATAGTTGGGGATAAGCTTGGTAACACTCAAGTTGTCCCAAAAAAGTTCCATTTGATTCAGCGCAATCTTTCACCCCGTGTGAAGCTCCTTTTCAGGGACTCGTGCCACTCCCATAATTCTTTTTGTAACATTTCTAACTGAATCAATAATTGTTTAAATATACAAAAGAGGGGTTTCACTTCACTTTCCAGCCTCCTAACAAATAGCTGCAGAGCTTAATTTGTCTCAGACCCTCTCCCTTGGAGCCTGTTGTTATTACACAGCAGGGATGAGTTTGGGATATATAAAGTAGTAAGAAAATGGCCTCAAAACATGTGTAGAGTGCCTTTCCCTCCCCATCGAGTATCTATGAGCTGTTCCCACATGCTTAGAATTAAGAACCGGGACTCCCAGGGCAGACAGCATGCATTGAGTGGGTTTGAAAGGCAGCTTGAGCCCCAGTACATTGTTTTAAAATTTGCTGGGGAGATAAGGTACAGTTCCACTTGGACCGATCATATCATTCATCATCATCATCATCATAGTCATCATGATTACAATGCAGCCTCTTTCCTTGAGTGCAGAGGTGTTAAATGAAAACAGACGGTAATTGACTTTGGCGTTTACAAAGGATGGTTCTCAAAGACAAATCGTATGAGATCAAGTTAAAAAAAAATTACAGCAGGTTTCTCCCAATATAGCAGTGCAACAAAAAGAACAAACAGATGTTGAAATGTTCAACAGCCATATGTAAATGAAGAGCAAAAAGAGCTGTAAGAAAAATAAAAGAAATACACACATGTTCAAATCCCTCTCCTGATGATGATTTAGTGAAAGAGTTTCAAATAAGAAGAAAAAGCCTATGGTGAAACTTTGAATACTTGATAGGCATTGTGTCAAGGGTATGTCTAGTGAATCTCTCATTGTTGGATCTCTCCTCTGCTTTTGATCCCATTGATTTAACCTGCGTATCTGTTTTCAGAATCAATGAAACTGCATACAAATGCCTGACATTGGTATTGGGTTTCATTTGTTCTGAAACGAACGTGTTGCAGAGTGAACGGAACAAATGGCAACACATGGGGCGTCCAGTTTTTGAAGCCCCCTTCATTGTCATTCATTTTTGTTTTTCATTTATTTCATTTCAGAAATAAACAAAACGTAATTTTATTTGTAACAATAGCTCTGGGCAGGAGCTGCACTGTGCAACTGCCTCCTTGGAGTGACCATTTCATTATCCACCCATGTGCCTCTAGTGCTTTTCAAACAGTAGTGCAAGTGTATCACAGGATGGCAGATGTTACCTGGCCCTGTAGATGGTTCTAAATGTGGGTGAAGTGCCACTGCTGCCACAGGGTCTGCATGGCACTGTTCTACCCATCTTGACCCCACCAGAAATGGAGAGGGCTGAAGCAGCAGTAAGAGCCCAGACCAGACCCTTCAAAATAGAAGCAGGTCAGGTAAGGAGAGAAGGAACTCCAAGAATGGCGGAGAGAGCAAGAACCAAGAGCCAACTCTCTTTTGCTGCAGGAACAATAATGCAGCGAGTTGCACACTCCCCCACACAGCAGCTGTTTCTGGAGGCAGTGGTACCTGCAAACCAAAAGTGGTGCTTGCCATCATTGTATGCACAAAACCCCTGTCCCCCCCCCCCCCGTTGCAGTATTGTTGCAGTGCAGCATGAGCAGAAAAAGGTGGCTCCTCCAGTTGATATGATGGGGGAAGCCAATTTTCACCCGTGCTGCCTTGCAATGATGCGTCACCCTGGTGCATATATGGATTATTAAAATGACTGCTGCCAAAAGGTGGGTGCCTGGTGGCGCTCCTGCCAGGAGCTACTGTTCCAAGCAAGGTTGGACTTGGTTTTATTTTAACAAGTAATTAAAAAAACGAAAATGAATGAGGAAAGCAAAAACAAATAACCAATGAAACAAAAACTGATGAATAGAAAATGAAACCAATGACAAAAATTGCAAACAAAAATGAAATTAAAATAATGAAGAAATTCTTGCATACGCTTACCACATTAGTATTATTATTTTGTCATATTTGTATGTATTGTCTTGGCTTGCTATTGCATTGTTGTCTTCTTATCTGTCCAGTGGTTCTTGCCACATTTCTATGAAAGGATACTTCTCAGCTTAATTGTTCAATCTATTGGTGTCCTTTTTCCTCTTTATCTAATGCCACTTGCACCTGCTATATGTTCTTTCAGTATTATCACTTTCATGCGGATCATTTACGGTTCTATTTTTTCAGTTCCAAACTCACCATTACTTGTTAATATCTCTGCCTGCCTTGCTTCTGTGACTTCTGGGATGACTTCTCCTTTGCCTACATCACATTTCATTATGGTGGCGTGTCTCATTTTTCCTTTCTCAGCTTCTTGATTGTGCTTATCGTTCCCCTACTACTCTATGTGCTAGGAATCTGGGTGTGCTTTTTATCACTTGTATGTCTTCTTGACTGTAGAGTGCAGATTCAGGTTCTTTCTAAACCATATTGTTATCTACAATATTTAAAAAAAAACATTTTTTATGAACATACTGCTAAAAAATGTTTACTCTTTAAAAAAAAAATCTAGTCCTGATTATTATAGTGTTCTTTTGTTGGCCTTCCTTTATTCTGTTTTTAACCATTGATATGCAGCGCTTCTCACCTGTAAATACGACCATGTTTGCCTCTTCTTTTTCTTTCCACTTAGCTTCTTTTCCCTTATTATGTTCACTTTAAAATTCAACTACTTTCTTTTATATGCTTGTACTCTATTATGCCTGCTTATCTTTCCTCTTTAATTTCTCTTTCTACTTCTGTGGTGGCCTGGTGCAGTCTCATGGTTCACTGAAATTGAGTGGTGTGTGTGTGTGTGTGTGTGTGTTAAACTACCTTTTGGAAAATACAATACTGTAACTTTTGCACCCTCACTACAACACTACCACCAGGAAGAGAAATTTCCTCCCCAACCCTAGAGTAAGCTAGAGTGCTCTTCCTCGTTCCACCTCCCGTCTAAGGTAGAGGATGATAGCTCCCCTCAGCATGATTCCCTCAGAAAGCCAGTAGCTGTAGAAACTAGCTTAGAAGCTGATCTGGGAGGCTAACATCAACTCCCAAGCATATACCCATGATTGAAATAGGATTGAAACATCATATACCCATGATTGAAATAGGTTTTAACGTCGGACAAAAACCAGACCTTGTAATTAAAGGTAAAATAAAAACGATAAAATTTTGACAAAATAGCTATAGACGTGGCCCAGTTTAGGTTGGCACTTCATTGCAGTTTGAGTTTCTTCAGCATCTGCCCCCAGCCTGGGAGATGGGCTGAATCCTGAAATACCCAGGGAGACTCTGTGTCAGAACCAACAGGCAAGAGAATCTGGGTGCTCTGCTGTCAGTCGTTTGGGTTGAGAGCTGCTCCTCTGCCTCTTGATGGCCTCCTCTGTCAATATCACCTGAGCCTACTTGACCTCCAACCTAGTCAGGTTTGCTGGAGTGTCCAATGGAATGACACATGCCAATCTCTGTGTGGGCTGGCCAGGGCCTTTTGTTTCTTGGCTGCCAGATGACGTATACAAAATAGTTGACAAAGACAGGCCAAGATTTTGAACTCTCTCCCTTAATGGGAGAGAGTTCAAAATGACTCAGCTGAGCTCCTTTTATGCCTATCTAGAGTTTCTCTTAAGGTGAACTGGGAAAAAGGGAACACAAAAAGGGGGTTCACCACAACACCTTTCAGAGTTCTGCATTCCTCTACCAACAAAGTTGTAGTTGGACCAAAGATTATATCTGTTGTCTCATGCTTTTGTTCATTTTCTTTGGAAGCAATTTCTCTCTGGAATTCATTGCTTCCAGAGGTTGATCTAATTCAGTTCCTCCCACTCTTTAAGAAGCATTTCAAGAAACATCTATCTTCCCAGGCCTTCCCTAGTTTGTTGAGATTTTAACAGCATCTCTCATTGTAACCCTACCCTCTCTTCTCTGGCCTCCCAACTCTGTCTGGCACTCAGTTTCAAAAACCATCCACTTCTATCATTGCTCTGACCACATCATGCCCCTCCTCAAATTCCTGCAGTGGCGTCTTGTCCCTTCCCAGATTCTAGTAATCTTCTTGCTGTTACTTACAAAACCCGCCATGGTCTTGCTGCTGCAGCTTCATCTCTCCACGCTCATATTCTGACGCATCCCTGCCTGTTACCTTCACTCATCCAGCTCCACCAGCCTCAGCCATTTGAAACGGTTTTGTTCCCTCATATGCCTCTTTCCCCCTGATGTCCCCTATGCCTGGATCCACGTCTCATGATGTTACCTCCTTTATTTTCTTCAAATCCTTCAAAGCCTGCCTTTTTTATGTGTGAAGTATTTGGTCCAGGCCCCTAGTAGATGAAAGGGCAGGAGGTGTGGTCTAGTAGTTGAGCTGCTGCCTTGCCTGAAGAACAACTAGGACGGGATCGGTTCGAGACAACTGGAAGCTGCAGACAAGCTGCCAACAGACTGAGAGAATTCAGCTGACAAGCTGAGATAACCTGCGCTGACCCTCTATGAGAGAGAGGAGTTGCTGTCGGGGAAACTCGGAAGTCATGTGCAGCCAGAGAAGATACCACAACATTGAAAGGAAACAGCTGTAGAAGATGCAAAAAGAAAATGTATTGACTTATACCAATAGAAATTGGTGATATGCGGTTTCCTGCGCTTTTTTCCTTTTAGGTTCATGTCTTTCTTTGAAGGGTAATTCCATCTCACACAGTGTTTCTGTGTGTCCTTGACAACGTCCGGTGCTTCGGACGAAACGTTGGACTAATATTTTTGATGTGTGGACCTTTGATGATTTTAATTATTTATTCATTTTATTTATTTTTCACATTTTTATACCACCCTTCCTCCAAGGAGCTCAGAGTGGTGTACATATTTCCTCCCTTTTTGTCCTCACAACAACCCTGTGAGGTAGGTGGGGCTAAGAGATCGTGACTGGCCCAAGGTCACCCAGGAAGCTTCGTGGCTGAGTGAGGATTTGAACCTGGATCTTCCAGGTCTAAGTCCGACTCCCAAACCACTACACCATCCTGGCTCCTACACCATCCTGGCTGGTGTATTGAAACATTGGAATTCCTCATAATTTTAATATTTTTACCTTACATGACTTTTAACCTATAAACTCTAACTTTTTGCTACTATATCTGATCATGAGAATATCCATGCTATACAGAAAATTTATGAATCCCTATGGGGGTTAGAAAAGTCTGCCTGTGTTAGTAAGCTGCCTTGAATAAAGACTGAGGAGAAATCTGCCTTGAATAAAGACTGAGGAGAAAGGTGGTATACAAATACATATTATTATTATTATTATTATTATTATTATTATTATTATTATTATTAGTCCCCATACTACACTGTAACTTAGCTGTAACAAAGTAAGTTTGTCCAAAACAATCATTTATTCTTTCTCCATCTTCCTCTGCACCATCCCTCCCCTTTCTTCGTTGATTCCTTTTGTGTCTCTTTTAGATTGAGATCCAAGACTTGTTTTTTTGAACATGGACGTTGATATATAAATAAATGCATCTGAAAAGAAATGGAGGGAAAACTACTGATTGAAATTAGTTCACTGAGACTTTGAAATGGGAATAAATTAAGATTTTTTTTAAAAAACCTGAGGCAATCACTGAACATGACTGTCATTTGATATTATTCAGACCATGGAACTGGCTTCTTCAAGGTGTCAATGTTAAAAATACTTAGCATTTATGTAGTATTTTAGAGTGATCAGATTCTTAAAACAACACTGTAAGAGTGCACAGTCTTATGATTACCCTTCCACAGTGCTTTTTCTTGTTAAAAAAAAAAAAAGTGCCGGAACTCACATCTTGTAAAAATGATATTCAGATCTGAAATGAAATTTAAAGAACTTACTTCATAGTGAATTCGCATAACACGATTTCGCATATACGACGGGGGTCCCCTAAAGTTACAAAAGTTTTAAACCATTTTTAAATGTTAAAAAAGTCTTGCTTAACTTACAAGACACACGTTTTATGGGTGAAGTAGCCATGTAATTAAAATATAAGCAGTTGTGTGTGTGCGTAAGTGGGAGGGTGGGTGAAGCAGTTGTGTGTGTGCGTAAGTGGGAGGGTGGGTGAAGCAGTTGTGTGTGTGCGTAAGTGGGAGGGTGGGTGAAGCAGTTGTGTGTGTGCGTAAGTGGCAGGGTGGGTGAAGCAGTTGTGTGTGTGCGTAAGTGGGAGGGTGGGTGAAGCAGTTGTGTGTGTGCGTAAGTGGGAGGGTGGGTGAAGCAGTTGTGTGTGTGCGTAAGTGGGAGGGTGGGTGAAGCAGTTGTGTGTGTGCGTAAGTGGGAGGGTGGGTGAAGCAGTTGTGTGTATGCGTGAGTGGGAGGGTGGGTGAAGCAGTTGTGTGTGTGCGTGAGTGGGAGGGTGGGTGAAGCAGTTGTGTGTGTGCGTAAGTGGGAGGGTGGGTGAAGCAGTTGTGTGTGTGCGTAAGTGGGAGGGTGGGTGAAGCAGTTGTGTGTGTGCGTAAGTGGGAGGGTGGGTGAAGCAGTTGTGTGTGTGCGTAAGTGGGAGGGTGGGTGAAGCAGTTGTGTGTGTGCGTAAGTGGCAGGGTGGGTGAAGCAGTTGTGTGTGTGCGTAAGTGGGAGGGTGGGTGAAGCAGTTGTGTGTGTGCGTAAGTGGGAGGGTGGGTGAAGCAGTTGTGTGTGTGCGTAAGTGGCAGGGTGGGTGAAGCAGTTGTGTGTGTGCGTAAGTGGGAGGGTGGGTGAAGCAGTTGTGTGTGTGCGTAAGTGGGAGGGTGGGTGAAGCAGTTGTGTGTGTGCGTAAGTGGGAGGGTGGGTGAAGCAGTTGTGTGTGTGCGTAAGTGGGAGGGTGGGTGAAGCAGTTGTGTGTATGCGTGAGTGGGAGGGTGGGTGAAGCAGTTGTGTGTGTGCGTAAGTGGGAGGGTGGGTGAAGCAGTTGTGTGTGTGCGTAAGTGGGAGGGTGGGTGAAGCAGTTGTGTGTGTGCGTAAGTGGGAGGGTGGGTGAAGCAGTTGTGTGTGTGCGTAAGTGGGAGGGTGGGTGAAGCAGTTGTGTGTGTGCGTAAGTGGGAGGGTGGGTGAAGCAGTTGTGTGTGTGCGTAAGTGGCAGGGTGGGTGAAGCAGTTGTGTGTGTGCGTAAGTGGGAGGGTGGGTGAAGCAGTTGTGTGTGTGCGTAAGTGGGAGGGTGGGTGAAGCAGTTGTGTGTGTGCGTAAGTGGGAGGGTGGGTGAAGCAGTTGTGTGTGTGCGTAAGTGGGAGGGTGGGTGAAGCAGTTGTGTGTCTGCGTGAGTGGGAGGGTGGGTGAAGCAGTTGTGTGTGTGCGTAAGTGGGAGGGTGGGTGAAGCAGTTGTGTGTGTGCGTGAGTGGGAGGGTGGGCAAACCGGCTGCTGTGGGGGGGGATTGCATCTCATTTCTCATCCTTTTAAGAAGTCTGCTCTCTCCCCCCCCCCCCCGTCCCTGCAGTGGTCTTACTGGCTGCTCTCCTGGGTGGCTCACAACAGAGCTGTTTGGCCAACGGCTCTCCTTCAAGTGCCGCGTTCAATGGCGGGAGTGGTAGCTTCTAGGCAGAGGCTTCATGGGAGGGAGGTGAGGAGTGCCTTGACCCAACGGCGCAGGAGGTATCGGCACTTTTATCATCAGCACGAGCGCGGCAAGCACAGAGCAAGTGCAGAGATCTGGCAATCACAGCAGTGGCGGAACTGCACAGTACACATGGAGCCGGGAAAAGTGCCGCTTCCCCCTGCACCGCTGGGTCAAGTTTAAATGGTTGGAAAATCCATCTAAAATAGGTGCCGAAATGCCGTTCTGATGCATTCTATCACCAAAAAACACCCATTCCGTGACAGATGAAGAATGCTGCGTTGCTTCAGTCAAGGTCATGGTGGAGATGAGATATGAACCAGGGGCTTCCTAGTTTACAGCACAGTCTCTAATCCATTGTGATATGCTAGCCCTTGCTGTGCTATGCTAGAACGTGCAATTTTAAAATTCTACCCCAGCTTCAAGAACGCCTGTAGCCCTCTTCATAGATGAAAGAGCTGTGATTTCATTTTGTGGAATCAAAATGCTTCAGACAAGAAGCATGACGTGACAGGGAAGACTCTTGTGCTCATTTGCCACAGAGGACGTCTTCAAAGGCATCATGATTGATCACAAGATGTTCTGTTTGGCACATTATTTTTTTACTGAACCCCTAACAGATAATGCAGCCCTTTGTTAGGGAAAAGACATCTTAAGCAGTCATGTTGCTTTATACAGGGTGAGTCATAATGGTCTCCAGGATTTTAGTGTACCACTACATTATAACAGAAAGGGATAGGATAACATAGTTCATGGTAATGGAAAGAGAAATGTTCAAAGTTTTTTACAAGCAGAGATGCTTGTGTGTGTTTCTGCCAGGTCTGCTGTGATTGAAAGGGTTGAAGGGGCAGGGCAGAACGGTTAGGAGATAGGGGCAGAGGTTGGGCAGATCAGGGCCAGGAGGGAGGTGTGTTCAATGGTGGCAGCAGATGAAGAAAGCACATTGAAGAAATCCTGATTTTATACATGCATGTCTCTCATGCCTTTTCTCCATACGGAACCCAAGATGGCAGTCCTGTGGGGCTGCTGGGAAAAATTATCTATTAGGACTTTTCACTGTCACACAGTGCAATCCTCTTCTCTGGGTGGGTGACGGAAGGAGCGTTCCATGTCTGAAGTCGTTGCGAACATGCCGTAAGGTACGTTCGCGATGACTCGAGAGCAGGGAAGGCCAGTGCAAGGCTGGCCTCCCCTGCTCCGTCAACGGAGCCCTCATCCGGCCACCGCCAGACCCAGGTAAGGATCCAGCAGGCGGGGGGGGCGGTTTGGCGGTAGCAGGAGGGGGCCATTGGCCCAACCGGTCCGAGAGGAGGCGGGGAATGGCTTTGGCCATATCCCGTCCCCCACCAGGCAGCTGGGCTGTTGCACGGCCTCCTCCGACTTCCGCCAGCGAATTTGCTGGTGGGAATCTACCAGGATTTTGCTGGTGGGAATCATTTACTGCTATCGGAATATATTGCTTGAAAGAGATTGTTGAGAGAAATGGGAAGGTAGACAAGGACATTTTATGTATGTATTTTGTTGTGATAGCCTTATTTTAACTCTAATGCTTTAGTTTGTTTTTACTATCATTCTCCAGACTCTGCACTTAAGGTCTTTATGTTGGTGTTGTAATCAAGGGTGCCATAATGTTGTCTTCATAAACAGCCCCAGCTCTGGAATCCAAATGTAATTAGCACAAAGATATTCATGGTGTACCCCAGACATGATTGCAGCAGCAATATAAATTCTGCAAAGTGATGCATAACCTGGAAAAAGGCTGCAAATTCATCATGGCATGATGCTTTTGCAATATGGATTGCACTTATCTTTTTATTTTCCACCGACAGCCTAAGTTATGTGTAACAGGATGGCGATCCATATACTTTAGCATCTGCACAATACTATAAATTACAGAGTTCTCAGTACACTAGAGGAAATGGGAATGTACCAGCATCCAGCACAATGACTTGACGTGGAAAAGAAGGCTCCACAAATAGCTTTAAACGGATGATGAATTGAACCTAGGAGGCTGAGATGCTCCTTTTGGCTCTGATAAACCCTCAGATGAGGCTTTATCAAAAATGGTTTGGTTGGTATTGGCCTAGCTCAGTTTCCATTAAAATTAAAGAAAGTTTTCCCACTTACTTCATTGGGAGCAGAAGTATAGCTGCCCTGTCAAATACTCATAAATACTCTCCTTATGTTATTAGGAGAAAACACATGAAATATTGAAAACCTTTAGAGGCCTCAAGCCATAGGTAGGGTTTGAATCTAACATCTGGAGGGACTAACTTGACAGTATCCTGAATAACAGTAATGCACACAAGAAGTCTTCTAGAAGCATCTAGCCTGGAAGGCCATAAAAAGAGGAGACAATACACCTGTACTAGTTGTGTGCAATTGTATTAGAGCTAGGGTTGCAAATGTATTTCTCAGGCTGGACTGCTGTGTCTTTAAGAGTTGGGTGGTAAAAGAAGTTCAAGTGAAGCACTTCCCATTGCTGCAACTGCATGTTGGGAAAAGGTTCACCTACAAAAATTTCCATTTGTCACCCAGATGCTAAATGCACTGGAATCATGCTAGGAAAAGAGCTGGCAGACCTATTGTGTATAATCTTATTGGGGGAGATGTGTATCTTCCCATGGGTCCCACTTTGGATGATAGCTGCTCAGAACTGTGGGAACCTTTGCTTAGAAAGCAGTAGTGTAGCTGGGGTGGTGGTGGTGGTGGTGGTGGCATGGTAAGTGTTGTGAGGGGCCACTTTGCAGCGTGAATTTGTAGCTCCATGCAGCACTTACCGCACTGCCCCCCCTCTAGCTATGCTTCTGTTAGAAAGCCTTCATAGCATTTGTATTTGCTTACATATTTTATTTTCTGCCACAATTGGCTACCAAATCATCCTACAATTAAAATCCACACAAAAAAGACAATGTCTTAGGAGTGTGGTGGGTGGTGAGGCAGTCTCTTCCAGCCCCTGCTAGTCAATGCTGTAGTGGAGGTTGCACCTCTTCCCTCTGTTACCACATGTACCTCTGTACAAGGGTCTACCATAATATGCATATGTTCTAACCCACGTGCAACTGTGGGTCTTTGAGGTGATGGCCAATGGCACTTCTAGTGGATGTTGGTGTTTTCCAAAAGCGCTCTCTCTCTCTCTCTCTCTCTCTCTCTCTCTCTCTCTCTCTCTCTCTCTCTCTCTCTCTCTCTCTCTCACACACACACACACACACACACACACACATTAATTCAGACACAATAATATTTATTGGGAGGGTAAATGTACAATACGAAGGAGAGCAGAAATTAACTTGCAATGAATGAAAACAATGTTCTAAATCTAAACAATTAGATTGCCAGCATTATGGGGAAAACACTCTAGTGTCTTCAGGGAGAGAAGGGAAAGCAGGAGAAGAGGGAAAGAAGTATCAGAGAGGTGGAAGGAGAGATGTAGCATTTTATGTAAAATGGTTTGCCTATCCAAAGAGCCAAGGGGTTCGGAAGGGAAATGTAGGTTCCCTGGTGGAGAGCGGGAAATTTAGATCTAGATGGTCCTAAACCTAGACCTAAATCCGATACACTTTCTGTCTTATACACACTCACACTCTTTATAGGGTTTTTGGCAATAGACTAACTACTGGGTGGGTAGACTTGGGTGCCGCATCGGGAAGCCTGGTAGACCTGGGATCCGGAGACTTTTCCGGCCATTACTGCCCTCCCCCTGCCCTGTTTTGCCCCTTCTCCCTTTGAGAAAGGGACCAAAAGAAACTTTGTACCCCCTGATAAAATTCCTCTCAGAGGCCCTGCCTGTATCTTCAGCGTGACCTGTGTTGGAGTTTAACTCCAGATTTGAGCGAAGAAGTCCTGGATAGCAACACCCCAAATGCACACTGAGTCTGAAGTATGGTACAAGTGGCTGTAAAACAACCTACAGATGGTTCTAATTGATCAAATTATCCTTGCTAATTTTAACGTTTTCATTGGCAGTTGTGAGGAAAGTTAGATGGATGGCTTTAAAAAGAAAAAAGAGAGCGAATTGTTCAAGGCATCAGGCCTTCAACTCTGAAAGTGAAAACATGACTTCCTCCTGGCCTTGGCTTATGCTGCACAACTCTCCGTTTAAAGATGGTTCTGCCCATCTTAAGGTTAAGGAAACAGGGACATTTTATTTTGATTGTGTATCTGTTACTTTATTTTATCTTTCATTACTGAAACATGTCATGGCCACCTTGATTCTTTGAAATAGCTGGGCTTACAAATTAAACTAAATAAAACGATTGCATCAGAAATGATGGGGTTTGACCCCTGCACGAATGACATTTATGTGTCTTCATAAACTGAGAGCCCAATCCTATCGTTTACACCCACCGTGATGCAGTGGTGCCAAAATAGCAGCTGCTGCATCCTGTGCAGGGGGGGGGGGAGGACCGGAAGGCCTCTGCAGGGAAAGGGGATGTTGAATTCCCTTACACGTGCATAAGCCTCATGGCCCACAATGGGTCTCCTCGAACCTACACTAGCAATTTTGCTAGTGTAAATCCAAGGAGAGAAAAGGGACAGAGAGGCTGCAGGGAAGGGGGATAGGATTCAGTGCAGGCCTTCCACAACGGATCCTCCCCTTCCCTTGACCTCCCCGCCCCCTGCCTTCTAGCTGACTTACTTTTCCTGGCGCATGTCTGGATGTCTCTGCTGCAGCTGGAAAGACTGGCACAGATTGCTTTACGGCACTAGTGCAGGAGGCGCACCGCCATTGGGCAGTGCACATAGAATTGCGCTGTCATAGAGGTTTGCCACTAACTGCAATGGGATGCGGATCCCACCTGCTATCTGAACAAAGATGAGTCAGTCCCAAGACTCTCTGGTATATCCCCATCATGCTCCCATTCTATTTATTTATCTACATACAACAGCTGTGCAGGATATCTCTTCAATGCATCTGGTAACAGTGGCTGTGTTTTAGCCTTTGGCTCTTGTTTCATATGTCCTAGACCTTCAGAGGCTATGCAAGATGACAACTTATTATGTCATGCTGGCATGGTGGCCATTGTTCTTAATTCTCGTTGTTGCCTAGATGCACTGTGAGCGTGTTTATTTCTATGTTGATTACTTTTCTATCCCACCCTTCCTCCAAGGAGCTCAGGGTGATGTACATGTTTTTTTCTCCCTGTTCTTATCCTCACAACAACCCTGTGAGATTGATTACCACTTGACAAGATTAAATAATACTTTTTCTTGCTCAATAAATATGATTCCGCAAACACATGAATGACTGTTTCAGTTCTAATAGGTGTAACAGTAGCATCTGTGGACAAATGGCTGTAACCTGTAAGGAAGAGAATGTAGCTAAAACTTTCCTTTGAACATAAATTGAATTTCTTTGGAGGTACAGAATGAATCCAATTTTACATTTCCACTTCCTATTATTGGCCAGGAAAAGACATATCAAAATAGCACAAGTAAGGCCCTCCTTGCAGCATTCCCAGCTAAGGCAGGAAATACCAGCAAGACTATAGAACAGTCTCCAATCTCTAGCTGATTTACTGGATCAGTTTCAGTGAATATTCATAGCAGAATAATGAATACTTCCTGTATGGAGAAGAGCTTTCTAAAATAGTCAAGATTTGATTTAAAATGCGGAGAGACATGGTAAAAGCCCAACCTCCAACTTAGTTATGGTGGAGCACTTAGAAGGCGACATGGTCTCTGTGAGCTCAATTAATGTTATGTATTTTGGCTTGCGTGCTGCCATTTATTTATTTATTAAAAGATTTATATCCTGCACTTTCCCTTTCCATTAGGGAGGCACTCAAGGCAGCTTCCAACGAAATGATGAAAAATACACTAAAATCGCACGAACTTAACAAAAACAATAGCAGCCATCTGAACAATAGTGACGCCCTCATGAACCAAGCAGCAGCCCAGCAGTTCCAGTTACAGTATCAAACATCAAAAGGCTGAGAAAAACAAACAAGTCTTTAGTCAGTGCCAGAATTATGAAAAGATGGTGCTGGCCTCACATCTTGGGGCAGAGAGTTCCATAACTTGGGTGCTACCACAGAGAAGAGCACCTCCCATGTCATCACAAGGAGTACTTCCGCCAGTGGGGAAGTGTGCAGAAGAGCCCTCTTAGATGACTGCAGAGGATGGCAGTTTCATGCAGGGGGAGGCAGTCCAATTACTATTTACAGGAACATGGATGGATGGGAAGGAGGTGTGGTCTAGTCAGTGGTTGAGCTGCCGCCTTGCCTGAGGAACAACTAGGATGGGATCAGTTCGAGACAACTGGAAGCTGCTGACAAGCTACCAACAAGCTGTGATATCTCAGCTGATAAGCTGAGATAGCCTGAGCTGACCCTGTGTGTGTGTGTGTGTGTGTGTGTGTGTGTGTGTGTGTGTGTGTGTGTGTGTGTGTGTGTGTGTGTGTGTGTGTGTGAGAGAGAGAGAGAGAGAGAGAGAGAGAGAGAGAGAGAGAGAGAGAGAGAGAGAGAGAGGAGATGCTGTCGGAGAAGCTCAGAAGCCATGTAAAGCCAGAGAAGATACCACACCATTGAAAGGAAACAGCTGGAGAAGATGGGTTCTATTCAAATAGAATGTTCTCTGGAAGACCTAATGGCACTGCAATGGGGAAAAGCATGCCTTACCCCAATGTTGCTCTGATGGTTTGTTGCAGATGATTCCTGGCACTTTTTGAACTATACTAAGGTTGGGCAGCTTGACATACTGGTTAGTATAAACAGGATATGACTTATTCAGAGCTGGCCTCAAGGGCAGCATTGATGGGCAGCTACTGAGGACCCAGGACCTTCAGAAAGGCCAGTGGCAATCCTAGATTCAGCCTCTGTGCCCATAGTCTTCATGTGGTGGTGGCAGGGTGACACTCCTGGCCAAGAGGGTGTCATCATCTCCTGGCTGTCATTCAATCCACCATGAGCACCACCACAAGCCTTAGCAGAGAGCCCATGGAGGGCAGGCAGATTACTGAAACTTTTCTAGATCCAGCCCTGGAATTATTGAATTGCTTATTAGACATCAATGACAGGGGTCTTGCAACAAAATGTTGCAATATGCAGATCTTCCTTGGCGTAAGTTGTGCTGTACTCAGTGGTGCTTGCTTCTGAGTAAACATGCCCTGGATCACACTATTAGGCTGCAGGAAGTGTGATGCCTCTACGAATTTTCGATTGACTCTTCCCTTTTAACTATTAGATTCTGTTGAAAGTATAGCATTTTGGTGGGTTTTTTTTTTTGCCCTTTCTTTTTTTTTCTTTTTGAACATTTCAAACCGCTGTAAACCTTTGGAGTCTAGTGAGTACCTTAAAACCTCCATCTGCCTTGTGGGTGATTCTGTTTTGACTACAGTCCCCTTGCCAAAGGGGCAGGGACTTCAGAAACAGATGTGGATAGATAAAGTAGCACTTTGGAAGAAAAGATGGCTATCGTAGATTACTTTAGGATCTCTCTCCATCTCCTTTACATTCTTGAAAGTACCAAACTGGTTTCTGGGAAGCAATCCAATAACTCTATGGATAGTGAATGTATATAGGGGTTGGTTATCATTTACTCTCCAATCATCATTTGTAGTTCTAGGAGGCAGCTATTGACTACTAGACAATGAATAGCACAAATGTCTCGTGTTGATGTTTTTATCTTCGCCATCAGTTTCCCAGTCATTTACCTCCAGGGGACACTTGTTTTTTCTATTAGCTTCCTGGTACAGGTGGCTACCATTTGTAGAGCTATCAATTTCTCTGCCTATTTAAAAGCACCTATTATTTATGCCAACTCCTGCTTATCCTCCTTTTTATTCCTTTGGGCAAGAGGCTCTACAAAACATTTTAAATAGCTTGAGATAAAGGTTAAGCTTAAAGATCGCATGCTATCATGCACAGCCTCAAAATAAATGGGTTAAATCTGTTCCGACACAATGTCCAAAACTTGTGTCTTTAATGTGCGTTTAATTTGTGCCACTCCTTCAAGATGGGAGAGATGTGAACATGTAAGCCAAGCAAAAAAGCTCTAGCCCATAAAGAGAATCATCTGCAGCAGTTTAAAAAGTTCACTATGTGCTTCGTTGCCTGGTCCTGTTACTGAGGATCATGCAGGTCTTTAAAAATCTTTTTTTTATGTTTATGGCAACATATTTTTTTTTCTTACAGGATGTGCTTGTGGTGTGCCTCTCGCTAGAGAAGTGTGATTATTGAGAGTTGCATATTTATCTTGTGTATAATCTTTGTAGAAGGTTTCATATTAGAATTAATGGCTGGTTCACAGCCCCTGTTACAAACTATAAATTATCACTCCATGTCTTGCCATAGAAAGAGATTACTTAGCCATTCACCATTTGCCATCGGATGCTCTCCAGATGTTGCATATGAAGTTCTCTGAATTTTTACTGGCATCCTACCAAGTTAATCTGTTGTTCAGCACACCCAAGGAATGGTTAACTATCTACCAAACTTTACAGAAGTCCACAGTTTTCTGTTTAAATATTTTTTGGGTGGTGGTGAATCTTTCTTTGCTCTAATCCAGTGCTAGCTCTTTAACAATGCACCACTGTTGCACTGCTGTCTTTTTTTTTTTTCCACCAGAGTATAATTTTATGTTAATCCTTGAGCTGCTGAAGAGGCATTCATTTTCCTGGTTGCATTAGCTAAACACGTTTATTCAGCATTCAAGCAGGATATCTTATGAATCTCACCTATGACTTACTACATTGACCCACTCCTTTGACTCTTGGAAATACTGTGCAGTAAGAATGCTCATTTCTTATGTCTACTGTATATATATCATGCACATGATCCCGTTGATGAAAGAACTGGGCTTTCATCTCTGTGTTGGAATATGGCCCAGATAATGGATTTCAAAGCAGCTAAAAGGGAAGACAATCATGTTACCTTAAATCCCAGTTCAAATAATCTCAGGCTTTATGCCAAAACGCAAATGTTGACCTTGCTGAAAGAACCCAACCTTCAGAATAACCCATAAAGCTTTGAAAACAGTCCCAACATATTTCTGAAAAGATTTTTTTTTTTTGGGGGGGTGCTTGTTGGCAAAATATCTTTCGGTTGCCCTTAGTTTTGCTTAAATCCTATGGAAATATTCCAAGCTCCATGGCATATTCAACAGTTCAGAGAAATGGCTCATCATCTCATCTTTGCTCTGACTGCACGATTGCTTGTGTACTTTACTCCCCACTTATTTTTGGTTCACTATCAGACTAGACAGCTCTGTCAACTCAAAAAGACATTCTTTTTTCAAACTATTGATCTCTGTTGCTCTTCCAAATCCTTTAGTATTGGCTCTTAGGATTACTATAATGCTATAATCATTTTGTTAAGGATTCAGATTCATGGTGGACTAAAAGATGGCAACATCAAAAGGATTGAAATGCCCTTGAAGAAATCAATTTTTGTTCATCAAATACCAAATGCTGAGAGGCTGCTTTCAGCTAATAATTTATAACTGAATTAATGACACATGGCTTCCCTCAGTAATGGCCTTTCTCTCTATCTCCCTCCTTCCCTCCCTTCTCTCTCTTTGGGAACTTTTTGCTCTCTGATCTGATTTCATATTTGTGAAAGAAAATCAAAATGATTAAGAATTAAATCAGGAAAAATGGCTCTGTGATGTGAAATCCTTTGGGGGTTTTTTTTTTGGTGCTTTTGATTTATTTTGGAAAGTGACATTCTGAAAACAACATTTCAATTAATATGGTTTAAATCTTGATAACCTGGCTATAGCATTCTCTGGTGTGCTATACCTATAAACATTATTTTCAGTAGAAGCACAGCCCAATCCTAACTTTCCAGTGTAGATGCAGCCATGCCAACAGGTTGCATGGCATTCTGCATGAGGGCAGTCATGGAGGCCTCTTCAAGGTGTGAATGTTTGTTCCCTTACCTTGGGGCTGCATTGTGGCTGCATAGGCACTGGAAAGTTGGGTTGGCTTGGGCTGGCAATAGTCCTTTCCCTCCATACATGTCTTTCTTATGTCAAGTGATTCCTATTAGCAAACACTGCTAAAATTGGGCATATCATTTGTCCCTGTTCTTAATACCACCTGGATGTTAGGAAAACATAGAGCAAGCTGAAGAGCTGCCCAAATCAATAACCTTCTGCAAAAGAAGAAAAGAAACAAAAAAAGAGCTATGTTTATTGTGCAAATCTAACACTTTTCAACTCAGGTTTCTTCCTCACGGAACTTCAAGTTATGTATATAAAAAGTACATTATTATTTAGACCAATAGTTTTCCTTTACAAATGATCAATGCAATATCTATCTTATTAAAAGAAAGTTAGCTGAAAAACCACACACACACACACACACACACACACGCACGCACGCACGCACGCACGCACGCACGCACGCACGCATATATCAAGAAACGTATTTCATAATCTCTTCCCATTTCAAGACCTCCAGTTATTGGGTACATCTATTTACCCAATAGATTGTAACATCTATGCTTATGTTACAATCACCAACACAGCTTGCTGAAAAAACGTGTACACATGTGCACACATCAGTGTGAATAGACATGTGTGAAGGCTGCTTCCCCATAGGGACTCCGTGCAGTGGCCAAAATATTTGAAATTCCTGGTGGCACTCACATGGAGACTTTATTCAGCTGGGACTATTCCTGTTCAAACATTTCAAATAATCTGTATTCAAATGTAGATTTCAAACATTCTGGTTACTATGTGGACTGCTGCTATGCAAAATATTTTGCAGTGGCCTCCATGTGTTGGATGAAAGTATCATGTTTGAATTAGCTCCCTGACATAAAGTATTAAATAAAGTGTTTTGGCTTCACAAATGTGGCAGTCTTGTAAAACATGATGTTTCTTTGAACGCCAACTAAGCATGCATTCCATATTAATTTTGTACAACTATCCTCCCTGTGTCACAGGGTAGAATAAAACTATTAAGCCAACATTATTGCCTTTATATGAATTTGCTTTCAAAAATTCTCCTCTGTGAAGGAAAATAGCACTGAATATGCAAATAAGAACATAAGAACATAAGAACATAAGAAGAGCCCTGCTGGATCAGGCCAAAGGCCCATCTAGTCCAGCTTCCTGTATCACACAGTGGCCCCACCAGATGCCTCAGGGAGCACAAGACAACAAGATACCTGTATCCTGTCGCCACTCCCTTGCACCTGGCACAAAGAAAACCTACTCCTACAACCAGGAGGTTGCTTATCCCCATCATGGCTTGTAAGCTGTGATGGACTTTTCCTCCATAAATCTGTCCAATCCCCTTTTAAATAACTACTTTGCAAGTAGTTATTTAACATCACATCACGATGGCATCTAGGTTTGGTTCAGATAATACTCCAAACTGGTCCCTTAAATATGTAAGGAAGGAGGAGCATGGTCATGTACTGTATATGGCCATCCCCATTGTGTCACAGTCTCACACTGTCATTGTGTGGGATGGTTCATCCAAATTGCCCCTCAATGGATTATGTCAACACTATATTGTTGTGTTGCACTGAGGGGCAATAATTAGGCAATGATGCATTGGTGCAGCAGGGGGAAGGGAAAATGTGCATGCTCGTGCTCCTCCCTGTATATTTAAGAGGCCAATTCTGAATATTGTTTGAATTGGTCTCCCGTGATATTTGACATTTGTGGAATCCCATTTCCCCACCAATACTGCTGCAAGGGAAGTGTGGGGACTGTGCTTGTAGTTGTGGTAGGCTGGTTAAGGATGATGATTGCTGCCCCAATGCCTCCAAGCCATTTTATCCTCATTAATAATACTGTAGTTATTAACATAGTGCTGGCTTGGGTAAATTGGCTTAGGTAAATCTGTGGCTACAATCCTACACAGAGTTTGGCATGCTTAAGTCCACTGAACTACTGGATTTCTGCTTAAGCATTCCTTAACTCTGGATTGTGGTCCAATACCTGTGCAGGAAGCCTTTCAAGAGATGTTATTGGCTTATGTGACATTTTTACCCAGAAGCAGTGGATCTGCATATTCATAACTACATAAAGAATATTCTCTAGTAAGTTATCAAAGACCAAATTAAACTTTGGCAAAAATTCAGTCAAACTGTCCTATAAATTGAATGTATAGAATAGCTCACACTCCCAATCAATAGGCCAAATTTGGCTAAGCGCTGAATGACTTTACATATCTTTCAAGCCATATCTTTCAAGCCTGGAAGATTAAAAAATTATACATGGCAGAAAAAACGTACTTCAGTCCCTGTAAAAACTCCATATAAACCATTTCTAATGCCTAAAAAGAACATAGAGTATTTTAAAAATTATCTAATGCATTTAAAGTTATTCCAAATAGAAGTTACCAAATAGCTAAACAATTAGAATGAAAATGGGTCATAAAAAAAGCTTTTAAACTAATTGAAAACATCATAAAGCTAACCTCTATGACAACCATGGGGTTTTAAAAAGCAGCCAAACATGCAGTGTTTGGCAAGTAACTTTTATTTTAAAATCTCTCCCACCCAACAGTTTAATGCCTTCCAAATGTTTTTCCTGTCTCCTCTGTCCCATCTCAACTGGGTTCCCCCCACACACACACACACTAGGGCCATCTCACCTTCAGTTGCCCCTGTTGTATTCTTGCAACCTTTTATTCATGCACTTGTTTTCAGCAAAGAATTGTCAATGAGAAAATTCACTGAAAGGGGCTATTGGGAAAAAAAAAAATTCTTCATGGCAAAGCAGTTCTACAGTTACCCAAATCAAACAATGAATTTCTCAACAACAAGGTGTTTTTTTGTTTTTTTTGTTTGTTTTTACCATAATCAATTTCTCAAGTCACTAGTTAAGGTGTTAATTGCACAACCGTTTCCTCTTCAGAAATATTTATGGGATGAAATGTCTCTAATGCTTTAAGCACTGCAACTGTTTAGCATCTGATCCAACAATACTAATGTAAATGTAGGCTCCGGCTGCTGCAAGACTATTGCGATCCTATGGCATGGTCTGAGGGCACATGATGACAGCAACATTACTGAACTTAAGTGGGACTGGATCTGGTCAGTGCCAGGATGGGAGACCTGGGACCTCTAAGTAAGCCCATGTGGTTTTGAGGTCCATGATCAGAGAAGAAAGGATATAAATGAAATAAATACATTAGGGCAGTGTTTCCCAAACTGGTGTAGGTCCCATGATCCAACATGAGGATGCAGTAGCATCGCTATGCGGCCCCCATGATGTCACTACCGGAAGTGACGTCACCGCCGCTGCACATCCCATCGGAGACGCAGGGGGGGAGGGTAGGCTAAACCCATCGCAGCTGCTCCCGCAGCCAAAACAGAGCGGTTGTTGCCACCGCCTGCTTTGTCACCCCCCAAGTGTTGCCCGGGGTGGACCCCCCCCCCCCCGGAGACGCCTTTGTGAAGACATGGTCCAACATTATTCAAAGTTTGTGTACATGGCTGCTTGTTATTTAGTGCTGTGAGCTTTAATCATGCAAATAGGTGTGAGGAGCATGATAGCATTGTTGGGATTACAGCTGATGTCACAAAGGTGCTGAGGCTTCACTTGGAATTACAGTTGAAGAACTACATTACTGGGTTTCTTGAAGATGGAAGGAAACTTTTTATTTTATTTTAATTTTTTGGCGGGGAAGCTTTTCACAGTTGGAAGGAGACTTGACAACCAAATCCAGACTATTAATGTCCTTCTGTCTAAGGCTAAACTTTCTGACAGTACCTTTTCTGCCTTGAAGAGCACAGAAGTCCTGGAGGAGAAAATTGACAGAGAGACTTACAGATGTGGAACATCATATATCTCTAACAGAAACTCACCTGAATGAGCAATCACATTGCAGATATTGTGCACAGTACTCCTAAGGAGGCATAAGGCCAGCAGCTGTGCTGAGTGTGGCAGCTACAAGGCTATAAAAATACAGCAGATGAGCCTCATGATCACTCCGTGGCTATGAGCTCAGCTAGGCAGTTTTACTAACTGTAGTATTTCAGTGATAACTGAAGAAAGGTATAAGAGTGATTTATTTTACATACAAGCCCCTCTCCTGTTACTTACATTCCCAGATAGTACTTCTGCATTATTTGTCTCATGACTGTATGTCAATGAAAGTTTAAGATGACATTTTATGAATGCTTTCTTGGGAGTAAGTTCCATGGAATTCTGTGGAATTTACTTCTGAGGAAATAAGGCTAGAGTGCAGGACTGTGCGTTGCAGGCGCAGCAGATGAGGCATCCCCTCTCTGTCATAGTCCATGGACCAAAGCTGCAGCCAAACCCAGAGATTACGTGTGCACTACTCGCTTACTGTGGCTTCACAGTGCAAAGTTTACAGTTTACACTTGTCCCCTTCCCCAAGTGTAAACCTGGGCTGACCCTATCGGCCTCCTCGGATTTCCGCCAGCTAAAATGCTTGTGGAAGAAGAGGAGGCCGTGTAACGGCATAGCCGGCCCGGCGGCGATGGGGATATGGACCGCCCACGCAGCCGGCGACGGAGCGCTTACCTTCCACCACCATCCGCGTGGAGATCTGGTGCCGGAGTGAGGGAAGCTGGCTTTGCGTCGGCCTCCCTTACTCCCGAGTCATCGCAAATGTGCTTTACGGCATGTTTGCGACATCTTCTTCCATTGCCGGTCTTATTTCCAGGATTGGGTCCTGTGTCCTGCTAGAATGTGCTCAGAACACCCCCCCCCCCTCTCTGGTTGATTCCTATACACTGAATACATTGGTATAAATTAAACATGTTTATGTACTAGATGTGCATACTAAAGACACAACTCATGTTATCTCAAATAAATCCCCACACATGATGACTGCTGTGGTATCTGCAAAGGTGCTGTAAACCACGTCCCATTGAGCACTGTGTGATTTGCTTCTGATAAATATGCACAGAATTACACAGCACAGGTATAATTGTATGCACACTTATTAGAGAGTAAGCCCCATTCAACTTAGTTGGATTTACTTCCATGTAAACATGCATAGCATGGGACTGTTAAACTGTCCAGCTGCAGTCATGGTATGTGGCTTTCTTGCCTTGTGAAGATCACCAAGTTAATATAGATGCTTTGGAAATAATAATTATAGATAAATAACAAGAAACACAGTTTATGGGTAAAATAGCCATGTTTTGAGAGTATAAACACAGAAACCTCCAATAAAATCCGTGTTTATTTCTGTGTTTATACTATACATGGCTATTTTACCCATAAACTGTGTTTCTTGTTATTTAGTAGCTGGCCATCATGAGAGCTTCCGTTCTAGAATTATAGATAAATTAATACTCGGACATTACTGGTGTGACAGCCTAAAACATTATGAAGCTGTCCATTGTTGGTTTGAAACCATTTACAAGCAGCATGCAATATTCTCCGCTATGTCTAGTGAAATGCACCGACCTGTAGTCATCACCATTAACAACAAAAACCAGCCTGTCACAGAAGTTTGCAGCACTCTGAATTTCTGAAGGTTCAGGCTCCGCAGAATGTGAAGCTCTGTGATTACACATTTGCTCAGGCAAGTGTCCCCCCCCCCACTGCCACTGCTGCTGTTGGCCACCTGTGTACACACTACAGATCCCAGCCACATATCTTTGTAGCCTTGGAGAATGTATTCTGATCAGAAACATATGGGGTCACAACTTTGACTTCTTCCAGTAGATTTGTTCCCTGTGTGGCTCACCTTTTTCCCTTTCAGTTGAAGCCCTACTCTACATGGTGGCTGTTGCTCCATCCTTTTACAAATAAGTGGTGCAATCCAAAGCTCACTTAACCCTGATTCATTTCCACAAAACCGTTCTGGAGTAGGGTGGGCTCTGGCTTGAAGCCAACATTGCATAGACATTGCATAAGACCAGAATTTCTAGCACAATATAACTGATCATAATAATACTGTATAATTGATATACTTGGGAAATACAACTGACTCTTACATTTACCTGCATGTGTCCCACTACTATCCCGAGCATATTGTATGGTCCATTGCCTACAACCAAGCTCCATGATAGAACAACATTTGCTGAGATACAATAGACAGGATTGGGCTGCCCAGGAAGTAACTGTTACACAGTTCCTCTTGCTTTGCCCATTCATTTCCAACTGTGAATGGGTCATGTGCAGTCTGCGACGTGGATCTCATTGGCATTGTTGCTCTACACAGCAATAGAACACATCTATCTATGGTTGTGTTTATACGTTTCATGTATCATTGCACTGTGTTGTCAGAAAGAAAAAAAAAACATCTATTATGTGCTGGTCCAGGCTAAGCCTAACAGAGGGGTAGAAGTTGTTTAGGGCATGATTTAAATGGGAAAATGTGCAAGGCAAGGGTTCAAAGTCCCTCCCCAGTGCTGTAACCCCAATCTCATCCCCTGCAGCTGCTTTGATCCCTACCAAACCCTCAGGAAATCCTTTTCCATAAGCTACAGCATCATGTCTCATTTGGCCCTCAGAGAGAGCCAGCGGTTTTGCATTGCTGCAGATTTGTGCAGATGCCAAAGTACATCATTATTCCGGACTCAAATGTTCCAGCTTAGGTACGATTTTGAACATCTAGCACCACAAAAGTCCCTATATTTATACGGAAAGGAGGTGCTTGAAGTGAAGGTGCTTTGTGGCCACCCATGATCTGATAGTTTGTGTTAACGTGAGCAAATCATCCATTTTTGCTATTCATTAAAACAAAGCGATAGTGCTCCATTTCAGTGTGCTCTGTCTGTAACAAGAAGCTTTGCAAAGTCAGCTCAGCTCAGAACTTAAATCCGCTGTTTATAGAGCTTTAATAATAACCAACAACATAGTGATTTTTTTAACGGACCCACATACTCTCTAGGGTATTTTTATAATGCTCTCCGAACACCAAACTATGTATTTTTTTCTTTTGTTTTTAAGTTTTCTATTGATTTCCTCAGTAGACGTGAAGTAGCAGCTTCTTTTAGACTTTGGATAACTGCTTTTTTCTCCAGTGTTTCCCCCTCCCCTTAATCTTTGTAAACTGAGATCTATCTGAGCTTATGGCCATGTGTTTCTTGTGTGATATTTATCTAGCTGAGATAGTGATACTGCTGACATTTCTGAAACAATCTTAGATCCCCCGCTACATTTCTGCAGGTGCTGGATTTCTTATCGTTGAGAAGTTTAGAATTGGTAGATAACATCAATATTTGGCTACTGCAAGTCCTTTACATTAGTTTACCAGTTACACATGTACTGTGTGTACATCAGCTCTCTTATCTCAAGATGTAAGTTTGACTAACAGCCCAGGGCATCGTTCTGTTAAGCTGAACTACTAGGATTTAAAGGTAATGGGCTGGGATCTTAGAAAATACACAAAACAAGAAAGTGAGCTCTGTTAGAACAATTGGGACTTCCTTCCATGTCAGTGGTCTGATGAAGAGCCCAATATGATCCAGTCCATGCATGTACTTAAGGCTTGCGAAATGTCTGAGTGAAAGAAGTTTGTGTCAGAGGTGTCACTACACCCCCCATGGGGGGCAACACCCCCCACGTGTTGATGCAACACCCCCCACGTGATGCCACAAGCCCCGACCCCTGGGGTATGTGACGTCACTTTCGCTGTGCTGCTGCTGAAATTTGGTGGTGGTGTGGAACAAAAGCACCCTCCCTGGCAGGTTTTTTTGGCCGTTCTTAGGCCATATGGAGCCTGGGAGGGCAAATTCTCCCATCGCAAGCACACCCAAAAACGCCAGGGGGGTGCTTTTGCACTGCGCCATCACCAAATTTTGTCAACAATTAACTATATAACACATGGAAATGTGTACAAAACCTAAACAAACAGAAATAAAAGAAAAATAAACAGAACGTCAACAAAAGTCACGGAAGGTTGGATTAAATCGGATGAAAGAGGAAAACACATGTATGAAATTTGAAATGTGGTTATAATTGAAACCAGCTGTGGCCATTTCTCTGTGCCCTCACGATGGCTAAAAATTGATATTGAAAAATTGGAAGGATAAGTGCCCTTCTACTACTGCTAAGTGGATTGAAGGCCTTTCATCTTTGTCAATTTTTGAGTTAATGGTGTATCGATGACAATTACGATTGGACACTTTTCAAAAATATTTGGAAGCCATTCCTCGATGTATGTGTGTAGTTCTTTTTAGTTGTGTGTATAATATTATTTGAGCTTTGACTGGTTAAATATCCATGTTTTTTTTTACAATTTATTCACATTTTATTCACAATATATATATATATATATATATATATATATATATATATATATATATATATATATATATATATATATATATATGTCATTGAAAGTTGGTGCAGCATAGTAACCGCAAGACTGGGCTGTGGATCCAGACTTCCTCAGTTTGAATCTTGCCTTTGCCATGAGTTCTCACGAGGTGACCTTAGGCAAGCCACTCTCACTCAGCCTAAGCTCCCCAGCTACAGTATGTACTCACCTTACAGGGTCGTTGTACGGACATCGTCACGATAATACCCATGAAGCACTTTGCACACTCAGAAAGCACTATGCTGTATTATTATATATCTCATGTGAAAGAAAGCACAGATGCTCCATTGATAACATATTTTCCCAGCACTCGCTGCAAGGTTTGTCACTGGGGAAATGTAATGAGTTTATCCATTCTGACAGTCAGTGTTGTGTGGAATGTGTTCACATGTGCAATGTGTAATGGGCACCCATCGGATGGTTACTGTGACATCACTAGTGATGACAGATAGAAGTCTCCCAATTATGTGCATCATTTTGTGAATTAAAAAAAAATCTTTTTGTAAGGGGTTTGAACTTGAAAGCCTGAACAACGCCCTGCCATTTTTGGCAGTCTTCTCATGTTTTAAACAGTGATGTAAGAATGGGGAGGGGCGGTCCGTCCCTGGGAGGCATGTGGGGGGGGGTGCACAAGCCACCGCATCAGCAGCAATTCGGCGGCAAGGTGAGAGTGGTGGCAAAAATAAACTTTTTCAGCGTGGTGGGGGGGGGAAGGAGTCACTCCCCCCCCCCTGTCCACCCAGGTCCCTAGTGCCATTTTCCTGGCGAAAAAACACTGGGGGGTTCACCAGAAAAGCTGCCGGAGAGGCGTGACTTGTGATGTAATGTGGGGGGAGGGGCTTGTGACATCATGGGGGTGTCACGGGGCTGCCCCCCTGCAGAAGCTAGATACGCCACTGGTTTTAAAATACTGTAGGCGTGTCCTGGAGTGCAAGTCTCTCCTCAAATGTTTTTCAAAACAGTGAAGGAAGGCTTCCTCCTCTCCCCTGCTCCACTAGCAAGACAAATTGTTCTTGTTGCAAGATAAACATCACCCCCTCTCTATGTGTATACAGTATGTATATGTATACACACTACCTTTCTCCTTCACCAGGAGGAATTCGATTTATAAAACACAATAAAACCAAATTAAAGGCAAACACCCCTCCCCCCACACACACAAATCAAAGACCAAGACCAGTAACCAACTCAGGAAAAAAACCACAACCAGCAGGTCCTAGCTTGGCCACATTGAATACTTGCCGAAACAGGAAAGCCTTGATGTTTTGAGGGCCATACAATTACCTTCCAATGGGGAGTTCCACAAGGTAGTCACCACGACAGAGATGGCCCTTCCACATATTACCACCAACCAAGATTCCATGGAGGATCATTGTGTAAGAAAAAAGATATCACATGAGTTGAATGCACTTATCTATAGCTACATATGTTGATATCTGAATAGCAGTAACGTGCTTCTGATAGATTTATCCACAGCCAAATGAAGCAAATGTTCTTGAATATAAAATGGTTTGGTCTTATTAAAATCAGTGGGATCAAGCTGGCATAATGCCATGTACTTCAGCTTCACTGACTGGTGGTGGACAGAGCGGCTGTTTATTGAAATATTGCTGCTCGGCGCATTGAGGAGAAACCTTTCAATGGTAAAGATATTTACAAGCCTGCACTCATTTCAACTTGGCACAGGAATAAAGTTTTAAAATGGAATTTGTTCCTTTGAAAATCTCCTGCTGAATTTCTCAATGCCTCATGTGTGGATCGTAATTGATTCATCCCTTTAGAACAAGATTCATACATGTCCCTGCTTACCTGAGCTGGAAGTGAGACTACAGAAACATTGGCAGGATTTTGTCATGGGAAAATGTAGGCAAAAAAGAGCAATTTTAAAAAGGTCAATTTTCCATGCTGAAGATAAAAGATATATTAAAATATGGCAATTGGCCATTTGGCAAAGCTTTAAAACATCCAGTCAAAGTACTTCCACTCTTTAAAAGCGGCACACACGTCCATATATTATCGTATTTTTCTTTAATGTGAAAGTCAGAAATGTACTCGTACATTGTCTCTGGGCAAATTCTCAAGAAGCTCTTTAAATATAGTAAGCAATTAAGAGCCTCAGCGGAGCAGTATAAGGTGATACTGTGACAAACAGATAGGAAAATTCAGTCTTGACAAGTACTGAGGGAATTGCTGTAATGGTATTACTTGGGAATTGTTATGGAATGAGTGTGAAGCCAAATGAAGCCAAAACCAGAGGCAACTTCGATGTTGATGTGAGATTGTGTGAGTTACATACAGTATTAGTAGGAGAATGTATTAGGGGAGTCACTTTACCCGAGGAAGAAAGCCAAAAGGACTGCCTGGAAAAAGCAATAGGAAAATATGCTACATATTTATTTAGATTTATATCCTGGCTAAATATAAAGCAAGCAGCCTGTCTCTGCTTCTTGTTTCTCTCTTGAACTTTTTGTATGCAGCGTTCTTGTTTATCATTGTAAATTTCATCATTTCCATGCCCTCCGATCAACCTCTGCCTCGATTTGACTTGTTAGCGATAGTGGACATGATCCAGCCAAAGTGAAAGCCCAACTGGTTTCAACAGGAAGGAGTTGACCACATTGACCATGTCCTATTGAAACAAATGACAACTGAAAATGCATGACTTTGGCTGCATTGTGCCGAGCAACCACAGTCCAACACAGTTCAGTTGGATCGTGACTATTGGGTGCGATGCAGCAAAAGTTAAGTCACTATTATTTTCCACTGAGAGCAAGGAAATGGGACATACACGCTGATTATCTGTGTGTTCCTTAGAAGTAGGCCCCATTGAGTTAACTGAAAGTTTCTTCCAAACAAGTGTGCAAGTAGCTGATTGGCTGACTAGGAGTGGGGCCGAAGCTCAATGCTAGAGCATACGCTTTGCATACAGAAGGTCCCAGGTTTGATCCCTGGCATCTTCGGGTGGGACTGGGAAAGACCCCTCTCTGAAACCCTAGAGTGTCACTGCCAGTCAGTGTAGACAGTTCTGAGCTAGATGCATCAATGGTCTGACTCAACACAATACCGTTTTGCACATTCATTTATTGACTGACTGATTTCAGTACGATTAAGTCAAAAGTATCCCCATATTGTAAGGATATCTCACTCTGTGGTGTCATAGTTAGAAATATGCTAATCGTAAACATTTGTACGTGAGCTAGTATTGCTTCTGTGTTAAGCAACATATAACACTGCTTCCCACCAATATGCATTTTTTTCCCCAAAAGGCACAGCTATCAGGATATTAAAGAGCCACTCTACTTCCAAAAAGTTGTGAATCATTATTTGTTAGTCAAGTTTTGTCTTGAAATCTAGATTCATATTTCCATATTATGCTGACTTGTTAGGAGATTGTACAACTTGATGCTTTCATTAAAGAAGTCAGACAGTTTTAATCCAGTGTAGCTGAAGACTGATTCACATGTTATTCAGCAGCATATACATACATGCATGTACACACAATAGAGAGTCACAGGCAATACTACTGTAGAAGGCAAGCTGTGTTAAGGCCCAATCCTATCTAGTGCTAGTGCTGACAGAATGCTCGTTCTGCCAGTGTAGCCGTAAAGCACTTCGTGGCACTGTTAGCAGCCTGTGTGCGGGTAGGGAGGCCGGAGCCTTCCCATATGCGCCGGTGGACATCAGGTGGTCTACTGGAGCAGGTAAACCCAGTGCAGGGGTGGAATGGGGCAGGGGTGGAATGGGGCAGGGGTGGAATGGGGCAGGGGGAGGGCAGGGAGGGGATGAAACAAAGTGGAGATGGGGCAGGGAATGGGTGGATTGGGCCAGGGAGGGGGTGGGTTCAGCCGCGGTGGTGAATGACGAATCCAAACCACTTTCCTGGGCCTGATTCACCTGCACGGAGCAACGCAGATTTGCACCAGTGATATCACTGGCGCAGGTCCAAGTTGCCCCATAGCAACTGCTGACAAATGTCCCCTTACCCAGACCTCCAGCAGCTGAAAATCCCGCAAAGGATGCAGCAGAGGATGTGCCAGCACTGCTGCATCGCCGGCAGGGATTTAGGTAGAATTGAATTGTTTAGTCTGTTTCAGCAAAAACAACAGAAAGGCTTGTACAACATTGAAGCCTATTATGGCATACGTTTGTGTGGACCACTTCATCAGAGCTCTCCTCCTTATGTGCATGAGATAATCTTATGAGAATATGTAAAATATTTTTGTTTATAACCATAAAAATATAATGTGTGAAGTGACCCTTAGCTCCTGTTTAAATATTTCTGCTCTTCGTTTTAAAGAACACTCAGCATTACCATGTTAACACCGTCTTGGGTTCCAGTATTTGGAAGAATAGTCAACTGAAGAAAGGCTCTGATTGGCCAATGTTAATCTTCTGTTTCCCAACATTTTGAAGATTTGAAAGGACCAAGCCAGCAAATTTGTTCTCACACGGATGTCAGTTTGCTGCCATGGGAAGTAACTGAGTTTCATAAACATAATGGCTTCAACCCAACTAAAATTAGTTATGCTCAAGTCCTATTAAAATGAATGGAACATAGGTAGCGACTAACTTAAGTCTGATTGATTTTAATGGACTTAAAGCATGATTAAGTTTAGTTGGATTGGGGCCATTGAACACAATCCAGCAAACCTGAATCTTGTTTTGCATGGTTGTTTGTTGATTTGCCTGAACACTGACATTCTGACACAGCAAGATGGAGGATTAGATATTAGTCCCACTGTATTGGAATAATCTTTCTATTTAATTATCATGAACCGATTTTTCTTCTGCCTAAATCCTCTCACTTTGTTCTTTGCCATTTTCTGTATCAAATTAAGGCTCCTGGGGTGATTTTTTGTTGTTGTACACATAATATTTATTAAAACTATTGCATAAAAATTGCATTATTATGTACAGATACAAAACAGAATTAAAAATAAATGATCATCAAAATTTAGTATAATGAAATACATTCATATTGAGACTTTTTTTTCCTCTTTGAGTATTTCCAGATACAAAAAGAAGGGAAACCAACCAATCAAAAAGTTGCCTGAGCCCTCATGATTTCTCTTTTCACAAATCTGAGAAGTGAATCTAGCCAGGCTTCATTTGGAAGACACAGATGGCCCAATCCTATGGACTGCTGCCGCCGCCACTACCAGAACTAGCGTTCCAGCAGCAGCTAAACCGCTTTCTGGTAGTCTCAACAGCCAATCCAAAAGCGCCTAGCTGTATACTTCTGGGCAGAGGCCACAGAGGCCCCACGGATGGCGGTGGGAAGACAGAGGCCCACCAGTGGGTTCATTAGGTGTGTGTGGGGGTGCTGATCGCACCAGGTAACACCCTCGGGGGGGGGTGACATAACTAGTGGCCAAAATTGTGGAAAGTTATATATCATTGGAAAGTTAATTTAATGCAAAATGTAATGAAACAAACCATATTGAATTATCTGTATTCTATCAAACATTATGGCCAAATAACTGGAAAAGAAAACACAACTGCCTTACGTAACAAAAAGTGGATTTCCTTTAACTCAAAACTGACCAATGAGACTGTTCAGAAAGCCAATGAGGTGTTATTATGACACAGCATGGAACCAATAAGGTGTTAGCATGAGTCAGCTCTCATTTCTATGTATTAGATACTATCCATTCTGTTGCCAGCCGATACGCCCCCTTTGTCCTCTCAGACTTGCGTCAACTAAAGAGCTGGTGCAGGTCTGAGGCAGTCGAGGGGCTTACAGAGGGGTAAGGGAAAACATTTTCCATTCCCCTCCCAAGCCTCCCGATTAGCTGCCCCTCCCCCCACCATAGCATTGAGCACAGCCTATTTTGGTGCAGCTGCATGCTATGGCAGGGAAAACCATAGGATTGGGCTGTGAAACGTGCTGTTACATGAGCCCTTTTCAGGTGACTAATAAATACATGGAGGGGAATCAAGACTGTGCCTGCTGTCCCTACTTCTGATTTATAAGCACTCACCTTATCTTTTGTATAAAGCCTGCATGTGCACACGGATGTACAGAAGCTCGCTCTGTGTAACCTGTAACTTACATTTTGCAGGGTACCAGAATGTGCAGAGAGCAAGTTATAAGTGCACAAGATTTTGTCCAGAAGATCAGATGGATGCTTGGAAGTTAGGACAGTGGGAATGATTTTACCCCCCCCCCACCATTTCCTGATCATCTCAAAAGAGCTATAGTGATGCTCCATATGAAGAAGGGGGGATGTTGGAAAACATAAATCCTACATGGCTGTACAGCTCACCTGTGTAGTACCAAATCATTATTATATTACTGTATATGTTTCCTCTTTTAGCAATCACATTTTCTCCAAAAACGAGCCCTACTCAAATAACTGCAATTATACATTCATAATGACAAAGTAAAACAAGAGCCAATGGCATCTGGAACGGATGAAAATACTCTATAATAGCAATGATGCTGTGTAGTATATAGAATCAACGTGGCACACCAATGAATATATATATATATTTCTATGAAACCTCAGATAAGCATGCTCAGTGCCTTCTATAAAACCTTCCATTGAAATTCTACTGCTGTTGTTTTGGATCATATTTTCTTGTCACAGGGATGTAATATTTTATTTGACGCATTATTAAAATATTGGTATTTTTATGTTTTGCAAGCATTTGCGGACACACCATTAGCTCCGATGAAACACACAGCTCTGTAACAATTGCTCTCTTTTATGACTGCTGTCAGGCTATATATTGTGTAATGCTCCAGCGTGATTGCCAGTCTGAACCGAAATTGTCACAACCTCCAAAATCTATGAAAGAGAAGATGCATATATAATCTCCACAAGGCTCCAGCGCTGAACTATGAGAATTAAAGTCTTGGAAAAGCAATTCCGACCAGTTTCAAAGTGAGTATGAGTTTTTCTGTGCAGAAAGTTTTAATTCAGGCAGCAAACTCGAATGTAGAAATGCTCAATATGGAACGTGGAAAGAACAGCCAACACAAGGAGATCAAGTTCCTGTGAACATTTTATGAATCTCCAGAAGGAGGATAAAAGGTGAGGAAGTCAGAAAGCTATGTTTTGGGGAAGGAATTGTGCTTTGTTTTTAATTCTTGTCAATAGCAAATAGCATTTCAATGACATTTCAGTCCCAGTTGGCTGGAATGATTTGTGCTATTCCTTGACTATTTGTACAGAGCCTCACAGTTTGACTGTAGGGCCAAAAGAATCTGAGGCTGAACTCAGTAACAAATTACAAACCACATGTGCTTATGTGCTCCAGAAGTGCTGTGGCCAAAGGGCCATGGCCTTCCACCTTTGCAAGCTTTCCCTGAAGAAGTTAACGTATAAAAGGTGGTGCATGGCGGTCGCTTTCCTCTTTAGTACCACCAGTAATTTTGGAACTGTTTTCTGACATCCACTGCTACTGAACCTTCATTGCAAATTGTGTGCACACCCCCTATCAGTTACTGTCACAGATGCAAGAGTCAGCTTGTGATTTATTTATTTATTTTCACATTTTTTTATATCGCCCTTCCTTCAAGAAACTCAGGATGGTGTACATGGTTTCTTCCCTCTTTCTGTCTTCACAACAACCCTGTTGGGTAGGTTAGACTGAGAGATCATGACTGCCCAAGGTCACCCTGAGATTAGCCCACTGAGATAATGCCCAAGGTCACCCTGGAAGCTTCATGGCTGAACAGGGATTTGAATCTGGCTCTTCTAGGTCTAATATCAGAACCACTACAACAGGGGTTCTCAAAGTGGAGGGTTGCAACCCCCCACATTTTCCAGAAGTAACCGATATCTCCTTAATTAAGGGGTGGCGGCCAGCAAGAGCATTGGAGCTTCAGGATCGCACCCATCCTGACCCAAAAATGCTTTTTTCAACATACCTGGTTGTCCTGCCAGCAAACTGAAGGGTAAGGGGGGGGCTGCTGCTGACTCCGCAGGCCTCCCAAAGGCTCTAAACGGCACTGATCGTATTCCGAAGCCCACTTCACTGAAAACCAGAAGTGGGCTTCGGAACGTGATCGGTGCTGTTTAGAGCTTTGGGTAAACTCCCCTGTAAAGTAAAGGTGACACCTGACAATTAAGTCCAGTCGTGTCCGACTCTAGGGTGTGGTGCTCATCCCCATTTCAAAGCCGAAGAGCCAGCGTTGTCCGAAGACGCCTCTGTGGTCATGTGGCCGGCATAACTCGCCTTGCCGCAGCACGTAGCATGCAGCTGGAACACGGAGCGCTGTTTACCTTCCCGCAAGCGGTACCTATTTATCTACTCGCATTAACATGCTTTGGAACTGCTAGGTTGGCAGGAGCTGGCCAAGCAATGAGAGCTCATCCTGTCGCGGATTCGAACTGCCGACCTTTCGATCGACAGCTCATGGTTCAGCGGTTTAACCCACTGTGCCACCCGTTGGCAAACTCCCCTGTAGGACTTGACAAATGCTGTACCATCCTGGCTCTGATGATTAGTGATGACGACGAATCAAGTGATGTGTGTGTGTGTGTGTGTGTGTGTGTGTGTGCTTGCATGTGCGTGCATGTGCGTGCACGCTTAGGCAAAGTTAATACAGTTCTACAAATATAAATTGAACATATGCAGCTGCTGTGTACTGAGTCAGATCATCGGTCAATCTAGAACAGTTCTGTTTATACTGAGCTGGGAGCACCTCTCCAGGTAGGAATCTTTTTCAGCCCAGCGGGCATTTTACCACTGTGGCACTTCTCCTAATTCAGATTCATTAGCACCATTACCCTAAACACCTTCATACATATGGCCATGGGTGTGCATTTACATTGCAATGCTCAACTTGTCCACACTGAAAGTGATAAGGAGACACCTGTTTATCATGCACAAATCTTAACAGGAGGTGAATTGCAGCCACTGCTTTTGTTTCAATTCCATGGTACCCAATGGGGACCATCTCCAAAGACTGCAGCCAAACATTTCAGAAAGATTCTGAAATCGATAAGGTTTGTACCCATGTAATAGTTGCAGTCTGGAAGACTGAATCCATGTGTGCATTGGGAATTTCCCATTGCTGACCATGGAATGGGTTTTTCTCTCCAATAGCCAATAATGAAAACCTTTCAAATTTGCAGGCTTCTGGATTGTGACTAATGTGTTTAGGATTGGAATGTAAAAATATTTGCATTAGTGCCCAATCCAGAAGCCACTTAGATTTAAACCAATTAGGTCTAACTGAAGTCAATAATGCTAAAAGCCTGATCTCTACTGCAGCATGTGCAAGTGCGATTGATTTCAACTTCCAGGTAATGCATTTAGAATCAGGATGCCAATCGGTTTAAATCCAAGTACTTCGGTTTAAGTGGTTTGTGGAGTAGTCTATCAGTAAACGTATTTTCTTCACTCGCACTTTTGCCTAGGCACATATACCAACCAAAGTTGGGCAGGTGTCATGCAGCATTATTTTGCATGCATGGGTAGGCTTACCATATCGCTGACTGGGACGCTCCGTTTTGCCCTTAAGGGGCGGGGAGGGGGGAGGGGAATGAGAGCACGCCCTCCCCGCCCCTTAAGGGCAAAACGGAGCGTCCCGGTCGGCGATATGGTAAGCCTATGCATGGGGCCCTGATGCAGATTCAAACCCTGTTTCACCATGTAGACTGCCCAGGGTGCATGCATCATTGATATTTTTTTTATGTTGAGCCAGCAGGATATTTGTAACTATGAGGATTTCTGTTCTTTTCCCGTCTAACAGGCAGAACTTCTGGTTTTCTCCGTCTCTCTATCTTACTTCCAGAAAATGTTTCAGCTGTTAAATTTCTGTCCATCATGTCAACCTGTTAAAGTCACAGGACTCTTGCTAGAACAAAATGCAGGTAATGCTATTGCATCACACAACCACCCCTCTCTCATTAATAGCAGCAGCATGAGTGTGGCATTACAGGAAAACAAAGTGGAAAAGGAGAAAAACAAATACCTTTGGGAAAAGAATGTATTCAGACCTTCAAATGCATTCATAATCAAACACCAAAAGAATTTTGATTTAGTGGTTCTCTCAACTACGCCATTTGCTATCTTTTTTTTTTTTCCTGAATGGGTTTGGAAAAATACACACCATGTCTGCTACCTAGTGTGATTTTGAAATGCAAATGTTTGCTGTTTAGTTTGCTTTTTTGATTAGGCAGATTCAGTGCCAACAAGCCCCACTAACCTATGATTTTCTCTGATTCATTCGGCCCTGCTTGTGAAGAACAGCTCCTGCTCATTCAATGGTCTTTTCTCTCTTTCTCTCGTTTTGGTATTCTTGCTGCTATGACACTTACTCTTCTCTCTTTGCTGATTCATATCCTTTGTAATTCAGTATTCAGGAAAGAATGAAGGTTGAAGTGTTGTTTTTCTCTCCAGAACGTAATAGGGGAAAAAAAAAGTTGTTATATTGATTTGCCTGAGAAATAAATTCTAGGCAGATTCTGAACCTTATACTACAGTAGACACAAATTGGCTTTGTGTTTCCTAAGCTTCTCTTGCCTGAAATGAACAATGTTTGCTTTTATGCTGGGAAAAAAACAGAAGACAGGGAACAAAGGGGGCTTGCCAAGCGAGAGCCAAGCTACATGTAACAATGAGTATGTAATGTGGCCCAATGGTTCTTATTTTTTGTTTTAAATAGCACACAGTGGCTGACAAATGGGGTGAAATTGGGGCTGGGTAGAGAGTCTTTAGGACTTTCCATCCACCACAGTTCTGATCCCAATCACACACCCCTTTGCTTCTCTTTGAAAGCTTCTGTTCTAAACCCTCTCCTGGAGTATATCTAGAATTGGATCTGTGGTGGAGCAAAGTCCTAAGGCTCCTTACTCAATCTGCTGCAGTTTTTAAAAGTGAGGAACAAAAAGCCATGTTATTCATTCATCATAATATGTCACTGGCCCTAAGATATGCAAAGTGAAAGCAAGCACAACAAAGATAGCGCATAATAATGGTGAATAATAAGGTACAAGCCAGAAGTACATATGGTTATCAGTGGCGAGCCTCGGGGGCGCCAACGCCACGCCCCCACATGACCCGGGCATGACGTCAGCTTGGAGTGCGCGCCCAGTGCGGCTCCAATCACGCCCCCCCCGTTTTAGTACCTATTTTGGAGCAGTTTGAGCTCCAGGACGAGCGGGAGGGCCCAGCTCCAGGACGAACGCAGCGGAGGGAACGCATCCTGGACGTAAGTGCGCCCCTTCACCGCCATGTCTGGTCGCCGCCCTGGGGCCCACCGCACTAACCCCCGCGACGATTCTGATGGTTATAATGGTTCCATTTGTCACAAAAAGATTAAAATAGGCTGAGTGGAAGTTGGGCCAGTTTTGTGAACATTTTGATAACTTTGAAAAGGAACCCCCTTTTCATGAGTTTTGGGGTGATTCTTTCAAGAGTGTGAAAGGGGTCACCTGCGCAGGAAGCATGACCTCACTCTGAATTGACTTCATCTGCACTCAATGACATTCACATTAAATCAAATCTGATTGGCTACCTATTGTCATGATGTTATCCTCTTCTCTACATGATCCCTAATTGGCTGAGATTACCCATGTGTCTGATCAAGAAAATATACCTTTCACTCTCAGTTTAGCTCCATTTCCTACCAGCAATGACATGTAGACAAATCTTCTCCAAGCAAGGAGGAGGGAAAACAAGGCATAGGAAAAAGGGTGTCAAATCCAGCCTGGGTTTGATGAGTTCCTAGTGCCAGCCTTGAACAAAAGGCACGCAAGTCTGGCTTGGCCATTTCTAGCATTGGCCCTTGACCAAGAACACCTCAGAGACACCTCAAAAGAAATAGGGATGGTGGGTAGTCATTGGTTTCTTTCTATGTTTTAATGGATTAGCTATTGGCAAAAGGGGGACAAATACATTAACCTTCATCCAAAGAGTCTTTTTGGGTGCAGGAACTCTGATGCACACGCAAAGTTCCTTTGCCCTAAACAGTTTCTTTGTTCAGCTGAATGAAGGGAGCTGATTCAGGTGCACAACCCTTTGCAGGAGCATGTGAGATAAAATGAATGCAAAAGACTGTGAGCAAAATAATTCACATGAGCACCTATGGATCGCTGGATCATGGTAGAGACCACAACTCATTGACCCCAGAAGAGTTGCACTGACCCTAGCAGGCCTTGTGTCAAGCAGATACGTCCAGAATTTGAGTCAGAAAGGGACTGTCCTAATTGTCTGTGGATCTCTACTGCTAGTACATAGGCACAATAGGGGATGATCAAGGAGAGGTATGGGCTGGGACTATTGTTTAATAGTTATTTGAGAAAGTGAAAGGCAGGATGAAAGAGGCATGATGGGTGAACTTTCACCTCTGGTAAACTGCATTTGCAGGCTATTGTAGTGCTTCAAAAACCTGCAAAATCTGTTTGTCAGATGCAACAATGAGTGTGTACAGTATGGCTAATGATACTTCTACCACACCACTTCCAGCTCTCTTGTGAGCTATGTCTCCCACCATGTACTATATGGGCTCTGTTTGCTGTATTTTTTTTTCTTATAAGTCCCCTGCTTCTCCTTAAATATTTTTATTTAGGGAGCTTGATTTATTGTCTTGACATTTCATCTAAATGAGGCTAATGTGCCATCCTGCAGCTTATGATCATTTCAAGGGGGCTTACAGTACTACGTGGTAAGGAGAAGCTGTTTCAACTGAAAGGAAAGTTAATTGATCCCCTGGAAGGAATCAGCTGTGCCTCACAGTGGCATATCATCAATATTTATTTATTTATTTATTTCAGGAATTTGTAGCCCGCCTTTCTCCCGAAGGCATTCAAGGCGGCTTACAACATATTAAAATACATAACACATTAAAACAATTTAAAAACACATTAAAATAATTAAAACACTTAAGTTAAAAATAGACAACCCCAGTGGGTCACCAGCATATACATATATTAAACCAATTGTTAAAAAGTCAGCCCACCATGTCAGACATTAAAAGCAGTCCTGAATAAAAACGTCTTAAGGCCCCGCCGAAAGGCCTCTAAGGAGGGAGTCGTTCTTAATTCCAAGGGGAGGGAATTCCACAATTGGGGCGCCACCGCCGAGAAGGCCCTATTCCGCGCCGCCATCCCCCTCACTTCTGTCAATGGCGGCACGGTTAACAGGGCCCCCCCTGATGACCTCAGAGTACGGGTCGGATTATAAGGAAGGAGGCGGTCCCTCAAATACCCTGGACCCGAGCCGTTAAGGGCTTTAAAAGTCAAAACTAGCACTTTGAATTGTGCCCGGAAACGAACCGGCAGCCAGTGTAGCTGCCGAAGCAACGGTCCGACTGAGTCGAACCGACAAGCCCCGGCAACCACCCGGGCCGCCGCATTCTGCACTAGTTGCAGTTTCCGAACAGTCTTCAAAGGCAGCCCCACGTAGAGCGCATTGCAGTAATCTAGTCTAGATGTCACTAGGGCATGGGTCACTGTGGCCAGGTCTGCACGATCCAAGTACGGTCGCAGCTGGCGCACCAGCCGAAGCTGGGCAAAAGCCCCCCTGGCCACAGCCGCCACCTGGGAGTCCAGGAGCAGCTGCGCATCCAGGAGAACCCCCAAGCTGCGGACCTGCTCCTTCAGGGGGAGTACAACCCCATTCAGAACAGGACGATGATCCAGTACCCGAGTCGTAGACTTCTGGACCAGAAGAACCTCTGTCTTATCAGGATTTAATTTCAGCTTGTTCGCCCCCATCCAGCTCCCAACTGCCTCCAGACAACGATTCAGGACATCGACCGCCCCCTTGGAGTCAGGTGGAATGGAGAGAAAGAGCTGGGTGTCATCCGCATACTGATGACACCCTACCCCAAACCCCCGGATGACCTCTCCCAGCGGCTTCATATAGATGTTAAACAGCATGGGGGACAGAATTGACCCTTGTGGCACCCCACACCTCAAGGGCAAGGGTGCCGAACAAGCATCCCCCAGCACCACCTTCTGGGATCTATCAGCCAGGAAGGAGCGGAACCACCTCAGAACGGTGCCTCCAAGCCCCAACCCAGCCAACCGACCCAGGAGGACACCATGGTCAATGGTGTCAAAAGCCGCCGAGAGGTCCAGCAGGACCAACAGGGATGCACTCCCCCTGTCCAGTCCCCAGCGCAGGTCATCCACCAAGGCGACCAAGGCCGTCTCTGTCCCGAACCCCGGCCTGAAGCCAGACTGGAATGGATCCAGATAATCAGCTTCCTCCAGGACCCTCTGGAGCTGAGACGCCACTACCCGCTCGATCACCTTGCCCAGAAACGGGATATTTGAGACTGGCCGGAAGTTATTCAAAATAGTGGGATCCAGGGAGGGTTTCTTCAGGAGGGGACGCACCACCGCCTGCTTCAGAGGCAACGGCACCACCCCCTCCCTCAGAGATGAATTTACCACCCTCCCCGTCCACTCAGCCAGCCCCGCCCGGGCAGCTCTAATCAGCCATGCCGGACAAGGGTCAAGCGGGCAAGTGGATGGTCTCACACTCCAAAGAATCCTGTCCACATCCTCAGGTTCTACAAGCTGAAAAGAATCCCAGGAAGGAGGACAGACAGGTGCCTCAGGGACATCATTAGATACTGCTAACGCAGCGTCCAAGTCATGCCGAATCCGATCGACTTTGTCCACGAAGTGCTTTGCAAACTCGTCACAGCGAGCCACCGTGTGTTCCTCCCCATCTCCTGGGGGGGCCAGATGGAGCAGGCCCCGGACCACACGGAAAAGCTCAGCTGGACGGTTCTCCGCAGACGCGATGCCAGCAGAAAAGAAAGCCTTCTTAGCTGCCGCCACCGCCACGGAATAGGCTCTGAAGTGAGCTCTAGCCCGTGCCCGATCGGAGTCAGCACAAGTTTTCCGCCACCGTCGCTCTAGACATCTACCTTGCCGCTTCATCGTCCGCAGCTCCTCAGTAAACCAAGGGGCCGCTCTGACTCTGCGGCTTGGTCGAGGACGCTCAGGAGCGATCAGATCCAGAGCCCTGGTCATTTCCCCATTCCAGAGGTCAACCAGGGCGCTGGGTGAGTCGCCGACTCTGGCAACAGGAAAATCCCCCAGAGCCCTCAGGAATCCATCCGGATCCATCATCCTCCAGGGGCGGACCATAGAATGAGGTCCCCCACCACTGCGGAGGCGGTAAGCTGCGACAAGCCTAAATCCCACCAGGAAGTGATCTGTCCATGACAAAGGAGTGATGTTAATTTCCTCCACATCCAGATCACCATCCACCGGCCCCGCAGTAAACACCAGGTCCAGCGTGTGTCCCGCATCGTGCGTCGGGGCAGATATTCTCTGAGACAGACCCATGGTTGCCATGGCGGCCATGAAGTCCTGAGCCGCAACTGTCCTCGGGGCCTCAGCATGGACATTAAAGTCCCCCAACACCAATAGGCGAGGGCACTCCAACGCCAACGCCGAGACCACCCCGGTCAGCTCAGGCAGGGAGACTGTTGGGCAGCATGGTGGGCGGTACACCAACAGAATCCCTATTCTGTCTCGTCCTTCCAGCACGACATGGAGGCACTCGAACCCAGTGGACCGCGGGACAGGATACCCAGTGAGATGGATGGTATCACGATAGACTATCGCAACTCCACCTCCCCGCCCCTGTAGTCGTGGCTGCTGCAATACCCGGAAACCCGGCGGGCACATCTGGGAGAGACTTACCCCTCCCGACTCATCCAGCCAGGTCTCCGTAATACACACCAGGTCAGCACCTTCATCCAGGATTAAATCCTGGACTAGGCTGATTTTATTGTTGACTGACCTGGCGTTCAAGAGCAGCAGTTTCAGACTCAGGGGACTGTTGCCCAGACCGCCAAGGGTCAGAGGGATGGGAGAAGGGCCAGAAAGGGGGACAGTCTGCCTGTGACTGACCCTCGTTCTCCTGAAACGGCCTGCCCAGCCCCCACCGCCATATCTTCCATGACCCGTCACTCTGCTAATGGTGGCCGCCCGCCCCTCCCCTAGACTCCCTCGAGGTGACAAACACATAGCCTTTCAGCAGAGCCTACTTCCAGACCACGCAACCTAACTCACACACTCCAACCACTCTGTCACTACCACCCTCCCCAATCAGTCCACAACCCACTATCTAACAACACTTCATCCAAACTCCAACCACTCTTGTCCAGAAACCCCCCCGCCTCCCTCTCACTGAGGCTTGGGTCACTGCACCCCACACCCCTTGCCCCCCTCTCACTGGGGCAGAGGTCCCACTCGTCCCCCCCTAGGCCTCCCTCTCACCGAGACCTAGGTTAAGCACTCCCCTAAACCATTCACAGAAGTCCCAACTTAACCACACACTCAACCTACACACTAACCCTCACCCACATACAAAAATCAATCACTCAGCCTTTCTCTCGATGCTGACATGGTAACTCCAATCTCCGTAAGGTGTCCTGTGCACAAACAAACAGCGTGCATGGAGAAGGGAGAGGGCTGACAGTTGGTAGTAAATGGTGACCCACTAGATAACAGCTTGGATGGGCTCAGCAGCTTGGATGGGCTCAGTCGCTAGAAGCAGTGTTCTCGCCTGCGTGGTCTCCGATCCACCGGGCGAAGAGCCACGGGCAAAGAGCCCTTAGGCTCTCGCCAGAGGCTCGAGCCACTGGCAAGCCAGTGGCTCTTTCTAGCAGCTCACCTGGGGGAGGGAGAGAAAGAGATTGCTGAATTCCAGCCCCCAACAAGGCCCAGGTGTCTCCAGCTTAAAGGGGACCACACTCCCAGCTCCCAGCTCCCAAGAAGCCCAACAAACTGACTGGCAAGCCAGTGGCTCTTTCTAGCAGCTCACCTGGGGGAGGGAGAGAAAGAGATTGCTGAATTCCAGCCCCCAACAAGGCCCAGGTGTCTCCAGCTTAAAGGGGACCACACTCCCAGCTCCCAGCTCCCAAGAAGCCCAACAAACTGACTGGCAAGCCAGTGGCTCTTTCTAGCAGCTCACCTGGGGGAGGGAGAGAAAGAGATTGCTGAATTCCAGCCCCCAACAAGGCCCAGGTGTCTCCAGCTTAAAGGGGACCACACTCCCAGCTCCCAGCTCCCAAGAAGCCCAACAAACTGACTGGCAAGCCAGTGGCTCTTTCTAGCAGCTCACCTGGGGGAGGGAGAGAAAGAGATTGCTGAATTCCAGCCCCCAACAAGGCCCAGGTGTCTCCAGCTTAAAGGGGACCACACTCCCAGCTCCCAGCTCCCAAGAAGCCCAGCAATAGCACTACCTATTTTTTTTTTGTTCTGAAGGAGCCATTTCTACACATCTCCAGTTACATGGGAACTCAAAGACCTGACATTTCCCAGAAAACCAACCCAAATATATGTTTGTAAAAACTAGTCCAGGATGAAGCAGATAACCCTAAACGCAGAGTCTTTTGAAGCACCTTCCTCATGTTTTCTGACCCCCAAGGAACGTTTTGGCCAAGTTCATCTGTTCAACGGACTCTACTATTTATTGTTCCAGAATGGTGTAGAGATCACTCTAAAAACTACTGTGGGTTGTATGTGTGTGTGGTTTTAACTACTCTGTGGAACTCACACTTTTTTCCATAGGAGAGATTCTTCTTTCTGCTTAGGATGGACTTTTTCAGAACATCACCTAAGCAGTAGTGCCAGCAATGCCAGTGGTCCCCATGCCTGCTGGGGACTAGATCCCTTTTATTTCTTGGTAGCTCAGTGGCCTGATTTTGTTTTCTATGTGGCTCAACAGACACGTGGCAGCGAAACACATTCCAAAAGCACATGCTTATCAACGTCGCCTTTTGGTTGCTGCAAATGAGTCCGTTCGGTTCATTCTTGTTTTGCATTCCCTCTGGTTTCTCGTTCCCATTCCAAGGCAGTTGTGTCATATGCAGTTTTTGCTTTCTCTCCGTTCAGTGACATCTGTGGGAAGGAAGGCAAACCAATTGGACACGCTCCACTTTCCCCATTATCACTTTGCCCAGTTTCTAGGGCTACTTCTAGACAGGGAGTTCAGTCTGGGAGTGTCACACATGGTTCATACACTCTTTGCGGGTGGCTCACAGGACAACATTTTCCATCTGTGATCCATTTGTTGTCTGTCCACTTATAGTTTCCCAAACCATCACATCCATTAACTGGGAATATCCATTAATGAGAACAGTGGTACAGTAGCATCGTGACTGATGTGAATGCCCACTACTACAGCTAATTCCAGCAGCAACAGGAAGGGTTAATGGGAGAGGAGGGTCAATCAATGGTGTCTGTCAGGTAGAAGGAATATTTAAATTTTGCATGTGTCTGCAAGGGGAAAAGCAACAACTGGCTTGCACCACAAACCAGTCTGGACATGTCCTAGGAAGGGAAGTGCCCTTGGAAGTTGAAGCCAGCCTCTTATCAATAGCAAAAGAGCACTGGATTCTTTCCACACCTAATGCTTTGTATCTGCAACATGTTCAAGTTGAAAGTTGAAACTTCACTGGCAAAAGAAACTACACTTCTTTAGTGGCAACTCTTTTTGCTGCATGCACTTTTTATTTTTGGGGAAACACATCAACAGCTATCCCTATGAAATGCATGCATCTTGTCACTCACGCAGGATACCTGATGAACTGAAAAAGCATGTTTGCTTGAGCTCATAACTTGGATTCTGTGATGTAGAAAACTGATTGCAGATCACATATTTTAAATAGCGTTGTGGTCAAAGTCAGGAATAAAATAAAATAAAATGAATGTGCAGCTTTAGCCACATACTTTCCCTTTTGGCTGTTGTGGTATATGAACAAATTATCGACTTTGGACATACCAGCTTATAGGAACATACAAAGTTACCTTCTATGGAGTCAGACTTTGGTCCATCTAGCTTAGTGTTGCCTACACTGCTTGACAGCGGCTCTCCAGTGTTTCAAACAGAGACCTTCTGTAACTCTACCTAGAAACACCAGGCATTGAACCTGGTGTCTTCTGCATTCAAAGCATGTGCTCTACCACTCAGCTATGGCCTCCCCCCCCACACATAATCAGGCATAAAACTCACTTGGGCAAGTCATAGGCTTACCATATTTCCCCCCCTCAAACCGGGGCACCCCCCCACAATTAATTAATTAATTAAAATTAAAAATTAAAAAAGTTAAAAATCAATTTAATTTTCAAAAACGAAGGGGGCGCAAAGCGCCCCCTATTGCTGCGCAAAGCACGTCCAAAATTTTTATTATTTATTTTTTTTGCAATTAAATAATTAACAGCGCAATCCGACTTAACTTTTGTGCTGGTGTAACCAGCGGCACAGCGAGAACAGGAGGCCCCAGAACGGGAAAGGGATTCAAATCCCCTCCAAAAGAGGAATTCAAAGGGGATTTGAATCCCTTTTCCATTCTGGGGCCTCCCATTCTCGCTGTGCCGCTGGTTACACCGGCACAAAAGTTAAGTCAGATTCTGCTGTAATTAAATTTACTTACCCCATCGTCGCCGTTGTGCTGCTGCTCCTCGTGCTGTGCTGCTCCTCGTGCTGCTGATCCGACAGTGCTGCTCCTCGTGAGTCATGCTGCTCCTCATCGTGCTGCTGATCCAGAGAGATCCTGCCCAGGCCGCGCGGGCCTCGGCGAGGCTCGCGCGGCCTGGGCAGGCTCTTGTTTGCGCACTGTCTCGCCGGCTCTGGGCCGGTGAGAGAGCGGGCGATCCGGAGAGAGACAGCCCGGGCCACGGGAGCCTTGCCGAAGCTCGCGCGGCCCGGGCTTGCTCTCTCTTGCCAGCCCCGAGCCGGTGAGAGAGCAGGCGAACGGCCTACTCACCCGCTCACCGCTCGCTGCTCACCGCTGCCATTACTAAAAGAACTTACCTGGTGCCAGCAGCTCTTGGCTCGTGAAATCTCGCAAGATCCAAGATGTCAGCACCCAAATTTTGTGAGGGCATGATGCCCTCACGTGATTTGGGCGCCGACATCTTGGATCTTGCGAGATTTCGCGAGTCAAGATGCCGGCGCCAGGTAAGTTTCTTTAGTAATGGCAGCAACGACGACGAGGAGGCTTGCCAATTGGCCCGGAATCATTCCGGGACTTTTCCGGGAACCGTGGCCGGTTTCCGGGACTGTCCCGGAAATTCCGGGATGAATGGTAAGTCTAGCAAGTCATAACCTTCCAATCAAAGGGCCAAACTACACAAGATATTTTCAGGGCCTCTGAGAGGAATTTTATCAAGGGGTGCAAAGTTTATTTTGAGCCCCTTCTCAAAGGGGGAGGGGCAAAACAGGGCAGGGGGAGGGCAACAACGGCCGGAAAAGTCTCCGGAGTCCAGGTCTACCAGACTTCCCAATGCAGTGCGCAGGTCTACCTGCCCGGTAGAGCTGCCCTCCCAGTTGGCCCGGCCTCCATCACTCTCTATGATGAGGTCAGCTGAGATCCCAGGAAATTTCTGAGCCCCCTCCTTTGACTCCTAGGCCGCCTTTTTGACCCTGGGCCCAGGTACAATTTACCCCCCTCTCATGGGCCCTGGATATTATATGTCCTGCTTAGAGGCATGCTTAAATATGGCAGTCTCTCTTTAAAAGCAGGTGCAAGAGCTTGATTCAGATTGGGGCAACAGGAAGAGTGCTTAACCCTTCCTATGTGCCATTTTCCTGCCTCAAATCACCCCCATTTTCTGACAATGGCAGCTTTAGGGGCCATTGGAGAGAAAACAATACAGGGGAAAGAGGTAACTCCCCCTCCCTATGCACTGCAGTCTCAAATCAGATCAGGGAGCTTCTGTGACTGCTTTTTATTAAAGAAGGGACACTGCCAATCTTAAGCTTGCCCCTGGGCCTTGACAATGCATTTTTAACGTCATGTGTAGTTTGGCCTTTGGGTAACATCCCTACAGACATACTTGAAGTGACCGAGTGCTGTGTCAGTGTGCACTTGTCCTATTTTCAACATACAATCATATGATATTCCCAGGGCCAGACTTAAACTCAAAGCAAGCCTGGGCTCTGCATGTCTCATATGGAAGCTGGCTGTGCACTGTGCTGATTGGCAGAAAGGCTTGCAATGTCACAATTCTGTTCTCCCAAGGGAGCTGTGTTTCAACTCCTTAAAAACGGAGTGTGCATTTTTGAAAAGCACCCCACAAACGTCAGATCAGCAAAGCAACACTGGACAACATGAAATTGGTCCTGATGTGGAAAGAACTACTCTTTACTAATTTTGATGTGCTGCAAACAAAAATGATAATAAAATCTGTCAATTGGCTCCAGTTTAGGAGAAACAGTCCGCATTGCGTACATAGGTGTTGTAAGTTCCGCATGTCTATGGAACTATCTATTGTGGATCTCTCACAAACCATAGCCAATTTTGCATTTTCATTGTCATCTTCATGTTCAGCACCTCAAAATCTATAAGAAATGACTAATTTAATCTTGGAGGCATGACCTTGGTTAAAATTTGTTGCCAATGAAATGGTGCTTTCAAAATTGAAGAAAAAGTGGATAACCAGCTTGAAACAGAGGACGATATCAAACTGATGACTCAATCAGCATTAGATTCAGCGATAAATCTGTTGGTCAAAAGCACACTGAAGGCAGAAAGAAGCTCAGTGTGGTCCCCAGGAGAAAAGAACCAAAACAGTGCATTTTTGTTTTAAACTACATCTATACACATCTTCACGGGGTGATGATAGGGTGAGTTTGCAAGCAAGGAGAAATCTTGCTTAATTTTTGGTGTATCAACTGCCTGTCTGGTTGTGACTATTAGATAAATAATATAATGATTTTTTTAAAAATACAAAGTCCTATACATGCCAAAACGGTTATTAAAATGATTAATTATACATGTGAAAATGAAATCCAATCAAATTGGTGTAATACAAACAAAAATATACTTTTAAAGCACAAGTTATCTCGCCCCAACATTTCCCAACACCCACAGTTGTTGGCTTTTGGGGGTTCTCTCCTTGCTCAGTCTGAATCTTCCAGTCCACACTAAGGAAGCCCACACCTTGTAAACAGATGTGTGTATATAAGGATCTAAATGAGTCACATCTGCAAACACAATTGTTTACACAGGGCAGCCTTGTATGACTTTTTAACTTTGCCCTCTTTGCACTTGAGTATAAGTTACAGGCACTGTACATAAAAGAGTAATTTTACCAGACAAGTGATCTTGTGAACTGTAGCAAGAAACCTCTGCTGGGAACAGTCTTCTGAGCATCAATAATGCATGCAATGCCTTTTATTTTAACTGAAAATGACACTTACTTTTCTTCACTAGGCAATTGCATGGGACATATAGTGAATAACAGCCAACTACTATGGGGGGGGGGCAATCTGATTTGGAACTACAATGTGAGGGAGTGGGGGTTTAACCTGTTGCCCACCCCTGCTATGATCTTGACCCCCCTTTCCCCCACCACAGTTACTAGTTACCCTGGGAGGGAAGCTGTCATTGGCACCACATGGTTCTGAAGTGTAACTCTCCTCTGTGAGGAGTCAGAACTTCTTTATTGTCCATACGCCTACATTTGATTTACAAAACAAACCCATAATAGCTTATTTAGATGATGCCTTAGAACCACACCTTATTTCAATACCACAACTGAATTCTAGAATATGTAAAATTACAATAACGCTTAAAAGCAGTTTATAGCTGAGTCGCGTGCACGTGCGCGTGCATGTGCGCGTGCACATGTGTGTGTGTCTGTGTATTCAGATCCTGAGTCAGTAGTTTTCATGGGCACCAGCTGAATCTGCATGTGTATGTCTTCCTAGGCAGCCAGCCATCCTATGCACACTTATTTGGGAATCAATGCCATTGTACCCAGAGGGAGTTCATTAAGTAATCATGAATATCACTGGGCTCCAAATGTATGCCCTACCAAGTGGGGAGAAAAGAGGATCTCTTTTCAGTATCATAATTTGTTAGTTTTCTATGGGCTTTTGCATTGTGAAGTATTTTGGCTCTGCCGTCTAGCCTTCAGCATCCAAAGTGGACTAAGATACCAGCTATTAGGAAAGATTTTTTTGGGCTCTTTTATTTTCTTATGTGCCTGAATGTGTGCTCTATTTTCCAAAGTGTTGCATTTTCTTTTCTTTCTTGAGTTTAAATCCCCTCAAACAACCCAGTTTCCCAATAGGGTCAATTCAGCCTCCTTGCCCTTGGCACAGGGTGATGATCACTATTGTGCCAAGGCCTGGAGGCCTCAGATGCTATCACAGCACATCATAGCATGCCTTTAAATTTCCCTTTCTCTAGTTTACAAATATAGGAGACAGCAGGGAGGGCTCACCATATGGACAATGCGCTGATGATGCACTGCAGAAGGGCAGGAGGCCTTGAACATGGGCGCTTATATGCTGACCACAGTGTCTGTGGAGGTTGCGAAGCACAGGAGCTACATTTCCCCTGGCACCCCTGGATGCTGCAATCAATATGTGCTACAATGCCCAGCACCTCATAGAAGCCCTTCCGGAGGCCCTTTGAGAGCCTGCCCTGCCCCGTCCCACCTCTATAAATGTGAGAGAGGAGGGGAGCAGTGGGAAGGGCTCCCAGTGGGCTGGAATGAAACCATTTTTTATTGGCTCGTGCTCTGGTGGGATCTACATTCAAGTCAAAATTTACTGAATGTGCAGGACAAACTCCAGAAATCTGGTGTTAATCCCCCTTCCGTTTTCAGTCTTTGCCCCATCATTACTTGTTCTACTCCTGTCTCAGGAACTCTTTTTCACCTGGCTGCAAGGATCAGGTGAGAGCAGCAGCTATCCACCACGTTAGCAAGCACAGTGAATGCTGTTTGGCTGGCTCTTATTTTGGATTGCTTAATGCACCTCAGGGTGCTGCTGTGACAATAACAACCATGGCTATTTCTGTTCCATGATGTGAGTCACAAAGTTAAGATCAGCAGCGGTTAGTGGTCTTATTCTCTATTCCCAGAGGTTTTCATTTCAGAAATCAATCTTGAACACGCTTTGGTTGAGTGGGTACATTTCCTCACCATGATTTCAACAGATGCTCGAGAAAAGAGCATCTCCACCCCACCATGTTTTAACTACATACTTTGTTTATGTTTTCGTATTTTGGGTAGTACTGCAGGCAGCAGGCTGCATAGTCTTCATTAACGGCACTTTCAAATCCGTGTTGTTGTAATAGAAACTCCTGGCCAACTTGATGTCAAGAAAGTAAACATAGCTAACAATAACCATAGATTTAATCAATATTTAAATTGCTTGTGTGGACATTTTCACACTATCATGAATTTTACTGACATTATAACTTGTTTTGTCTTGTACTGAGAAAAAAAAAGTTTGATTTCCTTTGGCAGCTGAAATGTCCATCAGTCAAGGAGAACCATTTCAGGTGAAGAGAACAGATGTACAATCTGATCCACGACCTGTTCAGTCAAAATATTTAGATTTAAGCTAATTTATTATCTGATTTACTTGGAAGTAAATCCCATGAATTTAAATGGAATTTACTTCCAAGTAAGTGCACTCAGGAATGAGGCCAGGCAGCTCAATCCTTTTAAGCTATGACAGCTGAAGCAGTATAAGCACTGACAATGTTGTTTGATTCTTGGCAACAGAAGTCAACTCATCTGCCAAGGAACCCTTCCATAAAATTGTTACTACTTACTGAAGAGCAGAATACTGAGTAAAGGGGCCATTGGCAGCTCTTGCCAGTCCCTGTTTACAACAGAATAGCAACTGTCCTTATACCATGCCTAGAGCCAAGAGAAATTACCAGGGCAGCCAAAAGAAATTGTTGTGCCAACATCAGGGCAGGGGGCAAATGCTAATGCTGGTTAACAATGGGCAGTGTTCTTGCATTTCATGGACATAAGGACTATAGATGGCATTCAATCATCTGCCTTGGCCTGTTTGTACACTACAAGATAGAATCACTGGCATCGCTCAAGGTGGGGCAGAAAGCTAAGTTCCGCAGCTTTCCACCCCACCGTTACTCTCTGGTACGAGGCACCCCGCCCCCTTGTCATAGGAGCCCGTCAGCGGAGAGAAAGCAATGCGCAGGAGAGTCCCTGTGTGTTGCTTTCTCTCCGCTGACGGGATCCTACGACGAGGGGGTGGGGCGCCTCGTGCAGGAGAGTAACAGTGGGGTGGAAAGCTGCAGAACTTAGCTTTCCGCCCCACCTCGAGCGACACCAGTGGATAGAATCAGGCTGCATGACTGTGTTCCCAATCACTCCTCCTTGACAGGAAGATTAAACAGTGGCGTCGCTCTAGGTGGGGCAGAACACTAAGTTCTGCCCTGCTCTGACCCTCCGTTTACTCTCCGGCATGAGGCGCCCCGCCCCCATGTCGTCAGAGCCATTCAGTGGAGCTAAGGCAACACGCAGGGAGTCGGAGAGTAAATGGAGGGTCAGAGCAGGGCAGAACTTAGCATTCCGCCCCATCTAGAGCGACGCCACTGAGATTAAGTAAGTAAGTAAGTAAGTAAGTAAGTAAGTAAGTAAGTAAGTAAGGAAGGAAGGAAGGAAGGAAGGAAGGAAGGAAGGAAGGAAGGAACCATTAAAGCTTCTGGCAACATTCTATGATTAGATCATTGACCTCACCCACTTGGTTCTGAGATAGATGACCAGAGATAGATTACCTGAGATCTGAGATAGATGACCAGCTCAGGTGCATCCAAAAACTGGGGATGTCTGAGGTGATTCCTGGTGAGATCATAAGACAGCCAACCCTTGAGTAATGGGAGGAAATTCTGGTACTGAGGTGGAGCCCAGTGGTAAAGGGTCAGCAGTAAAGGGATGGAGCCCAGAGGTGGTGAAACTTGGCCCGAGATAAGCTTTGCCATGTGTCCACCTGAGAAAAAAAAACCCTGGAGAAATAGGGTTGGTTTTAGTAAACTGGCAACACTACACGTTATCAGAGTTATATGGAAGAAGTGTTCACATACTGGAAAGTTAAAGTGTGAACTGGGCCTTATTTTCAGATTAATGTGTCGTGTTGCTGTAGACGGACTTCTATTCTTCGGCTGAACCAGATTCCTAAAAACAATAGGCCTCTATGATGAAATTCCATCGTTATGGTGTATAGTAAGTCTGGTGATTCTGGGTGCTGAAGTAACACAGAGATGATTTGGGGCTCACAGTATTTCCATTCAGGAAATAAGGCAAGTCAGCATGGAAAACTGGAGGAGCTAGTGTGCTTTGATGAATATATTTGGGCCATTTTTGTTTTATGCACTTTGCCTCATGCTGGCTCAGTAATTTGGATCCACAGCCAGTAATAGTGTGCACTTTGGCAGCAGAAATGCTGGCATGGTTTAGGGTGGAAAAGCTCTACAAATTGTCAGCTCACCTCTGATCTCTAGCATGGATTATAGGATCAAAAGTCATTAAAATGAAATGGTTTGTTTGCCGTTACATGAATTGGAACTATGTTTACCGTGCAGAACATTTGGTGGCTGGATTTCAAGATGGGAATCAAATAGGACTTTTCGCATTGGAGTGTGACATTTGTGGAGAGTCTAAATTGCTGTGGAAACACTATGTTCTGGGTTTTTGTTTAGGCACATTATATATATGAGAGAGCAAGGCAGGGTGAATGAGTTATGGCAATAGTAATAATCATATAGCAGCTTGGCAATTATAATACAAATCAAAGTCTATAACCCTGGGGCTAGCAGGTGCCATGTTTGAAGGAAGTCTATATGATCAATTCGGAGCTTTAATTCTAACTTATTTCAGTTTGGAGTTGGCTGTCTCAACCAGCTGAAAGAAGAGACTTAGACTGCACTTATAAACACACTTTAATGGTAGTAAATTCCATTGCATCTATGGATATGCCAAATAATTCCTTTCAGATAAATAAGGCTGTAATTCCATGCACACTTACCCAAATCAACATGCACAGGACTGAACTTTAAATATCATGACACTGTACTGGCACTACGATTTCCAGGATAGTCTTACAAGATTTCCTAAAGTGGGTGCAATAATATTTCCCACAACACCACTTCATTTAGTGTTGTTTCGTTACAGCACTCTTCATCCTGGGGGAAATTGATAGCTATTGTAGCCAACACTGGTCAACACACAATTTGCCTCTGAAATGAAAGGAGCTAATCTTTACTAATTTTGATGTGCTGAAAACAAATATGACAATTAAATCTGTCAATTGGCTCTAGTTTAGGAGAAGCAGTCCGCATTGCGTACATAGGTGTTGTAAGTGCCACTGGCGTCGCTCGAGGTGGGGTGGAAAGCTAAGTTCTGCAGCTTTCCGCCCCACCGTAACTCTCCTGCACGAGGCGCCCTGCCCCCTCGTCATAGGAGCCCGTCAGCGGAGAGAAAGCAACGTGCAGGAGAGTCCCTGCGCGTTGCTTTCTCTCCACTGACGGGCTCCTACGACGAGGGGGCGGGGCGCCTCGTGCAGGAGAGTAACGGTGGGGTGGAAAGCTGCAGAACGTAGCTTTCCACCCCACCTTGAGCGACGCCAGTGGTAAGTGCCATTGGGCATTTACCAATACAGTACAGTTGGCCCTTGGTATCTGTGGGAGTTCCATTCCTAGAACCCCTGTGGATGCAAAAAACCACTTATTTTGGAGTCCAGCCAAAAAAAAAACCCCCAAAAACCCAAACGTGTTTTTTAACCTTTTAAATCCAAACAGCTGCGTGTTCTTGTGCTATACATGCTTACATTATACACGCTCTGGAAGGCTCCTCCATGTCTCATGACTCCTCCTCCAGAATGCATTCTGGGGTGGTCTTGGGAGGGGGGGAGTCGCACGACACGGAGGAGCCTTCCGGATCATGATTTAAGCATGAATAGCACAAGAACACACCGCGGTTTGGAATTAAAAAGGTAAAAAAACAATGTGGTTTTTTTTTACTTTTCTTTTTTAAAAAAGCATTGAAAAAGTGGATCCTCTGGGTTGAGTCAAATCTGCAGGTCCCATGTTCTCAAATAAAAAGGGTCGACTGTACATGTCTATGGAACTATCTATTGCGAAGCCCTCACAAACCGTAGCCAATTTTGCATTGTGTTAAGTACCTCAAAATCTATAAAAAATGATTAATTTAATATTGGGGGCAGGACCTTTGTCCAGTGCAATGAGAGCAGTGCCTTTTGAGTTGCATGGAGCCAATCAGTGCCAGTTTCCTGCCTCATTGTTGACAATGTCTTCCATAGCGCTGTTTCACACAGTGCTCAACTTTCTAGGATTGTATCCTCTCAGTATAGGACAGGGGTGGCCAACCTTCCACCATTATACTCTCTGGCGTTCTTAAGAGTTGTGTAGAAGACAGAACCTTGGCAGCTGCAAGTGCTGATGGTGCTGCTAAAGCAGCTGCACCTGCTGAAATGCCCTCACCTATACAACCATTAAAGGGTCAGGAACATTCATGTTGAAAGGTTGGCCACCCCTGGTATAGAAGGTATTATGGCATCAATATCACTGGCATATTGGGGCAAATCTTTATTATTTATTTATTTATAGAATTTATACCCCGCCTTTCTCCCACAAGGCTTACAATAAAAACATTAAAATACATATATACATTTAAAATCAAGAATTAAACAATTAAAATAATTAAAACATCCACATTTATATCTGTCAAATTTAGTGATCAATTTATTTCCCATTGAAATAAATGGCAAAACCTTTTTTTTTCTTCATGTTAAGACATTGGCACCCTAAGGTGGCTGCTGACAGGTGGAAGTGTGCTCCTGCTCCAACAGCTCCCCTGTTGTCCCCCAAAATGCTTTCACCAATCATTGAAAATCTACCGAAACGGGATGCATGCACCTTATTGAGTTTGCTAGACCATGCACAAGGCATCTGGAAATTAATGTACTTTGCAGTAGTGTGGCACCGTTTCATAACATGGTTTCTCAGACATCTTCATCATTCTCTAAAGAAAACAAACCACACTGCTGAGATTTGCACTTCCCTTCTTGCACTCACGGTGCCTCCTTTAAAGAAGTTCACTTCTCAGCTTTTCAGAACAGATATGCTTGGATTCTGATGCTCCTGCTGGCTTAAGGAAGAAATGCCGTGCTAATAAATTATAATACATCGGCAGTCTCCACAGTTTATGACCTTCCATCAGTAGGGGGCTCAGTGTAATACTTCATTACCCCCTCTTCAGATCCTTGCCGTTCGCCAGGGTCCTTGATTTATGGGTGGGCCACCAGCAGGACAACTCACCTGCAAAAATAGTTCACACGGTGTTGTTTATTGTACTAAGTAGACTTCATGCTGGTTGAGGGATTTTCCAGGAGAAAGGAGCTGCTGTCAGATCTTCCATCATCATAACAACATTGGCACCGATGATCTCAAACATTTCTGTAGGAAATTCAGGACAAAGAAGCCAACATGAGTTACAGGAAGTTTTCACAGCCAAAAGAGCTACCTTGAAAGTAGAAGAGGGCTAGCCCTACCAACACATTCACTGGGTTGCCTATATTGGGAGACGTTTATGGGTGAAACTTGTCTCACTTGCTCTCTTCTTTCCCTGTAACTTTTTGGTTCCCATTTTGCATTGTTTTTTTTTCTTAATCTGTGATCCTAAGCACATTCACCCCACTCAGATCAATAGAACTTTCTTCCAAGTAATCAGCCTAGGATTGAAATACTGCTCTGATATATTTGTTCAGCTTACTTCACATTTTCTTTCATCAATGGACAGTCCAATCCTGTCTAAGATGCAGAGACCAGCCGAAATAGGCCGGCACAGCTGGGGCTCACCTCAGGGGAAGGGGATGTGCATCCCTTTCCCCCAGTGTAGGCCCCGGAGACCCCAATGTGCCTCCTCAGATGCACGCCAACTCTTTAGCTGGCGCACAACTGGGAAGGCCTTGTAAGGCTGGCCGAGGAAGGGGCTCGGGATATTGGCGCAACCCAGTGCTGATATCCCTGCCCCCTTCCAGGCCTGGGACACAAATGGTCCCCTCCCCCACCACCCCGTCCCGCCCTTCCCACATCCTCCTGCCGACTGGCGCAGGACTTACCTGTGTCCGGCGGTACAGGTTCTGGGGAACGTGCCAGCGCCGCTTACTCTCTGGATAGTGCGAAAGTGCCACACCTAAGGCCAGCGGAGCATATGCTCCTCCGACCTAAAGATAGGCAGGATTGGGCTGTCAATCCCTTAAAAGGGAAAAGAGCTCCAGTGTCCTATTGATTGGCCCTGGTTTATTGCGGGGCACTCTGCATATGGAAACAGGTTTCCACGCCCTTCTCCAAAAGAAGGGCTGCTTGCTGGGTCAAACCACACATGCACACTGCATTGTTTGTGCTACCGTCTATGTTTTTAAAAATAAAAATAACATCTGCAAGGGAGAGGAGACAACCAGAGTCAAGACCAGATATTTAAACTTTCCCCCTTTTCATTTCCCAATGAAAACTGCCCTTCTGACGCTGCTATTCGCTCCAGGAGGGTAGTTCCCAATGTTGCAAATAGGAGCTTCCTCCCCAGGACTAATAGCAGCTTCAAGGGTGGGAGGGGATGGATTTTCATCAGGACCATGGCTCAAGTAGGAAGTCTTAAATGCTTCTCCTCACATACCTTAGAGAGAGAGAGAGAGAGAGAGAGAGAGAGAGAGAGAGAGAGAGAGAGAGAGAGAGAGAGAGAGGGAGCTGGACTGTGAAAGAAACATCTAGAATGAAGGGTTCTATGAAAGATTAGAACATTGTTGTTGTTCAGTCGTTAAGTCGTGTCCGACCCTTCGTGATCCCATGAACCATATCCCGCCAGGCCTTCCTGTCCTCCACTATCTTCCTGAGTTCGCTCATTGTCATGTTCGTTGCATCGGTGATGCTGACTAACCATCTCATCCTTTGCCTTCCCCTTCTCCTTTTGCCTTCAGTCTTTCCCAGCATCAGAGTCTTCTCCAGAGAGTCCTCTCTTCGCATTAGGTGGCCAAAATATTTGAGCTTCAGCCTCAGTACCTGTCCTTCCAGGGAACAGTCAGGGTTGATTTCATTTAGGATTGACTGATTTGATCTCCTAGCAGTCCCAGGGACTCTCAGGAGTCTTCTCCAGCACCACAGTTCAAAAGCATCTATTCTTCGGCTCTCAGCCTTCCTTATGATCCAACTCTCGCAACCATACATTGCTACTGGGAACACCATCGCCCTGACTATATGAACTTTTGTTGGCATGGTGATATCTCTGCTTTTTTTATGCTGTTTAAGTTTGCCATAGCTTTCCTTCCAAGGAGTAAGCGTCTTTTAATTTCATGGCTGTTGTCTCTGTCTGCAGTGATCTTGGAACCCAAAAAAGTAAAATCTGTTACTGCTTCCATTTCTGCCCCTTCTATTTGCCAGAAATTGATGGGACCAGATGCCAGGATCTTAGTTTTATTAACGTTGAGTTTCAAGCCAACTTTTGCACTCTCCTCTTTCACTCTCATCAAGAGGCTCTTTAGTTCTTCTTCATTTTCTGCCATTAGTGTAGTATCGTTATTGCATTGTAAAAACCCTTTGGGGTTTAGAAAGTCTGCCCATGTAAACCGCCTTTGAATTAAAGTCGGAGGAGAAATCCGATGACCAAAGAAAAGGAGGTATATAAATAAGGGGTTATTATTATTATTATAAATCATATTCACAGGGGAGGGGCCGCTGACTCCGGTGTAACGGAGTCTTGCAGAACTACTTGCCTCCGCTCCAGTCTAGTTACACCACTGGGTAAGGGTGACTGTTGAGACTGTTGAATGCTACTGACCAATAACAAATAAACAGGAGTGTAAAAACATGAATACACACACAACTTTATATAATGTACATGCCTTGAAAGCCAGTTCGAAACACAGCATGCGTATGCACTACCCATCATGCAGTATATCTCACACAACCTCTTGGCGCAATTTTTATTTGTGCTCCCAGCTCACATGGACCAGATGCCTCCTCCCAGACTGTATAACCAAAAACGCTGGTATAGATAAAGAAATATGGTATTACTATTTGTGATATTTGTGATACTTCCAAGTGAAAATCTGTATAGTGAATGTACGGATAGTAGATTTACAGCGCAATCCGACTTAACTTTTGTGCCGGTGTAACCAGCGGCGCAGCGAGAATGGGAGGCCCCAGAATGGAAAAGGGATTCAAATCCCCTTTGAATTCCTCTTTTGAAGGGGATTTGAATCCCTTTCCCGTTCTGGGGCCTCCCGTTCTTGCTGCGCCGCTGGTTACACCGGCACAAAAGTTAAGTCGGACTGCGCTGCTAGATTCAGAAACCTTTATTGGCATCAACATGTACAATACACAATACGGATGCATGTACCATACATGTAAAGGATGCATGTACCATATTAATTATGTAAGTCCCTCCTGTCAATCATCAATCTGATGGTGGGAAATAGGGCAGAGAGTGGGGAGTGCTATATGTACAGCAGGTCCTCACTTAAAGTTGTCGATAAGTTCTTCTTGGAAACTGCAACTTTAAGCAAAACGACTTATAATGAAACCAATTTTACCATAGCAAAACGACTTATAATGAAACCAATTTTACCATAGCAAAATGACTTATAATGAAACCAATTTTACCAATGGATAAATGTAAATGTTCCCCTGGCATTTTCCCATCAACTTTAAACGAAACAACTTTAAACGAAACGACTTTAAGTGAGGACTTACTGTACTGTTGTGCTCACATATCTATGGGTCAAGGTGTTAGTACAGTCATATAGTTTGAAAAACATTCGTTCTCTCTAATATAAACAAACACAAATATATGATAAAGAGTGACCACTTGCAAAAGTTAAGCCAATAATGAGCCAGTCACTCAGTATTTATTTTTATTTATTTATTATTTTTCACATTTTTATACCACCCTTCCTCCAAGGAGCTCAGAGTGGTGTACATATTTCCTGTCATATTTCTGTTTTTGCTTTGTCATCTGAGTTTCATGCTGCACAGTTGTGGCTATTCACTGCGTTCTGCTTTCTGATCAGGCACCTGTGCACATAAATCAACTGAATGGCTAAAATGGCAACGTGCATATATTCAGTGTATCATGACTTAGCAGCATGGCAATTACTTTCTTTCCCCTCCAACAGAAAGGGCCATCCTCTCTGTTAATACTAATTTACCTCTTTGTTTTGTTGTGAAAAAATTGAAATAAAAAATGATTTTAATGTGTCTGAGAAGCAAAGTCTTTTACATATGCTCAGAGGTCACTCAGAAGTTTAATCAACATTCTTTTATGTTTCATTTGTGTAATAACCGAAGTCTGTATTAGAGGAAAGTCCAGTTCTAGAAACCATATACTTTGAAATTGCACATCATTTACTACAATTGTTCAAAGATCATAGCAATACCCCGGTCTGGAGCCTGACTGGCAGATAGCTATGTCTATTGGAGCACTGTGCAAATTGTTTCACTGGTATTTGTCAGTCATTGCTTGCAATTTATGGCTAGGCTGAATAGTTTTCCTTCCCCGCTGCCCAATTCCCACTACTCTAGGAATGTGTGATCTACAGGATGGAATATCCCACAGCATGAATATTAGTTATCAGAGGATTGTGACCATAGATTAAATTTGGACACAAATAATAAGGCTTCAGAAAATATAATGGGTTTTAGCACATTGAATCCAAATAGCCCTGTATTAACGACTCGACACTTGTGAGCCTTTAGCATCATCTGGGATATCCATTGCACTCTATATGCTCTCTAGCAGAATAAAAACATAGTGTTTTTTTTCTAGCATTTGATCCTTCTTTAAAAATGGCAACAAAGGAATAATGAATTACACTTTTTGCTATTGGGTTTCTCTTTGCAACTGCTCTTGTTGGATTGGATGTCGATGTATGCATCCTGGCTTGTATTTTAAAAGCATGATACTTCCATGCTGGTCCTTTTCTCTGGAAATGATATCAGTCCCATCCTATCCCCCGCCACACTATAACACGCAGCAGCACCAATGGAGCTGGGGTGAATGCAGTGGTGGTGAATGCAGACAACAACATATGCTCATTAAATGTCAAGGTTGAGAGTTCTTAAGTAAGCACTATTGAAATAAATGAAGGAAGTTGACACAGCCTTAAGCATTAAAAACAAACCTATCTAATGGAACAAATCTATCATAAGGAGGGACTTTCAAGGGATATGGATCTTTTCCATCACCCTGAAGCGTTGTGTAGCCTCTTTAGATGAGCTGAGGTGGGAACTGAGAAAGCTACTTGACGACTTCATGTTACACACAGTTCATCTTGCAATAATATTTTTGAACAGTTGAGGTCAGAGGTGAAAAATTGTCATTCAAAACTTATCCTTTCTTAGTTTTAAAGGAGTTTGCCACAGTGTGATGATGGAACCCCACTAATCTGCTTTCTGCCCACTAAAAGCAATTAGAAAGTTGATGGCTTGCCTCCTTACCTTGCTCCTCTAATGGTTTAGTCAAACACAGAAGTGTAGGACTTCTGGTTTGATTCACAGGCATCGCATGAATGAAGGAGTTCCTTCATCTGCATGGTCACTTGAAGTCAAACGTGGAAGTCCTGCACTTCCGCAACTGAACAAACTGCACAAGGAGCACAGTAAGTGGCTGCTTTTCTTTTTTATTGCACAGAGGCAATGGACTTGAGGCAGCATCGGACAGTGTTCTAGGTTGCACTGCTGCTGACTTATTTCCTGGCCCACAGCCCAATCCTGTCTAAGATGCACCGGCTGGCCTAAGTGGCTGGCTGCTGCATCCTATGCAGGATGCAGCCTACATCGGCGGGGCCGGTGTAGTGAGCAGCTCCCTCCAGACGTGCACTGGCAGGGCAGCTACTCACTCTCCCAGGGAACTTGCAACCCTCTGGAGTGGCTCAAAGCACGGCCACGCCACCAGACAGGTCCCAGTTCCCTGTGCACTCCTAAAACAGGAGAAGGAACACAACTGCTCTAAACTAGAGACAGTAAAGAAAGGTGCCACCAGGCTGAGAAAACCTCTTGACTTCTCCAGGCCTCAGCCTCCCCGGAGAGCCTCAGAGCAAATACAGAAATGGTAGCGTTTATGGCTTCAGGTTAAGCGTCTGGACTGAGTTCCCCCACGTTCCCAAGAACCACACCAGGTTAAATAAAATGATGGTTTATTTTAGACTATGCAAAATAAGCATGGAAAGAACATACATGAGCAGCAAAACTGCTAGCATATTTGGCATAACGAACCAGATTGAAAACATAAGCACAAAACAAGAAAGGATAAATCCTACACTATACATTGGGTATCCTAACACTCACCAAGATGTAAACGAGAAGGTTGCAAGGCCCTCAGCCACGGCCTGGGCTGAGGGAGGGCATCCGCAAGGACAGGGAGACTAGCTCCAACCAAAAGCATTAGAGAGAAGACCCTAACGGTTCCCCAAGAGGTAGTTAAATAGAATATTTGAACCCAGTTGATGGACACAGGTAAGATGACCAATCAGGTACGGCCGGGTGGGTCATCCCATGACTGATGACTTCACTCTTCCTTGCTCGTGATCAGCTAACAGGTGCAGGAAATAATGAGGGAAGAAAAAAGCATTATCATATTCCCATGCAGATAACGGGACTAACGAGCAACGATCCCAGGGATGGTACGACTCCCCAAGGTCGCTGGCGAGCTGCCAATCACCAGGGCTCTGCACCAAGCAGACTAGAGGGTGAGAAAGGAAGCTGCAAGGAAAAATCCAACATGGAGACAGAACCAAAGTTTACAACCCAGACCAACTCTACAGCCGGGGCTCACTTCGGAGGAAGGGGATGCTATTTAGCTGGCGCACAACCGGGGAAGCCATATAAGACCAGCCAGGCCCGGGAAGGGGGTTGGGATATCGGCGCTGCGCAGCGCCGCGCCAATATCCCCACCCCCTCCCTGGCCTGGTCAGCCAATCTCCCCCTCCCTACCACCCTGGCTTGACCTCCCCACGCCCTCCTGCCACCAGGCACAGGACTCACCTGTGTCTGGTGGCACAGGGTCCAGAAGGCGGTGGTGTGAGCGGCGCCAACCTTGCCATAGGCACCGCTTACACTCAAGGTACCATGAAAGTGCTTTACAGCACTTTCACGACACCTTAGGATGGTGGAGTGCATGCCCTGCCATCCTTTCCTTAGGCAGGATTGCACTCCCCGGGTCCCATGGCCTCCACAGTTCTCTTTCCTGTCTGCTCCCTTCTGATCAACAATGCACAGACCTTCCCGTGTGTGATATCTTCCCAGCTCTCCTTTCTCATTGACTTCATCTCCCTTATTCTTTTGCTTTACTTCTTTGTAGCTCTCTGCTGCCTCCATGCTTGCTTTGCCTTCTTCCTTCCTGTCCAATGCATCTCATCTATCTGTGCTTTATTTATTGTTGGGATTTATTTCCTGCCAACATGACTTTGAAAAGTCCTCATGTTTTTCAAAAGGTTAGTATCGTAGTTGTCCTCGCTCCTTGCCTCGCCCAGCATTGACTAGGTTAGGCTTTCTGTCCATGCTATGTTGAACATAGAAAGCTGTCTTATAGCGAGATAGACAGATAGATAGCCCATCTAGCTTATTACTGTCTACATTGACAGGCAGTAGCTCTCCAGGGTTTCAGACCGGGTCTTTCGTAGCTCTACTTGGAGATGCCAGGGATTGAACCTGGGACCTTCTGCATTCAAAGTTTTACTACACCATTGAATTACAGCCTCCCTGCCATAATTGTCTGATTAGTATCACTATAGTGCAGGGGTGGCCAAAGTTGCTTCATGTAAGAGCCACATACAATAAACTTCAGATGTTTGAGAGCCGCAATATTTAAGAGGCATTTAAACGTCTTAAACATATTTACTCACCATGAACATTAAACTTATGTTTTAATCCAGTGGACTCTCAGTTTATACCTGGTAAATAATTATAAAGCTTGAAAATGTCTTATTTGTCTTCATATTCACATGGCCATTTTGAATTTAGCCCTGAGTTCAGTGGTGAATGTGATCAGTACTTAATCTCTCCATGCTTACATGCACTGGCGTCACTACAGGGAGGGGGGTGGAGCTCTAAGTTCCTCTGTGATCCGAGCCTCGGTTACACGGAGGAACGAAGCGCCCCGCCCCCGCGCCTTCCGAACCAGTCAAAGCGGTGGTCACCTTGGTCAAAGTCACCTTGATTGGTTCAGAAGGCACAGGGCGGGGCGCTTCATTCCTCCATATAACCGAGGCTCAGATCACGGAGGAACTTAGAGCTCCACCCCCCCCCCCCTGTAGTGACGCCAGTGCTTACATGGTTGTGTCAAACTATGGTTTTGATCATGTTCTTTCTTTCTTTCTTTCTTTCTTTCTTTCTTTCTTTCTTTCATGTCAGGTGTGAGGGTTAGACTGGAACACAGAACATTACATAAGATTTAGATCTTCTTTTCTGATGAGATAAGAACAAAATTCTCATTAAAATGAGAAAACTGGATTAAGGTTTAGTTTATCCAATTCCTTGCATACCTGGGATTCAGTATCAAGCTGTGCATTTTGGTAAGGGGGCATCATTTCATAGATAAGTGAAAAATCAGTTATCAAAAATTTTATTGAGTGGTTGCAGTATTAGTCTCCTTCAATATACATTAGTATGAGCAAACACACATCCATTTAACTTCAATCACATACGTATTGATTTGTATTTTATTGGCTTAGGGAATTGCATCAGTGTGGTTCTCACTTTTATTGGTTAATGTCTGTGTAAACAATACTAGTTCTAGTGAATAAAGAGTGGAATTCTCAAATGCATGTGATGAATATATGGAATAAGAATTCATTTACTTAAAATTGGATTACGTCTTGATAAGACTTGTTTCCTTGAATGTCTTGATTACAATTAAATTAACAACTTATCTACTTTGTGAATTGCTTAGGTGGTCTCTAGGACCAAAGTAACTGAAAATCATCGTGGTAGCGCAGGAATGTATCTAAAGAACCATGTTCAACACTAGATTAAAAGAAACCAAAAGGAAATAAAAGGACAAAACAGTTTATGATGTTAAGCTTTTCAAATATTCAGGAAAACGTTTTTTAACTGAAGGACAGCTATTCGTGTTCACAGGTTAACTGGATTTCCCCAATCTGAATTTAATAGATCATAAATATTTTGGATTGTCTGATACTGGAAAAGATGGGTTATTTTAGAAGAAATATCTATAATAAATACCTGTAATAAGATCCAACATCAAAGAAAATATAGATTTTGTATATATAAAAGATATATATATATAAGATATAAAAGAAAAGGATAGCTAATGTCACGCCAATCTTTAAAAAAGGAAAGAGAGGGGACCGGGAAACTACAGGCCGGTCAGCCTAACATCTGTTCCAGGGAAGATGGTGGAAAGCCTCATCAAGGATAAAATCTTAAAACATATAGAAGAACAAGCTTTGCTGAGGGAGAGTCAGCATGGCTTCTGCAAGGGTAAGTCTTGCCTCACAAAGCTTTTAGAATTTTTTGAAAAGGTCAACAGGCATGTGGATGAGAGCGAACCCATGGATATATATCTGGATTTTCAGAAGGCGTTTGACACGGTCCCTCATGAAAGGCTCCTGAGAAAACTCCACTGTCAGGGAATAAGAGGGCAGGTCCTCTTGTGGATTAGGAACTGGTTGAAGACCAGGAAACAGCGAGTGGGAGTCAATGGGCAATTTTCACAATGGCGAGAGGTGAAAAGCGGTGTGCCCCAAGGATCGGTCTTGGGACCGGTGCTTTTCAACTTATTCATAAATGACCTCGAGTTGGGGATAAGCAGCGAGGTGGCCAAGTTTGCGGATGACACTAAACTTTTCCGGGTGGTGAAGACCAGCAGGGATTGTGAAGAGCTCCAGAAGGATCTCTCCAAACTGGGAGAATGGGCAGCAAAATGATAGGTGCACTTCAATGTAAGTAAGTGCAAAGTGATGCACATTGGGTCAAGAAACCAACATTTTACATATTCGCTAATGGGTTCTGAGTTGTCTGTGACGGATCAAGAGAGAGATCTTGGGGTGCTGGTGGACAGGTCGATGAAAGTGTCGACCCAGTGTGCGGCGGCTGTGAAGAAGGCCAATTCCATGCTCGGGATCATTAAAAAAGGGATTGAGAATAAAACGGCCAATATCATTATGCCTTTGTACAAATCGATGGTAAGGCCACATCTGGAGTATTGTGTCCAGTTCTGGTCACCACACCTCAAAAAGGATATAGTTGAATTGGAAAAGGTGCAGAAAAGAGTGACCAGAATGATTCGTGGGCTGGAGCACCTCCCTTATGAGGAAAGGTTTGGGGCTTTTCAGTGTAGATAAAAGGCGCCTGAGGGGGGGACATGATTGAGACTTATAAAATTATGCATGGAATGGAGAGAGTGGATAGAGGGAAATTCTTCTCCCTCTCGCACAACACCAGAACCAGGGGACATGCACTAAAATTGAGTGGAAGGAGAGTTAGAACAGACAAAAGAAAATATTTCTTTACCCAGCGTGTAATTGGTTTGTGGAACTCCTTGCCACAGGAGGTGGTGATGGCACCTGGCCTAGATGCCTTTAAAAGGGGTTTGGATAGATTCATGGAGGAAAAGACCATCACAGGTTACAAGCCATAAGCAACCTCCTGTTTTTAGAAGTAGGTTTTCTCTGTGCCAGTGCAGGGGAGTGACAACAGGAAACAGGTATCTTTTTGTCTATGTGCTCCCTGAGGCATCTGGTGGGGCTACTGTGTGATACAGGAAGCTGGACTAGATGGGCCTTTGGCCTGATCCAGCAGGGCTCTTCTTATGTTTAAAAAAGCTGAAGATTGTCAGGTGATCTGAAGACCTGTCTTCTAAGCAGATAAACTTGATAGTAAGTCCTGTTGATTTCAATGGATTTTATTTCTAGGTGTCTGTAACCCTTCACACAGGTAGTTTGCTTAGATGAACCAAGACCTGACTATAGATACTGTAAAAGTCAAATCTAAGTTGAGTTCTATGGCAGATGTCATTCAATGCATTTAATGATCCTGTTCATAGAGTAATGGGAATGTGAACAGCTCCCCATCCCTTGACTCCAGCAATTTCCCCACAATTTCACCTTTTATTGGTGGGGTCGGGTCATATTGGTTCCTTGGAAAGTGCAAGTGAGTTTATCTGGCTTCACAGATGTCCAGCATGTGATTATGGGGTTGGCATTAATTAGAGATGCAAGCAAAGTTCATTAGGCTTGGGGATCTGAAATGAGCGTTACCTGCTCATAAAACGTGGTTCACAGAATGGTGAACGTTGTGAGCATCCAAATTCTTTTTCCTCTTGCAATTCCCACATCCCTTTCACCAAAATGCACCTGTCCCGCTGGACCAGCAGCACCAGCAGTACTGTCTTACGACTGGAAGAGGAAAGGAGAGTGATCCGATCTCTCCTTCTCTTTTCTCTCAGGCATGCTGCTGCTAGCGCAGTGTTTCTCAAACTGTGGGTCAGGACCCACTTGATTTCTGGTGGGTCCCAGTTGATGGAAAGATCAGATAGGTAATTGTCTCAAGCCCTGCGACTATTCAAAAATCAGATAGCTGCTAATTACCCTTCAAAGAGCTGAGCTCCTGCAGTTTGTAAGACAGCAGCTAGTTGCCACGCAAATAGCTGAGCTCCTGCAGTTTGCAAAGAACTGAGCTACTGCAGTTTACAAGCTTGTGTAAATATAGAGAGATAAATGTTTGGTTTTTTTCTGGGTTTTTTTTTTGCACAGGTAGTGGGGTAGGTGAAGGCTTGGTCATATAACTCAGGCCCTCGAGGCTATTCATTAAGACTGCCTCATTACGAGAAATGGATTGAATATTTTTTTTTGCAAATAAATGAATACAATATATTATTTCTTTCTAGATCACCTTTTTTAAAAAAATCTCATAAAGCTAGGTGGGTCCCAATAGAGTGTGATTTTAAAAAGTGGGTCCCCATGCTAAAATGTTTGGGAGCCATTGTCTAGCGTATCAGAGGGAGGAATACCCACTGGCTGTTAGGAAATGAAGTTTTTAAACTTCAATTCCTTTTATTCTGTTTTATCCTGGTTTCTTCTTTTAACAAATCACAGCTAGAACAAATCACAGTTCCTTGGGTTTGGAGGTAACTGGGAACTGTGATTAGTTCAGAAGCAAAAGCAGAAGGTTTCAATCTCTGGAATGTGAAGAAGAAGGATGAGAAGAGAAAGGAGGTGTGGAAAGCCACAGGGAGGGCTGCTCATTCACAATCATCATTCTAAACAACAATGATAATCTAAACCAGGCCACTGGTAATGGGGGAAACACTCAGTTAAAAAAATCTAAAAACATTTGTACCTATCTGTTCTGGAGACCATTATGAGGAGGTACTCATGTCATTGCACATTTCTGAAATAAAGCCCGCTCTATTCAGTACAAGATATTTTAATCTGAGCATTGTCAATAAAATTTGCTGACTGGCTGGATCTGAAGAACTGTCCAGTTAGCTTGGCACACACAAGGGGGTCATTGGATGTCTATTTCTTGAACAGAATCCTTTCCCCGACTTCTCCTTTCCCCTACTGTGCTGGATGGCAAGTAATTTTTGAAATGAAAGGGATGCGAAAAGCAATTTGTGACTTGAATTATTGGGGGGAATGGAAGCAGTCCCTTAATGAAACCCACAGAGCCCACTTCCAGGTCTCCCCATCTTCAACCTTCTTAAAGTAGCTACTAAGATACTAAGGAGGGCATTGCAAAAGCTAAGGGGGCATGCTTCCTTTGAGTCCCCCCCTTAATGAAAGCCCTAGATGCAGCAAAGGTCTGCCATTCAAATAACAAAAGTAAAAAAGTAGGGGGGGGGGAATCCTAGCGTAAGCCTTTGGGTTCACCTAAAGTAGCTCTTTGAATCCAAGCCTGGGATTCAACAGCAAGCACATGTCACTCTGATCTGTGCTGTGCATTACAAAATATACAGATCAGATCTTAGATTCTGTTAAAATGCACGTTTTATTCAAGTCATTATACGTATCTCGCTGCAATGTACATATCACTGCAGGCAGATACAAATGGGCACGTGGGCTCTTGAACTAATGCATATTCAAAGGGAAACAAAACTACCCAATGATGATTATTTCCTGCTCTTCTGGAAGGTTTGCAGCCTCAACAAAAGGATGGATGCTCTCTAGACACATATATAACTGCTTCATCTTTGAGCACAGCAGCCAGGTCTTGTAGCTCCTCCTCCTCCTTGTGAGGAGGGCTGCCTGTCTGATTTGGAAGCTCTGGCAAAAAGTCTGAGCTCATTGATTACAGATCACTGTTAATAAAGAGCGTTTGTAATGCAGCGGTGGCGCTACAATCTCCACACGCCAGTTCATGATGGCCCTTCAGTCTCCACAATTAAGTCGTCCAGCAGGCATGCCCCCTGTTGCAGCTGCTCTGTCAATCTCATTTTGTAGTACAAATGATCTTAGACCCAGTGTTTGACATGGGGTTTTAACACCAAAGAAGGCAATTCTGCAACTTCAAATGAGCCTAATTGGTTGTGCGCTCAGGCGTTCACTCAAGCTGCTTCAGTCCATCAGAGAAAGATTTCCAACTAATTGAACAGCTCAAAGAAAAAGAACCACGGAAATCACAATGCACCGAGCCAGTGGAGAGGGGTCTTTTTCATGATTAAAACACACACACACACACACACACACACACACACACACACACACACACACACACACACACACACACACACTTCAAAATAAGATTTTTTTCTGGAAGAAAAATTCAGCCACCTGTCAATCTAGACATAAATCTTCTTGGTACAGACGCTTTTGGAGTGAACAAGCAGTTGCTATCATTAATCAGCTGGCTCCACAGGTACATATGCATTAATTTGGTTTAAAAAGGGAAGAAAATTTCTCTTGGAGATATATAATATATAATTTGGATTGGAATGCTTCAAAATAGCAAAAGAAAGGCAATCATACCAATTTGGGGCTTCTTTTCATATCTGAGACATCCTATGTGAGTTGCAAATTACTTACACGTGCACACATCGGTAGAGACAGATTCTGCGTAAGCAAGTATCTTATCTTTGTGTCAAGTGCCTTTTCAGCATAAGTGAATTCATTTCAATCATGCATTCATTCTGTAAAACATCAGATGGTCACTATTCCAATGCTATATATTTGTATCTCCAATCCTAACTAAGCTTTACGGCAGTGGAACAGGGGTTCAACGCTGGATGCAGTGGATGCTCTGTTGGCGCAGCTGCATTGGCAGGGGAGTATTTAGTTAGGATTGGGCTTTCAATTTGCAAAGTGGTTTAAAATTGTGTTGTGTTCACTATTACAGCACCAGTCAGCAGTTACTGTATACCCATTATGTGGATAGAGAACTGAGGCTGAAAGGGACGTGAACAATAGTTCACAGACCCAAATCTGACTCTCTGTACAATGAGACACACATTTGTCAGAATAAGACATATCAGATCCCTCATCATATTACCCACTCTATGGAGAGGGACCACATGGTGGGCTAGTGTGAGCATGCCCGAAAGTCCTGTCATATCCCGAATTTCTAGTTTTCTCAAGAGTCAAACACTGTCCTTGGGGATCTTTCCCATGATTAGGGATGCTGGGCAGAGAAAGGCTGTCCATGAGGAGTGGGGGGGGGGTGAGAGAACTATAAACCCTCTTAATTCATTCATCTCTGCATGTGAGGGCTTCTTCACTCTTCTGTGAACAGGGTTTGTTGCTGCAAACAAGTGGTGATCACAAGAAGGACAGGGCTAAGTTCATGCTGGAGAATCCCTCACACACTTGTCTCCCTGTGGTGCCAAACAAGTGAAGAAGGCTACTGAGTGCATTGGCAGTAGACAACAACAACAACAACAACAACAACAACAACAACAACAACAAACCAGTATTTACATACTGCCTTTTCTTTGGTCATCGGAGTTCTCCTCTGACTTTAATTCAAAGGCGGTTTACATGGACAGGCTTTCTAAACCCCAAGGGGTTATTACAGTACAATAATATGTTCTAATCTTTCATAGAACCCTTCATTCTAGATGCCTGCAGCAAGGTTTCTCCTAACCAAATGAAGAGGAGGAGCAAGTTGCCAGGAGGCTGACATGCAGTGGTGTTCCTGGAGGGGGTGTGAGTTGGGCTGTGAGTACATTTTTTTTTTAAAGATGAAAGGCTTGGATCTGTGAGCAAAAGGATCAAGCAATTTCTTATCATCAACTCTGTTGACTAATTGAGACTTCAAACATTGTGGATAGGATCCAGCAGAGTTGAGTGTAGAATTCCCAGTGAGTGTAGAATTCCCAATATTCCAATAATTGCACTTATTGATTACAGCTCTTATAAGATTGCAACCTTACTGATAAAGGTTTGTAAAACTATGCATGTTGTGGAGAACATGGATACAGTCATGTTTCTCCTGCTTTTTCATAATGCTAGTATTTGAGGTTATTCAGTGAAATTGATGGGCTGTGGATTCAGGACAGACCCCCCCCAAAAGTTGTACTTTATACAACATATAATTAACAGCCTGATCCTGTGTAAGGATACCTGGCCAGCCTAAAGGGCCGAACGTGGTACCCTTTCTCCATTCCGGGCTGCCCCGGGGCAGCCTGGAAGGACCACGTGTGAAGGGGACGCTCATCCCCTTCCCCTAGTACAAGGTGGCTGAGGCTTACTCAGATGTACGCCAGCTCTGAAGCTGACATACATTCAAGTTGTGGAAGGGACGCTGAACCAGGCCAGGAGAGGGCTGGGGATATCGACGGAGTTCGCCACCAATATCCCCGCCCTCCCCCGCTGCCTGGTCTGTGCTCCCCCACCCCTGCATTGGCCGGTGCAAGTCTTACCTAGTCCAGCGGGTGTAGGGATGGTCCCCTAAGTGGAATGAGGGCTGCCAGCCTTCGCCCCGGCGGCCCTTACTCTCCAGGTGCCATAAACGCGCTTTATGACGTGCTAACGACACCCAGTGTTGGGGCAGTGCGCACGCCTCCGGCACTTCTCTACCCAGGATTGCATGGTAACTTATGGAATTCACTGCCACAAGATGTAGCAGCCACTAGCTTTGATGGCTTTATGGAATTAGACACATTCATAGAGTTTCGCTCTACCGATGGCTATTAGCTGTGCTAGCTATACGGCAGCACCACGTTCAGAGGTCCAGTGCTTCTGAATACCTGTTCATCGGCTATTGGCTTCTTGTTCATCTTGTGGACTCCCGGGAGTCATCTGGCTGGCCACTGTGGAATGCAGGAGATGCTGAATGAGATGGACTTTAAATATAAATAAAATTAATAAAAATAAAATAAAAAATTTTCCGATCTTCTTGTATTTACATTTCTACAGCTATGGAAGCCAGAAAACCACAGTGCTGGATTAAGGTTGTGAGTTGAAATCAGACCCATTTTGATTAGTATACTTGTGGTATATTCTACATGTGATCATAGTATGGAAGCTGGAGAGTGGCAGTGGTATTGTTGAAGCTCTATTAGCAGCTGGGGATGGCCTGGAAAGAAAAGCTGATGACAGATAATTGAGAGAAAAGGGTCATGCAATGACAATCTGCCCCCCAAAAGGAAAGAAGGACTGACAAAGAGGGTTATCAGGTGTTTGGCATGATGAAGGTCATTGCTTTTTTGTGTTTAACTTGGTGTTCAGTCCTCCTCATGCCCATTTGGAGGCTTCTGTGCCCTCATTATAATAATTAAAGCCTTCAAGTGAAATCTCGTGATGAACTTAACACAAAGATTTTTCCTCCAGTGAATGTAAGACTTCAGCAGCTTAAAAACGATGTGCCATGGAAACAATTTAATAGCTGCATTTTTTAAAGAACCTGGATGGATAATATGGGCTTAATAGACCATCTTCAGATGCATATTGTTTTAATTACTGGACTTTTATATAATATGTACATTTTATTGGGTCAAACACATCAAAGGAAACAGGGGTTGTAGCTCTTTAGCCCAGTTTTACTTTTCATTTACTACACCAGCGAGCCATAGTAAGTGTGCAATAGCTATTCTTGTGAAATATAATTCTATGCATTCTCACTCTGGGAACATTTGTATTCAATGCTCCTGGAGAAGAAACTGCAAATGAAATACAATATTTATCATAAGGGATATCTAAATGATTTCCAAGGGTTTAAGGGGATAAATCTTAACTTTGCGGTAAAGCATATCGCAGGAGAGTTAGATGTCCCCTTCTTCTCACTGAGACGTTAGTGAGGTTTTCATGGTGTTGCTTTCTTCTTCAACATGATAAGCTAATGCCATCTGGAATCTAAAGGGCTGGGGGGAGGGGGTAAGCCCCCTCTGATTGCATCATTCTATACTACTCAATAAGCCGTTCCCAAACACAGACCTGGCCTCCAAAGCAGGACAATGAAAGACTATTGGTCCAACCCTATAAGGGCCTTATGCTGCCGGAACTAGCATTTCAGCAGCATAAGGTCCTTTACTTCTGTCACAAAATGTGACATGCTGTTTGGAGCAGCTGGGCCATAGCTGCAAGAGGCAAGTAGCGGTGGCCTACCATGGACATCCTTGGTGCTAGTAAGTCAGCGTGGTGGTGGGGGTGAGGTGGGTAGGGGGAGGAAGGGGGCAGGGAGGAATGGGGCGGAGAGAGGGAAGAATGGGGAGGCAACCAGGGCAGAACAGGGGGTGGATCGCGACTTGGAAGGGGGCGTATTGCTGGCAGCAGTGTCACCAATATTCTATCCCTCTTCCAGGCCTCAATCCACCTCCCTGGGTCCAGTTGGACTTGCACCAGCTAAATCACTGGCACAGATCCCAACAGACTCATTCCAGTGCCAAAGGCTTACCCCTGGATAAGCGAACAACTTTTATTTACCCAGAGGAGACCTCCGGGACTGCCCCCTGCAGGATGCAGCATGTGCTCTTGTGTTGCCATTGTATTGGCGGGGGATGGAAAGGATAGGATTGGACTGTGTGATGGAGACGTAGACCCCTGGGAGCACTTGGTTGGCTGTGCATGTGGGGCTTTTTGCGTTGACATTGCTTTTCAAAATGTCCTCAAAGTTTGTCATTTGGGGATTTGTAATTCAACAGGAAGAAGTCAAAGATTCCATTGGGCATGTCGAAGCCCTTGGGTGTGCCCAAACATATCCATGGATCCAAGCTTTTCTGTCCATGCTTCCCCAAACAATCCTAGTGACACTGGTGAGGCTTGGGAGCTAATCCATGTGGTGAGTTGACAACCATGAAACAACTCTCCACATGTAGCAACTGCCATACAAGCAGCTTCAAGAGTCCTCCATGTAGTGGGAATACCAGGAAGAGTGGCCCATGCTTTAGCTTTTAAATGAGAATCGAAAGACCTCCGCAATTCTGATTTTAACTGTATAAACAGTATAAAGTCGTTGGGTCTTTGAATCATGCTATATGAATGTGTAAATGTGCTTATTTTTAGCTTCACTGATCCATTATCCATGCAGCATTAAAGGGAAAAGCATGGAATCAGACATCAATCAGCAATTAAATGTTATGACAGCCATACATTTCTGCTCTCCTTTTTTTCCTCTTCTAGGTATATCTTTATTTATCATCTCCCTTTTGCTAACAATATAGTTTCTATAGCAACAGTCATTGGCTGTCGAAATAATGAAAGACACAGCAAGATCTCCTGCAGTGAAATTCCTCATGCTGCCAAACCGAGCTTCTATTATCTTTGTCCAGTGTTTTTCATTACCTACCAGAATGACCCATTTATCAGGATATACAAGATATCAACTAATTACTTCTGAAAGAAATAGAATAATGGAAACAAGGCCACCAGCTTTTTCTTATGTACCAAAAAGCAAAACCTCTGCATAAGGCATCACTGCCTTAAAATGTCAACCAATCTCTTCAACTATATTTGTCTTTTCCTAGCATAAGAAGCTAAATCATTAGAACCATTAGAAACACTCACCCCTCCCCAGTTCAAAAGGCTGGTTATATAAGTGAAATACGGGCAACCATATACCAAATACTGTAGTAATGTTACAAACTGGGAATCTGATGTGAATGGGTCTGGCTGCCCTATGGCAATGACTGATCAGTTTGTCTGGGAATTAATGAAAGAGTTAACAACTGCTATTGGTCCAGGATGCTTTCTCAGTTTCAAAGGCACCTAAAAATATGAGAAGTTTGATAACTTCACTGGAGTTTAATAACATCACACATCACTGGGTGATGTGAGGGGTTGAGAAGTAAGGCGACCCAAGTCCCTCCCCTTTGTGTGGTTGGTGAAGAATGCCCCCCCTATTTTTTGCCTATTTTTCCTTATTTTTTGACACTTCTAACTCCCCAGACACATGTGTGCAGGTTCAACAGTCTAAATAGCTGCCAGGGAGTCATCCTATACCCTTTGTTGAAATGCCATTATCAGCCAGCCATGTGCGTTTGTGGACTTGAATCATTCCTGTCTGGAGTAGCTAGGCCTGAATGATGGAGTGACCAGGTGGGCTCCACTCCTCCAATCTTATGTACCAATTTGATCACATCATCGAAGCTAGATTATGTAAGTGCAAGCATAGAGATACTTGTGTGTGTGTTCTGCCAGACTGCCATGGAATCTAATAGGGAAAGTGCACCCACACTCCAGTAAGTGCAGAAGCCAGAGATTCCTTGGACAATGTAAGTAGCTAGTGATAAGGATTTCATTTCTAGCTAAATGTGTTCAGGGAATCAATTTTGCTTTGTTTGCTCTTTCTCCACTCTACTTCAGCTTGCAAATTAACTGGTTTAGTGTGTGTGTGTGTGGGGGGGGGGGTTGTGTGCTTTGCTCTTCAGTAGCATTCCAGCACTATCTGTTGGACATTACTAGTTACTGTAGCTAATTTGATCAAGCTGTTATTTGTGTCCACACAGCCAAGTTCAGGCATTTTCCATCAGCCAGCTTGAAAATTTTCAACCCCCTCATTTCCCCCATTTGGTTTAATTCCCTTTCTTTTAGACTTTTAATGAACTACAGTCAATTCTCGCTACCCGCAGGGGTTAGGTTCCTGCAAACCCTTGAGGGTCGCAAATTCACAGATACAGAAACATTGATCCTATGGAATCAATGGGGTTCCGTACTGGGGGTTTAGGGGATTGGGGGTGTTTTACCTGCTGCCTCCTGAAGGTTCCCTTGGCCAAGGGGAAAAAATCAGCTCTGCTGAGCATCATCTAGCTACAGACCATTGCATTTTGTTTGATCATACCCAGCTACACTCAGCTAGAGGAACATTAACACCCAGTTAGAGGAACATTAACAAGTGCAGGTATTCTGTGAAGCGATTAAGATCCAAAACCACTCTGGAACACTAACATCACAAAGAAGAAACCTTAAACTTCGTATGGATTCCAGTACTTAAGAATGCTAAAATAATGAGCTTTAACAACTTGGAGATTCCAGATTCCAAACACTACGAACATTACAATTGTCCAGAATAAATACGTATGGCAAAAATTAATAGAATGCACTATAATTCTGTTCCTCTCATCTTGATCCATTAAAAAACAAAAATTGGGAGTCATTTGCATTTATTTTAAATAGCCACATGTGACAATGTTGGTAACTGAAACTAAGGGTAAAATACAAATGCCCCTTTGGTTATTGCTTACAGCAGCTACAAAGCTTCACTGACAGATATGTAGCTAACTGTAAAGATGCCCTCAATGTCCTAAACTTTCCCAAGACTTTCCCATGGTCTTATATGGTCAATTTTGAATTGGTTCTCTCCCAGAATAGAAAATGTACTTCTATGCTGGTAAACATACAGACTACTGGGGAGGGGCCATAGCTCAATCCCTGCAATTTCCAGGTAGGACTGGGAAAGACCCCTGTATGAAACCTTGGAGAACTGCTGCCAGTCAGTCAGTGTCAACAATACTGACATAGAAGGACCAGTGATCTGACTCGGTAGAAGACAGCTACTTATGTAACCTATTCACTCCATGAGCACTCTGCTTTGGAATATCATAGTTACAATAATGTTTTTTTGGGTGTGTGTTTTCCGTTTGGATGGGATTTTAATATAACATGAAAGTTGCAATTATTCATCATGTTGTAGAATTACAGCACAATCCTGTCTAGGATGCACCGAGGGCAGCGGCTGCATCCTAGACAGGATTGGGTCCATGCCGGCAGAGCTGGAGCGCTCCTCAGGAGAAATGGACATTCATCCTATTCCCCTGGATAGAGCCCAAGCAGGCCTAATGGGCCTCCTTGGATGTGCACCGGCAAAATGGCCAGAGCAAATCCGAGGAGCCAGTGTAAGGCTGCTGGGGATAGGATTCAGCGGAGTGCACCACCGATGATTCCTCCCCCGTCCGTGGCCTGGCTGGCCAATCGTCCCCTCCTTTTCCACCCCGGTCCACTCTCCCCACGCCCCTTCCTCGAATGGCACAGGACTTACCTGCGTCTGTTGGCACTGGTTGCAGCCCCAGGTGGAGTGAGTGGCACCAGCCTCTCTGCCAGCGCTGCTTACTCGCCGGATGTCAAAAACGTGTCTTCTGGCACGTTTATGACACCCGGCGCCAGCAGAGCTGTGGCTTCGCCATCAGATAGTTGCACAGGATTGTGCTGTAAATAAAAACATCATCTAGTTCTGTACTTAGGAGAAAGTGTGGTATAGGCCTGTAGCTGTACCGTAGTCATTGGCAGTGAGTCGCTGTCCAACATTTATTAATGCTTGGCTGGCAGAATTACTTTCCACTCTGAGTGAACCTTTGTATTGTGCTATTTCCTTCACCATCAACACCCCTTATGGATTCTTGATTCATGCCATGTATGCATTGAAATTTATATTGTTATTGATGGATGACTTCTTGGCGCATAAAAATCTAGAACTTCCATCCTTTTCATGGGAGCCTGTCCAATATGTATACAGTATCTGACTGCAAAATTGATGGGTACTAACAGGAGTCATTATATATCATCCATATGAACTGGGTGTTTTTTTTTTCTTGGTGCCAAGTAAAATATAGTCTAGGTTTTGGGCAGTAAACATTGTTCAATAAAGTTTGGTGAGCTGTTCAGTGAACCTAGAACTCTGATGCAATTTATGTCTTTTTCACTAGCAGTGACACATTACACATTAGTCATTGTCATTTTTCTTTTATCTTTTTTTTTAAGATCCACTGTTATAAATATTTCTACATATAAAAAGTGTAAACTGTATATAGATCTTAAATCTATGGCTGGAGTCCAAAGGAACCATTTATGCACATGTTCGGGAAGCATCTCTGAGAACCAGTGCAATGTAATAGTTTGGTCAGTCACAGGCAAACCTGGGTTCTAATCCCCACTTAGCCATAAAACACATTGGTGGCTCTGGGTGACAAGTTATGTCACAGTCTAATCTACTTCCCAAGGTTCCATAAGGATAAAATGGGATGATCCTGTGAAAAAGCAGGATGTAGGACTGGCAGATTGCAACAGGGAGATTAACACTGTACTTTTGAATTTGCTGCTGAATTGGAGACAAGGCAACTATGGCATTTCCTTCCTTTTCTCTTGCTAGTTCAGATCCCCCCAAACTCCCACTCTACCCCACCCACCCAACCCACCAATTGTGCAGCAGTTTCAGAATCCTGCTTGGTGCAGCTTGGTGAGGTTACAGAAAAAATGAGCCAGGAACAGAACTGTTGAGTGTTGGAAGCCACCGCCTCATCTCCACCAGTGCTTTTAAAGGCACAGAGGAAATGTCTGGATTGCAAATTGAGCTGGATGTAAACAGGATAGTTGAATAAATAAATGGTGGCTCAACTGGGGCTTTCTTTTTTTCTTTCACATCCAATGGAGCTCCAAGAGTAATAAGATGAGAAGAAGCACTTTGCTTCTGTCTGCTGTGGGAGCTACAAAGAAAACCTTGGCTAAGTACACAATTTCCTTGTCTCTATGCAAAAGACTCCTTTGGGCTGTAACTTATATTTCTGCTGTTGAAAAACAATTAGAAGCCATTGCCGACTTTCTGTGTTCCTCCATTGTGGGAGTTATCAACCTCTTGCCATACATTTATCCTCTTAGTGACTTGCTTGAGATATAGTTTCCTTTAGTTTTTCAGTTCAAAGGAATGCTTGAGAGTTATTGATTTGTAGAAGAATGTTTCACCATTTTTTCCCTCTGTGGAAGCGTACCTCTCCACATTGATCTTCACCTTCATCATCTTGGGGTGACATGTTGAAGGTCAACCCAATTTCTGATACTGCCAAAAGTTACTTCGCAGAATTACTCACTATAAACATAAAGGATTTATGGCATCTAGTCCATTCCTGCTTATTTTGGAGAGCGAGTAGAAAATGCAATGGGGCCACTTAGTTTCATACATTTCGTGGCTCTTCCAAAATGTCTTGCGTCATTGTCACTCATGAAATCAGACGTGCTTCAGATTTTCTTGTTCTGTATCTTTATATAAGATGGTACTCCACTCCACTAGGCTGTAATACACACTTTCCTGGGAGGAAATTCCATTGAACACAATGGGACTTACTTCTGAGTAGACATGCATAGGCTTACAGCTCAATCCAAGGGAATGTAAAATGGCGGAGCGAGCTCTCTGCCATTCTAAGCCATCGCAAATGTGCCGTAAAGCACGTTTGCAATGACCAGAGAGTAAGGGTGGCTGGCGTGGAGGATGGTCACCCCCACTCCGCTGCCAGATCGCCCATGTGGCCGCCAGAGGAGGTAAGCGATCCCCCGGCAGGGGGGTCCATGCAGCGAGGGAGGCCGGGGGTTGGCGGATCCGGCCCGGGGGGCAGGGATGGCATCTGCCATATCCCCATCCCCTTCCCGGGCCAGATCCACCATTACACAGCCTCCTTGGACTTGCGCCAGCTAAATAGCTGGCGGAAATCCGAGGAGGCCCATTGGGGCCTCCCTACGTTACACCGGAGGGAAGGGGACGAACTTCTTCTTCCCCCGAGGTGATTGAGTAGACCCTGGAAAACGGGGATAGGATCCGTCGGGCAGCCTGGGCCAGTCACCGGATAGTTAGGCAGGATTGGGCTGCCCTGCTGTTAATGTGCCCTTTCTTGGATCACATTTGCAGCTATACTGCCACCAGATGCACCTTCTGATGGTAGAGCAATGAAAAATAATGCACTGCACAACACCCAGCTCCAAAGTGGATCCTGACATCAGAGGCGTCGCTGTGGCGTGGCGAGGCGTGCGGGGGGCCCCAGGTGACGCGCGCACACACCGCGCAGAAAGGCGACGCGCGCACATGCGTGCGTCGCCTCCCCTGCGTGCGCACACGCGCGCGTCACCTGGGGGCCTCGCCAGGCCGGGCCGGGCACCCCCTCAATCAGGAGAGCCGGCTCGGGGACATCTTCCCCGGCCGGCTGCCTGGGGCCTTCTGAGGAAGGCCCGCTGCGCGAACGTTATTTATAACGTTCTTTTTTGCACATGCGCAGACTGTTGCTGAGGGAAAAGGGCTGCCCTTTTCCCTCAGGAACAGTCTGCCCATGCGCAAAAGAACATTATAAATAATGTTCGCGCAGCAGGCCTTCCTCAGAAGGCCCCAGGCAGCTGGCCGGGGAAGACGTCCCCGAGCCGGCTCTCCCGATTGAGGGGGCGCCCGGAGTGGCGAACCGTCGGGCGCCCTCCCAAAATCGTGGTGCGGCCTATGGCTTAATAAAGGATTAATAAAGGGGGTGTGTCCAGGGGGGAGGCGTCACTAGGGTGACACACGCGCCCACCCTGGGGCAGCGCGCGCCCTAGTGACGTCTCTGCCTGACATAGTGCAGGCTCTAATACTATTAATGCATTAGCAATCAAATCTGTCTGTAGTGTAGACCTATTTGAGTTTTATTCTCTTGCTGTGCAAATACTGTATCTCACACAACTTTAGACTTGATGGTATATAGTACATCAAAAGCTCACCCATTTTCTAGTGCAAATGCAGCTCTTGATTTTGGGATTTAATCCCTGTTTCTCCAATACATTTTTCTCAGTGGCCTCAACACATATTTCTTGGTACATATTGATCCCTATAGAAAGCGAAACTGAGCCACAGTGTTCATTTACCAGTACTTGCGAGTAGGTGAACATGCCTCAGATCTTCTTAAAGGACAAACAAAGAACAATGCAAGGCCACCAGAATGGCCCCTATCTGATGAATGTGGAGCTCCAGAAATGCTCCAGAAAGCAGTCCAACACACCATAGTATAAAGGATAAAAACAGAGGATTCAGTGTTGGTAAAGTAAGTGAAACTTTTTTTTAAAGCTCCTAAAGCTAGGTGGGTCCTGATAGAGTGTCATTTTAAAAAGTGGGTCCTGGTGCTACAAAGTTTGGGAACCACTGATCTAGTCCAGTACTGAGTGCCCTTGCTCTGCCTTGAGTGCCCTTGCTGGGAGAAAGGCGGGATACAAATTCTTTAAATAAATTAAGACACATTAAAATGCTAATCGGAAGCCATATCTTCATTCATGGTGAAGGTCTGCAGTTCAGTCACTATGGCTTAAAGATTTTCATACCCATTTAAATTGTTGACTTGATTAATTTCTTAAAAGTTCTGATTTATTTGTGAAAATTCCTTTCTTCATGCACACAGTGCATTTAGTGTATTCAAGAAAGCATTTTTAAAGGAGAATGGCAATGGGTTATCCTTTCCCTATAAATTTTCCTTTTCAATCAGAGCATGTAAAAGAGCCTGCATTTAGCATTATCATTTTTCACAAAACTCCTTGATGTTCCAGGGATGTTAGGTTCCCAAGGAATACATCTTAGATAGTCTGTCTAGTGCCTTTTTACCCCGCAAGGGAACTAAACTCTGAACACAGATTTGTGATTTTAGTTCTAGAAATGGTTTTCAAAAATAGGTCATGATCCTATGCAGAATTCTACATTAAACTGTGGCAATTATCCAGATCAAAGGAGTGTGCTTCTGTTTTGTTTTTGTTTTTTCCTTACCTGCAGCATCTTAAGAAATGCACCTCTAATGATGTTGGCCTTGATCCAGCAGAGTACACGTCTAGCACCCAGAGCTGTGCTCATATAGCACTGCTCAAAAACATAGAATACCATTGATGGACAGGAAAGGGGGAGTCAGGAGGATGAGCTTTAGGCCTCTGTTCCTCATTCTCAACAAGAGTTCAGTGGGATTTCAGGCTACTATGTGAAAGCAGCCTGGCTGCTTGATTGGGAGGGGAAAATGTGCACGCTGCTGCCATTTGCACATGCAGTTTCCTATCCAGGGTGCGTATAACCCTCTAACTCAGGGTTTCTCAACCAGTGGTACTTGTACCACCAGTGGTACTTCGGCCGACTGCTGGTGGTACTCAGACTGCTGGACTGCCAGAACCCCCCCCCCAATGTAGCGCTTTCAGCATTGCGTTTTTGCTCCTGAGAGGCTCCTGCCTTTGTCCAAGCCTCTCGGGAATGCTGAGGAGGGCCCTCCCACCTGCCGAGAGCCTCCTACCTGCATTTTCTGCTCTCCAAAACCTGAAAACCCGGAAGCAACTGATGAAGATGTCATCCCCAGTCACTTCCGGTGGTACTCAGCAGGAGAGTGGTGCCAGAGGTGGTACTCAGCTGGGAGGAAGTTGAGAACCCCTGCAACTCGACTGGGGGGGGGGAGGGCTTATAAAATATTTTCATGATTTTCATTTGCTTAAGTTGCAGCTCCTTCACGTTTTATTACTATCCACCTTTCTGGGAGCCCAAAGTATGTTTTGGCACACAAAGTAGGCCCCTAATGAGAGATCAGGTTTCATAAAATGCTGGTGCCATCTGGAAGTAAGGTTTCTGCAATTGCGAAGCAAAAAGAGTAAGGCCATAGTACTGTATCACATACAAACCTGTATATTTAAATATTGCAAGTCCAGTGCATACAAAATCATAAAGAGAGTTGCTATAGTGAAGCATAAGATATCTTCTTACAACCTGAAAACATTTTCCTTTTTCTTATGAGCAAAACTGTGGACACACTTTTTTTTAAAAAAAAAATAAACATACTTTCATTATGGTAGAGTCACCAGTGCCATATAACATTGTCTCATGGGCTGGATCTGGTCCTTACTCAGAACTGAAAGCACATCAAAGTAGACACTAGGCAGGCTTCAACAAGCCCCCCCCCCAGTGGTGGTGTTACTGGTTAGGGTACTTCTGGGGGTCCACGCTCATCAGAGGGTTCCCTAGGTCAGACTGACTTCTGAACGTATGATGTATCCAATACCAGTAGGGTATCCTGCTCTGGCCACAGTCACAAGTGTTCTGGCAACAAAAGGGGACTGGTCTCAGTAAGGCGAGCCTGCCCTCCAAGGAATTTCTGTGGGTACAAAAAGTCAGGACCACAGACAACTCCAAAGGGGCCACAGACCATTGTAGTTCAGACAAATTCAGACTTTGATCCAGCAGAGGTGGGAGGATGACCAAGAGTTTTATATACTTGCTGAAGAGTTTAAGGTAGCTAGCTCCATCCATTTTCCTGGGAAGCCTGTTGTGACTTAAAGGGCCCTTGCCTAATTTCTCAAACATTGGCTCCAATGGCACAGGAGAAACTATAGCGTGAGAGTTCCTCCTAGGAGCCTTCTGAATCCTCAGAGAGGAGCAAGGCTGTGTCTTCTGGCACTGGAAGGAGTGCTGAGTCCAGTTCAGAAGGGGTATCCTTGTCCTGTAATTGTGGGAACGCTGTTTCCTAAGGTCATTACATGGTGGTGCACCCAGTGCACCATCAGGCAGCAGGCAGGGGGGTGCCATTGGGGCCCCCAATGACCTGGTCCCTCAACAATAGCTAACTACCTCAACTCAGATGGTGGAGGCAGCCAGAAGAGGGCCTTCAACAATTATTTCAGCTCGTGGGCAAGTTGATCTGCACTTTCAGTTGCACTCAGAAATGAACGTGTATATCTTGGATGGAGCCTGAGGAGCAGCCACACTGGATGCAAGCCCAGAGCGGGCACAACCCTCAGGCCCCACCAACGGAGCCTGTGCTGCTGTTTTCCGGGCTGCAGTATGGGTGGGATGGACCCTCCCGCCCTCCCTGCAGCCTGGGAAACAATGGCGTGGGCTTCATGCGCTTGAGCTCTGCCAGATCGGCAGAGTCCAAGCACAGGAAGCTTTTTCCCGGGCTGTGGCACGGGTGGGAGGATGGACCCTCCTGCCCTCTCTGCAGCCTGGGAAACAGCAGCGCGGGCTCTGTGTGTTTGCGGAGCCCGTGCCACTAACCCAGAAGTGACGTCAAATGACGTCAAGTGACGTCACTTCCAGGGCGCAGCAAGCTCCTGTGGCGCCCGGCTGCTATGGGAGCTTGTTACACTCCTGGAACTCACCCAATGTTATTTGTGAAGATATTTAAGGCTGCAATTCTAAACACACTTACTTTGGAGTAAACCCCATTGAATACAATGGAACTTACTTCTAAGTAGGATTGCATAGTAAGACCAGTTCCAGGGAACTTGCTTTCACATTTTGGCATAGCCCCGATTTTGTATGAATTCTCACTTTGTCAGAACATTTTCAAGAAGGCGTCTATAACATTAAATGTTGATTTGCATGATGGTGTAGTGGTTTGGGAGTCGGACTTAGACCTGGAAGATCCAGGTTCAAATCCCCGCTCAGCCACGAAGCTTCCTGGTTGACCTTGGGCCAGTCACTATCTCTCAGCCCCACCTACCTCACAGGGTTGTTGTGAGGACAAAAAGGAGGGGAGGAAATATGTACAGCACTCTGAGCTCCTTGGAGGAAGGGTGGTATAAAAATGCGAAAAATAAATAAATAAAATAAATAATGAATGAGCTACCAAAGTTAAAATCACAGACAGAACTTTGAACTCAACTCATATTATTTCAAACACAATACTTTAAGGTGGAGCTAATCCACACATTCTACTGACAGTCATGAAATGTTGAGTAATCAAGTGATGACAAGACAAGTGATGAGCATGCATGCATGAACCAGCTCTTAATCTGGGTTGAGTTTTGTATGAATAATCGTATCCAGTACATCTTTTGTATTAATTTGTGTCTGTGTTATTTATACCCCATCTTATCATGTGTAGCCTTGGGTTACAATACAATGTGGCTTACAATATAACATTAAAAGAAAAGATAAAATCAATAGCAGTACAAACCATAAAAGCAGCAGAAAAAAACCAACATAAAAATAGCCAGTAAAAGTAGCTAAAAACCACCAAAAGAGCAAAGACAATAAAATATTAATAAATGCTTAAAGCCGTTATGGACATGGGAGAACAAGACAGACTTTACCTGGTTCCTAAAAGCTAGGAAAGAAGGTGTCAGCAGTACATATTAAGGGAACGGGTTCCAAAATTTGGATGCCACCATTAAAACACTTGAATGTAACAGTATATAGTAGTTTCAATTTATGGTTATTTATTTTGAGCTCAGGTAGATATGTTGTGATGAATGAATTTCCCATTCTCCTTTCTTTTCTCCGTGTGTGTGTGTGTGTGTGTGTGTGTGTGTGTGTGTGTGTGTGTGAGTGAGTGCGTGCGCGTGTACTGTATATGTATAGGTGTGTGTTTGACAGACTGTTTTGTGGATCACAGTCTTTGAATCACAGTCTTTGAATCCAGCCAGGTCCTAGCCAGCTCACCTGTTAAGATTAACATGCTCCAGCTGATTGTGCAGCCAAGCCATCTGACCAGGTCAGTGAATAGGTAGGGATGGACAGGTGGTTGTAAACTAAACAATCAGATGGACCAGTGACATCATCAACCTAGGTTTCTTATGGTCAAGTCCAAGGATGTTTGGGCATGTTTCAGCTTGCAGCCCAATCCGAAGTACTCGTTACACTGCCAGAATGCATGTTTTCCCATGGCATAACGCACATTCTGGCTGTCGCAAATGTGACACACTGGAGAGTGCGCCCTGGCTGCTTCCAGAAGCGATGAGCGGCTGGGTCCTTGCAATGATGGACTGGGGACTCCTGCTGCCACAGGTAAGACTGTGCAGGGAGCAGGAGGTGGGGAGGGGTAGAACTGGGTGGGAGGAGGGTGGATCAGGCCCAGGAAGGGGGCAGGTTTGGTGGCAGCTGCACCAGTGGCGTAGGAATGGGGGAGTGGAGTGCCGCCGCCCCCCTCCGGAGGGCTAGCTACGCCACTGTGCTGCACTTGCCAAATCCTCACCCCTTTCCCGGACACAACCTGCCTTTACAGATCCATGTGACAGTAATATCACTGGCGCATGTCTGAGTAGACCAGACAGGCTGCCATGGGCAAGGGAATGTTCAGGCAAGGGAGCATAGATTTGTGGGGAACTAGCCACGTAACTGGGTGGGAGAATGGTCTCTCTCTACCTAGCTCTGGCCTCACGGTGGCAGCTAAGTCATGGTGGCAGCTAAGTCACCAGGCTGATTTTGGGCCTGGCTTAAAGCAAATCTGATGAAAGGAAGGAAGCATCAGCTTCAGGGGTTCTCCTGCCCCCATCGCTACACATCTGAACAGACAAAATCCAGCTAAATCTTTTCTTGGTATGCTTTTAAAGCTATAATATCCAGGCTGTTAAAAAATTTGTAAAGTAGCAAATTTTTAAGCAATATATAGCTAATATTAAGGGCAACAATTTAAGAAAAGATTTGCTTTTGGAAATAAAGGAAGCAGTTTAGCACACCCATTTCCCCCCTGATCTTTTGACTGTATAAATAACCCTTGGCACTTCAAAGGTCATTAAATCACGACAGTTTGTAATACAATTATAGTCAGCAGACTGTCTTTGGGCTGCTTGGTAATTTGCTTGTTAATATATTAGCACAATGCATTGATCAAGTGGCTAATCCAATCACACGCTTCTTATTGATCCAGTATTGAGCAGACTGCCCATGATCACTTTTTTGCTCAGGTCCAGTCAATAGCAAATGCCAAATAGGTTCTCTCACACCTAATTAGCTTATGAAATAAGCCAAACATTTTCCTTTGCCCTGAAGGCTGGGATCAATGGAACACTTTTAGGTCTGAATTCAGATGATTTTTTCATCAACTCCCTCCCTCCTTTCTAGAGGCACTCAGGTTCACATAGAAATGAACACTTTTGAAGACTTTCTAATTTGAAGACATCTGAAAAACAGCTGCCATGTCTGAAATGCTAGACCAGCTGTAAACAATCAATCACAAGGGTGAGGAATTCTGGTCTGTACATTGGCATGTGGTCTGTCAGACCAAAAAAATAGAGACATAAAAGATCAGGAGGTCAGGGGTACCTCAAGTCTATGAAATAGAATGTACACTATATTTCATCCAAAAGAACCTAATAAGGTAGAGTTTTAAAACCCAAAATGTTTTTCTAAACCAGAAGCATACTTCTGGTTTACACCTAAGAATGGGAAATAATATTAATGCTATAGACCAGTGGTTCCCAAACTTTTTAGTACCGGAACCCACTTTTAAAAATGACACTCTATCGGGACCCACCTAGCTTTATGAGACTTGAAAAAAAGAGGATCTAGAAAGAATGATTTATTTATTTATTTATAAGTAATATTTGATTTATTTATTTGCGAAAAATTTAATCCATTTCTCATAATGAGGCAGCCCTAATGAATAGCCTCAAGGCCTGAGGGGCTTAGTTATATGACCCAGCCTTCACCTGCCCCCACTACCTGTCATTGACGAACTTGGAAAAAAGGCACTAGGAAAAAAGGCACTCAAACGTTTATCTCCCTATATTTACACAAGCTTGCAAAAACGAAGGCATTTTCGGCCCGGTCCTCTGACAGGCCGCGTGACATCACCCCGGGGGCGTGGCTTCCAGGATATGCCACGCGGCAGGGGTGTGGCCTCCTGGGGGCATCATTTCGGCCACCGGCCACCGGTAGGGGGGCACCTTGCTATGCCCCTGCTGATTATGACATCATCCTGTTCACTTTGTGATTCTAAATTGACGGTGGTCAGCTATCTGATCACTATTGTGATCATCCAATTCACGGAGAAGACAAAAGCAGTAAACAGGAGGGAAAGTGTGTCAGAAACAGAAACAGGATGGTAAGAATTTTTTCAGTCTCTCTCTCTCTCTCTCTCTCTCTCTCTCTCTCTCTCTCTCACACACACACACACACACACACACACACACACACACACACACACACACAATTTTTGGCCTAAACATCAAAATGGGTGGGTATTTGGCATGGTTATAAAATCTCAGCATGTTTTACTCATGGAAACAATGAGATTTTCAACATGTTTTCCAAAAAAGACATGTTTTTTCCTTGTTAGTTTTCTAGGAATGTGATCTTCTGCTTGTTGTTAATTATAAAATTTCCATTAATAATGTTCATAAAGGAGGCCTGTATACTATTACTCAGATCATCCCTTATTACTGGGGTGGCATAACCTTGTGCCAGCGATGCATAGCGAGGGTGCAGGGAAGCAGCGTGCCAGGCCCAACTGTCTTCTGTGCAGCTTTGTGGTGGCACAATAGGCTGCAGGGTGAAGCACAAAGCTGAAGCAATGCTGGTGTGGAGAGAGCTGGGGGACAGCAGAGGACAACAACAGATTTGCATGTGCAATCCCCATGCAGATTAATGGATGCCTCCACTGTGCTGGAGCAATGGGCTGTTACTCATGCAGAGCACAAATAACCCCCCATTGTGCTAGTGTAGCTCTGAAATGTGGATCCAGCTGTCCATCTTTCAGGACAGTTTTTTTTCCCTGCGTGTGCATTCATGTTTTGAATGGATATTTTTCCATTTACTGAAGGGTCTTCTAGCAACAGAACAATAGCACAGCAATAGTAGCTAGGATTAGTTAATAAAAAAGAATGCAAGATCTTTAGTTTCCTTGCTTTAGATTGTTACTGTCAGAATTATTGTATGCTGCTAAATGGCTCCCCCCCACCCTTGAATCAATGCTATTCCATGAGCTTGTTTTGATTATTAAGATTTTCATTTTTCTTGTTATCCCACCAGCTTTAGATTATTTAGTTACAACTGAATGTAAGTAAACCAGTTACAGTTTTTAGGCTATCTCCATAAATGCATTTTTAAATCAGTGAGGTCAAATCATTACTAAAATAATCTGGTTACTTGTCTGGAAAAACAAGTATATTCAAATAGAAAGAGTAACGATTGCTTCTTACTTTTGTTTTTTTCAAACAAGTTTTGCAATTCCTGATATCATAGGAATTATTCCTAAAAGTAGAAACATAATGTAACAGGCTATGCAATGCATAATGACAATGATGATAATGAACATTTAGTCAATTTATTGAATAAATACCTTTTGAACAAACAAACAAGTACACCCTGATTAATAATTTTTAATGTCTTTAGTTATCAAAATTGTTCAGCCATGAAGATAGCAGGTGCCATCTTAGAACATGCATCCCTCCCTTCTTTCAGGCACTGAAGGGAATGTCTCTTCTAAGCTGATGTGCTGCAACACATGCATGAACAATAGAAAAAGCCATGTATGCCCCTTTCTTCAGAATTAATGATTTATACATAGGCAAAACTATGCAGATGTAATCATTAAAATGCATATAATTACAACTCTAGTCTATGCATGTCTGTTCAGAAGTAAGTTCTATTCCACTCAATGGAACTTAGGTAAAGGTAAAGGTATCCCTTGATAATTAAGTCCAGTCGTGTCCGACTCTAGGGAATGGTGCTCATTTCCGTTTCAAAGCCGAAGAGCCAACGCTGTCCGAAGACGTTTCCATGGTCATATGGCCGGCATGACTCAACACCGAGGTGCATGGAACGCTGTTACCATAACGCTGACGCGGTACCTATTAATCTACTTGCAATTTCTTGCTTTCGAACTGCTAGGTTGGCAGGAGCCGTCGCACGGATTCGAACTGCCGACTATTCGATCGACAGCTCATGGTTCAATGGTTTAACCCACTGCGCCACCCGAACTTACTCTCATGTAAATGTGTGTAGGATTTTTAAATGTGTGTAGCTGCCCTCTTGCCCTCAGAGACGTTGTGCGCATGCACGAAAAAGCTAAAAGCTGACATATTGATGCATTGGGCCTGGTCAGAAGGCCCCGGACCGCCGGCCGGGGCGGATGCTCCGAGGCCTTCTTCCGGCCTCGGAGGTGACGCGCGGAGGTGGGGGTGATGTGCGGGTGGCGTGCGTCACCCCTTGACACGCGTCACCCCCCCGCGGCCCACCCCCCGCCACGCTCCAGTGACGCTGACGAGACTGATCGGGAGGCTTGGGAGGGGAAATATTTTCCCTTACACAGAGGCGTCGTGATGGTGGGGGTAGTGGGCCTCAAGTGGCGGGTTGTGGGGGGTGTACCTTCCACCAGATCCGTTGCACCCCCTCTCCGTCGGCTCCTCTTTGCAGCCATTCTCGGCTGCAAGTTTGGCCCTCCCACCCTCCCGGGTGCCATTTGGCTCCAAAAAGGAGATGAAAAACAGCGGGGTGTGTGTGTGTGTTTCTGCACCACGGCGTCGCACAATGATGATGTCACGCCCCCAGGGGTGGGGCGTGTGGCATCCCATGGAGCGTGTCGCAGTGGCGGCCCCCTCTCATAGGGGGTTGTAGAGTCGCTACTGCCCTTACCCCTCTGTAAGCCCTTCGACCACAAATAGGTCATCTTGGACCTGCATCAGCTCTTTTGCTGGTGCAAGTTTGAGGAGACAAAGGGGGTGTGTCAGCTGGCACTGGAGGGAATAGCATCTGGTACAAATCGCCCGCGCTGCGTGCCAACCCCTCCCACCTCCAACATGCTCCCAGCCCTCCCCCATTCTGCCTTGATCCACCCACCCATTATGCCCACCCTCCATTGACGGGCCTTCATCATCCCTCTTCATCATCCTTCTTTTTCTTGTCCTCCACTGAACCTCCCTCTTTCTCTTTGCCTCTGCCAGGTCATCTTTTCCTGTCCTTGCCTCCTCCTAGTACTCCTTTGCTTCTCTCCTTGTATCTCCTCGGTTCTCCCTTTTCACCTATGTCTCCTTCAGGTTTGCCTTTAATCTCTTTCCTCACCTCTCCTGAGCTCTCACCCACCTTCTCCCTTCTTCTACTCCCCCCCCCGTCACCTCTGGTCTGTCTATATTGGCAGGTACCAGCTACCCAGCCCCTCATTATCAAGAGAATTGGCAGCTGGTGCTTCATCGTCTCCTCCCACCTTCCCCTCTCTCATGGCAGGCTGATGCTTGATGATGACATCACCACCATGTGCCACAGCAATTGTCTTAGCACCATGTCGGGCCACTTCAGCAAGGACGGTCGGCTCAGGAGCCAAAGCCTACACCAATGCACAACCCTGTGTGAACTTTCCCGTTTCCCAGTGGTGGAGGTAGGTACCAGAAGAAGGCCAATGTTTTTATTACAACATATTTAAAGTCACAGAGTTAAAAATACTCATCTTGCCAGGAATCTCTGTCATTTAATAAATGTATTAAAATGTATGATACATTAAAATGTCCACAGTTCTTAACGTTTCGCCCCCTGTCTTGGCGGCATCCTCAGAAGAAAGGTTAAAAATCTAAAGCAAAAAAGATCTTACTAATTCGTCTATACATGCTGCATTAAGAACATTAAGAACTGTGGACATTTTAATGTATTAGACATTTTAATATATTTATTAAATGATGGAGATTCCTGTCAAGATGCATATTTTTAACTCTGAGATCGTGACAAGTTGTAAAAATTTGAGAATGTATATTTAATGTCATTTTAAAATGAAAATGGTGTACTGTTTGTCAGTGAAATCTGGGTTCAAATCCCTGTCCAGCCTCACTAGATGGTCTAAACCCCCTAAAGGTGTTGGGGGGATAGCCTCATGCATGCATCCCTGAGGTCACAGGAGGAAGGAAAATGGTATTACCCCCCCCCCAATTTCTCACTGAGAGTCTTGTTTCCGTGTAATAACTGGCCTAGTTTTAAACAAGCAGTTTAAAACCACGTTCTCTAAAAATGAAACAGGCAGTTTTCTGAATGTGTGTGAAGCAGAGCATATTTTTCTCTCTCTTCTTGTTCCAACCCACCCAGCTAAAATGATGGCACTGAATTCTCAGATGTTATTTGCAGAAGGTGGAAAGGGAGAGAGGGAGGGAGGGGAGATCTCAGGGGCATTGAATGCTTGTTGCTTTACTGAGTTGCAGAGGCTGAGCTCTCTATCAGCTCCAACAGCCTGTGAGGCAAATGGCCTGCGTATGGTTCCCTGCAGCGCCCAGTGTCCCTGCTCAGACTGTCAAGCAGCAGCTCAGTGGTCTGGCTGTAGTGAAAGGAGCAGCTGACAAAACAACCTGCGCGGCTGCTACATTTGGAGTCCAGCTGAACGGAAAAGGGAACGCTGTCAATCATACTCACACATGTACAGTGCGAAACATAATCATGGGTGTTTTTTTTTTAGCAGCTTTCCTTCTGATTGATGCTTGTCAGTTATTGTTGACTTTTAAGATGACCATTTTAGCATGGAGTTCCCCAAGGTAGGCCAATCAGCTGAAAGGGCCACATAATATATATTCATGTTTGTGTTTGTGTGCGCACATGCATGTGCATGCTCACAAAATGAGTGTGTTTGGTCTCCTGATGCCAATTAGGAGTTGATCACCTAGAGCCAATAAGCATACTCTGTTGTGTGTGAATATACACAGTAGCGTCACTAGGACGCGCGTCACCCCGGGGCGGGGGATGCGCGTCACCCTAGTGACGCTCTGTCATCGCGGCGCGGGGGGGTGGGGGCGACCCAGCTCCCCCCCCGCGTCGCGTCGCCCTCCCGGTCGCCCTCCGGACGCTCCCAGGCCGGTCCCTCAAAACGGTCTCTGCGCATGTGCGAAAATCCGGGAAATACCCGGATGAACGCGCTGCTTGGGCCTTCTTTCAGAAGGCCCTGGAGCGCCGACAGGGTCGGACGCTCTGTGGCCGGCTCCCGGGCTGGCCTCGGAGCGTCCGGAGGGTGTTGCGCATCACGGAGGTGACGCGCGAGGGGGTGCGCGCGTCACCCCCAGGCGGCCCGCCCCCCCGCCATGCTCCAGTGACGCCCCTGAATATACATACTCCAGCATTCAGTTTACATGCATCTAGTTGTAACTAGAGGTACTCTATACATTAGTGGTCAGTATGCCCCTACAGCTGGCACACCCATGTGGGGAAGATGGCTTCCAGGCGAGGAGCCTGGAGAAACACGTCCTCCCCCTTGTAGGCAGATGCAAAGAAGAGAAAAGACCCATGTGGTCAGAGAGAGGATGTTGGGAAAGGTCAGGGTCACGCCCCTTCCAGGTCAGACAGGAGGAGTCAGGTGAAGGTCCTTGCAGGTGACCAAAACACACACCACCCTTCCAGGTCCTAGCAGCCAAAATACTGCTTATCTTCAACACCCCTTCTCAGTCTTTTGGGTGCTCACTTAGTCTACGAGGCCAGTTTGCTTTCGTAGGCTCTGCAATCGGTCTCTTGGTAAAGGCTTCGTTAACATGTCTGCTAGCATGTTCTGCGTTGGACAGTAGTCCACTCTGATGAGACCTTTCTTGTGTTCATCACGCACAATATGATACTTCAAGTCAATGTGCTTTGTGCGTGCATTGTGGCCCTCTGATTTTATCATCTTTATACAACCTTGGTTATCTTCCATAACCTGTATGGGCCTTGGTACTTCTATACCCATGTCCTGCATCTAGTTGGCACAGCCATATTACCTCTCTGCATGCCTGAGATGCAGCCACGTATTCAGCCTCTGTGGTACATAAAGCAACAGTTATTTGTTTCCTGCTTGCCCAGCTAATAGCCCCACCACCATACATAAACAAATGTCCACTTCTTGATTTGCGGTCTATGGGATCTTCGCCCCAGTCAGAGTCTGTAAAACAAATCAGTCTTGGGTCATCACAACTTGGCAGTTTTAGTTTGTAGTCTGCAGTCCCTTTCAAATATTTGATCACTCTCAACACTGCATCCCAGTCTCCATACGCTGGGGCCCTGGTTCTTCTGCTTAAGATGCCAACTGCAGCTGCGATATCAGGTCGCGTAGTTTTTGAAAGATACAAAAGTTTGCCTATTAATTCTCTATACCTGTTATCTGGAGGCAACGGTTCACCTCCTCCTTGTTTGAAGTAGTCAGTCTCCATTGGCGTGGCAACTGCATACCCATCCTTCAGGCCAGCAGATTCAACTATTTCCAAAGTCTTTGTCCTCTGGCTTAGAAAATAGCTCCCATCTGCGTCCTTCTGGATCTCAATTCCCAAGTAGAATTTTGCATCTCCCAGCTCCTTGAGTTCCACTTCTCTGCTGAGATGCTTCACTACATTTTTATAATCCTGCTCATTATAATAACAAATAATTAAATCATCAACATAAATTAATACATACATCCATTCACCATTCTTTTGTTTTGTATACAAACACTGGTCAGCGCCACCCTGCTTAAAACCTTGCTGTTTAAGCATCTGGTCCAGCTTTTCATTCCAAGCCCTTGCAGCTTGTTTGAGTCCATACAAACCTTTCTGCAGTTTACATACATGGTGTGGGTATTTACTGTCTTTGAAACCCTCTGATTGTTCCATGTAAATTTCTTCTTTTATTTGTCCATACAAAAATGCAGTCTTCACATCAAGATGCTTGACTTTCCTTTGTTTGGAAGCTGCAATGCTTAAAAGCAGTCTTAAAGTAGTATGTTCTACAACAAGTGCGAAAGTCTCGTCGTAATCCTCCCCATATTTTTGAGAATAGCCTTTGGCAACGAGCCTTGCTTTGTAACGTTCAATATCCCCTTCTGAATCTTGCTTTGCCTTGAATACCCACTTGCACCCTATAGCCTTTTTGCCAGGGGGCGATGTGGTTAGTGTCCATGTCTTATTGGTGTGTAGTGCATGCATTTCCTCTTTTGCAGCATCTGTCCACTTACGTGCTTCGTCTGTGGGCATCCTTTGAAGATCTTTCCACGACTCTGGCTCACGTTGTGGCGACGACCTTGCGAGTTAGGACACTCCAAAGCGAGCAGGTGGTACACCTTTGTTGTCACGGGTTGAGTGTCTGGGTTCTGGCATTGGAACCTGGTCTGCTGTACCTGCTGTATCAGCGACGTCTGGCTCATCTGCGTCAGTTCCCTCAGCTATCTCCCCTTCTGTTGGTGTACTGCTTGTGTCCTCCTCTGCTATGGATTCCTCCTCTGGTATGGATTCCATTGGTTCACTGTAGTGACAAATTGGCACATACACAACCTCTGCAGTTGCATCTGGTAAATCATTATTAGGGATTTGACATTCATTAGTCTTTACATTTTCATCAAAATACAATGCATGACGCGTGGTTACCTTCCCAGTATGTGGATCCAATACTCGGTATCCTTTTGAGCCTGGTGAGTATCCCACAAAAGCCCCTTCTTCAGCTCTGAGGTCCAGTTTAGATCTCTTCTCTCTGGGAATATATGTATAAACTTTGCTCCCAAATACTTTGATGTGGTTCATGCTTGGTGCTCTCCCATGCCACAGTTCAAAAGGAGTTTTCGATGCACCTTTTGTGGGAAGTCTGTTTTGTAAGTAGTTTGCAGTCAGTGCTGCTTCTCCCCAAAGGCGAGTGGGCAACTTTGCATCGGATAGCATACATCTGACCATCTCTAGGAGTGTGCGATTCTTTCTCTCAGCCACACCATTCTGCTCTGGAGTGTAGGGCACAGTGCATATGTGTTGTATCCCTTCCTCTTGCAGGAATGCCTGTGTGAGATGTGAAACGTACTCACCGCCGTTATCTGTCATCAGTGTTTTCGGCTTTCTATTGAAACGGTTCTTTACTGCTGCCACATAGCTCCTGAGCATGTCATGAGCTTCACTTTTGTCCTTCAGCAAATATATCACTGAGTACCTGGAAAAATCATCTATTAGAGTCATTATGTACCTATTACCTTCTGTGCAGGCCACTGGGAGCATACACAGGTCACTGTGAACCAGGTCCAGCACTTCAGTTGTTCTGCCTTCAGTTCTCTGTGGAAAACTGGGTCTTACACTTTTAGCTTTAATGCAGTGCACACATTTTTCATGGTGATTAGTGCATGGTGTTACCTTCAAATCCTTTGTGAGATTCCTCTTCTCCAGATCCATGATTGCAGTGGGGTCTCTGTGACCTAACCTCCGATGCCATAGATCCAAACAAGAACCTCTACAGCTGTCCTTTGCAGACATGGCTTGTTCACCTGCAACATCTAAACAATACACACCTGCACGCTCAGTTCCCTGAGCTACCAATACACCATCTTTAGTGATTATGCACTTTCCTTCAAAGAATATGATTTTGTGTCCCTTTTTCTCCAAGGCAGAGATATTTATCATGTTTGCATCCAATCCTGGAACATACAAGACATTGGTTAGTAAATTGTTATTACATTTATCATTAGCAAGACAGTTTAGCTTTCCTTGCCCTTTTCCTTGGATCTCCAAACTCTGTCCATTGGCTACAGTCATTTTTCCATCAATGTTCTGGTCCAGTTGCTGGAAAAAGGTTGGTTGTGACGTACAATGCGCAGTAGCACCCGAGTCCAAAATCCAACACGTTTGATTTCTGGTTGTTAGACTGTATGATTTCTCCTCTATAGCAAGCATGCTGAAAGAATTTTGTTGATCCCTTTTTCCGTCTGGCAGCTTTGGGCGAAAATAGCCCCCCTTCTTATCTCCTATCTTCTGCTGGTTTCCTCTCTCAGCAGGATTCCAAGCTAGGTGAGAATTCTTTCTGGCTGGGCTGGAACAATTCTTTGCTAGATGTCCCCAACTCCCACAATTGAAACAGGTTTTGCCAGTTTCTTGGGTAGTTTCATTGTCTTCTCGGCCTCTAGCCTTTGTTATGTAAATAGACCCACTCTGAGTTTTCTCGGGTCTAGCATCTAAGAAAGGCTTACGTTCAGTACGCAGTGCAGCAAGCGCTCTCCTAAAATCTATTTGTATATTGGACATTCCAGTAATAAAGCTTCCAAAAACTTTATCATCAAGAGAGCCTAGTAAAAATCCTACTTTCTGATTATTATTCATGCGGAAATCTGTTAGTTCCAAATCCTGGAGAATTTGAACCAATTTGTTGCAATGCTCTTGGCACTGATCTTTGCTGGTCAGTTTAAGCCAGCAGAGACTCCTAATCAGGTTTGTCTCATCTTTAGTGCCTGTTTTAGCAAATACTTCAGACAAATTTTCAAGCATTTTCTTAGCTGTATTTGCATCTGCTACATGACACTTTTAATCTGGCTTTAATCCTTTGTAAATTATGGATTTTGCTCTAGCATCAGCTCTGCTCCATTCTACAAATTCATCCACTTCATCAGGAGCATCTTCATTCAGCACGTGTGAGATTCCAAGCGCATCTAAAGTAATCTCAAGTTCACGCTTCCATTGCTGAAACATCCTTGGGTCTAATTTATCCACAGCCTCATAAAACATTCCTCCTTCTCTGCCTGCCATTGTTATTTAATTTGCTTGTGTGGTCAGGCAAACAAACAAAAAACAGATAGCATTCAAGTCTAGCCTTTAAACTTGGGTGAGGGTAAAACAAAACTTAAAATCCAAAATTCAAAATTCCAAAACGTGCAAAAACTCTCAGGTTAATTTAAGGCTTCTTATTGCGTAATTCCTGGGCCCTTAACCTATGTTGGGTTTATTTTAATATTTCTTGAACCTTAGGGGGTTCAAATATGCAGAGTTTGCAAACGAAGAATACCTTATTGTTATTTAACCAGTAGAGTTAATCCCAGCACCCAGGCTAGCTAGCTATCATTACCGTTGAAATGAGACACGGAGTATGAGGCTTGTATAGTAAAAGAAAAATAGTTTTACTTACAGATCAGCATTCAGTTTACATGCATCTAGTTGTGACTAGAGGTACTCTATACATTAGTGGTCAGTATGCCCCTACAGCTGGCACACCCATGTGGGGAAGATGGCTTCCAGGCGAGGAGCCTGGAGAAACACGTCCTCCCCCTTGTAGGCAGATGCGAAGAAGAGAAAAGACCCATGTGGTCAGAGAGAGGATGTTGGGAATGGTCAGGGTCACGCCCCTTCCAGGTCAGACAGGAGGAGTCAGGTGAAGGTCCTTGCAGGTGACCAAAACACACACCACCCTCCCAGGTCCTAGCCGCCAAAATACTGCTTATCTTCAACAACTCTTCCACTGCAAAACTCCAGTATGTCTTCAGTAAGCATTACACTGAACAGCTTCAGATTCAAAAGTTATGTGCATCTTTGTGCCGGTTACAGGCTTTCTTTGCATCTGATGATATTCATGGCTTATGACTGAAACATCATGCTGTGCGTTTTAAAATTGTTTTTATTGCATTTTGAAAGAGACTTTTAAAGTCATTTTTTAAAGTTTTAATTATATTTTAAATTCCATGTTTTTTAGGACTTTAATCCTGGGGAAGATAACTCATTCTTGGTATATTGTTGCTGGTCATAATAGTTCTCGCTCTATGTTATGTGCATTCATGGCGCACGCACATCCTTGTCCCTCCCCTTCCTCCTTCTGTTTTCCTGGTAATTTTTTCCTAATTACAAGGGGATTGGACGAAGCAGAAGAGGAAGTGTAGAGTGCTGGGCAAGAATGTCACTTCAAATCCACTTTAATGCCACAGAGTTGCTGCAGAGGCAAGAAAGCAGGTGGAAGTGGGTGCCCCTGCCTGTCAATCATGTACCTGGGGTGACTGCCTTGGCTTCACGAAGGGACTAGCAATATTCACATTGCTAAGAGAAATTTCTGTAAATCCTTTCCTGAATCTCCCTAACCTCAACTTTCCTCTACTTTCTGCTACCAGATAACCTGTTCCTCCCACCTCATTCATTCATTTATGCATCAAGTCTGTCCATTGCCTTCACCTTTGTCCTGTCTGGTACTGATACAGTCTGCTCAACATGAGGAGCAGGATGTAGTCTATATTGTATTACACCTATATGATCATGCCTATAGATTGTAAAATGCTTATCGATGCTGGTTGTTATAAAACATGTATAAGGGGAAGATTGAACCCTTCTACAGCCTCTGTTCTTGAAACGTTTTCTCTAACTTTTCATAGAATTCAGGCTGCCAGGTTAGGTCAGTAGCCATGCAAATATTTTCTATGTGTGGTAGCCACAATCTTTCTAACAGCCCAATCCAACCTAAGTCTTATTCTGGCCTAACAGCGCAATCCGACCCCACTTTTTTGCCATTGTAACCAGCGGCCCAGCGAGAAAGAGAGGCCCCAGAATGGAAAAGGGATTCAAATCCCCTTTGAATTCCTCTTTTGGAGGGGATTTGAATCCCTTTTCTGTTCTGGCGCCTCTCGTTCTCACTGGGCTACTGGTTACAATGGCAAAAAAGTGGGGTCGGATTGCGCTGTAAACGGCGCTATTCTGTCCTAAAATCGGCCTAGGGCAATTTAGGATGAAATAGCGCCGTTTAGGCCGAATTTACATCGTGTTTGTGATGGACGTAGGATGAGTTTAGGACAGGTGGACCAAAAACGCCGTGCATGCGCACAACGGGCGCCGCGAGCTATTCCATCCTAAGTTCGGCCTAAGAGTGGGCGTGTTGGGGGCATCACGGGGGCATTCCTGATTTTAGGTATGTATCCAGACATTGGCGAGCTCCGACACACACCCTTGAGCTCTGAAACGGACCTAAAATTTAGGTAGACCAAAAAGGTGGTCCTAAATTTGAGGAGACCCATAGGTGCCATTTTACCTTACACACTCCAGCCCTCTCCCGAAAATTTCAAACACCCCCACTCCCGAGTTGGGTCACAGTTAGGCCAGAATAGCAGCAGCAATGTCTGGATACGGTCGAAGATAGGCACCCAATCAGCACCCAGCAGCACCCAGCCTCTTTCCCACAAAAGCCCAGCCCCAGGCCTCCATTCTCCCTCTCTCTCAGAGCACGTGGCGTGGGGCTCTGTCTCCCACAGCCACAAAGTGGGACTATGGTGGTGGAGGGGAGCACTTGGCTCCAAAATTCACAAACACCTCACTTCTCTGTTTTCTCTGGACTTCTCTTCTCTGCTCCCCTCAAGGGCAGAGAGAGCTTCTCTGGCTGTGGCCAAACTGTTAACAGCTGTGCCTGGGCAGCTGTCTCCATGCAAGCACTTGCTAACCAATGTCTCTCTCCCAGCTTCTCCCCCCCCCCCCCACAGGCAACCTCTGGCTATGGCCACAACACCAGCAGGTAAGAGCAGGGGGGTCTGTGCTGAAATGTTATCTGATATCTGCCTGTAAGCAAATGTGCGCCTGTAGCGGAACCGTTCGCGGCACCCGCACCCGGGTCGCACCTGTTCAGCAACCGGGGTTCACCTGCGCGCCACACGAATGGCACCCGTTGCGCAAGCACCGTGGCGCCTGCCATTAGGTTCCCCGCTCCCCCCATACAACACTCATGTGCAACCCCCCCATGGCATGGGGTTGGCAACGCCTGCTGCAGGTGGGAGGGTGGGGACTCTCCCCTCCAGCAGGTGGCTGAGGCACAGGGTGCCCTGTGGTGGTTGCCACAGTCTTCGCGACCTTCCGGCGACTGTCCTGCGACCGTCCCGTGATGGGTGCGAACAGAGTGCCGGCGCTGGCGCCCAGGCTGCTAGCAACCGGGTTGCTATGGACGTGGGGCGGCTGCCGGCGCCTGTGCCCAGGCCCTTGCCGACCGGGCTGCCAAGGACGCTGCAGCAGCACTGACAAGCGCGGGGTGTGGCGCATGCGCGAGATGGACGCCGAGCCATGGGAGCCTGCCTGCTTCGGAGGTAAGTTTTGCCTTGATCCTGGGCTGGTGCTGGGCCACAGATATTCCGGACTACCTAACTCAGGAATAGCAGCAGCCTAATTATGGCCTAGCTTAGGCCAGAATAGCCTGGGAAGTTGGGCTGGATCACTAGCGTCGACGGGGGGTGGCGGGCGGGCCGGGCCGCCGGGGGGCGTCGCGCGTATGGGGGTGACGCGCGATGCCCCTCACTCACATTTTTGCAGTGAAGGTGGGCCCGCCCGTCCTCCCCTGGGTCCGTTTGGCTCTAAAATGAGCCAAAAACGGAGCGGGGAGGGCGCTCCGCTCCTGCGCGTGACGTCACACGCGGGGGCGGAGCCTCCCCCTTAAGGGTGACGCGCGTCCCCGCTCAGGGGTGTCGCGCGTTGTCGCGACGCCCCTGGGTTGGATTGAGCCCTAAATTAACTATACAGCTTACTGTTTTTAACCTTATCTTGCCAAATCTATTATTAATGGAGACCATGGTTAATTGACATCCAGAGCTGTAATATAAGAATGTAAGGACATAAAAACGGCCCTGCTGGATCAGACCAAAGGTTCATGTAGTCCAGGATCCCACCATTTTTGCCACAAGATCCAGCTAGAATCTCCTGGGAAGCCCCCAAACAAGACATGGAAGTAATAGTCACCCCCCCCACACACACACACACAGTTTGACATCCCAGTAATTGGGATGTGCACAATTAGGGTGGCTTACAGGGAAAGGAGGGGAAGGGAAGATAGTAGCCAGGATGTCAGTCCACATAGAACTTTTCTCACATGGGATTTGGCAGACAAAAGTATCATCTGAACTGGCCCTATGTGTTAATCAAAGTACCTTCTGTCCATCAATAGCCCATCAATTTCACTGGGTTACCCTGATTTCTGGTGTTATGGAGAGGAAGAAAAAAATCCCACCTTATTCACACTATCTACAGCCAGTCCTCACTTAAAGTTGTTGACAGGTTCTTCATTAAAACAGCGACTTTAAGCGAAACGACTTATAATTAAACCAAATTTACCACAGATTATTTGATAAATGTAAACATTCCTGTAGCATTTTCCCATCAACTTTAAAATAAAGCGACTTTAAACAAAACAACTTTAAGTGAGGACTTACTGTATAATGTTATAAATCTCTATTATGTTGCTCCTGAGTTGCCATCTTTGCCATCAAATTGAAAAGGCCCAAATGCCTTAACTTTCCCTCACAATGAAGGTGCTACAACCCTTTTTTAGTTGCTGCTACAATTATTTTAGTTGTGCTTTTCTTCACATGTTCCATTGCTATGATATCCTTGGCAGGTGGGGTGACCAGACAACGGCGGAACTTGGGTGGAGAGCGTGGAGCAGGAGCTCCAGGCACTCGGGTGGGCGGGGCGCTCGGGGCACTCACCGTAGGGAAGCGACGTGTCTGATCGGCCCGCCTGCCCTCCCTGGAGCCCGTTTCGCTCCAAAATGAGCTCAAAACGGGCGGGGGGGGCGTCTACATGACGCGAGGGGCGCGTCAACGTATGTGATGCAGGCCCCGCCCCCACGCGTCATTTATGTGACCAGAACTATAAACAGTATTCCAAGTGCAGCTGCAATGTATATGGTTGATGTATATGGTTGATGCCCATACTCAAGCCATTATAGCATATATGCTGAAATCAGAGCATTAAGAAGAATGTTATTTTATGCTGCTTTAGATGTATCTCAAATTATGTTGAGTTTTCCTTGAGAGAATCTTACTTTGGTTACTAACTCCAGAGAAGTAGCTGTGTTAGGCTGTAGCAGCAAAAGCAATATCGTTATTTGTTTTTCCCTGACATTTAGCGGAGTGGTGCTCTGTCATCAGAAGCTCCCTCCATAGATGGAAGAAGCATTCCACTCGCACAAAGGGTCCTTATGCAAGTGGAAGAGCCCCTTGCGCAAGGGAAGTGCTCCTCCCAATTATGGAGGGAGCTTTCAACAGTGGTGTATAATTCCACTTAAGGACTGGATGCTACCCTTATATCACCAAACTAAAACTTAAATAAGATTAGCAATTCATTAAAAAATAGGAACATAGGAAGCTGCCTCATACTGAATCAATTCATTGGTCCATCTAGGTCAGTATGGTCAACACTGACCAGAGGCGTCGCTCTGGTAAGTTTCACTCCGTCCTAGTCCCATTTACAAAGCGAGCAGGAGGCGGCCCCGCCCCCTCACTGTTGGAGCCATTCCCGTGCGGAGAAAGCAGCAGGCAGGGTTTGTAAACGGGACTAGGACAGAGCGAAACTTACAGCCCCGCCCCTACCAGAGCGACGCCTCTGACACTAACTGGCAGGTTCTCGCCAGGGTTTCAGAAAGAAATCTTTCTCTGTCTTACCTGGAGATGCCAGGATTCAACCTGAACCCTTCTGTATGCAAGCAAGGGCATTCTTATGCTGGGCTCCTTCCCTGTCTACAGGCATATGGACCTGGCCACTTGCAGCAGCAGCCAGGCCATGCTGAATGGCATGTTGCACTTTGCGATCGCTGTAAAGGATCTTACACTGCCAGAACGCTAGTTCCGGCACCATAAGGCCCTATTAAGATTGGGCCATATGTTAATGCTGTTGATCATGTACAACAAGTCCTCACTTAAAGTCATACCTAGCTGTTTCGAACGGGTTAGGGCAAGTCCAATTAAAAGGTACTATTTTTCACAATTAGTGCACCATTAAAAAAATTAAACATTCATAAAGATCAGCTGACATCAAAAAAACATGGATTGTGTTAGCCAGAGATCTGTGCGCTTGTCTGACCATGCCAAACAAATTTCCAGGATTGTTAAGTGCATTTTAAAAAAAATCATAGATGGACTTTATATACATCACATACTTCAAAACAGCTGACACAGAACTCCACAGTCCTTTGATCAAATACTTTGGAAATATGCCTTAATGCACTGACAGTCTGGAGTAATAATAATACCTCAGTCATTCTAATGCATGGCTAACTTTCAAAATCACATGCAGATTTGAGAGATAATAAAATAGATTTTTGTTCTACATTTTCATTTCACTTGTGATTTATCCTGGGATAATCAGACAAGTACTTTGCAAATTGCATGAGCCAAGTATAAGGGCTAAATTCCACACTACACGAATCATGCAACAACGGAGCCCAGTGGATTGTTAGTTTTTTTCTTAAATAGCAGCAGTGGGGGGGGAACTACAGCAGGGGCTGGGGGCTCTAGGGCTTGCCCTTGCTTTGGTTTCACTCCCAATTGTGTCCCTCATCTACATGCTATTTTACAAAGAAAAAACTCTCCTGTTCGCTTCCATCACCTCACTGGGAATTGTGGTGGCCTTTTGTGAAACACATTGATGTCCAGGTAGGAGCTCTTGCTAGTGGTGAAAAGAAACTTATTTTGCTCCCTGTGAAGATAAAAAGGCCCACTGCAGGAGGACCCCTTGAGCACTTGTGCAAAATTTTGTGAACTGAATTAAAAAAAAGGTTAATGTCACAGCAGAAAAATCCTTCCATAAAAACTGGTTCATTGTGGCATGTGTTTTCACAAGCAGAGGTCAACTTTATTAGTAGAGTAACAGCCCAATCCGGCGTATCTTACCATCAATGAAGCTCCTGCTCCACTGGCATTAGGTGTTACAAACGTGCCATAAGGCATGTTCATGACTTCCATGGAGTAAGTTGCGCCAGCACCAAGGCTGGTGCCACTCACTCTACCAATGTTCCCGGACTGTACCACCAGACACAGGTAAGACCTGTGCCAAGTGGCGGGAGAGCGTGGGGAGGCCAGGGTGGCGGGGGAGGGGTGATTGGCCGGACAGGCCAGGGAGGGTTGGGGGTATTGATGGCGCACTCCGCCGATATCCTAACCCCTTTCCCGGGCCTGGCCAATCTTACACGGCCTTCCCAGATGTGCACCAGCAAAATAGCTGGCATACATCCGACGAGGCCCATTAGGGCCACTGGAGCTTACACCGGGGAAAAGGGATGAATGTCCCTTTCCCCCCAAGGTATTCTTCAGCTCTGCCATTGCGGGCCACATCCTGCTTAGGATGCAGCAGCCAGCCGTTTAGGACAGCTGGTGCATCCTACACAGGATTGCACTGTTAATGAAGAACAGTGAAGTTCTAGGTCTTGGTCAGGGGTGGTGTCATGGATCATCGCTCACCTAGCTGGACCAAACTGTACCACCTACCCAGTACTGGTTGATGTGGAGGGTGGGAAGACCTGTCCTCTGCTGCTGCCATTGCCCATAGCCAGCCTGGTGGTGGTAAGTGGGGGAGAAACAGTTCAAGGCATTGCCCCAAGATCTCCAGCAACCATGGTGCTGCCCTTGACTCACAGAGGTTCACCACAACCACTTTAGGAATCTCCTATGTTCAAAGAAAATAAGTGTTTATTTCCCTGTGATGACAGGCTCCAAATACTTTGAAAAATCTCCCTTTTCATCGTTTCACACTCACACACACACACTCACCCCTTTGTCATGAATTAATGGACGCATCAGTCGAAGGACTGCAGGAGAAAAAGCGCTGTGTAAAGAGTTCAATAAATATTTATCCAAATGATTTAGCAAAATTTGAGGAAACCTAAACAGGTGGAATACTCATTTTCTTGCATTCTATCTATGGGTACAGTCATAACAGGGTTAATTGTTTTGCTTCATCTGGCTGACTGTTCACCATGAGGACTCAGGTCTTGTCCAGTATTTTGCTTTAAAGGAAAAGGAAAACAGGATTCATCGCATGCAAATAGATGGTCGACCTTTTTATTCAATTGAGTTCATGAATCTCTTTCCTTCTGTATTTTTATTTACTTATTTGGCTACCTGAGGATATTTTTCCATTGCATTAACCACCCTCAAATCCTTCTTCAGCATAAGATCAACATCTTAGGCTAGAATTTAAACTTCAGAAAAAAGGTAGTGAAGAATCTTTAATTTATGAAACTGAAGAAGTAGACTTATCCAAACATCTCTTGGGCTTTAATGGGGGATATCTATAATTCTCTGAATTGTATTCCTTTCACAGTGATATTTTGTAATTCCATTCTATTACCCTTGCTTAACATTAATGAGATAAAAAGATCACATTATGGCGATTGATGTTCTTCAAATTAAATGCGCGTTTCCATGTACAAAGCTGCCGGCTAATTTAAAAAACATAGCATGTAACATAGACTCATGACCACGGTCATCACTCAGCTGGGATCAGATAGCATTTTTTATCTATTCATTGGATTTAACAAGGCGTGAGATGGAAGCAGAATACAAAGTGTGGCTAGATTATCCCACATCCCCCCTTTTGGCCACTTCTTGGCACTCTCAGCAAGGAAACTGAGGCTTCACGTTGCCATGGCAATAAACCTCAAGGTCAAAGGGGCATATGGAAGGTCAGGCAATGACAAAGGAACATCTGAGGGGCCATCTGGATGAGTGACCTGACATAATTAGTCATTAATCCCACTCTTGGGAACAATAGAGTTAGCCGGGAATGTGTTTGGACTTTGATCGTGGTCAGGGTGATCTCATGGGGGAAGGGGGAAGAAAGCTCCACTTGGTAGCTAAGCAGATTACACTGGCATTCTGTTAACGAAAAGAAGAGTAGTGCGCAGAAGAGACCAGTGGGATATGCATTTTACATGTGCGCCGGATTCCCTTCAGTCACTACAGGCTTCTCTCTCTAGAGCCATGTGGCTCTCGGATTAGCTTTGGGATGGGCTTTTTATTTTTTTTATGTTTTTTTTTACAGTGATCAATGAAAAGAGAGCAATAGTTTACTTAAAATTCTCAGGCAACAGATGGGAAGAGAGCCGAAGAGCCAGAGCACTGGGCAGCTTGGTTCACAGGTGTCAATATTTACTCAGCAGATTTTGCCAGGATCCCTTTTGGGAAAAAAGGAGGAGAGAATGGTTAATCAGTAAAACAATGGCAATCAGTCCTGTTGTCTGTTTTCAACAGAATGGTTAGAATTTAAAAAAAAAATGACTGAGTGCAGCATGGTATGAATGACCCATCATCAGCATCTGTCTTTTCCTCCCTCTTCCCTCTCTCCTTCCTTTTCAATCCTCCCCCCCCATGTCATGTTTTATTATGCAGACCAAGGCTTTGATCAGAAGATAACCTTCACATGTAGCTGGGGGTTCTCCTGCTCGAGAAGTTGGTGATGTGTCATGATGGATCACCTACATTTTTGTAGGATGTGAACATGATAATGGACTGTGTTAAATCTGTGTGTGCTAAGGCCTGCTGAAATAATTTCTCCCCGTTGGAACAAAGGATTATTTCCATTGTATCAACAAGGCTAGTCTGAGGAAGCAATTAATGTGATGGGGGGGATTACATAGTGATCAAAGTAGGAGAGCCAATATATTTATTTAAGGAAATCATGTAGTTTATTATTTTCCAGGATTCCCCTTTCCTCCCAAAAAGGTTTGCTGACCTCTTTTTCAAAATCTTTTTACACTTCATTAACATGAGAAAATGTATATCATTATAATGGATTGTGGGGAGAGGTAGGTAAAGAGACTACCTGAATGTTGCATTGATGGGACACACACACACACACACACACACACACACACACACACACACACACACACACACTGCTCCCCTGTGATTTAAAGTGTTGCCAAAGGCATAACTATGTAACATACAGACCAATCCTATCCAGGGCTGACTCAGAGAGTGCAGCGCTGCTGATGGAGTGTGCACTGAATGCTCTGGGCCAGCTGGGGATCAGGCAGCCCAGGACAGGTAAGTAAAGAAAACTTGTACTTACCTCTCCCTAGGCTGCCAGGTCCCCAATGGTTTCTTCAGACCTATGCCAGCTCATGATGAGTCTACTGGGGGCAAGTCTGGGCAGGGGAGGGGGGGATAAGATCCAGTGTGCAAAACTGCCACCAAGATTAAACACCCCAGCCCACCCCAATGCCCATCCTGATCCACCACCTGCCACTTGACCTGCTCTGGTGAAGGTTCGTGAGCCCACCGCTGCTGACTCAGGGCTTACCGGTTCCCACACCATCGCTAGTGGACTGCAAAACAACGGAGTGACTGTGTGTCACCAGCAGCCTCAACTTTACACTAATGAATCATGAGATCTGCCAGGGTCAGGCCTGGGTAGGATTGTGCCATTAGTCCCTTGTTACCAGTGAAGGATTTCAAGAAGTTTATATATTCCTTAATTACAAGAACTTTAATTCTTTTTATAGAAGTTGTACCTGCGTAAAATGTTCTTGGAAATGACAGAGCTAATAGTATACTTAAAGCCAAATCATATCTAACTCCCCATGCGGTGATGCAGCAGCGACAGCAGCACAGCCTCTGCTCTATCCTGTGGGAGAGTTTTAGCTGCGGGAGGTCTCCTCGGGGTAAGGGGACATTTGTCTCCTTGCCCCAAGGTAAGCCTCAGTAGCTGCTATGGGTTAACTTGGATCAAGGGTCTTTCTCAGCTCTATCTGGAACCAGGGGGCTTCTACATGCAAAGCGTGTACCACTGAGCTACACTCCTTCCCAGAAATGCGCAGCCCAGATGCCACAGCAGAAAAGGTCTTACCATGCTCCCCAACCAACCTCATCTCACAATGTTAATGTCAGGGGTTTCACATTAATGAATACGTGTATTAAATTGACTGGGATGCAAACATTCATGAACCTAGTTCTTCGAGCTCTAGGGATGTTTAGTCTTGATTATCTTGCGTTGTCAATCCTCCTTGTTGTGCTACATGGCAAACTGCTTTTGGAATCAAGGAAAGTTTCAAGAACAGCTTGTGATATGTGGGTCGCGACCTGATTTCTGATGGGTCCCAAGTGATGGAAAGACCTATAGGGCCATCCACCACATCCTATCCAGGTCCCAGGCTGCCCAGAGGCATCCTGGGTGCACTTTGAGGGAAGTTCCCTGGGTGTAAACGGCCTGAGGCAACAATGGGCCTACTCGAATGTATGCCAGCTCTGGAGCTGGCATACATTTGAACCCTCCGTGTAAGGCCACACCAGGCCGTGTAAGGCCGCACTTACCTTGCCTGGCAGGCGTGGGGTCGGTCTGCCGGGGGAAAGAGGGCAGCTGGCCTTTACTCTCCAGGTGCCGCAAAAGTGCTTTACAGCACATTCACGACATCCAGTGCCGGGGGAGCGCGCGCTCCCCTGGCGCTAATCTACACTGGATTGCACTGTTAACTGGTGATACTGGGAAGGGAACTTGGGACCTTCTGTATGCAAAGCATATAGTCTGCAATGAGCTTTGGCCTCTCCTTTCCCTGAGCATAGAAGGCTGATTAGAAAATCCAAGGAGTATTGGCCTACACCTTAAATATGGAAGATGAACTTTGCTGCAAATGTTAAGAGGAAATGTAATTAATTTGCAAACATTCTTTTTAGAAAACGATATTGATATTTTCAATATCAATAATATTTTTCTGAGAGTAACTTCATTCTTAAAAGTGAATGGGGAAAAGTAGAAAATAATAAAATGGTGTGAAAACAGAACACTGCCTATGTAATAGCTTTTTAATGTCACATCATTTTCAGCCTTGCATAAGAAATCTAGAAGAAGATAATTATTTCTATAATTTTCACAGTATTATCAGTGGAAAATATTAGCAAATTTAGATTTTTTAAATTATCTTACGTAAAGTCTCAGAATAGTTCATTACAGAAAGATTTAAATTTTGAATTAATTGCCTATTTTTTTCAGAAAGCATTGGAACAGGTTTTATTATTTCATGAAGTTTTTTAAGGTATCTTTAGGAGCCTCCCCATTCCGTGGCAAGTGCCTGCAGGAGCCTTCCCATCCCCTGGAAGAGGACTCCTAGGACCCAGAGGGCCACCAGGCAGGGAGGGTGGAACCAGGAATGGGAGGAGGGACCAGCCAAGGGCAGGAGAATATAAGGCATCGGCCAGGTATAAAAAGGGGCTGGTGGGGGGCTGCTTGCAAAAGGGAGCCTTGGGAAGGCTGGAGAAGGCCCTCTTAGCCTATGGATGTGCTGTCAACCCCCTGGGGATAGAAATAACTATAATAGACAAAAACCAAGTCCAGGAGTACTTGTGAATTGGCACCAAGTATTAATCACCTTGCATTTGATCCTCTGGAAACACTTGCAGGAAGACAGCCGTTGCAGGAGTTTTTCTAAGGAGCAAAATGTTTTCCAGATCCTGGGTAGGTTTCCTTGTCACTTGCAAAAGAAAGAAAAGAAATACAGCAGCTTGCAATTAATTAATTCTTTCACCCTTTTTGTGTAGTATTATTATTGTTGTTAAGAACAGAAATATTCTGATTTTCAAGATGAAACATTCACACAGTGATCTGCATAGCAAAAGAGATGTAAAAAAATTTTGTCACTGTTTACTTGGCTTGTTCATATTGCCCCTTCTGAAAGTGGTTGTACTAAACATTCCTGTGCATATTCTTTTGTTCCTGTTCTCAGGGGAAGGTGCAATATTGATAGGCTAGGCAAACTTTCACACCTTGTCTTGCAAATCAATGAGGGAGGCTGATTATCAGTGCAGGAGAATTCAGATAGCAAATAAAGCAATTCATTCATTGTCCCCGTGAAGTGTGACTGATTCTGGAATCACTTTTGCTTTTAAAGCACAGATGGCTTTCAGCACAAAATATATATCAGGTTATTGACCCCGGGCTGGTGCTGTACCACCTCTGGCCTCCATCAAAGTACCACCGGAAGTAAGCAGCAGTGACGTCATAACCACTTCCAGGTGTTTGGATGCCGAAGGCCATGCTGGAGAACACAGGTAAGAAACTCTATGTGGGTGTGTGGGCCATTTTAGGTGCCCCTTTGAGGCTTGGCCAAAGTCAGGAGCCTCTCGGGAGTGAAAATGTAACATTGAAAGTGCCATGTTTTGGGGGGGTTGCGGGGATTCTGGTGGGGTTGTGGGGGTCCCAGCTGTCAAAGTACCACCAGACTTACCGAAAGGTACCACTGGTGGTACACGTACCACCGGTTGAGAGCCCCTGATATATATACCTTCTTCTAGAACCGTTATCCTGACTTTATCCTGAATACTGCCTGCATCTGGTTACTTTGAGAACATCAGTCCTGGCTATGATGCAACTATGTAACAGCAATCCTGGAATAAGTATGGATGAGCTGTCATATCAACTATATGTCCCCATTTTAATGTACTTATTTTGCACAGCCATTTTGCACAGCTGGGCAGCCACCGCAAAAGGCAAGCAGGCATGGCCACACACCACTGGCCTGCCAATGACCCCCGGTACCGGTATGTCAGTGCAGGGGGCATCAGGGAGGTGGGGTGGGTGGAAAGGGGTAGGGAGGTGTGGAACAGGGAGGAAACGGAAGCAGGGAAGAGAGCAGATTGAGGCCATGAAGAGGGTGGTATCAGCAGTAGCAGTGCTGCTGATATCCTACCCCCCCCTTCCTGGCCTCAGTCTGCCTTCCTGGGTCCAGCAGTTCTGAGTAGACCCAGCAGGGAAGCAAGGGCTTACCCCCTGGCAAGGAACAAATGTTCCCTTACCTGGAGGAGATATCCGGGACTGCTCACCCCTGCAGGATGCAGTGTGCGCCCCAGTGGAACTGCTGCATCGGCGGGGGGGGGGGAAGAGGGGTTTCAATAGGATTGAGCTGTAATTATCATCTGAAAATGCTTCTCCCCCAAGGTGTTTTTCAATTTTGGAGTCCAGCTAGGGAAGAAAATCAATAAAAACAGCCTGGGGAGAGAAATGTGGAGGGTAGAATCAGTAGTTGTAGAAGTGATTAAGCACCAGCTGTCCACCTGTGGATTTTCCCTCTGATAGCACTCCTGCCTCCACATTACCAGTAAGAGGGATGTTTGCAGTTGAGGACCCCATGTATCCTTTGTAACATCTAGTTGAATCCTCAATTTGTTTTGTTTTTTTAGAACTCGGATTTAATATGCAGACCTAGTACTGGTTCTTTATCTTCCATGTTTGTATGCTATTAGCTCCCTCTAATGAAACAGTCTGATGCACAGATTCCTACAAAGTTAGGCTATCTGTAATGTACTGTCTTCAAGTAACTTCACATTCTCATTATGACCTCCTGAATTTCTGAAGCAAAATTAATGCAATTAAGAATGAGATCAATACATTGATCTCGGGCTTCTTCAGTGGTATTTACAACTAATGTGTTAAAAAGAAAGGATAGTTGTTACCGTCAACTAATGCAAGAATAATGATTTTGAAGAATTTGATTCTGACTAGCACATCATGGTCACATTCAGCAATGCAATGGGCACATTATATATTTCAAGATAATGCACTTTTAAACATGTTTATGTGAATGGCTGGTATTTCTCCTTATTCAAATCAAACTGAGATTTCATGGCAAAGGATTTTACATAATCAATTACAGGTGGGCCCCCATATCCGCTGGGGATATGTTCCAGGCTCCTCCGTGGATACTTGAAACCGTGAATAAGAGCAAACACCCCCTCCATGGTTTCCTGAGGGCCCCCCACCCTGCCTCCCCTGGAAGCAGGCATGCTTGCCCCCCCAGCTCTTATTTTTCTTTCAGCAAGCTTTGTTTCTTCCTTGAAACAAACAGAGAAGCAGCCTCCATTGCAGGCAAGTAGAACGAGACTAAGTCCTAGAGGCCCCTAGAGGTTTCTGTTAACCTTGCAGAGCCTCTCTAGTACTTAGTCTCATTCTACTTGCCTGTAATAAGCAGCCAGAGGCTGCTTCTCCTGTTTAAGGAAGAAACAAAGCTTACTGGGAAAAAAGTAAAAGCCTGGGGGTCCCCCCATGATCCGTGGATAACTGAAATCGTGGATAGCAAATCAGTGGATATGGGGGCCCACCTGTACTGAAAGTTTTGGTCATTATTTTTGCATATATATTAAAACAAAGTAGGTGCACAATAGAACAGAACTGCAGAGTATGCAGCTTAGGGTATATTGGTATGTGTATTTAAATATTTGCAGGGAAAACTTTCAACTCCAGAATAACAGCGCAATCCTAACCAATGTTCCAGAGCTGGTGCAGCCGCAATGCAGCCCCGAGGTAAGGGAACAAATGTCCCCTCACCTTGAAGAGGCCTCCATGACTGCCCCTGCACTGCAAAATGCAATGTGCACCCTGTTGGCAAGGCTACACCAGCACTGGAAAGTTGGTTAGGATTGCGCTGTTCCTCAGGAGTAAGCCCCATAGAACTCCATGGGAGTAGTTACTTCCTATTAAAGATGTGTAGGATTGCATTGTTACTGTGCCAGAAACTGAAACAGTTTTTGTTTATTTTGTCTCCATAGGCTGCATGTGGCCAGATAGCAGTAAAAGATTCTGGCAGGCCTTACTTTACATTTCCAGTTTGTATTGGGCCTGTTTCATTCAGTAGATCCTACTTCTTGCACTGACTGCCTCTCTGTATCTTCCTGGGTCAATGAAGTTCACTACAGCGACATTCATGATTTAAAAGTTGCAGCTGGGTTTAGGTTTTGCGTGCAAATTTAGTCAGTGTATTTAGATAAAGGATTGTATGGCTCCGAGTCTTTCTCTGCTACCCAGGCGCAATGAGCTACTTGTAGTGGGCTGAGTCTCTATTTCAATCTCATATAAGATTGTGTTGATTGAAGTGGTGAGAAGTTAATTTGCTTCCCATATCCTCACAACACTGCAGAGCACAAACCCCCTTTTTCCTAACTCATATTTCATGACTGTATTTCACAGAAGCTTTACAACGCGTGAATAAATTCTCTAAGTGATAAACCAAAATCACTTTAAAAAAGGTAATTAATTTTTAAGTGTTTTTCTTTCAATTTCCATGCTCTAGCAACATGAATAAAGTTCTTCATGGTGTATAACTTTATATACAGTGATTACCAAATGAAAAGCAGAAACAGGTGCACATTTAAGTCTATATGCGACACTGTCCCACTTGCAGTTGGAAAACGACAGTTTTTCATTGCCTGCCTGCCATTCATTACGTCGAATGGTTTGGAACGGAATGGTTGTGATTACAGAAAGTGCCCTACTGACTGATGCAGCAATAAAAAAGAGATCATTCTTTTTCAGGAGAAAAAAAAGTTAAGCAATCTTCTTGGCGGGATGTAATCATAATGTATGCTCCTTATTAATGCTAATTCTACACTGGAGGAAACAAACTGGGAGTCCCATGGAATGAATGGGAAAAAATGGTAGTGAATTGGTTGGTCTTAACTACAGAGCGCATGAATTGTCAAACAGAGGACAGACCAATATTTTGGCATGTGAATACGTTGATGTTGAATCCATAGAAACAAAGCAACAACTGTGAATGGAGTTGCGCAACAGTCCACTCCTCCCCCCCACAACTACAAGCATGCAGCCACGCCAATGGTGGAGCGCACTTAAGCTTGGCCTATAATATCATGGCCTATAGTCCCCTTGGCACTTCACGCATCTGATGAAATGGGCTGCTGACCACGAGAAAGAAGAAAGGGAAGATTGCTTATGTTCTCTGTCTGTCTCCCTCTTCAGCAGTTTTCTCCCATCTTTGGTTCTTCACATTTCTGATGCTCCAAAGGAAAACTACAGCAAAATATTAAGGGGAAGAATCCCTTTGCTTTCCACCAGGCCACTAGTGAAGCACTAATCTAAAACCTACTTCATTTATTATTCTCCTCAAATTTATCAACTGTCAGCCAATCCACCATAACTCCCGATGCAGCGGCGCCAATGTGGTGTCCGCTGTATCCCACGGGGGAGTTTTGGCATGTTGAGGCCTCCTCAGGGTAAGGGACCATTTGTTCCCTTGCCTTGGAGAAGGTCTATGCCAGCCTGACGGGTCTACTCAGACCTGCGCCAGCAATATCATTTGCGCAAGTCCACATTGGCCTGTGAATGCAGATCAGGCCCAGGAAGGGGGTAGGGATTTGGCGGGCACTGCTGCTGCCGAACCCACCCCCTTCATGGACCTGATCTGCCCTCAAATTGAGATGACCATTTTACTACATATCTGCACTTGAAGGGTGAATGTTCTCATTCCTTGGCAGGGTGCTGCAGACATCCAAGCCATCGCATGACTTGGCTCAATGATCACATGACATCAATGAGCCTATCCCCAGGTATCTTGGTTGTGGATCATTGCATGGGATCATTGTCTTGAGTGGAATTGCTGGGGCCCAAAGTAAAAAGCAAAAAAAGGTTGAGGATAAAGCCGGGGACACACCGACCGCGTTGCGTTGCATAGAGTAATGTCCGTGTGTGGCTGCAAAAACCTGGTGTGTCTTCTCTTTTACAAGCTCGCAACACAATGCAGGAGAGCTGCGTTCCGGTGCGAGCAGAGTTGGAAAAATTTAACTTTGACCAAGTTCGGTCAATGAGAGGCCGTGTTTGGTGCTGTGGGGGCAGGACAAGGAGCAACACGCTAACCAATTAGACTTGATTCTGAAAAGACTGGATTCTGATTGGCTAAAAGACAGAGGAGGGGTGGGGCAGGATGTCTTACCCCTCTCTGTGTGGTTTCCTTTGGTGGAGAATGCATATGTTGCGTTGTGGCATGTCGGCTACTCCCGCATCGGGACGCAACGCGTCCCAAAGCAGGTGGTGTGTCCCAGGCCTAAGTCATTTAGAAATTACAAAATGTAAAACCATCTTGTGGACATTCTTTCTCAATAATGCATTTTATATCCTCATTTCCCTGTTAAATGCAAACAATTACTCATTGTTTCTGTGGCATAACTGCTGCCATTGAGCATTAGTAATGTACGGATGATATATGCTTGCATTTCCTTTGCTGGTGCCACACAAAAGCACATTTTTACATCCTGTGATTTAAAAAAAAACTTTTCCTCTTTCAATATGTCACATCTATGAAGTGGCTGGATTGGTTTGCCCCAGCCCACCCCACTCCTTGCATTTTCTATTGCGTCCATGTTGCTCTTGTTAAACTAAGCGGCACACATGCTCTTGTGTCTATTGATAGACATTGTGTTTTCTTTAGGCAAGTAAGGTGGCTTTCGTTTTATTGATGAATTTGTACTGACAGTCATGACAAACATATGGATAGTAACACTCTTGCCAGCAGGATGCTTATCTGTTTTACTGGTTCAGAAGGGCCTGATTGATGTGAAAGACGAAGGTCTCCCTCAAGATAATTTAGCCATTTCCATACAGTTTAAGGTTGTGTTAGTTGTATCCTGCAGGGGATTCCCAGGGGGTGGGGGGGTTGTCTGACCTTCCTTCTCAAAGGTAACACAGAAGAGATTCCTAAAGGAGCCATCATCTAAAAAAGACTAATGATGGCTTCCATGCCTATTATCATTCAGAGACATAGAAAGAGACTTTAAAAATGCACTACCAGATTCCTCCCTTGATGTTTCTCATGATCTATTAAAGCATTAGATGCCAGATAAATTAATCATTAAAAACTTACAGTTAAGTCCTTACAAATAATAACCAGATGTATGCTGATTATCTTTGATCTTGATGTATATGTTTTTCTGTCACTAAATGGAGATGATCCCAGGCAATTTGTTTGCCTAATAGCCTGCTAAACTTCAGGAAAAGGTGTTAAAGCCTTCTGGATTTGGCTGCAGAACAAGTCAGATGGATTAGAGCAAACTACCAGTTTTTCATTTCTGCAGAATCTTCAGCTTTGCAGATCATTTTTCTTCCTTGTTCCCTTTGTGTGCGCATGCTATTGTGATGACCAGCTACTGCTTAATTTGTTTCAGTGGTGTGTGCTTTTTACCATTTCAGCCCATAAGCAGTGCTTATTATACATGCTTACTTGGGAATAAGTCCCACTGAACTCAATGGGGTTTACTTCTAAGTAGACATGTATAGAATTGTGCTATTAATTTATTGAGTTCTTCTTTAGCTCCTAAACTAGTCTACCTTGGGATGTTTACAATAGGCGATACTTATTGTTCACGGCAAAACAAAACATCAAGTTTTTGTGATGCTAGTATCTGAGTGACATTCTCATGAAGATAATAGCATTACTGCTTAAACAAGGACTGAATTGCCAACTCCTGTCAGAAATGAATTTCAGGTAAGGACTCAAAGGCTGCCTCCAAACAGCAGATTTCTATATTTCTGATAGGTGATTTCATGGTAAAGCAGACATCAGTAAAGTGGAACAGCAAAATATAATTGCAAAATTGTTTAGGATCTGGCATGCCAATAGCTCCGTAATCTGGAGCATATCACCCTTCAAGTCTGTGATAAATACTCTGCTTTTTTGTAATTTTCTGCCCATTTCCCCTTAGTTTTGGAAACTTCTAAGTCCCCAGAATCTCCCGTGCAAGTTCAGTAGGATACAAGCAGCTGAGACATTAGCAGCCTGCAGCAGACTTTTGTCTTTTGTTTGAGACACCATTACCAGCCAGCCATGTACTCTTCTGGATTTGAATCATTCTTCTCTGCCTGGGGTAGCTAAGCCTCAATGATTGGGCAACCAAACCCATATGTCTAGGTACAGGAGTGGGATGGAGTGGCCAAGTGGGTTCCACTCCTCCAATAAGGTAACAATGACAATATCCATCCTGGGTTGCTTAAGTTCCCCCACAAGGAAATGTGTGTGTTTCTGCCAGGTCTGCAGTGATATCTAATGTTGGTTCACAGAAGATACACCCAATTACTTTCCAGTAAGTGCAGGGGCCCAGACTCCTTGGACAATGTGATTAGCTAGTGATAGGGACTGTAATTCTAGCTAGACATGTCAGGGAATTATTTCATTTTGCTTTGTTCATTCTTGTCTCTCCAAGCTAGCTTGCGAATGGTCACTGGTTTAGTAGCCTTGGAGGTTTTGTATGTTTTTCACTGGTGTAGCATCCCAGCTCCATCTGTTGGACTTTACTAATTATTGCATTAATTTGTTCACTTTTTTTCTTTGTGTCCTTCCAGCCTAGTTCAGACATTGTCCAACAGCCTGTTTGTATTTTTTCCCAGGGCTACATTATGACTTTCATAAATCCTAGGCACTTTTGCCTTCATGGGCCCCTCCTACCATAATAATATCAATATTAAAAATTATTTTTGATATAATTTTAAATACTTCAACATTTTATTTTTTTCTATTTTAGGCAAAATTTTATAGATTTTAGTGGGCCCTAAAACTTTTATTTTTTTCTGATGTGAGAAAAAAATTGAAACATTTTTTTTCAACCCTAAAAGTTCATTTTTTCCTTTTATTTTAAAACAATTTAAAACATTTCCATGGGCCCCTAAAAGTATTTTGGGCCCTAGGCACTATTTTCACTGTGCCTAATGGATATGTTGGCCCTGCTTTTTCTTATCCCCCCTTCCCATTTGGTTTAATTCTTTCCTTTCGATTATTGATTAACTAGTTACACTTTGCTTGCCTAGCCCATATTCATGGGTAAGTAAGTGGGTTGTCATATCTGATTTCTCTTAGAAGTTACCAGTTTTGATTTTTAATAAGAATCCCTGGGGTTCATTGCTCTCCCAGATGGCACCCTCTACCTGGTCTCTGTAGCTTGGGATGGTGACAGTAGATAGAAACTACCAGTTTCCTCTCTTCCATTCTGCTGCTGGCTCAGTAAAAGGGAAAGTGGAGTGCAGGAAGGCATGTGTGAGCTCTAACCACTAGGCACAATTCCCATCAGTCAACCTGCTCTCTCCTGGTACAATCCCTGACAAGGTCCCACTAATCTCTCCTGGTACAATCCCTGACAAGGTCCCACTAATCTCATTTATCCAGCAGGAATCAGCATGGTGCATGGTATAGTCCTCATATGGATTACAAGATGGACACAAATTGTCTAGTGGAAGTGCTCTGGTAGGTGGATGAGCTTCTGCAACTAGCAGCAGTTCCTGCCTCAATGCCACCAGAATGCTGGCGCTATTCCAATAGTTTTCACCTAAGTTTCACCTAGGCTAAAATGGGTAGGATTTTTGCTCTTGCAATCGAGTTCCTCCTCCCCGATATTATATATGATGACAGTAAAACCTATTCCTTCACATACAAGAAATATTATATTTACAAAATTCAATTATTATTTATAACCAGAAGAATGTCCCCTCTCCTCAAAACATTTGACCTCATAAAGTCTATGAATGAACATCATTTTTAAACTAAATACGTTTGAAGAAAGAGCAAAGTCTAATAACATATGGGAACAGCTTTCATTATCATTCAAAAAGAGTTCTTGGGGACCTTAAAGATTAACAGATTAATGTGGCACAAACTTTTGATGGCTCAAACCTTCCTTGTCAGATACCAGATCGAGTGTTATTATAAGCTAGTGATATGCAACACTTCTGCCTGCTGCCAGACACATCATATCTCTTCTAGCACGCCTTCAATCAGCCAGTGCTGTATAAGGTTGCAAATATCTACCTCCCCAAGGTAACACAACATAAACAGGTCATGTATATCCAACCAGGCTACAGTAATGTTGGAAGGCCGTGCTAAAAAAAAGATGGGTAGTAGATCCACTTATAAAAGAGTTGGAATTTACACGTATGCTGAAAGATAACCTGCTCCTGTAAGAACCTGCCTGTCCAGTAAGGTCCTCATCAGATACCCTGCTCCCTGTGCTGTCGTCCTCAGAAATAGGGCGGGAGGCAACTGAATACAGGGCCATTTTGGTAGTGGCACCCTGGTAGTAGAACACACTCCCTGGTAAACTGGGCTGACTCCAGGTTTCTGGGAGCTTTAAACCATCTGTCGTCCATGGGCCTCCTCTACCCATAGATCCTTAGAGAGTTGATTTGCCACCGTCACATGAGGGATTGGGGCACAGGTGGCCTCAGCAGTGATGAGCAGTGGGCCCTTGGGCCCCAGGTAGCTGCCCAACAATGTCAACTCCCTACTGGCGCACTAGCATGGCACCTGCTTTTTTGAACTTTAGGCACCACCCATTTAGTGAATACTTTTAACTGTAGTTTTAAAATTGCTGTTGAATTCTGGTTTCACGTGTTTTATTGTTCTTGTATGATTAAACTGATAGTGTTTTTTCCCCTACTGTTGTTAACCATCTTGAAAACTTTTGCCACTTGAAATGGTGGATAAAAAATATTTTAAATAAATCAACTGGTTAATATATAAAGTCTCCCCCCCCCCCATACCTAAAGGAATATACATCTGGGCATTATTTCTCAAAATGGCTTCAAGTAGGGGAGGGCTGGAGTGCTTCATACCAATACTGCAGCCAAATAACCCAAACAAACAAAAAACATTTTATTTTGGATGTTTTCATCTGAGAATCTTAGGGCCAAACTACACATTATGTAAAATGTGTGTTTTACCTTCTCTCTCTCTCTCTGTGTGTGTGTGTGTGTGTGTGTGTGTGAGAGAGAGAGAGAGAGAGAGAGAGAGAGAGAGAGAGTTAAATAACATCCTGGTTAGGGACCAAAACAGTGAAACCATGGAGGGGTAGAGGCTTCATTGCTTTGTCCCCCACTGTGGTTCCGATTGGGATTGTGTGCCCCTCCATTCTATTTACAATAGAAAAGAAGTTTCTCTTGATTTTAAGTTGAAGCTTTTTCCCCTAAAATAAATAACAAGTGGGGGGGCAATACCAACAGGAACCATAGTGGGGGCAACATATTAAAACCTTCCTTTTCTTCCCATTGCAGCTTCATCATCATAACTTGCATGTGGGCAGTTTGGATGACCCCAACCCCCCCCCCCCCGGATTGCTCCCGGGCATGCCAGGAAGGGGGCAGGACAAGTATGTTCATGGCTCTCTCAGGAGGGAGCTGGTCAGACAAGTATCATCTGAAAATATCCATCTGGGAAGAACATTTTAATGTTAGGCTTTCTGATAATTCTAGAATGTCTGCCAGGTGTGAGTCTTCATGACTGAAAACACAACTTCAGGAGGAAAAAAAGTTTTGATTGTTAACATACCTAGTTATCAGAAATAAAAAAGGATAATTAAACATATTGTCTCACCTATTCTGCTGTTGGTTGGCGTTGGTTCCCTGCCTTCCTTCTTGATGGCATCCAGTAACTTGCAGTTCACCAGGAGAATTTGGCAAGGGTTAGTCTGACACTTCACAGCTGCTACTCTTAAGTTACAGACTGCAGTACTGAACCCAGTTTCTCCCTGGGTGAGTGATACAGGCTCATCTTTCAGCCACTGGGAATAAAACAGGGCTATATAACAAGAGAGATCAAAAGGCTGCCTGGGATAGCAAAATGTTAACAGGCTAAAAATATTAAGAGAGTCCTGTTCATCTCACTTGGTGCGTTTACACTTTGGGAGATATAGTTTGTTTAAAAAATCATAGCAGCATAGATCTTCATTGGGTCAATCTTGTGTCTGACAGTAGCCTCAATAAGCACAGGCAACAACTGAATACTCCGCGGTTTGTCATTCATAGCTGGAATCCTAGGGTTAGGGAAAGTGGAATTCTGCACTGAAACCTCTCACTTCTGCATAAGAATAAATAATGCTGATTTGGTAAATTTGAATGCTCAGACTGACTTTTGTTTCTCTCTTCCGAATGGTAACATTGAAAGCTCTGCACTAGGTAAAAATCTTTAGGCAAAGAAAAAATTAAAATGATGGACTAGGTCAGTGGTTCCCAAACTGGAAGGCGCAGCTCCCAGGGGATCCGCAAAAACCAGCCATAGGACTTGTGGAGTCCCACGGAATCCTCTCGGAAAACAGTGCAGTGCCAATTGGCAGGCATCAACATAATGTAATGGGGAGCTGCAGCCAATAGTCACCAATGGTCATGGGAGCCACAGGTCAAAAAGTTTGGGAAACACTGGACTAGGTAGGTGGATAGTGTTAGTGCAGGGAGAGTGAATAATGAGAAACTAAGAAAATGTGCAGAATGCAAAAGTCCCCTTGACACATTAACTTGGTTCAGGCACCATAGCAAACCACCACAGTTGGGAAAGCATAATTATGGTTTGGCACAGTAGAGGAGCCAGAGGGGTGTGTGCGCGGCATTACACAGAGGTGCAAAGTGGCTCCGATGACGAGTAGGAGGAGCCACTTTGCACCTCCATGTAATGCCGTACAGCACTTACTGCAACCCCCTCCTCTGGCTATGCTACTGGTTTGGCAAGCTCTCTGAATTGACAAATCATGGCTTGCAGTTTTCTGGAGACCAGAATCAGCACATACAACTCCGGTTTGCAAAACCACATCAAGTCATCGTTTCCAACTATGGTTTGGCATCATTTCTAACTATGGCCACCATTTTCCCTACAGAGGCTGCTGAAACATGAACACATGAATTTAGAAAGCTGTCAAGAGGAGCCAAGTAGCTCTACAGTAAGACTGAACAAGAAGTTCTCTGCTGAGAACTGAGAAGAACATTCAGCCTGAATTCTTGGGGGAGCAGGGCAAAATGGGGATTGAAATCACCCGCTCTTATGAATAATAAGCTTGCTAATTTGGGGGGAGTTTTATATGCAAAAAGAGAGAAGCAAAGCCATTAGGATTGATAGCCATGCTGTTTGCCATATTTAACAGTTATTTGATCACACTGTATAATTTTTTGGTTAAACAAGGAAATGGAAACCCATTACCATCTGATTAATAGTGCAGGGCTGAATGGAAACCGTCTGTCTTTTTTCATGCTCTCCATACTAAAGGGTGCTTTATCTAAAATTAGTTCAGCCTCTCTCTTCAGATATGCTCCACCTTGAAAGGTTAAAGGGTGAAAGGTCCAGTTCATTTCTAAGGCAAGTGGGATTGGACCATTTGCCAGTATTTTACTTTCCTTTTGCACAGACATCATGAACGTTTGTGGGCACAATAAAAATATGCTTGTAAGGCAGCCAGTTGACCTCATGATCCTCATACCATTCAAATGTCAAGAGTATGTAGTGTATTCACAGACCTAACGGCAAGATCCAGCCAAAGTTATGATGTTCAGTCCCATTGATGACAATGGGAGATAGAAACACTTTCTTATGCATCTCTACCAATGAAGTGAAGACCTAGAGATGCTTCTCTTTGACTTGATTGTGTCCCAGGCTTTTTGACTAACAGATAGGATAATAATAAGTATGAATATAAAACTATTAACAGTAGTTATGTGGTATACACTAAAGGCCCAATCCTAATAGGGCCTTATGCTGCCAGAACTAGTGTTCCAGCCGTGTAAGGCCTTTTTCCATGGTCTCAATGTGCGGCACACCATTCCATGCGGCCTGGCCACCACCACAATCAGTAAGCAGCCAGGTCTGCATTCCAGCAGGCCGTCCATATCCCCCGGCACCAGTAAGTCAGGTGCCACTGATATTCTAACCCCCTTCCTGGCCTCAATCCGTCTTCCTGGGTGGGTCCACTCAGACTTGTGCCAGCTATATAGGCAGGCAGCGAGGGCTTACTTCAAGGCAAGGGTACAAATTTGCCTTACCCAGATGAGAACATCGGGGCCTGAAACTCCCCCACGGGATACTGGGTGAGCCCGTTGACGTGTCTGTATCGCAACACGGGGAGTTATGTAGGATTGGGCTGTCAGTCCCCTGCTTACAGAGAGGTTAGATCCCAGAAGTTACCAACATACGTCAGAACAGCCAGTTCTTGCGAGCCTAGTGCCAGTGTGCCTGTGTGGAAGCTCCAGCAAAAGACATGCTCCACCTGAATAAAAGGGGCAACACAGCCGTCCATAACTCGGGTTGCCTGTATATCATTTTGTATGTCAGTGTAATCTGAGTGTTGAGAAACAGCATAGCCTTGGTATACTTTAAAATCCTTCCCCCAAAGTTGACAAAATGAAAAGGAAGAGCCCAATCCTACTGGGCTGCTCTGCTGGCAGAATGGATGTTCCATCAGTGCTGACTGCCTTCTGACAGTCATAATGACTACTCCGGTAGCGCACAGAATGTCAGCAGGAAGGCTGGAGCCTTTCTGCATGCATCAATGGATCTACAAAGACTCGTCCAGGTAGGTAAGATGTTGAGGGAGCAGGGGTTGGGTGGGGGAGGGCAGAATGGGGTGGGGGTGAAATGATAATTAAAACGGTTTTGATGAATTGAATAAGGTATCTTTCAAATGGTAACAGTTCTACTATCAATGCTTGACTGATTTTGCATCTGGAATTTGCAACCGAATCGTATTTTGAACTGTTTTAATTATTGATAAAAATCCAGGGTTACTACAGAAAAGATGAGATGAGTATTCAAATTAATTGAAAAATATAGTGTTGATGGGTCTTTTGGATTACATGCTGCACTAAGTACCAAATTCTTGGTTTATTAAAGCCTTATCATATGGTAGTTCTGTGGTGTTGCTGTTGACTCATGCATATACGGCGCAATTCTGTGTAGAAACTGTGCCGGGGGAGCACATGCTCCCCCAGCGTAGGGTGCCGTACAAGTGCCATAAAGCACTTGTGCGACACCTGACGAGCAAGCCTTCGGCCTGCGCTGCTCGCTCCACCGTCTCCTAGGTCCTGCAGGTAAGACCTATGGTGGGCAGGGCAGGGGCGGGGGGAGGGCGGACCGGGTGGCAAGGGAGGACGGCCAATGGCCGCCCAGGGCCTGGAGGGGGCAGGGATACCGGGGGCCGAGATCCCCGGTATCCAAAGCACCCTCCAGGCCCCAGATACGCTGACACAGTCAACGTTACTGTGTGCGAGCTCTAGAGCTCGCGCACACGCGAGTAGGCCCATAGGGCCTATCCCCGCTGACACTGGGGGAAGGGGATGATTGTCCCCTTCTCCCATTGTTCCTGGACTGCCCCAGGGCAGCCTGGGAACTCAATAGGTTATGGCAGCCGGTCCTTTAGGCCGATCGCTGTATCCTACACAGGATTGGGCTGATAGGTTTTTCCTATCCCTTAACCTTCTTGTCATATTGTTTATTTGGATGGGTTTTTTTCTATCCCCCACCCACCTAATTCCTAAGTACAACTGAAGTTCAGTAGATGAACACATTGCTTGTGAATTCTCCTTCCTCCAGGAAGGTTGAACTAGATGTCCAAGGGCATCCCATCCAACGTCAACAGAGAGTGCTAAGAAACCCCTTAAATTCAGGTACCAATAACTCCTTTCAAATTAATTAAAAATGTCAAAACTAGCAAGGAAGGATGTAATCTGGGAAGAGCAAAACATAATTGGCAAGAGATTCAAGTTATTCAAGAATAACATTGCTCAACATCCAGAGGCCATTCTGGAAAAAAAAGGGACTTCTGAACCTCTGTACAAAAATATTTACTGAGCAGCTCCTCTTTTCATGCCGTTCTAAATTTTGCATGCTTTGGTCTGCTATAAACATGTATGCATGCCCACATAAACATGAAAGAAAATGCATTTGACAGCATGCCTTTTGATTTTACTTTCAGATGATTCCAGGTCTGTATTTTCCCACTCAGACTTCCTCATAGGCGGAGAGATAAATAAACAGGGTGGTAGAAGATGCTCTGTTGTACTCATCTCAGTGTTTAATAAAGACACCTCACTGTTTTCCTAGTGTTACGATAACGGGATTTGAATTACATGCCCTATAAAATTTCCCCTTTCAGTGACCCTTTGCTCTTTCTTGATCTCCATTTATGTTAAACTTCATTCCTTCCATCCATTTATCTTGCTGACAGAGCTATTATTTTTATTCCTGAATACCATTCCCATTGGTTCTTCCATTTTGCTGAAGATCACAGCATATAAAATATTCAGTGCTACGTCGTATCCTGATCCTCTGCAAATCTACTTTTTTTTAACTGCCTATCTAAAAATATACGTTCCACAGATCAGCCACTTGGTAACTTATTATTATCTGGATGTACATTTTGGAAAAAGCTGTCTACTGAGTTTACATAACTCCTTTGGCAGGTTGAAAATCCAAGCATGAATTCTGGGTCTTGGCCTCATATCATTTTTATGTTAACCCCGTTTTCCTGATCCAGAGTTCTGTGCATGTTGTGGTAGCTGTCCTGCTCATACCTTTGACTAGAGGATTCTCTGCTCATTCATGAGTCTCTTTGCAGGTGTGGAACAGCCCTCTCTTTGAAGCCTTGCTGGCTATGAAACTCCATGTGTGCAGAGAAGCCCTTGTGCACATGAAGGAGTATTACTGGTTCAGGCATGAGTTTAGAAAGTCTGTGGAAATGCTCTGTCGGGAGAAAGACAAGGTAAACAATAAATAAATAAATAATAGTACATGTGAAAATGGCAAACCAAATTGTTTTCAGGAGCCATTCCATCTGTAACTCAAACTAAATCAGTGTTAGCTGTGTCTTAGAATTTTACAAGGTCCAATGGATCTAGGAAATGCATGTAAAATAGATGTACAGTTAGATATGTTTTCTTTGATATGTTTTTCTTTTTTGGGGGGGTTGCATTGATTCAGCACACTTGTGACCCACAAATAGAGAAAGGCAGAATTCTGCGTATATCTAGGCTTACCAGAGAACAAAATGGGGCTTGCTTCTGAGTAGACAGGCCTAGGATTGTGCTCTAAGGTTTAACAAGCTACACCTGCCCACATTCCTTCTCCTAAAGGTCTAGCACTCTGTTCTGGTTGGAGATCTGGTAAGCCTACTTATCAGCGCGTCACTAGGCGCGCGCCGCCCTAGTGACCCCCCTGTTCCCCCCTCAAAAATTTTCGTGCCCCCCCCAGCCAGCCAGCTCCACACATTCGCGCCGGCCGGCTGTCCGAGGCCTAATGATGAGGCCCAATGCATTAATACGTGATTTATTACGTTTTTCGCGCATGCGCACAATGAGAAACGTTCTGCACATGCGCGAAAAATGTTATGAATTACGTATCGCCGCATTGGGCCTTCGTTAGAAGGCCCTGAAGCGTCGGCCGGGGAGGTCGCTCCGAGGCCTTCTCCTGGCCTCGGAGCCTCCAGAGGGCAACGCGCGCAGCGGAGGTGACACGCGCGTGGGTGCGCACGTCACCCTCTGCGCGCGTCGCCCTCTGGCGGTCCGCCCCCCGCGCCTCGCTCTAGCGGCATGCCTGCTACTTATATCAGTATCTGGGTCAGAACCACAGCGTCTGGTGGGCCCAGGGCCTGTTGCTTGGTCCGTTTTGGAAATACATAAGAAGTGAGTGCAATGTGACTTTGATTCTTCCTGGCCATGCTGGACCCACTTCTCTTGGGCAACAAAAGTTTGGTTGGTGAAGGCACACACCACAGGAACAGATTACAGGAGACCTGAGGTGGTTCAGTGAAGTCCTGCAGGCCATTCCAGACTATTCCCACCTAGCACCTGGAACTCCAAAGGGGCAGCAATATTTCCACCTGCTGTGATGATTTAGCTTTTTTCCAGTTCATAGCAATATACTTTTTTTTCAAACATTAATACATTTACAGAGCAATCCTGCATAACTATCTGGCAGGAGGCCCAGGCCACCTGCCAGATCCTATCCTTGCTCCGGGCCGATCGAGATCAGCCTGGAGGTCTACTCCCTGGTGTAGCACAGCCCAGCCCCAATGGGCCTCCTCGGATTTCCACCAGCTATTTAGCTGGCGGAAGCAAGAGGAGGCTGTGTAAAGGCCGCTCCAGCCGGAACGTGGATGGGGATATGGTGGCCACCGTCCCCCGCCCCTTCCCAGGCCTGCTCAGCCAAAGGCCTCCCTCTCTCCCTGGTCCGCCCCTGCGTCTGCCTGCCGGGATGTCTTACCTCCTCTGGCGGCCACAGGGGTGATCTGATGGCAGAGTAAGGGCTGCCGGCCTTGCGCCGGTGGTCCTTACTCTAGAGTCATCGCAAACATGCTTTACGGCACATTCGCAATGGCTTCCGGCAGCGGAGCGCTCACTCTGCTGCTGGATCTTTCGTCAGGATTGTGCAGTTAATATGAAGTCCAGATCTGTTATGTTAATATCCTTTAGCAATATGCAATAACATCTTTCAGATTCCAACAGAATAATGTATCCTATAATTTTATATTAAGGGCTGCTAGCCAATCAGCAATTGTGTGCTTGCACAGTGTTGACTGAGCCACCACATGTTTCCAATACTGCCTTCAAACCATTTCTGGGGAAGGCAGGCTTCTTCTTCCCTCTTCAACATCCCACTATGGCTTCCAGTGGTACCTACCACCTCTTTGGCCTCAGCTACTTGTATCTTAATGCCAGAATTGGTTTGGTCATATATTTTCACCATCTCTAAGATGCCAGACTGTCGCAGCTAGAGGCAGATTATTGTGTGTGTAAATTGTGTAAATTGACTTGTGGGATCAAGGAACATGAAAACATACATAGGGTTTAACTGATGATGATGTTAGGAAGAAATGTTACCTCTGATTAGAGGAATAGTGACTCAGGGTTTCCTTTTGCCCTAAAACAACTACTTTCCGTTTTTGGCACACTCTGATTTCAGTCATGTCATATGAGTTAATTTGGCAACAGAAGGTAATTGATCATCCTGTTCAAGGGCAAGTGTTTGGACTAGGTGAGCTTCAAGGCTCTTCCACTTCAGCAATTCCATGGTTCTATGAATGGACTGTAGTTTATGAAAGTCCAAGCCTTTTGAAATACTCAGTAAACAGATTTTCCATTAAAAAGACCCTAAGTACATAAACTAACTGTTTATTAACTGGCTGCCATGTGTTGCAAAATCTCCATCTTTGAATTAATCCTGGAACAGCTGCTAGTGAATATTCAGAGTAAGATGGAAATGAGAGCACATTAACATTCCTAGATCTGAATTTCTGGAATGGTCTCTATGGATGAATTAACTGTGTATTAAAGAAGTGCCCCTAACTGACAACTTGTCATGACCTAAGATGGGGGGGTGGCTCAGTTTGAAAGAAAACTTATTTGTTTGCATACTGTGCAGAGCAGGACTGTAAGCAACTCAAGAAGTCAGTTGTGGTGACAATATTTTTAGAAGTTCCAGTGAAGCAGTAAGTAATCTCAGATATGTCCCCTGGGATTCCTTCCGACATCACAGGAGATGCTAGGGCACAATTCTCAAATCTTG